>JAGFBZ010002829.1:0-642500 GCA_018398805.1 Hirundichthys speculiger
CAGACTCCTCTCCTGTTTTCCGTTGTGTCTTCAGTAGCTCCGAGCCAGCAGAATTGTTTGGGATAACCAGTCACCTCTCTCTCAATCGAAAAGTAGCCTAATTATCAAACCCTGATTCATACTTCGTTCAAATCTATTTCCCCTCTGTTTTATATGTGTATCCTGAGGGCTAATTATTATTTTCATTGGGATTTTTACCTTATGAAAACCGATATAATAATATAATAACCATCTCTACCCCTGTTTGATATACATAGCTGCTGTTTTCATTCCATTGCGGCACACAGTGCCCCGCTGTTCTCGGCTTAACCTAAACAACACTTGGCAGCTCAGACCAGCAAGAAATGTTGATCATACAGAATTAACAATGATCTTCATTCCAAAATCAACTAAATCATCTTGTTTCTGATTATTGATTAGAATCACACATTTCATTGATTAGAGATTGATTACAAATTACACTAATTACCACTTTTCTGTTACTCCACTACACTATGAACAGAAAAATCTATTCAACAGAGCTGCGATGATTCCAGTCTTCCTTCGGGTCACTTGACAATCCCCAAAGTCCATCTCTGACATGTTAGATCCATATGAACCAATCCAGACTCTGAGAACCTCAGGTAGTGGTCTCCTGCTGGTGTCCAGAGCCAGGACTAAACAAGGTGAAGCTGCATTTCAGTTTTATGCTCCTAAAATCTGGAACAGTCTTCCAGAAGATGTGAGACAGGCCTCAAGTCTGGCAATCTTCAGATGCAGGCTGAAAACAGTTCTGTTTAGATGTACATATGACAACTGAAATGATTTTATCTGCACTCTATCTGCATTTAATGTATTTATTTTTTTAAATTAATTTTTAATTTAATTTATTATTGCTTATTTTTATGCTTGTATGGAATGATTCTATTTGCCTTCTTGTGATTTTATGCATCTGTAAAGCACTTTGAATTGCCTTGTGTACGAATTGTGCTCTACAAATAAACTTGCCTTGCCTTGCCTTACTTTGTCTTTTTGTTGCCCATTTGTGCATTTGTGAAATTCCATCAGCAGCTCACCTGACAAAGCTCTGGTATGAAATTGACATGAACATGCCAGCACCATTCAAAGCTGTGAGCAAGTCTTGGCTGCATATCGATTTCAGTACCTGTTGTTAGTGAAGATGCTTTTGTGAGTCATCAGATTGTGCTTATTTCAGTTTGAATCTTTCATTGTCTCCCAGAAATTGTGCAAATTTTCAGTACTTTCATCAACTGTTGTCTTTTAGAAAAGAAGGTGATAATTGGTCACAATAAAATCATTTTTATCTGTCTTATTAGGAATGTCTGATGACTGTTAATGCAAGAAAAATTTCAAGTGTTCATCTAAATCAATACTTCTAAATAAATGTCTTTCAAAAACAACTGCATCTAAGACCTCATTGCAATCTGTATCTATTGAATTTCTTGTAATTATCGTCTCTGTTAACTTAACTATATCTGAAATAATGCATCCCAGTAATAATATTTTTTTCCCATCAGGGATCAAGTCAATGCGTAAGACCCGTAAGAAGCAGCTGCTGATGTTGCAGCTGAGTATTTATTTCATTTATCCTGTTGCTCACACTCACAGTGATCCACTGCTGTCCCTCTTCATCCTCTTTTACTACGGTAAAGCAGTGTGACCGTCTTGGGTGGGGTCCTGTTAGAAGATTCTTGATGTGACACATATTTAAGGGTTCAAATAAGATAAACATCCAAACAATAGTTTTATTTTTAGAAAGATTGCTTGTCCTGTGAAGTTCTTTCTTTGTTTGTGCTTCCATCATTTTTTTTTGTTTTGTTTTTTTCTTCTGGTACATAAGAAATGGGAGCTTACTGAATGATCACACAAGTTCTAGTGAAACAGAGATGATCTGACTTATCTGAGGAGAAATTTGTGTGACTGCTCAAACATCTACCTCAGATTTCTGGAGGAAGCCAAATACTGTATGGGAAAAGAAGTGGTTTATATGTGGATTTCTCAGTTCAAGATTTCAGTCTGTCAACTTACCCATAAACTGAGCTGATTTACACACAGAATGCTGTCTTTGTATGTTTTATAATCTTTACAAAGAGGCCCAATAGAATCAGAACAAAACATTTGAAGAAACTTGCATCAGAATATTTAATAGGAAGCGCGGTGGGTTTGAGTGGAGAGAGCGGAGTCAAGTACAAGTATCTTAAGGCTGCTTGTTCATTAGGTCAATAATCAAAGAAGAAGCTCGAAGTACATGCAATAGGAAGTGTATGTAGTAAATAAAAGACACTCGTTATTACCTCTTCAACCTCAGCCTGAGCCAGGAAAAAGTTCCAGTGCCTTGTGACATCCTGCTCTGCTCCCAGTGACTATAGACGGTTGCCCTAACATCCCACATCATGAAAGCCCTGGAGAAACTTTTAACGGCCCACCTGAATGAACAAGCAAGCACCTTTCAGGACTCACTGCAGTTTGCTTGTCATTGTGGGGTTGTAGCTGAATCATCATCATACACCTGCTTCAATGAACTTACAGTCATCTGGACAAAACAGCAGCACTGTGCGGATTATGTTCTTCTACAGTGCATTTAACACCATCCAGCCTGCATTGCTATATAAGAAACTCCAGAAGACACAAATAAATGCCTCCACAATCACTTGGATTAGTGACTACCTGACTAACAGACCACGATTTGTAAGACTGAGTAGTGGTGTGTCTGACCAGGCGGTCAGCGGCACAGGAGTACCACAGGGGACTGTACTCTCACCACTCCTCTTCACTTTGGACACCTCAGACTTTCAGTACAAGTCAGAGTCCTGTCATCTACAGAAATTCTTAGGTGACTCTGCAGTTGTGGGGTGTATCCATGATGGACTTGAGACTGAGTATGGATAACTGGTATTTTTGTATTTGAATTTGAATTCAAATTAAGAATTAGGTAGTGCAGCAAGGGGGCAGCAAGGACTCAATCAGTTAGCCGAGCCTTAGCTACTTGAGGGTCCCGATGATACTTGATTGGATATCTTCGAATCCTCCAGATTAGGCAGTACTTCTTTCAAATTTCATTTCTGGAACCATTTTCTGGTAAAAAGACAGGACATTTTACACAGCTCTGGAACTTTTTCCTGGCAGACGGACAGGTAGGAGGCAGAGGCAGAGAGGGCACCACCTTCTCCCAGTGTGGTTGGAGACAATGATGGGGCAACATCAAGATACATGACTGAGGTGGAAGAAAAGACAGTTGAGGTGGGTAGTCAAGGGAGGGTGGGAGGTCTGTTTAGATGGGGGCAGGAGACCTATTAAAGAACGTGTTCACTTCATGGTTCTATCCAGACCATTATATGATTCTTTCTCTGCTTGAAGCGTGAGATCTTTTTCAGCCCTGACCACACATCCCTTCCCTTTTTCTGCTGGATCTTGGTCTCCAGGTACCTATTTGTGTCATTACATCTATTTATAGACCCATTCTCCAGCTATTTTCGTTCCAAGCTCAGGTGAAGTGGATAAAATTAAGTGGTAGCCCAGATTTGATCCTCGGACCTTGAGTTTGACACATGTGACTTAAAAGGTCAGATGATTCTTTAAGTGTGAAAGAGCAGAGTCAAGTTTTGCAGCTGTGCATCAGATGGCAAGTGAAGTTTTGTTCTTCAGATATTCCAGTGACCTTAGAAGGTGTAACTGGAATGAAATGATTTTTCAAAATGCTAAAAATTGCAAAAGTTAACCTGTGCAACTTTAAAATTGATGGAAATTTTAATGTAGATCTGCCCTTAATAGAATCAGTTAGCTGTGGTTTTCCGTTCTAATCACTGACACAATCACAAACAAACCTTCAAATGTGAAAAAAATGATGTTTTGTGTGAAAGGTTCAAGCCAAGGCAAATTTATTTGTGCAGCACATTCTGTCTACAAGACAATTCAAGTTCAGTTGTACTTCCAAATCCAGATTGTTTTCTAACCCCAAGCAATTTATTGCCTGAACCAAACAGCATCTGAAAATGAAAAATCTTAAAAAGAAATCTTCAGTTTTAAATATTAATATTACAGCAACCAGTTTCTGATATAATGGTTGATAAAACAGAGTAGTCGTTCTTGTCAGGCAACTCATCTGTTCTACATTGTAGCAACCGAGCATGCAGTTCAAATTTATGCACGTGAGCCATCCCTGTGAAGTTTGTAGCAGGTCAACTTGACTTTTCCTTCACTGATTATACTGTTGCTCCAAGATGTAAAGCCCCATGAGCTGCAAATGGGATCTTTTTTTCCTTTCTTTTGGTTATTTTTTTTGTGAACAAAAATGAATCAGATGGGATTTATTTTGATGAGAGGCAAATGAGCCATTTACAAAAGGAGTCAGAAAACTAACCAAACATCCAGTCTTCATAAATTATTTTGATGATTGCAATAATATAGGAAAATTACAAATATTATCCTTTAATAATATTATCCTTTCATTGTATTAAAAGCTGCACTTTTCAATTTTGAAGTAAAACTGCAAAACACTAACAAGATACTTGTTTTTAGATTCATCAACACACATTACCTTAGGACACAATTACCTCCATGACTCGCTGTGAATAAATGTCCATAAATCTGCATAGAAAAAAAAGCCATCCTCTTAATCTTGGGCATTACTTGAGATTCAGTCCATTTTGGAGTTATTTTGAATGTCAGAATCAAATACGGTGCTATGCTGGACATGCATGAGTGGACTGCAAACAGGAACGTCTAATGGTTAATTTGGCATAATTTTAAGGGTGTGCAGACAAAACAGTTTTTCATATTGGTGGGGATGATATTGCAGTTCTTGATAAAGAGTAGTCTTTTTTTTTTCAGTGTGGGATTCTCAGAATTTTGACTACAAGCTCAAAAAGCCCCAGTTTGCATACAAAAATTCTCTGCTGGACCTCAAAACTGCATCTCTTCCCTCAGATCGTCTGTTGCACATGCATCCTGCTCTGCAGCTTTCTCCTTGGACTCACATTGTTTTTGCTCACAGACGTCTTTGAAACAGCTGTCAAAAATCCCAGGCTATGAAATGCTACACCATAATGGGGTGTATAGGCTTGCTTCACTTCACCAGTCAGTTCAGTTGCATTTACTGTATTTACCACCAGTTTGCAACAAGTCATGTCAGTGAACTTTACAAACAGAGTTCAAATAAGATACAACTGAGTGCAGTCTTTGTCATTAAGACCCCATTAAACTGAATTAGTGATACCAAAGTATCTGTGTTTTAGTGCTTATGAACTGAAAGAAATTCTAAAAGTAAATGGTTAAAACAGTTAATACAATAAAAACTTAACAACCATCAGTGATGAAGATCAAAAAGTCCTATTTCATTGTAAATATAACAGAAAAACTGTAAATCAAGTCATGTGAACAAACAACTTCATGCAAATTGTGACTTCATATCTTTATGCTAAGACAGATAAAATGATTTATTTTATCTAAACTTTATCTAATTTTATCTAAATTATTGTATTCTGACTAATACATTGTTAATAGGCAATGCAAGTTTATTTGAATAGCACATTTTGTGTACAAGACAATTCAAGGTGCTTTACATAAAACATTTAAAGCATTACAGAGCATTAACAAAACCCTTTAAGACAACAACCGGAGAGAGACGTCCCATCTGGGGCTCGTCCCATGTCGCATGTCCCATGTAATACATGCTCTACAGAGATGACTATATAAACAGATGCAGGCAGCAACACTGAGGTGGTCAGAGGATGATAGATAGATAGATAGATAGATAGATAGATAGATAGATAGATAGATAGATAGATAGATAGATAGATAGATAGATAGATACAGTGCCTTGTGAAAATAGTTTGGGCCCCTTGAACTTTTCAACCTTTTTCCACATTTCAGGCTTCAAACATAAAGATATAAAAAAGTGGGACACAATCGTGAAGTGGAATTAAATTTATTGGATATTTAAACTTTTTTTACAAATAAAAAACTGAAAAGTGGGGCGAGAATATTATTCAGCCCCTTTACTTTCAGAGCAGCAAACTGACTCCAGAAGTTCAGTGAGGATCTCTGAATGATCCAATGTTGTCCTGAATGACTGATGATGATCAATAGAATCCACCTGTGTGTAATCAAGTCTCCGTATAAATGCACCTGCTCTGTGATAGTCTCAGGGTTCTGTTTAAAGCTCAGAGAGCATCATGAAGACCAAGGAACACACCAGGCAGGTCCGAGATACTGTTATGGTGAAGTTTATAATGTTAATATAGCGTTAATAGCATTTAATATAGCGTTCATAGTGTTAATAACACATTAACGCAAATTCTGTTGAACGCTACTATTTTTTAACGCGAGATTAACGCACACATGTTTATGTAAATATGACCCTCGGCCAATAAGTGTATTTACAGTCAACAAGTGAAACAGACATGGCAACAGAAAAGGGTCTTATGAACGGTAAGTTTAGCCTTAAGGTGCTGCCAGATGGGTCTGTTGTGAAGAAAAAGGTTATTTGTATTTACTGTGAAAACGGCACCGATTTCATCCAGGTTGGTATCATTTTGTAGATATAAGTATGCCAGACATTTCACAAGTGTCATCAACCCTCCAAGCTCAGTGAGTGTGGCAAAAACTCTAAAGAACAGTGCTGAATGTCCTTCTGAGTACCTCGCTGCTGCCGTGGAGTTTAGGGACCGTCAGCAAATTACTTACTGCAGTCCAGCAGCTGGCCCCGACAGAATATACAAACCAACATGATGAATTAAACCCCCAAATAGTATGGCAGCATTGGGACTTCCAGTTTTCAAACTAAAGGCTTAAAAAATAAATAAATAAAGCAGATCCCCGTGATCCCCGTATAGGACAAAATGGGTATAGATGATGGATGGATGGATAAACAGAACATTAAAAAAATGTGATTAATTGCGAGTGAACTATGAAAATCTTTTGATTAATCGCAATTAAAAGATTTAATAGACTGACCGCCCTAATATATATATATATATATATATATATATATATATATATATATATATATTATATATATATATATATATATATATATATATATATATATATATACACACACCAGCTGTGACGCCTCTCTTCATCTTTGCTGTCTTTGCCACAACAGTGCATGGGCGTGGTTCTAATAGTGTCATTGCACCTGTGAAGATGTGGATAAAGCTTTGTCTAGTGTGGTTCACGTAAGGGGACCTGCCATTCTGCTGCTCCTTGGTAGTTGGTGCCTGTGGGTTTTTTTTTCTGGGTTTTTAGGTTATTGATTTTATTTAAAACATTTTACTTTCCCATTTCATGTGTTCAGTCTCCATTTTATGTTGTGGCCCTATGAGCCAGGTAATAACACCAACATACATAAATAAATATGTAGACATACACACACATTCACAATGAGAATAAGATTTTAATTATTAGAAGGTTTATTAGTGGTGGTATCAGTATTATGTGAAATCGACAAGGAGGCAGTGATATCGGCATAGGGATTTTTTTTTTTTTTTTTGTCTTTTTCACAAGATTGTTTCATAGAAGACCATGAGATTCACAAGTGCACAGAAGAAGGGTCAAATAAGAAGGACCCAAACAACCCAAACAACACAGCAGGGTACTTGAATGCTCAAAAGAGCAAAAAAAAAAAAAAAAATTGTTATGAAGTGCAGAGCTATGTGTACACATAGACAAACTTTTTTTTTCTTTTTTTCTCATGAACAGACTTTTTGAAGTGTGACTGGTGAGTCTGTGGATATTCTCATTTATCCAGGTCAATTCCAATCTCGCAACAATTGAATCATAGTCAATTGGACTTTTTGCCTCTTATCCAAGCGGCTTCATCAGTTCTCAACACATCAGTCTGACCAGTCCGCACTAGTCTGACAAACAGTGGAGTATGACTCAGGTTTTTAACCTCTGTGGAGGTGTACACCCACCACTTTCCAAAGACAATACTTCGTTAGTGGAGTTTCGCTGGACCCTTTGTTTGGCGTGTTTTTAAAACGCTGTCTCTGCTATTTAATTCTTCTAGCTTGTTCGAGTCTGTGGAACCTGGGGGTTAAATCTGCCAATTTGTTCATTTTCACTCCAAATAAATAACATCTCAAACAATCTGAGTGCATGACAAGCAGTGAGGAGATGAAACCACATTATTGTATTCTTGTCAAATTGAGAAAAATCACCGGAATCAAACTGATGACAAATTATGACATCCAGTGTGCTTGAAAAGGTCAGAGTCAGGTTGGCCCTGAACCTGTTCTGTCAGAGTCATTTAAAACATCATCACACACTGTCTCACAGGTTTCCAGGAATAGATAGACACATTTCTGTCAGCTCCGTTCCTGAAACACATTGATCTGAGAGTACAGTTAACCAAGCTGAGAAACATCATCTGACCTCCTCCTGCAGCTCCCACTGCTCCTCCCCAGGTGAGCCGGGGAGGGAGGAGGAGATATCCTGAGCACATCGAGGACGTGCTGTAATTCCCTTTGACAACATCTTACAGGGCTGCCGCTGGTTTCTCTGTGGTTGAGTGTAGACGGGGGTGGGGGTGGGGGGGGGCGGGGGTTTGATGTAACGAGGCTGAAATCACAGTTTTAACATCCCAATCTGTCAGAGAATCTGAAAACGAGACATCTGACAGGCTGCGGTGCGGCAGAAGGTGTCAGAAACGCCCAAAAAAAGAAATCACACATAAGCGCATAGACATATTTATTCTGCCGCCCGCTGAACTTGCTGATTTTAGAGGTTTTACTGGATTATTTGTCCTCTGCTGCAGCTGTGACTTCTCTATATTTGGGGATTTGGTTAAATGTCTTCTGCTCTGATCAAATACTCTTTGAACACATGGTTTATGGCTTGTTTTATGTTTCTTAAAAAGCACCTGAAGTCACTTCAGCCTGTCTCTGGTGGTGATCAATAGCAGCACTTGTGTCCTGAACAGTCATTAGAATGTTGTTGGGGTTTTTTTTTTAATGTTTTTTTGTCATGTATGTTTGCTTTTTATTTTTGGGATTTAGAGTGAAGCTTCTTTATGCTGTGATCTCACACCGAGAGACCATAAATTGGAAATACCTGCACAGAGGCACATACAGTAGCACATCAGCCTAGTTGGGAATAAGTGTTAACTTTAAAGCTTTAACAACATTTTTTCAAATTACTTATTGTTTTTTTATTCCCAAGTAAGTGTTTTCTTTTGTTGTTTGGTTAAAAAGCAGAATAATAATTAAAAAAAAAAACAGAAATTGTTTTTGCTTTTTTTTCATGAAAATTTGAGCGTCTCAGCAGTCAAACAACTGGATTTATGTTACTATATTTCAGAGAAATGCACATTCTCTATAGCTGATATAAGTGTAATCAGATGTGTTCTTTCCCTCAATCTACACTCCAAGACTAAAAGATCTTCCTTTCGATTTCATGTGTAACTCCAAAAATGTCATCAGATTGTCAGATATGAAAAATGTTGAGCAAATGTTTGGGTTTTTTTTTTCCTTGACAAATGACTGACATTATAACTTCAATAGCAAAAGTGACTGGATATTTCTATAAATATTTGTTGATTCAGTTCTTTGCTCCAAGCAGTAAGAAAGAAATAGACAAATCCTCTGTGACATCACATATAGGTTTTCTGAAGCATGCTTTTGAAGCCCATTTTGTTGGGGATCTGGGCAATGCCAGCTATTGTCATTCACTTCTTTCCACCCATCCACCCATCCTAGAAAGACTATTATATGTTACTATCAAAAGATTTGTTGCTCTGGTGTTGAGTCTGTCCTTCCTGGAAAAAAAAAGTCTAAGTTTAATACTACTGGCTGCTGTTGATGTCCTGGTTCAGCAGACATTCAGCCAAAGCTTCTTTTCACCGAGAACACAACGCGTCTTTGACTTTTAAAAGAGTGCACGTGCAAACCAAAATGTTTTCCATCTTTTAATGCTGCTGTTTTGTGCTTAAACCTAACCAAATCTGTACTGTAGTAGTTTCAGATCATCATTTTTGTTAATGTTCTTCACAACTTCAGTCGGACCGGACTGTGAAAGTAACAGAGAAAGCCATGGTGGTCATGCAAAGTGGACCATTTGCATGAGATCAGACAGTACATCTGGTGAGTCAAGGTTTTCTCACTACGTTGTATTATATTGCCACAACAATTCACGTTACCATCCCTGAAAAGATTGTGTAAACCTTTCTACACATAGTGGATAGAAGCAGCTTAAAATATTGCTTCCATACATATTAAAGTTCAGTGAACAGCATTTCTAATTAAAAAGAAATGATGTGATGTGAAGTGATTCAATTACACTTTAATTGCACTTCAGTAACAAATCAATCATGAGGAGCTGCAAGATCACAAAAGAAAAATTCAAACTCCTTATAGTTTACTCACAACATGGTTTTTTACCATTGGAAGATCTTTTTGGCTGCTCGTAGACAACACTACTTTCAGAGTTTACAGATTGCTGAGCTGTTCAGATTGCATTGCTTGTTTGTTGTCTTGAAGTCTTTTTGTCATTTTGCCGTTCACATTATGTGACTGATCAGCAATGCAAGTTCAGTCCTCATACAATCTGACAGTGACTTGTTCGAACACGAGGTCTCAAAAACATTGTCAAAAAAAATCCAAGGGAGGAAACAAACAGTGCATGTTGTTGTGCTATAATTTGTTTTAATGAAAAAAAGAGAAAAAGAACATGGTATTGGAATGAATTAGTGCATGTTTGTACTACAGACAGTAATGAAAAAGTAAAACTACTGTGGCATGTGAAGCTGTGGAGGATTTCATTCCTCATGTCGGCCTCACCTGATGTCATGATCTCCCGCTGGCTCGGGCTCGAAACTTTAACAGTTTTCTTTTGAAAGTTTTGAATGAATAAAAACAAAATAAAACATTGAGCTGGAGCTAAATATATGCACACTGGTATTATTTATGTACAGAACTATTAAACAGTAAAAAAAAAATTACTTAAAGCTATTATTAGATGGCAAGAAGTATAAACATTCATAAGGGAACTAACTGAGATGACAGGAAGCAGTCTTGAGCGAGAACAAAAGCCAAATGGCAATTAATGTTCGCACTTAGAGCACTCAAGCAATGTTGGAAATAGTCATAGTTTATTAATCCCAAACTGGGAAATTTAAGTGTTACAGCAGCAAGGTTAGAGCACAACATACTGAAAAGGTAAGATAGATGTAGAAAAATAACTGTACATGTGATGTACATGAAAGAAACTAAAATGTCAGCGTAACTAATATGACATGTTTGTGCATATGAAATGTGACTATAGTTTATAGTTTATTTAGGATCCCCATTAGCTGTTACCGCAGCAACAACTATTCTTCCTGGGGTCCACACAAAATACACAAAATACAATACAAACATCAAACATTATGAAAACATTAAGAAAATACTTCAATATAATAAAATACAAATACAGACCTTCAATATAGTACAATACAAATACAACCAACCTTCATATGCCAAATATCATCCTAAACTGATTTCCTTCTGAATAACTGCTGCTCTTAATTTCTTCTTAAAACTGACCCTACTGGTAATGCTGGTCAAATATAATGGTACTTTGTTCCAGAGTGACTGACATAGCTCTGTACATAACAGTCTTCTTTAAGGCATTGGTTCTAGGCAGAGGTAACGTGAAGTGTCCCATTAAGGCATGTCTGGTGTGATAATAATGTCTGTCATTGGTGTGTGTTAACTGTGAATATAGGTATGTAGGTTCCCTTGAGGCACAAATGTTTCTTATGAACTGGACCAGGCTGCATGCTAGTCTCTCTTCCAGCCTCATCCATGACAGCCTGGCATGCATCCCTTCCACACTGTCCCTCATCGAGCAGTGAAGAGCAAGGCTATGCTTGCAAGACTATGAAATAAACAGATTCACATCCCATGTTATGATTAGATAACAGTAGACTATCAATAAAATGTATACACTATTCTACATATAAATTTCAAATGTACAGGCTAAGAAATGCACAAGTTAAACCTAAACTAGAAATAAAACTATTAAATGTACATGCTATCGTGCAGGTCATATGGTATGTAGTGTATTAAAGAAGTGAGTCCAGATTATTATCTGTCTCATGCAGAAATGTGTTGTACAAACTTATGGAATGAGATAGAAAAGGTTTCCTACAACAGCCACGATGACAAAGGATCTGGCATTAGGAAAAGGAGCTCCTTTGTCCATCCAGTGTGTGGTGGAGAAGGTGGTTTATGTTGTCCGTGATAATAGTTTGCTCAGCTTGTTCAAGTGCTAATATTACTTGCCATTTAGCTTCAAGCACATATTCCATTCTAACTCAAAACTGCCTCAAAAAAAAAGAGCCTAGGACTCATTGAAAGATTACAGGTTCTTTGAATCAGGGGTAAGCAGAGTTAAAAACAGTCACTAATTAAAATAACAAACAGTTTATTTATAAAAACATTGAAACCCAGCCCCCGTCCATGCCCTAGATCTGTCCCACTCCTGCCTCCGCCTGGTCCGCCACGGCCGCATCTCTTCAGCCGCCCCTCCTCGAGGCCTTCAGGGACGGAGGACAAGAGAAACACAAAAGACCAGGCCCAGGACTCCCGATCACAACAATGAACTCTAAAATCCCAGAACTCTATGGATAGCACATAGCAGACGCTTAGCTCGGAGAGGGGTGTATCGTGACCACACCCCTCTGCCATCCAGCGGTGCTTCCTCTCCATTTTCCAATGGGCTGTATTGCATCTTGCCTCTGCCGAGCGTCACCTCCTTCCTGGAGTCCCCATCAACATCCCCAATCAGCAAGCACATCTCACTCGGTTCGGCCTTGTGGGAATCCCCTGTCCAGCTCCAGTTCCACAGCATCAGCTCTCTCTGCCTTTCTCCCAGTGCCTCTTCCAGTCCATGTTCCTCTCCCAGTGTCTCTCCCTGTCTGTGTCACCTGCTGAATAAAAAGGCTGCTTCTTGCAGTACATACCTGGTGCAAATCCCACTGATTACTGAGTGAGGTGTTCAGGGGCAGTCGGGCAGTCTCAAACACATGCAACTAAAAATATGAATAAATTACTGCACACATTCAAACCATAAAAATACCAACAAAGGAATATACATGCTACTCTCCAAAAACTGACCTCGTTACATTCATCTACATGTGGCCCTGCGATGGACAGGCGACCTGTCCAGGGTGTACCCCTGCTTTTCACCTGAAGAGAGCTGAGATAGACTCCAGCAAATCCCTGTGACCCTGCAGATGATTAAACGGGCATAGAAAATGGATGGATGAATGGATGCATTTATGTGTGTGTGTGTGTGTGTATATACAGTCATGGAAAAAATTATTAGACCACCATTTTTTCTTCACTTTCTTGTTCATTTTAATACCTGGTACCACTTAATGTCATCATGTGACTAAAACAGTCAGAAAAGAAAACACTGAATGCATAAAAGCAGTGTTTTTGGCATTACAACGCCATAGCTATTGATGTAAAAACTTAAGTGATTTAGGTTATAATCAAGAAAACCATGGAAATTGGTAAGATATCAGCTCTTAAATAAAACTCTTATGAGCAATCTTTGTGGATATCGTTATGTTTGTCCAAACAAATGTACCTTTAGTTGTACCAGGCATTAAAATGAACAAGAAACTGAAGAAAACAAGGGTGGTCTAATAATTTTTTCCATGACTGTATATATATATATATATATATATGTGTGTGGTGTGTGTGTGTGTGTGTGTGTGTGTGTATAGTACCCTAACCTGCCACTGATGAGTTTGTTTCTCCATTAATGTGACCGTAGCCATTCAAAAAGCATGTGGTGGGTCATTCAGACATGACAAACATTCAGCTGCTGCAAGGTTAATAGAAAGTCATGCATGTCTGAAATATGTGAGGAAAAAAAAGTCCAGCTTTCCTCGTAAAGGCAGATCACAGTCTCTGAAAGGGCTCAGCATCTTGGAGAACTTTTCATATTTCCTCTGAACTCAACTTGTCTCTCTCTCTCTCGCTTTTTTTTTTCAAGAATTTGTGGCTGTTGTGGCTTTTATTTAAAGCTAAGGGGAGGGGGGTAAACATGCGCCGAAGGACCACAGGCCATCAACTAATTTAATGACTCAAACTCGGGACGGCTGCACAGAGACTGCAGCCTCCATACGTTCAGCACCACCTCAACCAAGTGAACTACCCAGCACTCGTTTCCTTCTGTATGAGGCTTCAGACTGATGATGTGTAGATCACAGACAATTTGATTTAGGACTCCTTATTTCTCTCACATCTACAGACTTGTTTACTAATTATTATTACCTCCGCCAAGGAGGTTATGTTTTTGCCGGTGTTTATCTGTCTGTTTGTTGGTTTGTTTGTTTGCCTGTGTTCAAATAACTCAAAAGGTTATGGATGGATTTTGATGACATTTTCAGGAGTTGTCAGAAATGTGAAAAGGAAGAACTGATTTCATTCTGGCTGTGATCCAGAAGAAATTCTTGATTCTGGATCACTTTCAAATGTTCAATAACATTGCAGTCAATAGGGCCAAATATTTTGTTTCTCAATATCTCCGTTAATTATTGCCCAAAACTCATTAATATTTGACTCAGGGATTGACAATGGGTTGGATCTGATCCAGAAGGCGGATTTTAACACAATCTGTAAATCGTTATATGGGAGAACTGTTGCACTTGGCGGAGGTCTGCGCTCTCCGAGTGCTTTTCTAGTTTGATGAATGCATTTGTTTTAAAGTATTCATTCTTTGGGAGGTTAATTGGGCCAAAATATCTTCAGCATATTGTCAAAATTTTTCACCAACACATTTCAGTTTAATAATTTGTCGATGCAGCAGCAAAAATACAGCCGACGAGTGTGCGTTTGTGTTGAACCGCACCCATCTGCTGCCCCGGTGAGGCTATACCAAAATGTTAAGAACATTATATAACATCACTGCAGTACCACACATCTGCACACAGATCTGCCTCTTAAAGCAGGCAGCGCTGAGAGATTCACTCTTCAAACTCGTAGAAATTCCACTTGGGAGTTTGCATCTTGCTCTGGCGACCCAGCGACGCGTTGGGAACGTAAAGGAAAACACGTTCGTCTAGTCAGATGAGACAGACTCAAACAGCTGTGGAGTCTTTGATGCAGAGGAGTCAGGTGGTTCCTGCACGGCGCCTGGCAGTGTTAATATAGGTTAATACGACACAGAAACATAAAGGTATACAGCCGAGAATAAACATGACAGCAAGAAAGGAGGGAAGCGTTGACGCACTTGTCCAAACGTGGCCCGACAAGACAAGTGGAGCTGACAGGAGCATGAATACACTCATTACATACACACGCAGACACACGTATGGACACACACACGCGTATATAAATATGCATGCATGCACACATTGAGAGCAACATTGAGAGAGAATCTGTGTTGGTGTAACTGTCTGTTCCTGCGACAACGCTTTCATTTCAGCTCTGACCCAGATAGACCCACATGGCTGTGTGAGCGTGTTTGTGTGTGTGTGTGTGAGTGTGTATGAGAGAGGAGAGGGAGAGGGAGCAAGAAAAATGATATTTTACCACATTTGTGAGGTCTTACAGTTTGAAGAAACCTTTTATTCCTGAGGTCTGAGGTGAGAAAAGAGATTGGCCTGAGATCAAGGCGAGGAGTCCCGCTCACAGCTTAAAATATGGGGGTTCAAATTTGTGTGATTGTGTAATGAATGCATGTTCATGACTTAAGGTGCATCGCCGATTCCATGGTTGCACACCTTTTGTGAAAGGCAAACAATTCTCCTATCACTATTTTTCCACAAGTTTTAACCTTGGGGGATTTCACTTTGCTGCTGATTTGAATCTGTATTCAGGCGAGAGAGGCCATGTGATACACTAAAACACACACACATACACATGCAGATAAACTGTAAACACACAATCAGTCTCTCACACACAGCAGATGGGGAACGCAATTCTGTGCCGAGCCTGTTTCCTGAAAATTAGCACAGAGGTTTGAATACGCTCTTTGTGCCCCAAGACCTCAAAAGCCTTGATGCAATTGTGTAACGGACCTCCT
The DNA here is from genome assembly GCA_018398805.1 of Hirundichthys speculiger. Classification (NCBI taxonomy): domain Eukaryota; kingdom Metazoa; phylum Chordata; class Actinopteri; order Beloniformes; family Exocoetidae; genus Hirundichthys; species Hirundichthys speculiger. Next base: position 16,021 of record JAGFBZ010002829.1, read on the forward strand.
TTCACAGGCATAGAGAGGCAGAAAGGGAGTGGGGGATGTGGCACAGGAGGGAAAAGTGTCGAGCAAAAGAGGGAGAAAGACATGTAGAAACTGCAAGAGCAGTAGGAACAAAAGAAAAGGGAGGGGGAAGACAGGATCAAGACTGAGAAAAGAAGTGGATAGAGATGTTAAGATTTGGAGAAAGTCAAAGACAGTCAGGAAAGAGAGGTAAAAGAAGTGTCAAAAGAGAAATGGAGAGATAGCATACGTAATACTGTTAATCAAAAACGTGTCATCAAACTAGGCGAACTAAGAACTAGTTTTGCGCTGGAGAGAATGTCACACTGAAATGGGAAAAGAAAGAAACATTAAACATTTTTTTCTTTTTTTTTTTTACCGTGTAAACCTTTAGAATAAAGTCAACCTCCCGTGTGACACTTTGTTACGGGTTGTGTGCTTATTGTGGGTGTTGCTGTGAGTAATTCTTGAGAAATAAGATATAAAAAAAAGAGGACATTTTTTTCATTAGATGAGGATTTCATTTACTTGAGACCTGTAGAGGCAGTGTTCCTGCTTTACAAGAAAGGATGAGCTTTGAAGCAACAATCTGAGGCTGTTCTTTGAGCTAAATCAGACTGCTGACATCAGCTTGCAATCGGGCTGATGTTGCTCATATATAATGTCAACCATGCTCATCTTCTTAATTCATTGTTAGCATTGGACCATGTGTGAAATAACTGAAAACACAAAGGAAATGGCATTTGTTTTCCAGATCTTTGGCCATAAATGGAGATATTGGACAAATTAAAATGTTAGTGGTGGCAGATGAAAGTTCATGAAAATCAAAAGATATCAGCTTTAAGCTTAAGGGAAACATGAAAGTCAGAACTTAATCACTGTGAAGAAATAGCGTGGCAAATCATCTTTAAATCATTAAGTTATATTTAGACCAAAGTGGAAGACTAATGTGTCCAATGTGTCCAACCCAGAATCCACGCTACATGGCTGAAAAAGCTCATTTTAGAGGAAAAACAGAACATAATAGTCATGTAAAAAAAAAAATCAAAGTAAAACCTCTTTCACTTTGAATCTTTCATGCATTAAAACATAATTGAAAAATAATAATCTAATAATAACCAGGTTTTGAAATTAGGCAACAAAAATACAACAGTGTCATCTGATGAAAATGAGACTATTTAACAATCAAAGGTAAAAATGAAGAAGCCATATACCCTCACTGCTCTCATTTGAATATTGAATGTAAGTAGAGGACAGGTGTTTCTAATCAAATGATTGATTGATCATCAGCCCGTGTGACCACCTGTATAAAAGTATATATCTTGTCAGTTTCCCGTTGTTCAGCATTCAAGTGTATGTTAACACAATGCCCAGGAAGGAATGGCATCATCATCAGCAGTGGTCTTTGAGGAGCATTCATTGCTGTCCATCAATCTGGGGAGGCGTACAAGGCCGTTGTCAGACAACAGGCCAATTGCATAGTGAAAAAGATTACTCATGAGTGAAAAACATCCCAGGCAGTTACCAGTCTTCCTGGAGTAGATGTCTCACCTCAAGTGCATCCCAAGGTCGAGTCAGGAGTTATACATCACTCTTTACTCCACGACTATCACTCCTTTAAAGTTCATGATGGTACATAACAACCATGGCACCATCGCTTAACTTTACATAATTTCTCTTGAACAAACATGGCAGAGTAACAGAGTCACTTGTCCTCCAGTTATAAGGTTGCTGGATCAGTCCAGCCATGTCACATACATGTCACATACAGTACCAAAGTGTCCTTAATAACATCAGTAATAACATCAGTCATTCCATATGAAGGTGCTTCAGCAAGTTATTGAAATACGGGTGGTACTTAGTTTTTTCACATGATTCTACACATTTTACTGTGACCCTCTGGGAAGTTTCTATTTTCAGGACTGAAATTTATATGATATAAGATATTAGTTTAAGAGCTCCATTCACAGGAACTGAGGAGCTCAGTCCAAATCCTGGAAAACTGTCCAGGGAACGAATAAAGATGTGTACTTATAATTTTGGCCACAGTTTTGTTTTGAGGGAGGAAAAGAAAAAGACTGAGTGAATGTACAGCTGTAGAAACAGATGGAAATATGAACTTGTTGACTCTCAGACATACAGTACTCCCAGTGTGTCAGACCTCTGTGTTTTAACTGTGAAATCACGGATTTGTGTCTCGCTTTAAAAAGTGTGTATAAGATTTTCACATCTTTAAATCATTATCACATTCAGTTTAAAATACAGCTGTCTCAATCAGATTCAACTCAGCTACATTACAACAGTTCAGGTAAAGTTTTGAGGATATATGCAGTTAGGTGATGTGTGACTCACAGCTTTTTGTCAACAGAGATTTGCACTGTTTAATTCATGGTCCTTGTGGTACCTTTTCCTTCTTGTGAGCTCTTGAGAGGAGCAAAGATACCACCTCTTTTTGCCTACAAATATAAGAGGTAAAAAAAATAGAGTCGCTGTCTTTTAATTTCCAACTTATTAGATACAGAACATTAAACTTAAACATTTAAAGGAACACTCTGGAGTTTAATTAGCCCTAGGTTTATCATTAGATGGAAGGAGTGTAACCTTTTGTTAGGGACCAAAACGACTTGGATCTAAGCAGTTTTGAGTTAGAATGGAATATGGGATCTTAGGTGGTGCAACTGAGCCAGTCAAAATAATTTGGAATCTTAAGCCTCTGGGAAAAAAATAAAATAAAATAAGACTAAGTGATCGTGTGGATAGGGCCTTTACAGATGGCCCGAAGTCATTTTAACTTTGTATGTAAACAGAAAGTTTTCAAAAAGGTCTGTTTGTACAGGCATCTCTTTCCAATCACAGGGGCCAAATTGACTGAATCCCAAGCAAACTGCTGCCAACAGATGCAAAAAGAGGAGAGTTCATGACCTTTGGTAATGGCATTGGATTACCGACTGGCTAAATTCACCAGGTTTAGTTTCATCCCTAACAACAGTTTACTCTCCTTACCATCTGATAATAGACCTGGGGTGGTTTTAAAGGTGGGGTAGGTGTTCTTTTTTTGCAGCACTTTTTACAATATTGCCAGAAAACCTTTTCACATTCCCATTGCACCCACTGAAATAAAATGTTTGCAAAAAAAACGAAACGTTTTGGTCCAGTCTAGAGGGTATAATCAGAGAATAACTCTGACCAATCAAAATAGTGATCATCGTTACTTGGCTGCCTAATACGTCCATCAAATATCAATGCACTCCCACCCACCCCTCCCTCCCTCCCTGCGGTTCATGTAGTCGTGAATCGTGTGAAGGCGTGGTTTCGAGGGGTGAGCTGAAGAGGAGGAGGCGGAGCCTTTGGGAGGAGGGAAGGAGTGTATATTTTCAAAATCTCACTTGAGTTGGATTGCTGGAACCATTTTTTCAAAGAACACCTACCCCAACTTTAACTCCAGATTGTTCGTTTAAAGGATCTGCTCTATAAAAAACATCCAACCAAAATAAAAATGAACCTGGAAACCTGGAAGTGGCATGCATGATAAGACATAATAGCTGCCGATGCCGCTATCAAAGCAACTTAAGTTTCATGCAGTCTTTCTTAACTTTTTGTATTTACAATGCAGTACAGTATTATGAACTGTATAATATACTGTACATAATTCAGCTTCTTTGAATTGTGATTAGAACCCATTTGATGACATATTGTGTGAGCTTTTTGTTAAATATTGTTTGAACAACTTTTACCACAGCAGATCTGCAGTGATCAGGTTCTTGTGGAGTGTAGATGTCTCATCCCAACTCCTTACAAAATTTTCCTTCCATTTTTTCTGAACCTCATGTTTTCCAACAAGTAACAAGGAAAATTATTATAGTTCAGAGTTCTTTTTTTTTTTTTTTTTTTTTTGACTAACTGACCGTATCTTGTTGGTATAATTTGCAAAGTTCTTATCTAACGCAAATGGACCAGAGAAATCCCATTCCCAAAGCAATTAGGTTGGATAAATGCTGCTCTGCTTAGGTATTTTTCATAAATAAAATCATTGCACACTTCCCAATATCATCTCATTTTATTTAAGTGACCAATATCAACGATCATTTTTATGTTTTAGGCAGCTGACAAAAAGTTGCTAATGACTGACTCTTAATGTTGCAGCATTTCTGTACTTCAGTAAACAATTCCTTTGGAAAAGCATTTTCGTAGCCACATGAAGATGGCTGCTTTCCTACTTCTCGGTCCAACCTCAGTAGCAAGTAGCAAGTCTCGAATGTTTCAGTCTTTGCTGAATAAATGACAGAAAGAGATAAACTTTCGACCTGGTTTTTCACACGCAGAAGTGCTGGCCCTAGTTTCCTCGTCTCCGCTGGTGCCTGGGATGCTCCGGCAGCCGCAGGAGGGAGAAGCAAACTGAACTCAGCAGCCCCGGTGGAGGTTCCCCCAGGTTGCTAATCAGGCTTTGACCAGTAGCTGGAGTCCCAGGTTGAGTGTCAAAGTTCACAGTGCGGCTTGTCCGGCCTGTCTCTGCCTCTCTGACAGCTGGGGTCCAAAACCACTGAAGAACATCATCTGCTTGTTTGTCAGTTCAGGTGTTCTGACAACCGGCCAGAACAGCGCTATCAGACGACCCACTGTGGACGGCCATCCTCGCTCCCCCGTCTGTTACGACCTCCCAAGGCGGTACAGCTGCGGAACGAAAGGTCTCGACGTTCTGCTTCCACATCATTCACACAGCCCAGCGGGGTGGAATGAAGATGCTTCAAAGGCAGAACAAACTGGTATTGTAAATGGAGCTTTTGTCCTGGTGGACATGCTCAGCTGGTGGGAAAACTGGTAGCATCTGTGTTCTTAGTAAATGCCTGGTTAGGTTTAGGTAAAAAAAAAGATTACGTCACTGGATTTAAAGAAATATATTTTGGGCCAGAGATGCACAAAGATATTGTTGACATTATTTGCACAATGGTATTACTTAAAAATAAAAAGTAGCTTAATCATTAGCAGTAGTATAAAGCCGCTTTTGTCATATCACAGTCAAATAAATACTACCTCTAATTTACTTTAATAGAGGATATAGTATCACTAACAGCAAAGACCAAAACACAAGAATAAACTCTCAACTGTAGTCTGTTTTACGTGTTAAAATAAGACTTGATGAGTTAACAGCTCCTGTTTGGTTAGATAACATATCATAGTTAAGGGTCTTCCAGTTTTTCCATTCTGCATGTCCTCATCTCCTCCGTCCTGCTGCCAGTGCTCCAGAAATTAATCTCAGCAAAATATTTTGAACAATGTCTCAATTCGTGGCATGCATTTGGAGGAGAAAGGAGAGACTTAATTACAATCTGAACCATGTGCAAATGGAAGCAATATTGTTTCACCACGCTTGAATTTGATGGCCAAATCTAGAGACAAACTTCTAGGAAATCAAGACATTTAATCCAATTTAGGGGAATATTAAAGAAAAATGTAGATTGAAAGGTGAAGATTTCTAATCCGGCATTAAACAAGATCTTTTAGCTTCCAGATAATTCCTCTCTTAAAGCAACATTTGAATTGGATCTGGTCCTAAAAATATCCGTACGTTGAATTTCTAGTGTTTTGTTCACAACAAGAAAAAAAAAACAAAAAAAAAAAAGAAAATACATTTTCATGGTCATTTCAAATCTTTTTCAGCTTTGTTAAGCTGTCCACCAGAGGACATACTGTGCTCACAGGGTCACTGAATCAACCATCCAGTCAGCTGGTAATAAAAGTGTCAGTGTGTAGGTCTGACTGGCTGCTCTCGGTCGGTCACCGAGATAAAAGCGCTTCTATTTAAAGCTGCGGTGCAGAAGCAGTATATACGGGGTCACCCGAGGGCTCCCAGCCTGCTCGTCGTGTTCAGAGATGTTTTTTTTCCTCAGCAGAGGATCAAAGTGTGCCTGTGCCGTGTATTTGTGTGTCTCTCTTTCTCCGTTTGCATCCTTGCATACGTAGTGGTGTGCGAGTGTTTAGGTTTCCCAGAGCGCTGACGTGAAAGGCCACCTCTGTGACTGGATTGGCCTCAGAGCCTACGAGCAAACAGGGGTGACAGAATATACAGTCTCTTCTGACCTGGAGGCTCACAATCTGGGAAGCTCATTCATGTATTTATACATTTGATTTATTTATGTCTTTTTAGGAACGTTATATGGCCACTGCAAGGGCACACGTGCTGGCTGGGAGTGTGTTTGCGCGCTCAAACGTGAGAGCGTTGAAGTGCATGAGCCAGTGTGTACATTCATCTGACTGCTTGGCCTGGTATCCAGAGAAGAACCGTCACTCAGGCCAGGTTTCCACAACATCACACTCTCAAATATGCAGAGAAGCCGAGTCACACTTCCGTGAGTTCGGAGAACGTCTCATTTTGCGAAGACTTGGCCTTACCTTGAAACATTAAAATGAAAAATTTAATGATGAACACTACGAGGGCTGGCTTTTTCTCTCCAGAACAGGGGAGTGTTGCGTAAACAGATCTGCCCCTGCAACATTAATATTAAAGGGTTCCCACATATGCAGACACGCGCTCACATGTATAAATACACATATGCCTGCAGGGCTTTCTACTGTGTTACAAGTTATAAATAGTTCATTTCTGCAGTCATGTACGGGTCAGGAGCAGACGTTGTCATTTTATATGTCTTCAGTTTTCAACTTTAGCTGAACTCTGCCTCTGCCCCTTTGTCAGCTGAAGATTTTGTCAAATTATGTTTTTTCTTGATGCAACACTTGCACACCTTTAACATCAATCAAAAAACGAGGATGCATTTTTAGTCATGGACGAGCTAATGTTACGTTCAAAGATTACAAAGGAGAATTTAATAGAACTGGGTTGAAAACCTACTCAAATGTGTTTACGATCTTTTTCTTCTAACTTTCTGTTAAATGTAAAAGCATTTTGGTGATTGAGCAGACATTGAGAATCAGTGAAAACAGCAGAGAACAGCAAATAAAATCCACTATTTTGTTCTTCTTTAAACAGAGCATATGAAAAAAAAAAAGAAATGTTTGAAATGATATGTTTGGGTTTCTTAAGTGATTAACAGCTCAAAGGTTTATGTTTAAAGCTTTGTTCTGACGTTCAGCATATCCAGATCACATCTGGATAGATTTGTTGGCAGTATGAACCACATAGAAATGTGATTCTTTTTTCCAGATCCACATCTGTCTTTTGTATCTTTCGCAAAGCAACAAGCAGCGACTATGTCTCCCAGAGTGATAGAAGATGCTCAGAGCACCGAGATGACTCTGTTTGGTCTGTTTTGACTGATGGCTATGACATAGCGCACAGTCATAGTGACAACAACAAACATTCATGGATGAATGCTGTGATAAGGCAGCCTCCTCTGTCTCTGCTGGTCTTGAAACTTGGAAAAGATTTGCACCATGGCTTCACATAGGTGCTCCACATAACCATTTGTGACACTAGCAAATGGTTCACCACTCTGTTTTTTTTTTTTTTTTCTTTTTTACACATCAGTTCTTTGTGTGTATGTTACTTTAGCAACCATGTGTATTAGTGAACATTAGCACGGACACACAGTTCTGAACTGTTCACTCACAATATGTAATTGGTTAATCAGGAAGATTGGATTCTGACTGGATAAGCCTAAAAATTGGCTTTAGGCTGCAATTTGAAAATAGCCTTATAGGTAATTTAGGTACTCTGACCCAGATCAGAGCAGAATCTGCTATCTTCTCCATACCTATCTCTCCCCAATTTGGCATCTTGTTGGATTTGCTGCACCTCTAAGTGGGCAGAACAATACTATATCACCAGTTTGAGAAGAGGCAAACCCTTGCAAAAGAAGGTGTGCCTCTTCTGCCTCTAAAACCAGCAGCTAAGATGTGAGAATGGAAAACTCTGACCCCACAGCCTGGGTTTATATAACGTAGATTCAGAAAAACTTAAGTTTATCTCTGGGTTTCGGAAAACCACCTTTCTGTAACACCCTCAGGATTTTTCATTGTGGTGTTGGGCAGACACAGAAGTATTTTCTATTCTTGCTGGCCCTAGGGCCCAGTTTGCACTGCATGATTTTGGGCTCTTGCAGAAATATTTCAGCTGAGTCCTGAATTGATATGGAAGTTGTTTTTGTTTTCATCAGTGCGGTGTGAAGATACCGCAAAACAACATAAAGCTACATAGGCTACATGTATTTTTGACTAAAATGAAACCAACCGCATGTACATTAGAGGATGTTTTAGGACAAAGCATCAATATTGTGGGTGTTGTTTTGTGTTTGTGCACAGGCATTTTAGATTAGACATTAGCAGCACGTTGTATTGAGGGACTAAATCTTGTTAATTTGAATTTGAGGAAAACAAACAGCAGAATAGGCCACTAATATGGAACTGAAATTATGCACATCCCATTTATAAGTACAACAATAACAAATACAGAAACACTTGAATGAGTCAATGAAACATGAGTTATCTCTTGCTGCCATGACAGCAGTCAAAACAAACAACCTGTCTGGTTTTTAAGGAACACAGATAAATCCAGGAGACCAAAATAGAGCAAGCAGCATCTTCTCTCCACTGTTTTACAGCATTTCATGGAGGTTACTGCACAATTTGAAGTTTGTACATTTTGAGATATTTTGGTCATTTGTGAGGATTTGAGATGAGGAACAATTAACCTCTTAAGCCCCAGCCCTTTCTCAGGCTCCTGCTTGACAATGACATGTGCCCCCTTTAAAGAGGGCTCTGGAAATAAAAGGTTTAAATGGCAAACTATTTTTCTTTTTCTTCATTTTTTTAACTTCTCAGCTGACAACAAATCATGACAAATGATCTCATTAGACAGAATATTTAATCAAGACCTGCCTCCAAGTGCAAAGTGTTCTCTAAGATGTTGAGACTAAAATCCAATTATTTAAAGATTAAATCATCTATTTTTCTCATTAACACTTATGGGAGAATAAAAAGTGGGAAGGTTCACTTGAAGCAAACAGGCTGATGATTTAAGTAGCTTGATCCTGAAGATGGAGGGTTACAACCAGACATCTATGTCAGGATCTCCAGCTTCTAGTGTGTTTTTGTTTTCATGTCATATCACTAACTCTCCTGTCATTTCAGATCACGCCTCACTCTCAGCCTGTGTGTTCCACCCATTACCAACACCTGGTCTTCCCCACCCATCTCCACACCTGTGCCTCATCCTCTCAGTTACCTGCAGTGTATATATACCGGTCAATTCTCCCCAGCCCCTTTCCAGATTGACTTGTTTCCTTCCAAGCTATCCAGCGTCTGTTTCTTGTGCTGCCTGATTCCCTGATTTTTTGACCCCACCTGCCTGACCTGGACTCTGGATTCCCTGCCTGCCCCTTGTCGGATTTGTTTGCTCGCTTTATTGGATTTCCTGGTTTTTACCGACCCTGCCTGAACTCTCGAGTAAAGAACTGTGCCTGACATATCTGTCTCGGTTGTCGTGCATTTGGATTCAAATATACACCGCTCACCCTTTCAATCTCAGGCATTGTTCCCTTTGATGACTGAACCATTGGGAAATTATTTAACCACCACTAATAACTTTATAAATTTGTTGTGTCTTATTATAATAGCAATAACAGAAATCCCAGTGTGAGACATAATTTAGAACTTGAAATCAGAGACACTTATGAACACGTTGTGGCAGCTTAGAACATGGTTATATTTGTGGCTTTTGTGACCAGTGCCATTGACATGAATTACAATTTCACCTCTTCCTAACCAGTGCCCCCGTTTTATTTATCTTATTTGGAACGCGTTCATCTTTTTTATACATCCTGGTGGGGCTCGGGCTTGATGGAGCCAGCAGCCACAGAAGAGCAAAAAAAAGCTTGCCCTCCACTAAGCAAAATCTGAATTTGGTCTTACCATCATAAATCAAATTCTATTGAAAAACTCATGTAGGTCATTTAATCCTATGTCTCTGTGAGAAGCCAAATCATTTTTATTAGCAAAACCAAATGGGCATCTTGGAAACATTCCGTTTTTTTCTTTGTTCTGATTGGATACTATCTGAAATAACAGATTCCTCTGCAGCATCACTTACCGACATCTGTAAAGCTGCTTCTTACAGATTCTGTTAACTTTTGTAAAAACACCCTACAGCTGAGTATCACATAAGGGCATATTGAGTGTATATTTAAGAGGGTAACCCAAGCAAACCCAAAACTGTCACATCTGAAAGGGTTTAATACATTTAATGACATATCGATATGGAAAATTTGATATCTCAATTATAGTAACCAAATTATCTTAGTTTACAATATTATCGCAGCATTCTTTCACATATAATTTCACAAAATCTTGTGATTTTCTTGTCATACTAAAACATTAGTGGCCAAAATCTTATCAAAATGAAACTTTTACATTAAAAGGGCAAACGACTAGCATAGAAAGGGATTTTATTTTAAATTAGAAAAGCACTCGGAGAGCGCAGACCTCCGCCAAGGGCAACAATCCCCCCATATAGCGATTTACAAATTGCGATAAAATCCGCCTTCTGGATCAGATCTGGATCAGTCTTTGAAATTTGATAGAGATTCTCATTGTCAATCCCCGAGTCAAATTTCATGAGTTTTGGGCAATAATTCATGGAGATATTGAGAAACAAAATTTTTGGCCCCATTTACCGCAATGTTATCGAAAATTTGAAAATGATCCAGAATCCAGGATTTCTTCCGGATCACAGCCAAAATGAAATTAGTTCTTCCTTTTCACATTTCTGACAACTCCTGATAATTTCATCAAAATCCATCAATAACTTTTTGAGTTCTCTTGAACACAGACAGACAAACAGACAGATAAATGCCTGGCAAAAACATAACCTCCTTGGCGGAGGTAATGAACAAAATAAATTACAGGAACAAAGCTTATTTGTCTGGTGCAAGTTTAAATGGACACTTTTAAACCATAGTAGGTCAAAATATGCAAACAAATATCAGGAACAAAAATTATTGTGCAACTTCAAATGAAATAAACTTTGGACTTTAAGATGAACAGTTGCTTGTACAAATTAGAATAAAATTACAATAAAATGTAAACAGATGTTCTGCAGACAGGATAATTGTTCTCCACCAGTTGTCCCTCTGCATTCTTAAAAAAAAAAACAAAATATGCAAACAAAATACAGAGCTCAGATTTCGTCCTTTTAGTGGGTTGGTAAATGTCCTGCGTGCTATCACCTCTTTCCGCCATGCTTACGTTACAAATGCCGATGTTACAAGCTACATATTCACGCGAGACAGTAATAAGTCGCTCGTGAGACTTGAATGAGGCTGATATTACATATTCTGGTAATTGACTGCGATAATGAGATTAAGTCAAAAATAAACGGTAATCGTTATCATGTAAAGTTTCACCACACCTTACCGTAATACCGGCAACCGTTCCATCCTTAACATATGCACTGAATAACACAAGTCTTATAGTTTGCTGCCTGAAAAACCTCAAAAGCATAGGTATGCCTAAGTGTGTCAATATGGCAAAAATGAAAAGTATGTCTAAAGTTTCTTTACCTCAAAATTCTCTGTTCCATAACAGGAAAACCTGTCTTGGTACATGGTACTGGTAATATGTAGATTTAATTTTACACTTCTGTTGTTATCTCATGCGTGTTACCTTTATTATTGATACCAAATTTATCTACATACACAATGTCTAGCTGAAATACGCTCATTTCACATTAAATATGTCATTTTCAAGCAGGGATCTCAAAAGCGGGGAAAACTAGGAAGGGCTCGAGCACTGAGACCTCCGTTCTTATGTGCAAATTAAAAGAACCAGCATCCTCACACAAGAATACTACTAAAGATTTAACGCATGAAAGTCATATTCTATACATGCAAAGCAACATTTTGATGTTCTGCGATACTGTAGGAGTTGCATCTTTGGGATATGGGCCCAGATCATACACTTCCCGCTAGCCACTAGCCGCTACCCACAAATTGCGGGTTTGGAACCGCTGATGCAATCTTCTGCTCCCTAAAGCCGCTACCCGTTATGCTGACTACCTTACTCACTGTAGGCATACTCATTGTAGGTGTGTCTTTTGCCCTTTCCACAAACTCGGTATCTTGGTCAGACCACCCGCAACCCGCACGTCAGTGCGTGCAAGAGCGCGTCCAAATGGCATCAATGTCATCCACCTGGTCACATGTGGACGTTTACAAACAGCTCTACCTCTCGAATTAACTCTTGTATAGAAAAGTGTGGTTTGGCCTCAGTTGAACCCCTGAAAAAATGATCGTCTTAAACCACTCGTGCGCCAGTTAAACCATAGGCGACCATAACGTGTTTACTGGGAACGCACCAACTATCTGGGACTTTAAGGTAGCTGATAGGAATTGTCTGTGTAAAAATATTTGTATGTATGTATTACGCAGAGGAGGAGGAGGAGGAGGAGGAAGGAAGAGGAGGAAGCTCTACACAGACAGATAAAAGCCAGCAAAAACAATAACCTCCTTGGCGGAGGTAATGAACAAAATAAATTACAGGAATAAAGCTTATTTGTCTACAGCAGTCCCAGATGAGCTGCGCATGAGAGCTGCTACGATCTCGATGAAAAGATGCTCCATAGCAGTTTGCGTGTAACCCAACCTGCTCTTAAAGGTAACAGCTAATGACGCACTGATTGGTTTAACAGGTGGAACGCCTTAACCACTCCCATGCATAATGTAACAGGTAGCGCAGGTGGGACAGCGGGTTTAGGAAGGTGGAATATTGCATTCTTTGCGGAGGAACACCTCTCCTGCTACCCGCTATCCCTAAATAGCAGCTTTAGGAGATCTGGCGGAAGATCGGGCTCATGGTCTTTTCAATTAAAAAAAAAAAAATTCCAAAAATTCACACAATTTGCAACATTGTACCAACCCGCTGCTTAGACCTGTAATCATTGTGGAAACCACACCAGTGAAAGCTGCCGTCACATTATAACCATCTTTCTGTTCATCTGGGCACCATCTTGCTCTACCTCCTCCTCACCTTGCCTGTCCTCTTGTCTCCCTCAGTGTGCCATCATTTCAGAGGCAAACATAAAAAGAAATAACACAATTTATTGTTTAATCAGAGTCTCCAAGAGTATGCCATTATGTCATGTGGATTTTAAATTACACTTAGATTTAAAGATGTTCAAGGTGAAGTCAGTGGTTTTGTTTTGGGTTCTTCTCTGTGTTTGTTGACTCTTGTCTGAGTAGATTTTGCTGAGTGGGAGAGTGCATTGTCCAGCAGGGGGAGGTCGCTGATGTAGAGGAGTGACATTGCCATCGGGGGTGTACTTTCTGTGTACTGTCTACCACAATGTTTGTGAGTAATAAATGTCAGAGTGGCGTTCTCATGACTGTCAGGACCCAACATTATCTCACCACCGCACACTTCGTCGTTACACAATGATCAGTGCTTGACTTGTCTCGTGTTTAGGATAAATGGTTTGTTACGACCAGAAATATTTTTCATGATTGTGTGTTCTGTAGCTGTGTGAGTCATGCCAATAGTAGAGGTTCAAGGAGAGCGAATTCAAGGTGGAGTCTATGGAGACAAAAAGCACAAGCTTTGGATGATTCATCATACTCCCAAATACAGCCAAAAAACAACTGCATTCCTCTTGACAGTGTAAACTTTCATAAGCGACCAAAATGACAGGATTCAATTACAGATTTGAGGGAGAACACAAAAAATCTGCTTCCATAGACCACAAGCAAGGGTTAGAAGCAGAGGCCATGAACTCCCCTAGTTTTGTATCTCTTGACTGTAGTCTGCACGACGTCCAAGGTTGATTTGCATGGACTGTAGCGACAGGACGGAGATGCCTGTACAGAAAGTCCAGTTTGCGCACTTTCTGGACACAAAGTTACTTTGGTGGATCTGTAGTAACACTATCCACGCTATCATTCAGGTGAAATGACATGTTTGAATCTCTGTCTCAGTCTTAAAACAGCAATCTATTCATATGTTGCTTGATTGCCCTGAGTGCTAACATTAATTGCCATTTTACTACAAACACATATTCAGTTCTTGTACAAAACCACTTCCATTCACATCATTTTGATCTCTAAGGAAAAACCAGAAACCATCTGAGAATAGAGCTGGGATTATTTTGGGATTACATTTGGGATTATTCAAAGATGGCTCCGCACTTGTGGCAAAAATGTGAAACACAACATAATTTTCCAGTCAAACTAATCTTATTTTAGGGTTTCGTTGCATTTTGCACCATACGTCAAAAGCAACCAAAATACACTGACATTATTTAGTGCTTCATTTCCACTTTCAGCCAATGTGTCTGCAATCCAAACTTGTCACCCACAGAAGATTTTTTTTTTTTTTTTGAAAATACCAGAGCAGATCTCCTTTGGTACAAATATATAAAAAGCATTATTAAAAGGAGATGCAACACGGCAGTATACATGCTCCTGTTTTAAAACCTACTGTGAACCTAGTGAACTGCTCTGTTCATCCGTGTTGGTCTTCACACGTGCATGCCATGTTCACCAATGTGCCCCAGAGGCAACACAGTTACTTTTCAACAGCAGGTGTACAACTTTATGGACATGGAATTGTGCTCTGGTTGTTTTTACTGCTGTTAGAGAAACAATCACCCATTTGAGTTGGGCTGTGGTTGCAGAAAAAAGGACATCGGGGTAAAAGCAGCCTGTCAGGGGTCTTCTGAGGACACTGTGGTCCAGCCAAGCAATCTGTCAGAGTGGAAGAATCCAAGACAGGCGGTCATTAGTTCATACAGGGAGGGGTAGGCAGCGCGGGGTGGGGGGGATCTGCTGGATTGACACAGCAAATGTTCTCATGATAAAGGGATTATCACTGAACAGTGGAGAGGAAGCACCACGGGCAGTTGTTTCATCCACTGGAAGGACTACATTTCACTGCAGTGCCCCTCTTTCTTTAATCCACTGTATGTGACAACGCCACTTCTGACCACATGGAGCAGCAGATCATACAGATGTTCATGTGTCAGTCCCTAATGCAAATCACAACTAAGTGCACCTGAAGTGGGACAAAGAGATATTACAAGTGCGCTGGACCCTCCCCACTCGTTAGTACAGCATTGTCAGTTGATCGCAGCAGTACGCCCACTTGTGACCAGAAGTGGTATCCTTACATTGAGTGGTTTTAAAGGAAGTTATCAGAGTGCAATTTCATCAAATCAGAAACTGTATAGTCTTTTTTTTTTTTTTAAATATCGCTGGCATTCGTGTAGCCCTCTTGTAGTCCCTCTCAAAGCACTAAAAAACAAGCTGCATTCGCCCATACACACATTTTCTCTGCACTTTTTATATCACACACATTTTCACACACTGATAAACACATTGGGAGTAATTAGATGTTCAGTATCCTGCATAAGAAGGCTTTGACATGGGGGCTGAAGAGATGCAGATCAAACCACAAATCTTTTAATTAATGGATGACCCACTCTTCCAGATTATTGCAGTCACTTGGCAAAAATGGAATATAATATTTACAACAGCTTTTTTTTCATCAGTATAGGAACACATTTGAACAAGAACACTTGTGTTTTCATAACCTTGGAACAAGTCATGTATACTTTTAGACGACACATGATCTCCACACAGTCTGCCATCTTGCGCCTGTTTGACAAGACAAACAGGTCTTTTGAAAAGTTCCCTGTTAAAAAGAAGGATGGTCCCTACTCCTTTTCAGCCCAAAGCTCATGGTGCTCACAAGACCTCTGGCTTTGGAAAGATGATGCCGTTTCTGGAACTTCTTTTTAAGGGTCAGCTCCAGAAGTAGCAATGAACTGACAACGGCCGTGACTTTGACAACAAAATTGTGTCTGTTAATAATGCAGTAAGAGAATAACAATGCTTGATTTTCTTGTGCGGGTTTGTTTGTGTTTGTTATTCTTTTAAGGTGTTGTTTAATTAATGTTGAGTTTACACACAAAACAAGCACATTAATATTAGAAATCCAAGGTTGAGAAAACCCAATGTGGCGGTGACCTGACAGCGGGAACTGTTTATAGTCATGTTGGGGGGGTGGGGGGTATCACTAAACAGGGGACAAGGAGAGCAGCTCTGACAGTTAATAGACAACTGGAAAGTTGTGGTGTGGAAAGAAATGCTGTCTAGTTTGCATGAATTATATATTTATTTATTTATTTCGGACTGCAGAGTTATAATGAGAGGCGTGACAACTGTTAGCTGGTTGAGTGCCAGTGTGTTACCATGAATTATTACTTTTCCATTTATGAGATATCTGTTGGGGGGGTGAAAAAAAAAAACCCAAAACAAATTCTGACAGCATGTAATAAAAATGGAATATCTTTACACTTTTTTAAAGGACAGCTGCCACCTGCTGTCACAGGTTGACAGATTCAGGTGTCACTGGAGGGTGACTTCATACAGGGAGGTCGGAAAGGTTATAGTCGCAGGCAAAGACTGCCGCACAAATTTTTGTTGCTGTTGAAGTTTTCTTTTCTTTTTTAAATTAATCTTTTTTAAAATAATATCACGGCTCATTCACAGATGCTGCTCTTGACTCTTTGACTAAACACAGTACAAGTAGGGAGAAGTGGGGCTCCAATGACGCTCTCAGTGACTCTGTCTGCTCAGGTTTCACCAATGTGCCTTTGGTACCAAACACACTTGTTATTTTCAACGTTAACTCAAGCCCCGTACACAAAAGAAAAAAATTTTTTCAAAATGTTCAAGTTTTTTTTTCTTTTTCAAATCATTTGACCTTTTATCTTCACTATACTGGTTTTTCAGGGGTCCTAAAACACTGTTTTTTGAAAACGGGTTCCAGAGTGAATAGATCTTTAAACACCAGCTTCGCATTTTCATGTCAAATCCTTCTTCTTCTTTGGTGGCTCATACGGGTTTGTAGCCAGGACATACTAGGGTACAAAAAATTAAGAAACCACAGGGAGACTTTTTCTCACATGTCTGCATGAAGAAAAAGTTTGGCATCCCTGATGTCATAAAGAAAGCTCATGTTAGATCAGCATCGTGACAGAATCAGGGGAATATCTCTGTGGTACGACCTTCATGGCCGTCATGGGACCAGAGACTACCTGATACACATTTCTGACAGTGTTGTAAATCCTACAACTCCATCTCCATACCAGTCAATTAAAATGCAGCTTGAAATGACACGCTGTTGATTGCAACCCAGCATCATTCCAAAGAAAAATAAGTAATAAATCACTTTTTTTTTTTAAGCATTTTGGGCACTCAATTTATTGCCACATGTTGTTTGTTTATTGTCACCGCATACTGATGAAGGCAGTTCTACATCTATCTCAGCCTACCGTTCAAGAGGACTCATCATCATCAAGTCTGAGCATACCATTCTTTGACAATGTACCCAAGATTAAGCAAATACAAATCATACAGTGTGAGATGTTATAATCTTATACGACTGCAGAAATGATGCAGTGTATAGGATCCCTAAGGGCATGGCCAGGTTTTGTAACATTAGAGTTGTAGGGACTTGTATGGATCATGTATACAAAATTCTCAGAACAACAATAGCACTCATCAAAAAAAAAAAAAATATATATATATATATATCATGACAGATAATGTATTTGTAGCCTAAAGATTCCTTTTCTAATTCATTCATCAATAAAAGGACATCGTGCTCCAAAATGTGGGTGACATAAAATCTTTTTTGGCTAAACTGGCAGCAATGGAAATCAAATTGCAAAAAATGATTTGATGTTATTGTTCTTCTACTTAAGACCCAAGTAAAACATCCAAGTTGTTTTTTTTTTAAATAATAACTTGTATATTATTTATTTTATGAGTTGTATCCCCCAGGATACGTTGCCTTGTTGAGGTTTGAAAAACAGACCCAAAATGGAAAACATATTAACGTTTAATTTGAAGAGAACAAACAATACAGTGTTGTTTGAGTTAATGGGGAGCATCTTTTTTCCATCTTTCCTTTCCTGTGCAATAACTGCACCTGCAACCTGACCCTCAACTTTTTGGGCTCACAAAGAAAAATTCATTTTTATTTTATTTTTTTAGAACTGAACAAATAAGAACACGGTTCATTCAAACTAACATTCACAAGTACCTTTGGTGGGACTTTGCTGGGGTGCGATATAAGGCCACCATCATGTCAGCGAGGTCAACTCCTCCCATGTGGACATTGTATTGTGACACAATATTTGGGCAAGGAACACTGACTTTTCTTTGCTCCTCTCTGGAGAAACACCTGACTTCTTTGATGAAGGCTTACTGCAGCACAGGAGCTAGCTAAAGTGACAGCTTTGTTGCCAATCCATTTCACAATAGCTACTTCTGCCTCATTATCAACCCTGTAGTCATAATTGCCCCTGCCTTGGCTGAGCAGTGTACGGGCATCCTTAAGAATACATCCATTTAGCCTATTTTTAAGAATGGTTCCCAGACATGGCAAGCCAAAGGACTCCTCCAAATGCACTATGAGTGGCAGGGAGGTGAAAAAGTTGTCAAAGTCGACAACACACTGATGGATTCCTGATGGTCTTACAGAACCACATTTGCTTCAAGTCCAAGTTCTTTGAAAGGACCATGGTCTGTCCCAAATGTTCTCTTGCCACTGTATGTAAGGAAATCATATACAATGCCAGAAACACCTGCTTGAACAAAGATCTTGATACCCCAATGGTGAGGTTTGCTTGGAAGATACTGTCTAAGAGATCCAGCCTTTCTCCCTTTATAAGGAACCATTATTTCATCTATTGAGAACTGATTCTCGCTCTCAATTTCCAGGCACTTCTTCCTTATGTGCTCCAGCACTGGTATGATTTTGCAGAGCCGACTCTAGGTAGGGTCTGATGTTTCATTATCTTGAAAGTGGATGAATCTTGAGAAACATTTAAATCTCTTCACTGGCATCACATTGGCTATTATGGGATAACGTGTGCCTTCTGGCCAGTAATCATCCCGGCTTTACCCGGCTGGCCTTCGGTAGGAAGGTCCCCCCATATGAGCCAGGTCCTGCTCAAGGTTTCTTCCCCTTAAAGTGGAGATTTTTCCTTGCCATTGTTTGGCTTAAAGGTTTTTTTCTTCCACTGTGGGAGTTTTTTACCTGCCGTTATCCTTGTTTAGGATTTAATATTATATTTTTATTTGCTCAGGGGTCATGCTCTGGGTCTCTGTAAAGCGCCTAGACACAATTTACATTGTAACAGATGCTATACAAATAAAACTGAATTGAAATGAATTGAATTAATCATCCAATGATGGCATTCTCACCACTCCCATGATTAGCTTTATACCAATAAATAACTTGAGTTTGTCAACAGTGGTGTTAATACTGGCTCCAATTTGTTAACAGCTGTAAAGATTTGTCTGTGCTGTAATATGCTGGAAGAGCTTATCATCAAAAAATCTGGCAAAATAGCTACAAGGAGTAGACAGCTCATCGGGTGCTCTGAAATCAGTGGTAGCTGCCACTGACTGGTGCTCAAACCTCTTCTTGCGCCAGCTGTAAAAGAAATAACAAAATAACTTCACAATCCAGATACTAATTCTACAATCATCTTTTAACCTCAAACAATAGTTTTTATCAATACAAAATGCCATTATAAAACAAAATGTACTCAACTGTGCTGATCCTTTTAAATATTATTATCAAGTATATGATATTATTTATTACTTTATTAGCAAAGTATATAAATAAAATATTTATGCATTGCTGCTTTTAGAGGTTTCTTTCAATATTGCACTTGCAAGTCTCCCAAAATAAAACCACAGCCACCTGAATCTCTTGGCTTGCTTGGACTTTTGATTCATCTCCTTATCCTCATCATCCTCCTCATCAGAACTGTCCACATTCTCTGTTTTTATCTCATGCTGAGTGAAAATGACTTCCTCATCTTCATCACTGGCTGATTCACTGTCTGAAGAGCTTGCAGGGATATCCTCAAATTACTCTTATCCCTGTACTTGCCTTTCTTTTAACGAAGATACCCTGTGTAAGAAATGACTGTTGAATTATTAAAGGATAAAATACAGTTGTGTTGCTATAATGGTCAAACAATTGCATGATAGTATATGATTTTGTAGTAAATATTAACATATCTTCCAGTTTGACACAAAATCTTCAAAGAATACACATTAGCAAATTTTCGCATTTTCTCTCCCTAATCTGGCAATGTATCCTTGTGGGATACATACATTTCTAAGGTTTCCTAAAAAACACTATGATCATAGTTAGAATATTTTTTCATCATGAGAATGTTAAGGCAATGGTCTTGCTTTGTTTTATAGAATTAAATTGTTGTTTTAGTGAATATAAGTATAACTAGAAAAGCACTCGGAGAGCGCAGACTCCGCCAAGTGCAACAATTCCCCCATATAGTGATTTACAGATTTACAGATTGCGATAAATCTGCATTCTGGATCAGATCTGGATCAGCCTTTGAAATTTGATAGATGTTCTTATTGTCAATCACTGAGTCAAATTTCATGAGTTTTGGGCAATAATTAACAGAGATATTGTGAAATCCAAATTTTTGGCCCTATTGACCACAATGTTATCGAAAATTTGAAAGTGATCCAGAATCCAGGATTTCTTCCGGATCACAGCCAAAATAAAATCAGTTCTTCTTTTTCACATTTCTGACATCTCCTGAAAATTTCATCAAAATCCATCCATAACTTTTTGAGTTATCTTATACACAGACCGACAGATAAAGTAATTACCCTTTTGGGAGCATGTCCTGCATCATTGGTGGCCAAGATCCTGACCAGGCTGACTAAACAATGACAGATGACCTCAACCAAATATTTTGGCCCACATACTAATGACAGGCAAAAACTTTTGATAAAAGATAACTTGATGAATGAAAACCTTTCTAAATTTCTCTTACAGGGTGTATCTTTGTATCTCCTGGTATACGTTGGCAGATTAAGGGTTAAGAAGGGGAGGAGATTGAGAGCAACTCACGATTTATGGAACAAAACCTGCTCCTGACCAGGTTAGGTTCACAGATTATGTTTCCATGGCAACTTAGATAAGATACTTAAGTTTCTGAAATGGCTTTGAGTTTCCCCTCTGTCTCAGATTTGATAGACTCAGATTGTTCTTTGAACCTCTTTTCAAAAATAGGCCCCTGGATATTGATCACAAATATGCTGGCGTTCGTGCCGCAGAAGCTCCTGAGCTTGTTCATATCAGCGTGAGTGTTTAGCAGTTGTACACAGACAGACATGCTCCACGCCTCCTCCTCGTTTTCCGTGCATTTCTGAGGAAGCATTGCAGAGCCACATACAGAGCATGTATAATACAGTGTTTTTGAGGTTTTCATGTGTGTGACGATATTTCTAGAAACCACACTATGTTCATTGGAAAGTTTTTAAAAATAGAGAGATCTTGGTGGGAGAATTCTGTTTTTATGTGGACAAAGTGCCAGAGCGAATAAACTGAGTGCTTAGATTGACAGTTGTTGTCTGTTTTTTGCAGATTCTTGTAGATTTGTCTTTTTGTAACGTGCTTCAGTAATGGTTGATCGTTTTCAGGGTGCTGAAAATCCTTCATTCTGGATAATTTTTTCTAACACTGGCTCTCTGTGATGTCATAGAAGATAAAATTTCTTTTTATTTTTAAATTTTCCAGGCAATCCATCTTCAAGTACAAGAGCCTCAAAGATCATTTTAAAATTGAAAGTTTATGACAGCACAGCAAGGATTGAGTGTGTTTTCCATCAGTATTTCTTACTTATGTTGCTTTGGCTTCCAAGATGTCTCCAAAAAAAATGTGTTTTTGGCTGAGAGGGAAAGTCTGCCGACCATGGCTCAGCAGATGCCGTTTGTTTTTTTTAGGCCAGTATTGGAGTGAATGTATTTGTTTTTTTCCACACGGCTTCGCGAAGGCCAAGTTCAGCACTGGATTTACAGACAGGCACAAAGTTGAAAGCTGGTGGTCCTCCAGTGCTTGAAGCTTCTGAGTCTGAACCACAAGTAGTAAATAAACTGTCTGTGTTGTGTTGGTGACCAGCTTGTGTACATTTTAGTATAAACATCCTGTTTACAGTGGCCATATTTGCAGACTCTCACACTAGCAAGAAAAAGAAAATCATTTCACTTCAATGCATGTCATACAAAGAATGATAAATCAGTTTCACTGATTATCATGCCAAGGCAGTCTCGGCCTCAGTTGTAAACAACTATGGAGTCAAAAGCGGTTTAACGACAGTATCAGTACAGAAACACATGCATACATAATTGTGTATGTCTGTGAGTGACTCCAAGATCACATAATCTGCAAAATTACACAATAGCATTTAATGAGTTTAGTATTTACTTAACTGTGATGTCAAGGTGCTCTTTCGATCTCTTGTGCTGTTCGCTTTCATATTCAGAACGTGATTCTGAGCTGACATGGAGGGAATTAAGGTGTTGAGGTCATGTTCAAAAAATGTTGAAAATAGCACTGATTATGTGTTGATATGTTAAAAAGATATCTCTCTGACCAGGAAAGGGAGTTGTGTGCATTCATGAGCCATTAGCTGTGCCAAAGAATTTGACCAATCAAACAACTCTTAAGCCAAATCTTGTCAATTTCAGGAAGAGCCTCTCCTTGGATTTTCCGTCTTTATCATTCAGAAATAACTATAGAAATAATTATGCTAGCTGAAAAGCTACTGTGGTGGTGCCAGAGAGTAAAATAAGCAATTTAAATTACGATTATATGGCCGCTTTAAAAAAAAAAAAAACATGGCTTTCTCAGTGTTGTCTTGTCCAGCTGAGATATTTAAAGGTGTAAAAGCACACACACACACACACACACAAATAAAAAAAAAACCCTCAAAGCATTTTTTTTAATGGTTCATGGATTTAAATCTTAAGACAGAAGTAATGAGCTGTTTGCATTGTGAAGATGTCCATTTCCAGAGAGCCCTTGTGAGTGTCATAGTTTCCACTCATAACTTCTCTGTTGCAGCAGCCAGTCAAGCTGTGCATGTACTGTGTATTAGTACACGTTTTCGTTCTTGTGAATAAAACATTTTATTTGGCTGAAAATCTTTTAGAAATAACAAAATGGCAAGACCAGAGTCTAATCTTCTCTCTAAACAATCCAAATCCACCGCCTTTTTTTTTTCTTCTTTATTTTAAATGAACTTGAGGCAAAGTTCAGACCAGAAAAGAAAAGAGGGGAGGAGCTTCACACACACACACAATAAACTCAGAGCGTTCAACAGGAATGAATGAACCACTCTTTCACCTGTCACCTTTTCAGAATTTTATATATATATCTATATATATATATATATATATATATATATATATATATATATATGTATGTATATATGTATGTGTGTGTGTATGTATGTGTGTGTGTGTCTATACAGTCTGTCCTCTTTGTATTCATACAGACATTTCTATCAATAGGAACTATATTTCCACTGCCAACCTCAATATATTTTTTCTGGGAAAAACATTGGTCTTACTTTTAATGATGTGTTACATTCAAACTGTATGACTCTGCAGTGAGTCAGTATAAATCATCATTATTCATGGGGAAATTAATCTTTCAACGTAATTCCTATAATTTTCGTGTACAGACAGTTTAAATCCATCTCCCTCTTTTTCATAATGAAAATGAGAGAATGCATGAATGAATGAGTGGATGACTAAGCTGCCAGATCCAGAACTGTGAAGAAAAATCTATGCGTTGGTGCCGTAGTCGGCTCTTAGCATGCAGTCGTTCATCCAGTCACCCGGGCATTTGGATATGTAGGGCGACGCAGTGAGCCGGCAGGAGCCACGGGCACGAGCTGCAAATGTGTGGGGTTGATAGGGTGAGGGAGGGTGGGGAGGGAAGGATATAGGAAGAGCAACAGAAAGAGGAGGGAGTGTATAGGCAGAGAAAGAGAAGGAAAGCATTGGAGATGGGTGAGGGGATGGGGTGAAGAGAGGAGAGATGTCCTCTGAATGACCCACACCAGACAGTGTCAGCCTCCCTCCTCCCACTCAGTTGCTCTCTTACTCTTTAACTCTCCATACTTGCTCACTCTTTGCTGTGTAATCAGCTGGAAAAATATAGAAAGGGCATAATAAAAAAAAAAAAAAGAAAAGCATGGCCAGGGCACCTGCACTCTTAAAAATCCTGTCAAAAAGGGTTCAATAAAGAACCATCAAACTGATTTTTCTTCATTTTGATCCTGAATGGTTTGAGACTAATTTTCAACACAAGCTGTTTCATAGTGAATTACATATTTTACTGTCGAGAATGTATCTTGACTGTATTTTGAGATTAATTTAATAATTGGAAACCAAAAATCATTACCTTTCAAATGAAATGTGAATAGTCTGATCTCTGACAGTGCTCTGATCTTTTTTCCCCCCCGCACATTTCCAGTTTAAGCATTAATTTAAAAAAAAAAAAAACTGTTTAAAGAAACTGGATTCTCACAACTTGTGATATCATAATTGAATGTTTTTGACTCAACAATCATAAGCATAAATTCAAGATTCTGCCTGGTTGTTCTAGAGGCATTTTGAGTGGCTACCGCCCCAAATTGAGTGACACCATACAATTGTTTGTTTTGTTAGACATTATTTGTGGAGAGCAAAATCAGTAATGTTAACTAAGATGACAGTATTCTGGGATACTTTGCTGTCTCAATTCTACACAAGTCTCCACTGGAAACATCCTCGATTAGGCAGAAAAAGCAAGAGCGCATTTGCAGACTTTGGCTTGGCCACATGTGGATTTTGAAGTGGGACAGTATTTCAGCTGTAAATGATGTCCACAAAAACATAAGTACAGACCAGAAATGCATATTGAGAAACCTGTTATCCTGATGTATACAGCAATCCCCCACAGTTCGCGGTTAATGGGGGCTGTAACCCCCCCGTGAAGGGTGAAAACCGCGATATGGGTGTACATGTACATGTGCATGTACATACAGTATACATGTACGCGCGTACGCAAAATCTAAGGAAGGTACACTCACTTTGACTCTATCCTCTGTGTGTAGCTGACGAGAGCAAGAGATGGGAGATGCGGGGATGCGTGTCAGCCAATCAGCGTACAGACAACCGACGGCACAGTAATGCCCGTCATAGCAGCCAATCACAGGCCTCGATATTCGTTTGTGGGGCCTCCCGTCTCGGCTCTTGTTGATTCCCAAGACTCATTCTAGATGTGATGGGTTTCGCTTCAGCCTCGCGCGATTCGTTTGAATTTTTGTCAATTTTTTTTTTAGATGAATATTTTTGAAACTTCCAAGATGTACTGAGACTGCGATTGCTGAGACCGCAAAGTGGGGGATTACTGTATATGTGCTCATGAAAGAAAGTAATGCCAGGATTTGTTTCACTGCCAGTATCCCTTGTGCATACTTTCACTTATTTATTGAATTCCATTACTTGCGTGTGATTTAGAAAGCTAGACACATTCATACTGCTTCCTAACCATTTCATATTAGTGATACTCTCAGGTGTAAATAGACTTAATGTAAATAATGTAAATGCAGGTAGTTTGGTGCCCTCCACTGGGAGTCTAGTCTGGGACATCCTCAAAAATTGGAAACCATATGTTGCATCAGGCCTTAACTGGGTTAAGAAAAAGAAAGTAAATGAAAAATCAAGTTAATTAAAACCCTAAACCCTGAGCTCAGGCTCAGATCTCCCCCATCTGCTTTACTGAGCAATTCAACCTAGTTCCTGCGCCACCAACACCACCAAACGTTTAATTTAGTCTGAGCGTTTGATTGACGATTACCCCTGAAGCGTCAGCAGTTTCTTTACAGTGTAAAATCACAGCAGAGCTTTCACCAACCCAATATAATGTAGACCAATATTCCTCAATTCCAGTCCTTGAGGGCCACTACCCTGCATGTTTTAGATGTTTTCTTGCTCCATTGCATATGATTCAAATGAATGGGTCATTAACAGGCTGGCGGAGACCTTGGTGACAGGTTGATAGTGATCCATTTATTTAAAAAAGGTGCATTGGAGCATTAAAATTGTTAAACCTGAACAGCAAGAGGAATGTTGTCAGCTCCTGGAGGATGTACTTCCATTCATACTAAATACAAACAGCTTTTCTTTGGTGAGTGAGGCTTTTTCATCCATTGAATTCTTTGAATCAAGAGTTTATCTTAAACTGTCCTTGATGATTGACATTTTCTGGCTTGCACTGGTTTATGGTGTATACCCTTCTCCAAAAAGACTTAAATGTTTACCACCCAGATTGTTGTTAATACTTGATACACGTGGTGTATCAAGTATTGGAAAATTGATTAGGAAAAAAAAAGGCAAAAACCTGATAATTAAGAAAGGAAAAAATGGGATCAATGCAGAAAAAGGGTTTTGCATCTCTTTTTTTTTTTTTTTGCAATGGTTATCTTAAACATCTTGCAACTTCAAATCTAATGAAGCAGTATCTATAAAAGGGTGTTTAAGGGGGAGAAAAGATGGGTGCAGGTCCCCAGTTTGTCAACAAATGTTTAATAAAATCTTTCAAATAATTGAAAGTAGAGGTCCTTAAATGAGAGCAAAATACTTTCTTTCATGTTAAAATATCTGTTTTAGTTTTATTAGAAGGAATGCTTATGTTTAGGAAGTGTCATCTCGGTCTTCTGTCCCTACTATTGGCAAGTACCAGCCAAAATAACTTTGGACTACTTTCCCAGTTGTCTCTTGCGACAACTACATATCCCTCGTGGCATGATGTCACACATCAGCAATGATGAATTTAGCTCACAGAGCTACAGTGAATGTCATGGCAGAGACAATTAAGAAACTCAAGAAACTAGTGATGGAATTTAAAAAAATGAGTAAGAGACAAAACGAGTAATCCTGGACAGCATCATAGAAGTGATTTAATCTCTCCTCCTATAGTTGTACCCACTGACCTAGAAATGAAAAAAGTTCCGTTTTTGGAAGGGGTTTGCACTTTTGCCTCCTACAGCACTTAATATTTTAATAAATCTCTTACATTTTGAGGAAAAAAATCCTTGGCCAGAAATTGTAGATACATGGAATTCTTTTTTTTTTACAATGCATTGTCAGGCATTCACTCAAAAATCTAATAAGTCCAAGATGCTTCAATCCTTTAATGAGAATTTTATGGCATCTGGTTTTTTGTTTGTAATAATAATGCTTGTAAGGACTCTGCAAGCATTTGTTTAGACGAGCACTCTGTGACTCACTCCTTTGTGTTTAATCTAGCAAGGGTGCAAACCTTAACTGGTGACCTGTGATCTCTGATTCCTCAGGCGGCACAGCATCAAGAACCGTTCATCATCAGTTGACACAGTATGACCACATGAGTGTGGGATTACTTTGGGAAACATTTGAGGAAATCAACAACAACAGCAAAAAAAAAAAAACTACAATATGATGTTACATTTTTAAATTCAATCCACTGGCGTTGACGTGGCTCAGGGGCATCTGGAATGGGCTAGAAGTAGAAGTAGCTACTTCTAGCTACATGCGGTAGAACTAGCTACCGCATGCTCCAGACCAAAGGTAAGGCAAGGCAAGTTTATTTGAATAGCACATTTCATGTACAAGACAATTTAAGGTGCTTTACATAAAACATCTGAGGCATACCAAAGAGGGAAAGGACCATTCAGGCTGTTATCAGCAAATCCTAAAGCAGCTTGTGATAGTATGAGGTTCTATGAGTGCTTCTGGTACTTATTTCCACCTCTGTGGAGAGAGCATTAATGCAGAAGAGTACATTGAGATTTTAGGGCAGTGTTCCTGGAGGGCTGCTGCCTTGCACCTTATAGATGTTTCCCTGATGTTTTAACACATCTGATTCAGAATTGTTGTCATGAAAGGTCTCCAAGAGTCTGTTAATGGCCCAATCACCAAGTGCATTTGAGCAGGGAAACTTCTAAGACAAGCGGGAGAGCAGTCCTCAAGAACATGGATCGGGCAACACTGTTTTTTACTACTTTGGTCTGGATGCAGTATCATTATATAGCGTGCCTTAAAGACACCATCTTATCCAAGGATGTCATGCAACAAGACAATGCTTTACTACATTCTGCACGTACGAAGTTATGGTTGAGGAAGAAGAGAATGAGGAACAGAGAATCTGTGAAGAATGTGAAATGAAAAATGAGTGACAATAGTCCTGTACTGTCACACACATTGAGAAAAATGGAACAAAATAACATCTAAAATGCTGAATGATTTTCTTATCCTCAGTGATAGAACGTCTTTAATCTATTGACAGAAGGAATGGCAACATTTCAAAGTGACAAAAGCTTTATTCTTCCAATTTCTTTTGGAATGTGTTGCAGGCCTTAATTCAGTATCAACAAATGAAATGGAGTATACATACCAGTGAGCACGAAATGTTTTGGGTTCAGGCTGTGCAGTGAAATAAAAGTCAAGATAAATGTAAGAATCCCCTTGCTTTTATGTATTTTCTTTTATTTACATTTTTCATGGTGTTCCTGGGAGAATATATTTTTCATGTGGAGTGTACAAAAGTCTAGAATTTCTTTTGAAACTGAAAGATGTTTCTCGCAAGTGCAGGACTTGTCTTTCTGCAGTGTTACAGTGATGCATGAGTGAAGTGCAGATAATAGATGCAGTCAGTTCAGCAGAAAAGAGGAGAGTAGAAGTCTTGATTTAAGTAATACTTCTCATACTTCTTAGTATGACCACTAAGTATAACAGAAAAACGTTACTGTTATCCACGCACCTATATGTCTTGCTAAACCCATGAAGGTTTGAAAAGAGCCATTTATTCTCAGTATTCATGAGCTCGATACTGTGTTTGGAATGAATCAGACCCAAGATTTAGTCCTCATCAGCTGGCCCTATAGATCCAATCGTGTATGTGTGTGTACCAGTGGAAATAGGTCAGTGGTGAAAAGAGTTCTCGGCTGTCTTCACGCGGCCTCTGTTTAACACTCGTGTCAGCTCAAATTTTTTCTTCCTCATCCCTCCTCCCTCTATCACCCTCCCCCTTCATCTCTTTCTCCCTGATCTGATTAGGAGGGGAGCAGGTCCCATCCCTGGTTCAGGCGGGTCTTGTGCAGGTTAACTCTTTGGTAACCATCTCTTTTTTTTTTTCTTGTCAATCTTTTTATCTCTCTCTCTCAACACACACATATATATTATATATCATTCCTAAAGATTGCCAACTTTCATCTCCTGTAAGCTGCGTGACTGCTTGTGCTTTCAGAGAGGCTGCTTGCCAGACCATTTGTGGCGTGTAACTGGTGTTTCCGAGGGATCCCTGATGCCGCAAAATGGGGCAGAGCTGAGTGTTGTGATGACAAACATAAATCAGCTGGTTCCCACTAATTTTAAATTTGTTTAGGCCAAAAAAAGAGGGGCGAAACTGAGGTGGGAAACTCAGTAGCACCAGGTTTCCAGCCACTCAAATTCCAAGAAGGCTGGATAATTCCCAGATCTGTGAACAAATGGTGTATTACCTAACCCCAGCCAGATTTACATGATTTACAGTAGTAGGACAAGGGGGATGTTTGAGCTCACACTGCCATCTGGTGGAGTAAAAAGGAGCACAGGATGATGTCAAATGCCTCATTTCACTCAAAGATGTGCCAAAACACTCCAAAATGGTTCCCACAAATACCTGTCAATCTGGCACGCCCGCTCGCCTTAATTTAACAAAAACAAGAGGTGAAGCTCAGACTGTTCAAGCTGGAGGTGGAGGGGAGCTTGCAGCTGAAGTGCCTTGTTTATGGTTGAGAACTGGAAGTTGCCCAGACTGGTTAGACTGGTTTCCATGGTGCTGCTGATTTCTATGGCACTTAACCAGACGCTGTTGGCTAATAATGGCACAGAATACCTTGAATGATTCAGGCAAGCCAAAATAGTGCAGCGAAGCTGAAGTTAAGGAACAAACCAGCTGCTGTTTATGGGGAAAAGAACAGCCGACGCAGAAGGGAGGAATCGAGACAAAAAAATAAAATCCACTATTAAATATGCAATTTAAAGGAGAGCAGAGATTGGATTATTTGAAAATCAATTAATTAACAAATTGAGCAGTTAATGTTTTTGACTGATTTGTAATATATATATATATTTTTTTAAAGTGATATCCTTTTGGCATAAGCTGAACTTTTTAGTTTAAGTGTGTGAACATAGAGAAGGAAATTAAGAGCAGCTAAAAGTTAATAATCCATTTGTTTACTTCTGCTATCAAATATTACTTTCCCCCTCTGATATATTTATTATTTTTTAGTGTATTATATATACTTAAGATTAACAGTGTTTTATTACTTTTAAAATATTTTCTTTCTTTCTTTTTTGTTCTAAACCCCTTCCTAACCACTTGTAAAATGGTAAAAACTTTTTAGAGTCACTGAGAGGCACCGTGCTGCCTCTGTGACTCAGTGTAGACTGCTCTCAGATCACACCAGGCATATCTGGTCTATAGGTCTATCCCCCACACCAGAGCTATGTTAACATGAGACAGTCGCAGCATTGTATTAATATAATTAATAAAGTGACATTAACATCACAAGCCTCACCTTATACCTAACAAAATAAATATCCAGGGCCATATATATTGGTAGACAACAAGGCAGGCTAATAGCTGGCTAGCGAGCTCTGGTCCATAGTGGAGAAGTCATTGACACTATGGACCAGAGCTAATGCTAACAGAGAACTCATCACCCTCCCTGCTGCTAAATCATATTATTACTTTTACTAAACGGTGGTTAAGTCAATCATCTAATAAACAAAGTAAACTTACTTTGAAGTAAATGTAGGTGTGTTTTGTAACTTTCCCCACGTTCAGTTGTGGACGGACACATAACTGAACCACAGCCTGCAGATTTCCAGCGTTTGTTTTGGTTTGGGAAAGGGAATAAAAATGTCTCCTTCAAAAGTTCTGGACACCTCAAGTCACTGTTGCAGTTCCCCAGCAGCAATATTTCACCATGGTGTTATTATAGTTTAATATTAACACTGATGATACACATCGGAAAAATAGCGAATTAACACAGTCCTTAACGCAGGAGCAGCAAGTTTGTCCGACCTAGCAACAGTAACTAGGGAGGGGGCGGTGCTTACCGAAAGGTCAATTCTATTGAGAGCAATGCTGGTCTGAACAACACCAAAAGTGAATTCTTCAACGGTGCCATTTCATGTTTCCTCCTTAAGGAAAACCCCTAAGGTGAAGGACTTATTCAAGGGTGTTGTAGAGAATCTCTTAGAAGTTTTTACTTTACTGATGGAAAACCAATAAATGGATTATTATACTATTAGGATAGTAGTAAGAACTCTCAGTTTGGAGAGGGAGGAACTCTGATAGGGAGTGAGGTTAAGGGCCCGATCTTCTGCCAAACCTCCTAAAGCCGCTATTAAGGGATAGCGGGTAGTGGGAGGGGCGTTCCCCCACAAAGAACCCAATCTTCTACCTCCCTAAACCCGCTATCTTACCTGTGCTAACCGCTACATTATGCATGGGAGTGGTTAGGGCGTTCCACCTGTTAAACCAATCAGTGCATCAGTACCCATTGCTTTTAAGAGTAAGGTTGCGCTACCCACTACCCGCAACCCGTTACGGAGCGTCTTTTTATCCAGATCGGAGCAGTTCTCATGCGCAGCTCGTCTGGGACTCTGCTGTAGAGCTTCCTCCTCTTCCTTCCTTCCTCCTCCTCTGCATTGATATATACATAAAAATATTTTTACACCAGACAAATTCTATCGGCTACCTGAGAGTCCCAGATAGTTGATGCGCTCCCGGGATGCTGGGAGTTTGAGACAGTTGTGTGTCTTGGCGCAGCTGATGTGCTTTTTTAAAATACTGCAGAACGAATCATTGATGCGCATTTAAAGATCACGAACAATTAATGTTCCTGTCCCTCCTCAACCACCAACAGTTTCAGACATATCGGAAATAAATTCCAGCATCCAACCTTTTCCAGCTTGACACCAGAGACAAAGATCTCCTTGGTTTCCTCCACAGCAAATATCTGAATGAGATCATGCCACAGCTGTACAGACTGACGTGTCTGGCTGTGACTATTCCCATATCCACAACTGCTGACCAGACATCCTCTGACCTCAAGAGAATAAAAACGTATGCAAATAATACGGTGATGCGTAATCGAGAGGTAGAGCTGTTTGTGCTCGACCACATGTGATCAGGTGGACGCACATTTATGCCATTTGGACGCGCTCTTTTACGCGCCGACATGGGAGTTTGCGGAAAGCGCAAAAGACACGCCCATTGCCACACCTACAATGTGAGTAAGGGAGTTGGCAAAGCAAGGATAGCGGCTTTGGGGAAGCGGAAGATTGCATAGCGGTTAGCGGAGGTTCCTAAACCCGCAATTTGCGGGGAGTAGCTAGTGGGTGTACGATTGGGGCCTAACAGTCTCGGAGGACTGATCTTTCAGCTCAAACCTTAAACTTTCATAGCAGTTTGAGTGAACACTGTATAAGCTATGTTTAGCACCATGCTACTTTTGTCACCATTTTTCTCAGTGTCCAGATTGCTGTTACTGCATCCACAGCACACGTCATTAGAAATTTGCAAAATATAAGACAAATATATTTTAAATATAAACATTTGTAAAATACAAGACAAAAAAAGAAAACCTAATACTTTAGAGACAGCTTTACATAAATCATAAGATAAAGACTTGTGTTGTGCAACTGATTTTATTTTAAAGAAACCATAACTGGGAGTTAAAAGAAAATCTTAACTCAAGATTGTTTTGCCATACCCAGGTTTCTGAACATTCTCTGCCAGGAAAGATGTAGGTGAAAATTAGACACAACTGTACTAACAAAACTGGGATATAATACACTTTAAGCGTTATGTGAATATATATTTATTTTATGTAATAGGATACTATGGTGTGGTTTGTCTTATATGTTTATGTTGTGTCAAACTATAATGTGATATATCAAAGCAGCCCAAGAATATGTTGCAGTGTGCTATGGTACTGAATGTTTTTATGACATAAAAAGCAGACGTAGAGTAAAATAAACACAAATTCAACAAACTCTCCTTTGAGCGTAAGTACTGGAAACCAATACAGACTGCAGATTGAAAGGAGGGTAGGAAATCAAAGTAAAACAAACAAATCAACTCGTTTTCCCACTTTTTATTTTTTGCTTGCAGACAAAAAAAGATATCCATGAAAGTCCAGGTATAATAAATAAATTAACTACTTAAACTGGTGGCTAATAAAGCAATTTAAAGAATGGCAGA
Organism: Hirundichthys speculiger; assembly: GCA_018398805.1. NCBI lineage: Eukaryota > Metazoa > Chordata > Actinopteri > Beloniformes > Exocoetidae > Hirundichthys > Hirundichthys speculiger. Next base: position 49,150 of record JAGFBZ010002829.1, read on the forward strand.
AAGGCTTAACTTTGCAAAATTACAGAGCTCATATGAAGATTCCATGTCACAGAGAAAATTATTACAAACCAGACAAATGTTGAATTCAGTCCATGACCACTTTACCCACTGAATGCTCTTTTATGAATGTGCATATCCTTACAGAGTCCCATAAGTTTCACTAAACACAAGAAGAGTGCAGAAAACAGCAAAGCCAAAGCTTATTTCTTTATTTTGTCTCCCCATATGAAAAGTTAAAAAGTTAAAAACTGAGCCAAGTGCTTGTGGTTTCTTTTCCTTAAAATATTGTCTGTAATTCTTGTGGACAACTCGAAAAGATAACGTTTACTAGTTCACCCGTATCTGAGCAAATAAATGCACTAATAATTGTGTTTTCTATTTTTATCCTGCCTAAAGTAATTAACTTACTTTGGTGGCGAGGATGAAAAAAAGAAAAAAAAATCTCCATCTATTGTGATCTTGTATTTTCATGCATACAGTATTGAACTCTAGTAAAAACGTTTGTGTAAATATCACAATATTACTGAGTTTGTAGCTTAACTGACTGAGGTAAAGTTGCTTGTTTCCTGAAGTAGAGCAGACATATCATTAGGTTGTTGATTGTTTTTCTCTGTAAATGAAGAGTTTGTGAAATTGATGGAATAATTCTCTTTCATTGCACATTTATCATTTAATATTACATACAGGATTTAAACAATTGATTCATGTTTTGGCATTTTAAAATTTACCACAACTTTATCCTCCAACAGAATTCTTATACTTTTGGGTCATGTATCAAACTGAACTTTTCCCAGGTTTTCAAATAAATTGAATTGTTTGTTGAAATAAGTGTACAATTTGCTGAAATTTTAAAGACATTATTTTTTGTTGGACCAGATAAGAATCTGTAGAAGCCACCAAAAGAGAACCGTTCCTGACTGATTACCCTGTATGACTGTTGAACTTTGGTGAAAGACCGTGTTAGTTTTCTAGTTCATTTCTTTGAAACCTTCCCCAATGTCATCTAAAAATGGAAAACTCATCAGTTTCTTGAGTTGTTAATATCCACCTTGCTATCTTATACATAATTTTGTAATATATGTATACCAGCCAAAGGTTTAGACACACTTAGACTTGAAATGAATGGTTAGATGCATTCAAATGTGTACTATATAAATGTTAGTACTATATACTAACATTTGAGCGGATGAAATTTTCTGTTGTGCAGTGAGTTAAAAGTGCTGAACTTAAAGGTTGAGTAGGAGATGTTGGGAAAACCAGTAGGAATCAGCTTGATTTTGAAGACAAAAAGTACAACCCCCTTCCTTCAGACCTGCCTCCAAAGCACATGACTGCACAATGACAGTTCACTGAAGAAAAAGAATTTGACAGACACTGACTTCACTGACTTTGCTTGGGTCACATACAAGTAAGAGTTGTTCCAATTTTAATACCAGCATCGTAAATACTTACTGATTCTGCTGAAAATAAGGATATCGAAATCTGAGAGTATTTACATCTATGCATCACACAAATCCCAATTCTTTATACAATACTACCTTGCAACTTCCTGTTTTGAGTTGGCAGATGGAGAAGCAGTGGCACACATGAGATGCTGGACTAAATAAGCTATCTCGCATTAGCATTATCCTGGCAATATGGCATGATCTCAGGCTGGAAATCTCACCAGGAAAGCTCTGACATATTCAGTGTGCAAAGCAGTGATTTCCAGAGGTGGCACAAATGTTGCTATAAATAACACAAGCAAAACTTTAAGCTTTTAAGGACCCATCATGTGAAAAAGCATGAGTTTAAAAAGCCAAAGGGAAAGCAGGACAAACTGCAGCAACAAAGTATACAAAGTATATTTGTATTTTGTAACAAACCGAAATATGTTTTTCAGAAGTTCCAATGAAATGTGGGGAGCTCAAAATGCCAGATTTTTCTGTTTAAATGAACATCTGGTGCTGCACTCAAACTTTCTTAGGTCAGAAGTACATTCCCAACATTGCTCTCTCCCAGAGGCAAGAGGTTTAACTCCATTTAATGCCAAAAGAAGTGCAGGAAAATCAGCTTCACACTGGACATTTGAACCTCCTAATGTGTCAATGTCTAATATAAATGCCTTTTTATTTTACACAATTTGGCTGGACTTTAATTTCTGGATTTCTCAATTCAATACATGAACTTTAATGTTCATTTATTAAGACTGTCATACCAGACAAAATATATTAGAAAGCAACTAATGTTCGGTTTTTATTTATGCTTTCCAAAGAGTTTAACCTGATCTTGGCCATATGACAGCAATAACAATAATGGCAACTATAAAAGGTTAGTAATAAATACAAAAAATATTAATACAAAATAAAATTAAAAAAATAGCACCGTTAATGAATTGGTACTGTGTATACCTAAAACCCAGGTATGAGAATTAATATCAGAAGGGAAAAAATGGTATCTGAACATCTGAAAACACAATGATTGGTGTTTTTAGAGCCCCGTTGCTTCCGCAGATCATAACCACTTTTGTTTTAATGTGAGACAATTTAATGTATTTCAGGTATTAGAGCAAAAAATGCTTTAGAAAAAGATCTCCTACCCAACCTTTAAGGACTTTTTTTTTTCCCCCTAACGGATTAAAGCAGTGCAAATAGATATGAAACCTTGGTCCTGTACTGGAATAGTGACGTGTCCAGGGTGTACCCTGCTGCTAGGATGGGCTCTTGAGTGAATCCGCCTCTCACCGGATGAAAGGCCCTGAACAGGATAAGGCGTGCATGTAAAATGTATAAATGCATATTCAATAACGTTTCATTGCCCTTGCCAACAAGTGTATATTTAATCACCTGTGTATTTTATATATACAAAGCTTTTTACGAGGAAATTTAGAAAAAAATTAGCTGGAAAACCTGGGAGTATTCAAGAAGCTGTTACCGTGTTGTTATCCATGCATCCATCCATTAACTTCCATTTTTCCCGGTTTGAATTGCAGGGGCAGCAGCCTGAGGAGAGAGGCCCAGACCTCTTTCTTCCTAGCTACCCCCTGTTGTTACGGAGCAGTGTAATTGAGATGCTCACTGATCTTAAGTATGATGCACAACAAAGACACTTCACTGTAAAATGGCTTCAAAGTCAAAAACAGCAGCACAAAACTTGTAGAATCAATTAAGAATTTATGTAAGTCAAAACAAATATCAGCAGATAAATTAATCTGCAGTGAGGTACTTTAGAAAAACAATTCTTTGTATAGCTAACTGAATTAATAATTTATTCTTTTAAATGTAAGCTCAGTTGAGTACAGGAAATATTTTGGTCTTTTATTATTACAGTATTTTGTGGCTTTATGGTTTCTATCTTCTTTAGGATAATGATAACCATGTTTTGTTTGCATTTATTTGTTTAAGATGGATTTTCCCTTTAATAAATTTGTTCTGGTGAGTTCAAGCCACATCTACATTTTAATTTTATCCCTCAGAGTTTTGCCTCACAGACAGAAATTATATTGTTAAAACATAATGGACAAAAACATCTGCAATCACTGAAATGAATCATTATTTTAAAAGGATTTGTTGATAGCATCATAACAGTAGAATGGATTCCATTTCAATTGTGATCAAGGTTGCTAGGACTGTATCAAATAACTTCAAAAATAAAGAAAAGAAGATTCATTCCAGCACTTTTTTCTCATTTAAAACACACATAAACAAAATGGCACTCATTTTAGTTATCTCTTTGCCAAAAGACAAGGGTTTTAAAAACCCTTTCCTTTAAAAAAACATTTTTTTCATTGGTGGGTTTGACGAGAGAACATTCCTTAGAGAAACATGTTTTTTTCATGTTTCTGAAAAAAGAGAGAAAACCCAAACTTGACCTCACTGCTTTAAAAATGCTGGGATTTTTTTTTTTTCCTCTTAAACATCTGTTTCTGTAAGAAAAATTACATAAAAGGCCAAAATAATAGCCTTGCCATTCTCACTGAAATAAAAGCCTGTTATTGTACAGGGGCAATGTGGAAACTTACACCCATCATGTTTGGTGAGAGGCTTCATCCTGCATGTTCTGTTGGTCCCCACGTTTCATCCGCCAGAACAAATCATATCCAGACACGCTGTCCTTTAACTCTTTCATCTCAGTGATCCTCAGCTGCCTCATGACCCAAGGTTAATTTCAAAGGCACAAACTCTTCAATTACCATCACATTACTTGTCTGAGCTCCCTGTGGCCATCTTTGGGTTCCAACCCAGCAGTTGAGAAACAGTGAAATGCATAATTCTCTGTGTCATCTTCACAGTAGGGGAAGCTACGTTAAATCTAAAAGAAAAAAAAAAAAAAAGAAAGAAAAAAAAATCCATAAATTAAATGTATGAACATCAAGTCTTGGTATCAAGCTTTTAAAATCCTATCAAGAGATCATTAACATTACCCAACAGATATTGCAGTGTAATTATTACGTTAGAACTATGCTGAATAAACTTTCAGACATCCTCCAGGTAATTTTATTGAGGCTGGCATATGTATCTACAGCCTATTTTGATATCTTCTCAAGTAGAACAAAAAGCACACTGATGTTGTCTTTGTTGCTCTTTTCAGTGCAGCTCTGCAGCTCATAACTGTATCACACACCACCAGTTTACAACCCGAATTCCAGAAATGTTAGGACTTTTTTTTTTTATTTTAATAGAATTAAATCTAATTTGATTACAAACTGACTAGAAAATCAGTCATGTCGCACAGATAGTTACTTTGGTTTTGCATGGACAAGTTTTGGTTTTATGAAATATCAAAAAGTTCTTAGGAGTAAAACTGTACATCTGTAAACACCAACAAGTGGATGCAGGGTCCTGGATCAAACATCTTCAAGTGTAAAAAGGGGCTACTACTAACAGTTATTTTGGTAGTCAAATAATCTGTTAATTATTTCTGAGTTTATTACCGCTACCAATGATTTCTGTCATTTTCTTCACTTGTCACACTGTGCTGCTGCTGGGACATGACAGCTGTGTATCACAGTCTGCAATTTACTTCTTATATTGGATTGTTTTCTGTAAAATGTTCTCATTTTTTAGAAAGTATGTCTCACTTTTTTGGACTTTTCACCATGATTATTTGCATTCTTCTCCCATTTTTGTGTCATTCATATGTTGCCCTTCTTTAGTAGTCTACCATGGGTTTTTCATGGCAGACAACAGAAGATATACTGCTCCTTGCACTTCTTGCAATGTTGTGCTGTTACAAATGAACGTTTACCACTGAGCTGGAAGGACCGGGTTTTATATGACAACAAATTTTTTACAGCTGATGTTAAAAATAACTTTTCTTCTAGATGACAATTATGCCTGTACTGTGTAATAGAAACCCGAAATTGTATAAAAAATGTATAAAAGTTAATTATAAGTGGGTTCTGTCCATGGCAAGTTTTGTTTTGTACATTCAGACATACCCTCTCTGTACAGTTTGATGAAGCAATAGAGGCTACCCAACTACCGCGGGATTTGACAAGCAAGGGGGCAGAACTCACACTCTAGGGGCCTGTGCCTTCCTGTGCTATGGCTTCCTTCAGTTATTCCAGGAAAGGTAGACAGGATCACCAAACTTGTCGCCATTGGCGTTTATCTTTACCTTCTCAAATTGACAGGAAGATTGGCTTGAAATTTCTTGAGAGGTTCACATCTGCCTATTCCTTCTCCGTTTAAAAAGGAGCCTTCTCAATCAGTGGGATTTTGAATTGTCGTGTATCTTCCAAAAGCAGCAGTAACAACCGGTTTCGACTGGTGCTGCCACCTGAAGGATATCCATTCCGTGGTACTCGGGTAGCCCCCATCAACATTGTATAATTTCTGAAAAGAGCAAAAGAAAGACACTCACGTCTGCTCATGTCTCCTTCTCTGCCTGAGGCTGTGATTGGCTGATGCTTTCAGATTCCTCCTGGATTGCATCATCGTCCGCCTCTCCAGGGAGCCCTTCCTTTTCATCCTTGACACAGTCATTATCTGATGCCTCTTGTCCTTGTTCTCTCACCTCCATCTCTTCATCACTGTCTGCGCACTCTGCTTGTGCTACCTCCTCCTCCTCTTCCTCCTCCTCATCTTCCTCCTCTGGTTCCTCTCCCTCGGCCTCTTCATCCATGAATGGCTCCTTGCCCTCTTCAACCCTCCTGGCAGCCTCAGAGAACCAATCTCTCACCTGCTCATAGCTCATGCTGGACTTTGCCACCAGATCATCCAGGTCTTTCTCGCTTAGAGCTTTGTGCTTGAGGTAGTAGTCCTTTAGAAATGCCTTACCAGACTTCACCTGTGGAAAGCAAGTGTAAAAATTCTGCAAATATCATTATTATGCAAAATATGCAAATGTGTTAAATAAACAAGAGAATTTAAGAAGTATTATTCTAAAAAGTACTTAATTTTTGCACTATTTGTACGAATGTAAATTGTAAAGTTAATTCTAAGATAAGCATTTCCCTTTTATGTTTAAAAATCCCATAACATAGCACCTGGAAAACTTGATATTGTTAGTAATTTTCTTGATCATTTTCAATAAATTCACACATTTTAAAATTGTCTAAATGACTGACTCATCATACAATCAATGTTCTAGGGGTGCATGATAACTATCGGCCCAATAACAGGAAATTATGACGTCATTCGGATAAATCCAATACCGTGACGAACAGTCCCAATAACATATATTCTTTTTTCAACACAGAAGTGGCTCGATCCCACTGAAAACCAAAATGACCGGCAGTAAATGTTATGTTCAAGTGACGTCAGCATAATCAGAAAAACGACTTCTCAATAAGGAAAATCAAGAATACCCCCTCATGCCAGAAAACAAGTTAACTCGGTCATAATTTTGGTAGTTGCTGAATCAAATTGATATTTGCAGTATTTTCCCATGTTACACATAAAATAGAAAAAATAGAAAAGGCCGAAAGAAGAACTAGCAAACGAGGGAACGGAAGAAATTACATTACACCTTGAATGCAGCCTGCAGCACAGCATGCTGATGAAAACAAACAACAAAGCCGCGATTGTATGGAACTTCTTTAAAGTTTCAAAAGTAAATAGGTTTGCTGGATATTTGTGACAAATGCTCCAAGCAAATTCCACGAGGAGGGGAAAAATAGCACAAGCTTTAATATGTCAAACCTGATTAGCCATCTGAAACGTTACCATCACTTTCGAAAGTTTTGAAATTGTGCTAACGTGAGCAAACGTGAGCTAACGCCTAATGCGAGCAAGTCAGCACCAAAGAATTCACCGGGACTTACACACATCGGCGAGGCTTTTGAAAAATCCAAGAAATTTTCCGATTATTTCGATTAAATATCGATTATTATTTTGATTATTTCGAAATTATCGAAATACCGATAACCTGAAATTTTCGGTTATCAGTATCAGCCTTTAGGATCGGTATCGGTTTTAAAAAACAGTTATCGTGCATCCCTACAATTTTCCTTGATTATCGCAATTCAGAACGCTGCTGCTAGAGTTTTAACCAGAACTAAAAGATCTGAACACATCACACCAGTTTTAACATCTTTACACTGGCTTCCAGTTAGTCAGAGAATAGATTACAAAATCCTACTGATCGTCCACAAATCCCAGAATGGTTTAGGTCCAGAATACATTTGTGATATGTTCAGAGTATAAACCCAGAAGGGATCTTAGATCCAAGGACTTGGGCCAACTAGTCCAGACCAGAGTCCAGACTAAACATGGAGAAGCAGCATTTAGCTGTTATGCTGGAAACAAGTGGAACAAACTTCCAGTGGAGATTAACTTTCATCAACTGACACTTTTAAATCCAAGTTGAAAACATTTCTCTTTTTATTTGCCTATCCATGAAATCTGCACAATATCTTTACTACTTGTCAAGCTTCTTTTAATCATTTTGATTTATTTAGGTATTTTATATCACTTTATTATGATTCATTATATTGTTTTTTCTTTCTTTCTTTATATGTTTTAATGTATTATGTAAAGCACTTTGAACTGTCTTATACATGAAAATGTGCTATACAAATAAACTTGTTTGCTTGCAATAGCAGGCACACATCCTATTTCAATGGAAGCTATTCAACTTAATGAATAACTTTGCCCTAAAAAACAGTCTGATAAAGTGAGCAGTGATACCATTTTATGCTACCAGATCTGTTAAGTATATACACAGACCTTGATGAGGCTGACGCCTCCCTGTGGGGAGCGTTTCGAGGAATATGGTCGACGTGTCCTCCTTGACCAACCATGGAAACGCTTCCTGGCTTTCTTCTGGCTCTTTGCTCCACCGTTCAGCGCCTCATCCACCTTAAAACCATCAGATATATTCAGTGACTGAATGTCAAGGTGCTTTAAAGAACTACAAATATTACAATGACTGCTGGTTTTATTACTGCTGTGACAACCTGTACCAGAAAACTGTATACAAAATAGAAAAACATAGTGCCTCTATGTCATCAGAGAATTAAAAGAATTGTGCTTATCAATGTGCTATATTTATAATAAAGAAAGCACGTGCACCTTTCCACTCTGGTAGAGGTAGTACCACTTGAGGTTGCTGTTTTTGCAAGCATAGCGTGTGTCTCCGAACCAGTTTACAATGTACGGTCTTGGCAGGCCACTCTCCTCTGCCATTTGATCGTATTCCTCGGACGTTGGCCACTGTGTACGGACGAAGGCCTTCTTCAAAATGTGGAGCTGCTCTGGTGTCTTCTTCAAAAACTTCCTACCACTGAATGGAGTGCTCTGTTGATCCTGAGAAGAGGAGGAAGGCGTAGTAGTTGGTTTCACCCTCTCTGTATCCCCCTCAGTGTCACTGTCTTTTGATTGTGCTGCTAAAGGTATTTTCCGTCTCTCTGTGAACCATGCGTCCACCTCACGTCTTGTCAGCTTTGTCTGAGCACGCAGTCTGCTCAGCTCCTCATCTGAGGGCTTATCTGACTTCTGGAAGCTAGCCTCCAGGATAAGCAGCTGCTCAGAAGTCTTTTCCTTGAATTTCTGCGGCGTGAAGTCAGGAAAGGCATGGCGAAATTTGACACGTGTATTACTTGTAGACCCCGATGATCCTGGAGTGTTGCCAGAAGTCGGGGAAGAATCACTGGCATCGTCGCTGGAGTCAATAACAATGGTGGTGGTGTTATCAGTGATGATGTTGTCGTTAAGGCTGGCACTGCTGATCCTTCCTCCTCTGGCTTGCTCCCGGTACAGCTGTTTTGCTGGATAAGGTTTCACTCATTAGCAAGTTGTGATGATCCTTCGAGTTTCTCTGATTGTAGCGTGTGTCACTAAACCATTTTTTTATAGCTCGTTTGGATAACTTGGTGACTTGCATAAGCCGCGATATCTCTGCCTCTGTGGCAAATTGCCTCCGACTGTAGCTTGCCTTCAGCACTGCCAGCTGCTCTTTGGACTTCTTCGGTTTTGTTGCTGCTGCGTCCATACTAAGTGGCGCGCTGGCTGACGAACCTGACATCTCAGTATTTGATTCTGATGCTGAAGGTTCAGCAACCTTGGGCTGGTTGCTAGGGACCCCCGCAACTGTCAGGGTGATTGGAGAGGCCACTGGTACAGTGCTGCCATTACCAGTCACCTGAGTGAGGACAAGACCTGGCTGTCCGACAATCTGACAGGTCTGAAAGATAGACTGTAGGCCGTTTGTGGCAGCAGCTATGTTAGCAGGGATTACTGTGATGGTCTGTGGGACTGTCTGCACTGTGCCGTTAAACTTCTTTCTTCTTGCCTCCTCCACCTGCAGAGAGAAGCAATAAATAGTGAACACAAGATTTCTTTTTTTTTTTTTTTTTTACTTTCTATCATTAGTAAAAGGTATAAATTGTATATAAAATCAAATATGAAGCACATTTTGCTTCTCTTCATGATTTATTGGTATATAGAAGATAGGGTTAGGCTTATCCAAGAGCAGTAGCCTCAGATACAGAACGCTTTGGTTGTTGGTGGCTATTTACAGCTTTTGAGGAAAATCATAACAAATGCTTTCTTCTGTTTCTTTTTTTTTTTGGTCTCATTTTTTGCTTGCCATGGACCATTAACTGAAAATAACTACACGTTTACCCTTCATGCCAGTTTTGTTTAACTAACTATTGAAATTTTGTTTATGAATGAATGAATGAAGAAAATGACCGTAGTACTAGGAACTCATCTAGAGAGAGACAATGAAAATCTGATGTAATGGAGACATTTACTCTGTGTATTGTATTAAATTTCAGTAACTCTGGAACACTGTTATCACTTTCATTTACTGTGCCATGTGATTTGGAGATAATATTCTCTCTCACTGAGAGATCTATGACAAAAGGTCAACTAATTTGACATAATATTCATATATTCATCATCATATACTTTTAGAAGTGCAAAAGCTCCTTATTGCTTTTATACTGTAGGAGTGCCTCTGGTTAGGTGACAGCTTTATATCAGTTGCACTGTTTGTATTTGAGTGATGATAATTGATATTGATTTCCTAGTCTCTTTCCAATAAAACAGGATTAGGATGAACTGGTGGTGTAATAAAGTGACTTTCTTAGATGTGTTGGCTTCTGATGAAATGATGCAATATATGGGAAAGTTCCCAAAAAGTTATGAATATGCTACGGATGACATCTGGAGAGGCCAGCTGGGAATGATTCCCAATGGGCTGCTTCACTTTTTCAATGGGAACAAGGACTACTTAGACTATATTACTATGCCAAGGAATACTCGGCATGCACACAAAAACCTGCTATGTACTGATGTTTTTTTTTTTTGTTTTTTTTAACTATTTGATGTCTAACATCTAGCTATTAGTTTAACACCAAGTGATACATATAACGGGAAGCAATGTTAGTCATTGTTATGATCTTCTTATTTTGGCTTTTGCCTTTAGGGGTCACCATAGTGAATCAGCTGTTTCCATCTTAGCCTGCATTCTGCATCCTCCTCTGTCACCCCAACCAATTGTATATCCTCTTTCCCCACATCCAGAAGTCTTCTCTTTGGTCCACCCCTTTTTCTCCTGCCTGGCAGCTCACTCTCCAGCATCCTGCTGCCAAAGTACTCAGTATCTCTTCTCTTTACAGAACAAAGCAATCTCAGTCTAGCCTCTTGCTTCAGCTCCAGGATGTCTAACCTTGGCTGTTCCTCTAATGTGCGATCTTAAGCATGTTTCATATATAAATGAGACTTAAGTGGAACTGAGGCATCACTTTCACAGAGTCACAAAATCAATTTTAAAAAAAAAGCTTTAAAAAATGACTGCACTGCAGCAAATCTTCTAAAATGTACTTTATTAAGTGATTTGACAAATGACTGAACAACTCCGCCAGCATCAGGGTTGTTCGTTTCAAAGTGCTGGAGTTAATAAAATCCCAAGTCCTTGTTTTAAATTGACTATGAAACCAAATGAGTTCACTCTTGTTGAAAAAAAATAATACTAATAATAATTGTTTTCCATTGTCTCTTAGTCAAACACAAAAACAAATGGGATCTCTCTGGGTAGTGAACTGTTGGGTGGGTAAATGAAGTAATCGCAACTATATACAGTGGAGGAAATAAGTATTTGATCCCCTGCTGATTTTGGCAGTTGTCATAATAAGAAATTAATGAACAGTCTCAGATTTTTATGGCAGCTTTATTTTAACAGTTATGGAAAAAATATTGAAAAGATTTTGAGAAAATTACACGAAATGAAAAGTAAAAATTAATTTGCAAGTCATTGAGGGAAATACGTATTTGATCCCTGACCAACCTTGACCAGTGTTAGTTCCCACAGACCATTGGCATACTCCTAATCTCACTGGAGTAATTACCTGCATGAGAGACATGTAATTTTCTCAATTTTTTTTTTTCAATATTCTTTCTACAACTGTTAAAATAAAGCTGCCATAGAAGTCTGAGGACTGTTCATTTATTTCTTATTATGACAACTGCCAAAATCGGCGGGGGATCAAATACTTATTTCCTCCACTGTATATTAGACTCAGACAGTCTAAACAACATTCATGGACTATTTTCTATTACATTTTTAAACAAAAGGATAAATTAGTAAATAATCTGCTGGTCAAGTAACTAACAATGAAAATGTGCAGGCCAGATAAAGAGACAGACTTCTTTGCTAAAATCATCACCTGTTCATTGAGCTGGTGATCTTCCAGCTACTTTTGCAGCAACATTGATAAAAAAAAAAAGAAAAGAATAAACTGCCTTCCATTGTAAAATTAAGCCACAGTCCAAACAGCCTAATTTTCAAACTAATGTTGTTACACACAAGAGACAGGAGATACAAAAGTTTTTAATAGGTGCAATCAAATGTAACAGTTTTAAGGGCTCTCTGAGGGTTATAGGGACTGAGGAGCTCCCAAAATGACAATATTCCATCAGTCTTGTTCTTTGGTGGCATTGGCACTGTAGAAAGCAATGATGTAAAGGCTAGTTGGTGGGTGGTAAATCAGTGAAAATCACGTCATAAATCAGATTGCAATTCCTTCATCGCACATCCATAAATCCTGCTGTCTGACCTCACACTCAGTTCAATGTTTTGTTTGAGCTTATACATATATATATATATATATATATATATATATATATATATATATATAAGGGCTGGGCAATGATTAAAAATTTTTAACCGCGATTAATCGCATTATTTCCCTGATTAATCTTGATTAATTGCATTGTATAGGCGAAATCAAATAATGAATTCAAAATTACTGTAAAATACACTTTTACTGAAATGTTCTGTTGCCATATGAACTAAAGTGTCATAACATTTGTTATTCAAACACTTTTAACATCACCACTTGTCAGTAACACAAATTTAGTGTAAATCTCATCTTAAGAAATGTAAAATAAAATAAAGCTTATTGCCACTGCCAGGGCATTAATGTCATCCTGTCTTTATGAAAAAAAAAAAAAGTCTACAAACAAAATTCAACAAAATGATTGTGGCTCAGCACAATCAGAACATTAAAATAGGTAATTTCTGAAGTAACAGCAGAAACTTTTAACAGGGAGTTCAACTTGGCAGTGGTTACAAATAACCTTGTTTCTGTTGAACCCTCCGTCTGGGAGAATTTTAAAATAAAAATGTCCATGTTAAAGTTAAGTAACTTTACCAATCCATGTACCATTTTCAATTGTACACAATAATCTAACAGTAAAAAATTTTAAAAAATGCCAGTTTTTTTATATTTCAATTTTAGACTTGGATCAAAAATACGAAATTAAAAAACGGGCCAAAGAACTGAATTTGTTTTATAATCGAGGATTTTCTGTTGCCATTACACATCTGTGCCATGAGATGGAGCCGCACTGAAGTAACCAGCTAGAGAATAGCCGCTGGTGAACACATGGAGCAGATCTGATGTAACATGGAGGAATGACACAATAGTTTTGTTGTGTCGTTGCTGCATCGCTACGGTTTTCAGTTCTTCACTTAAGGCTAAGGCTGGTTGTTATGAAAACATGATGCTCCACCAAGAAGGACATCCACCGTTAAAACTTTCTGCATGTCGCCTTCTGTGACTTTTTTTATACACAAAAACAGAACTGCTGTATTGTGTCATGTTTAAAAAAAAAAAAAACCTAAGTAAAAAGTGAGTAAAACTGCATCTAAAATGACTGTTTGTGGTGTAAAAGATTCTTGTGTGACTCCAACCTCCTCCGGTGTCCAGCTGACCCCATGCTTGAGCCTCTGAGCAGAAAACCAGACCTTAATCTGCTCCTCACTGAACTTTGTCTGTGATGACAAACCCATGATCTCCGACACAGAGGGATATGGAAACCTGAGGGGGAAAAAAAAAAACTCTTTAGAGTTCTAACATTAGATATATCAGGATGCAGAACTCTGTTTTCACGATATATAATGTGTAATTCACACTGGACAAGAGGTAGTTTGAAGTGCAGGAACCTAAACTAGGAAGGAGGTTCAAACATATCTAGGTTTTATATATGCGATCCAGTGTCACACACGCTAACACAGAAAGTGCAGTGGTCCCATTTTTAAACCACTTTTCACCGACCTCAAGTCCCACTGGCAGAGATTCAGAGCAGAGTGCCGCTTAGAGCCGCCTTGGATGGATTTGTGAGACATAACGAATATACCCAAAGGTTTTGTGATACGTGACTGTTGCATGGGAGTCTGCTCCTGTAATGACTTATATCTTGCCATGTCTTGCTCTTTATCCAATTATGCATTTAAAAAGGCTGAGTGTTTTAGAGGCCGTGTTTACCCACGGCTTCCAAAGGGTTAACATAATATTGATGTACAAGTCAGAGCCTGCTGGTCTTCTTCTTTTCCTTTCACTTTTCCCTTCAAGGGTCCTCTCGGCCTCCTGCCTGGCAGTTCAAGCCTAATCATATTCCATATATTACCAATATATTCACTATCCCTCCTCTGTACGTGTCCAAATCCTCTCAGACTGGCCTTTCTGACTTTTTCAAACATGCACTGGGGTTTTGTTTTGACATTTTACTGTATTTGCTTAACCATTGTCATCTCTGACTTCCTCCCACCTCGATGTGTGGAAGTCCCACTGATATATCTAATGTAGTCTTGCAGTGGTGAAGAACCAAAATAGACGACACGTATGGCTGCATGTCCACTATATAAGGGCAACTTTGCATGCAGTTGCATCACTCCCCAATCTTTTTGCATGGAGGTGTATACATTAGAGCCACATAAGAGGTTCATTTAAACCTTGCTAATTTGTTGTAAAGCATAAACAACAACTTCAACCAGATAATCTCATTAAATGACAGTAGCTCTGCTCTAAACCTGCACAGAAGCCTATGTCCTTCACCACCTGTCCTGATAGTCAGGCAGTAAGGCCTGCAGTGGCCTCCATCTTTTCCTCAACAGTTTTAAATGAGGACTCCAAGTTTTCACATACTCCGTTCTGATTCTACCACAAGACATAAGGAGAAACCTTCCATGGAATGAAGCACAGAGGAGAACGATATCTACTTTGATTGGATTAACACTCCTTTGCTGGATGCTCTCATTTGCTTTAAACTGAACATAGCTCAACTTTTTTGATACACTCCCCAGACACCTTGGGCCCGATCTTCCGCCAAACCTCCTAAAGCCGTTATTAAGGGATAGCAGGTAGCAGGAGGGGCGTTCCCCCGCAAAGAATGCAATCTTCCACCTCCCTAAACCCCGATCTTACCTGCGCTAACCGCTATACAGTAATCCCCCACACTTCGTGGTTAATGGGGGCTGTGACCCCCCGCGAATGGTGAAAACCGCGATGTGGATGTACAAGTTCATGTATATGTAAATACAGTATACATGTACGCGCGAACGCAAAATCTACGGAAGGTACACTCATTTTGACTCTCTTCTCTGTGTGTAGCTGACGAGAGCAAGAGATGGGAGATGCGGGTACGCGTGTCAGCCAATCAGCGTACAGACAACTGACGGCACAGTAATGCCCGTCATAGCAGCCAATCACAAGGCCTCGATATTCGTTCATGGGACCTCCCCTGTCGGCTCTTGTTGCTTCCTGAGACCCGTTCTTGATGTGATGGGTTTCGCTTCAGGCAGAACTGCGAGAAAACATATCCTCAGCAGCGGCTTTGCGCACAGCTGTGCCAAGACGCATAGCCGCTCCCAGCGGCTCTCGCGGCGGTTCTCGCGGCTCTGCCTGAGCAGTTTACCGGGAGCGCACCAACTATCTGGGACTTTCAGGTAGCCGATAGGAATTGTCTGTGTAAGAATATTTTTACCTCCGCCAAGGAGATTATGTTTTTGCCGGCATGTTTTTGCTGGCGTTTATCTGTCTGTCTGTCTGTGTACAAGATAACTCAAAAAGTTATGGATAGATTTTGATGAAATAGCCCTTCAAGCAGTCTGTAAATCGCTATATGGGAGAAGTGTTGTGCTTGGCGGAGGTCTGCGCCCTCTGAGTGCTTTTCTAGTTAAGAAATGCTTTCCTGGAAGCTCACTGCGCCAAGACGCACAGCTGCTCCCAGCGGCTGTGCGTCTTGGCGAGCAATTTGCGGGTAGCAGGTAGTGTGTAGCGGCTAGCGGGAGGTGTACGATCGGGCCCCTTGTCTTCCCAAGAGCCCTTGCAAAGACAATAAACACACCTTCTCACTTTCCATAATGAATGGGATCTGTGCGATGCAAGTGATTTGTTGCATGTAATGAACAATGGCTGCATCTCTGACGGAGCAGTGCAGTTGGTCGCTTATGGACCCCTGTAGGGGGACTTCTAATGTGACTACTCTCACTGACTTAAATGGCTGCGATGCACAGTGGCTGGTGTGCCACTCTGCCTCTGGGACCTGAGCTTAACAACAGAGATCTCACTCAGCGGCACAGCAGCGCTGTTTTGATAAGTCAAACTTAGGTTTTCTGACATTCAATGCATGTGCACTCAGTTAAAAAGGACAACGTTTGTGTCAAATGACCCATCACAATTATGGATCTTGAGGCATAATTATACAGAAAGAACAAACTATAATTTCAAACTAATATTAGAAATTTAAGAATTATAGCAGACTAAATGCAACACAACTACTGAAACCAAAGCAGGACATAATCTGGGGAGAAAAAAATAAGAAAGCTGACAATTTGAATGCATAAATTTATAAACTGATACATATCATTACTTTACTGAAACACAAGGAGAGTTTATGAGATTACAGTTTTGTTTTTTATTAAATTGATATGGAGTAGGTGTAGCCTACTGAGTCACCGAAGAAAGTTTTAGTCTTATTATGTCAGATGCAATCTTGGCTGTTTTAAATGTTCTTTGTTCAAATGTTCAAACCAGTCAGAGAGCTTATTTAAACTGTTTACATTTATTTTCTGTAGTACAGGCCTCTAGAATGCTAAACAGGTTTACCTGTAACTTTGAATTACTCTCTTCTTTAGATGAGAATATATTATTACAAAAGTAAGGACATAATTTGCTACATAATTTGGACCAAATGATGCTGCAGACTCAGGTTCATGTGCTCTGGGAGCATACGAACAATTAATCTTTTATAGACTAGTTAAATTATCTTGATAAAAAAAATAAGTTTTAAAATCTTAAAATTAACAGCAACAAGCTTTAGAGTAATCAAGTAATCAGCCCTGATACAGATTACATAATGATTCCTTTACAATGAAGTATCTCTCATGACAATGTTTTTTAAGGGAAAGTTAAAAGGTAGTCTGATATAAGATTAAATTGCATATACATACTAGATGGTTTTGCTAGACAATGGCACTAACCTGAATGTAAATGCAGACAGAAAAAAAGGTAGTGTATAACTATGAACAAAAGCAGAAGAGAGAAGAGACTCTCCATGCACCTTTGACTTTTTTTATTTTCATCCATTTATTCTTTTCATTTTATGAGACAACTGATTGGTCAGGAAGGTGCTTTTATATGTGTTCATTTCTTATGTCAGTTAGATTTCTAGCATAGGAATGCCATGTTGAAACACCCAAATATATGATACATGGTGATCCAGTACAGACTGCCATGATGACGCATCCGAGTAAAAAGTGAATCAGCTTTAGGACACTGAAACTCCAGGGTTGAACTAAGTTATGATGCTTAATGACCTGTCCCCCAGTTTTATACATATATTCCAGAATTTTTACAATTATGGGTGGCATGCTGTATGACCAAGCCACTAAGGGGTCAAACGTCAATGCTCTCACATTGTCGATGCAAAGCCAAGATGAACGGGGAAAGCTGTATCAAAAAGGGTGTCCGATGTAAAATCTATGCCAAATCAACATGATCCACCTCTTCAAATTAGCTCCTCAGCTTCTCCCACTAACCCTGTTTGTTATTGATAAATTGTCTAAAAAGCAATTACTCTAAGGGCCCGATCTTCCGCCAGATCTCCCAAAGCCGCTATTTAGGGATAGCGGGTAGCGGGTGAAACGTTACCTCGCAAAGAACGCAATCTTCCACCTTGCTAAACCCGCGATCCCACCTGCGCTACCCGCTACATTATGCATAGAAGTGGTTAGGGCGTTCCACCTGTTAAACCAATCAGTGCGTCAGTAGCCATTGCCTTTAAGAGCAAGGTTGCGCTACCCGCAAACCGCTATGGAGCATCTTCTCATCCAGAGCGGAGCAGCGCTCGTGTTCAGCTCGTCTGGGACTCTGCTGTAGAGCTTCCTACTCTTCCTTCCTCCTCCTCCTCCGCACTGATATTATATACATAAAAATATTTTTACACAGTCAATTCCTATCGGCTACCTGAAAGTCCTAGATAGTAGGAGTGCTCCCAGTAAACACGTTGTGGTAGTCTATGGTTTAACTGGCGAGCAAGCCGTTTAAGACAATCTCTGCCATTTTCTCAGGGATTCAACTGAGGCCAAATGACGCTTTTTATTCAAGAGTTAGTTCGAGAGGTAGAGTCCATTTGTGCACGTCCACATGTGACCAGGTGGACGCGCATTGAATCCATTTGGTCGCGCTCTTGTACGCGCCAACATGGGTAGCGGGTGGTCAGAAGTGAGTAAGGGAGTCGGCATAATGGGTAGCGGCTTTAGAGAGCGGAAGATTGGATTAGCGATTAGCGCAGGTTCCTAAACCCGCAATTTGCAGGTAGCGGCTAGCGGGAAGTATACGATCAGGGCAAGACTGTTACTCTTAAGAATTAATTTTTTTTTTCATTTCACATAAAAATAGAAAGAGCTCCACACTATACTGTAAATACTATTGGTGTATTGTGGAAAACTATAAATATAGAGATCAGCAATTATGATTAACAGCTGTATAGTGATCCAGAAGTGAGGCAGCTGAAGAAGAGAAATTATCTCCAGGACCACTTACCTGTTGTAGGCACTGACCAGCAGAACGTTGTTGTCCATGGCTGAGTTGTAAGGTGGGGATGCTGCTGATGGGGATCAAGAGCTGTGTCTGAGTGTTGTTATGTTGGTTCTGCAGAGCTGACAGAACCTGGGCCAGTGTCCCTGGGGGCAGCACAGCACCACCCCCACTGGAGCTGTCTTTAACCTGCAGCATGTTAGGGGTGTTTACCACAATGCTTTGCGGGACACCCTGGACGTGCACTGGCGTGGAAACAGGAATGAGGCGTTGGGTGACTGCAGCAGGGTTCATAGGGACAGGTGACAGCGTAGGAGGTTCTTGATTCTCATTGTCATCATCGTTGTCATCGTCATCATCATCGTCGTCATCATCATCATCATCATCATCATCATCAACATCATCATCATCACCATCATCATCGCTTTCCACTTTAATGACATCATCTACAATTATTCTATGTGCGGCAGAGAACTTTTTGGGTTCTGGTCTGCTCTTGATCCTCATAATGGGGGTCTTGCTGAGGGGGATGGCTTTGCGAGATGTTTCCTCCACTTCACGGTCCTCAACTTTGACAAAGCTGCCATCGAAAGTGAGGTCGTTGACTGTCTGCTGAAAGATGGTCTCATTGTTTCGTTTCACCATTGTCCGTGTGAAGTTTTCCTCGCCTGGGTGGAGCCGAGCATTGTGGGCCAGAAGTGTGTCATAACTGAAGGCAGAGAATACCAGACACACATCAAATTCTAATACCATATTCTGCAGTTTCTAAAATTTTTAAGGAAGAAAGATTGACAACTATTAGAACAAACAAAGATGATCAACAAGTATTTGAGGCCTGAAGTAAATTTCTAACCCTGATAAAGACACACCCGTGATATGCAATGTGGTTCTACCTTTTGGTGTGGTAGTCGCACTCCATACAGACGTAGGAGGTGTTAGTGATGACATCGGGATGTTCTGTGTCCACGTGCATGGTGAACAAGTTTAGCTCTGACGTCTGGAAGCTGCAGTATTTGCATTCGTAGCCACCCTCTGTCATGTTCGAGTCCACACAGTGATCTGACACTTCCTGTCTGGCATCGGCATTTTCCTCTTGCTCTTCCAAATGAGCAGAAACCTCAGAGGAAACGGTCACCACTCCATTTCTGTCCTCAGGATCTGCTGCACCCAAGACGTCCTCCATCTCCTCATCGGAGTCTATGGCTTCGCTAGGAGAAACCATGCAGGGGATAGTGGATTTCCTCCTGCTCGCCATGCTGACTTTCAGTGAGCTTAGCAAAGTTCTGAAGTTAGTTCAAATCGTGATGCTGTGGTTCCATAAGAGAGGGTGCAAATTTTCCAAATCTGTTATCCTAATATCCTGAAGGGGAAAGAAAGTAGCAACCTGTAAGTACTAGTGTTTGGCTTTCAACTCTCTGTTTATATTACACCATTGTAAAAATATCACAAAGCCTGCTATGCTCACTGGGGATGCCTACAAGAGTGAAAACAAGTCGAAAACTCCACTGGAAATACCTTTTGTGACAAATTGCTCTTATAACTGCTTTCCTCCCACGCATGTAGGCAGTTGCAGTATTAATAGATAAAGATTTTGGCTGCACAACAGCTGATACTAAGAACAACAAAGTCAGGAGCACTTGGTGTTCCATCTCTAAACGGTTGTTTACTGTCAGGAAGGTGCAACTCTGTTGTCTTCCAGCGATGGTCATATGATACAGGCTTAGCAAATCAGGGAAGTATACGTAGCAATCCAGAAAAGCAAATTATGAACCGAAGCAATAATGTCATTGTTTCGAGTTTTACTCATCCACATTAGACTGAAACTGCTGCTTTTACAAAATCAGCAAGAATTAGTGTGCACTCACAAACAAATATTCTTAGAGTAATCTTAATCAGCATGCTCCAGCACTTGGTTTTAATCCTGCGTGACAAATATAATAGTGGACGTGACACTTTTTGGACAAGAGGCCAAGGCATCATAGATAAGACAGCAAGCTGATTGAAACTATGTAATCACTAAGAAGCATATGAAATTAACATGGAAATATCATCAAAAGCACAAAGACAAAGAGGTTTGCATATCAGTGGACTTTTTGTGAGTGTTGACATTTCTTGAATTCCTAGAATGAAATTGGATCAACAATGACTTTTTTTGTGGACCAAATTTGTCAATGTGGCATGGATGCAAGCTATAACTGTAACAATAGTTTTATTTTTTAAAATGAAAACATATTCATGAGAATGTAACTTTTGTCTCTAAAGAGAGGCTTGGATGAAGGGTCTCTAAATGAATCGCTGTGTCCAGGTACATATGAATTCAAACTTGTCAGACTTGCCTGTTTTATATCCTATCTTTTATGCTCCTGATATAAAGTCCTTTATAAAGATTCTGAAGTCATTATTTGCTTTTAAATAGCAACATCAACTACCTGAGGTCCATGAAAAAAAGATGCTATTCATATCCATTGTAATTACGCATGCTAATTTTAGCATTAGGTCTTTTAATTTATTTTAAAAACTTTGTTAGCAGCCAAATCAAAAATCTCATATTTATCTACGTTTTGTTGATCTTCGATCCGACTACAATGTTACATTAAAAAACCGAATTACGTTTAATGACAATTATTGCGAATTTTATTGTTAATATGTTAATGTTAAAATGTATTTTAAAGAAAATTATTCTGGCAGTGAAACCTCTAGACAAAAGCCTGTCAATTTTTATAGTAATTATCCTTTTAACAGCTTACAGGGTGTAATAGCTGCAAGTGTTATTAGGTTCTCAAGAGTAGATGAACCTTTATTCTACCATAACGGTATTCCACAACTTTTTAAGTTGTTCAAACAACAAACAATACAACATTTATAACACAGACTGCAGCAGAAGCGTTTCTGCATTTGACAAGTTCGGCTTTTAATGGAATATGAAATCATGAATTTTTACTATTTTTTTCCTCCTCGGGTTGTCGGAGATATTATTGCTGAACATGCACATCTTGTCAACCAGACGCGGAGTAAACATGGACCCTCTGTCCTGTGTCTCCACAGCTTGTTTGGTCTCTGAGAAATGCCAAAGAGGAACGACAACATCCTCCCAGCTAACGTTAGCTAGCTGTGACAAGGAGCCAGGTCTGCAGGAGAGACCAGCGGTGTGTAAACACGTCGCTATTATTCCCCTGTCAGCTCAGTGTGCGTTTACCTTCTCAACTGGTTCCCGTTTAGCTGCATGTTGGAACAAACAGTTAGCTGGCTATGGACTGTAGCATCTCTAGGTCGGTCTGTTGATACGCAGTCTTCCGCATTTTACCCAGTTTAACTGAGGATCCCATCTGCTTCAGCCAGACACAGAGCTACTAACAGCCAGGCACGCACTAACTAACTATAACCTGTGATTAACGGGTTTTTTTTGGCCCCGCTTCGAC
Source organism: Hirundichthys speculiger (assembly GCA_018398805.1). Lineage (NCBI taxonomy): Eukaryota > Metazoa > Chordata > Actinopteri > Beloniformes > Exocoetidae > Hirundichthys > Hirundichthys speculiger. The sequence goes on from JAGFBZ010002829.1 coordinate 71,320, forward strand.
TTGCATTGTTTTCTGCGGAGCTTTGTTTACGAAAATGAGTTTTATTTAAAAGCCATCGATAGTTTACCGAATGCAACGATGGCCATTTTTTTTGGAACTGCCGTCGGAAGTTTGCAATGACCGAAAACTACATCCGCTTTTGGCATTTCAAGATAAAAGTCCGAACAAGGGTCTCAAATTATCCGATTCAAATAAAATAGGAAAAAATACGATGCTATAATATACTATACGATAGTATAATGATGATACTTACTACTACTACTACTACTAATAATAAAAATAATAAGTTGATAATTAGTTTAGCTTTTAACTTAATTTATTTATTTAATTTTTATTTTTTTTAATTCATTTTTTTAATCATTATCTATTTATCTGTTTTATTTATTGGTTGATTGGTTTATTGTATTAAGTCCTGCATGTGCATTTTTACTATTGCTTTTTGTCTTTTTTTTATTTTCATTTTGTTAATTTCAAAATTAGTCCAGTGTTTACCTCAATGGGGATCTTTCACGATGGGGGCTTTGCCTGCTCTGTCTGAGGGGCTGTTGCCATGGTGATCCTAGGGGTCCTGGGGGACCTGGTGGGTGGGGGGTGGGGTATTTGGAGGACCGTTTTTGTTTGTGTGTGTTTCTTTTAATTGTTATATAGTATATTGGGGTGTGTGATGGCTTTTTTTTTTTTTTTTTTTTTACTGTAGATTGTTTTCATTATTATGTAAAGCACTTTGTGTTGCCTGAGGGCATGAAAAGTGTATTTTGTAGCTGGGCAAATGATAAAAAGTTATATATATATATATATATATATATATATATATATATATATATATATATATATATATATATATATATATATATATATATATATATATATATATATATATATATATATATATATATATATATATATATATATATATATATGGTAGTGAGTTTGCAACACATCATCATCATCATCATCATCATCACGAAGATCATCCTTCATTAAAGTAAAGTAAAATGGCTTGTATCTGCTGAGAGGTTCTTAAACTATGCATCAAATTTCAGCATGCATTAAAGAGATTAATATTTCAAGACCTGATTATTATCTTATTAAATGGGGGTGCTTATAGTAATTTTACATAACTTCCTCACGGGTAAGTTCCACAGCTGTTATTTTGAAGCCAGTTTTGTGAGACGGAAACTCCCGTGGCCATGCTGAGTTAAAATTGAAACGCTGGTATCTTTATTTATTTATTTCGTCGCCGGGGCAAAAGGTTCATGGTGCGTCTTTGCGTCATGCAGACGACGACAGCGTGCAGCGACCAGAGTAAAATAGGCCAAATTGGGCTACTGGGTTTCTGACAAGCAGTCATGCTTCACCTTGTCTTGGAGGGACATCTTTCCAGTGCAATGCTCTTCTAGGTTTTCATCTAATTTGCAGCGATTTTTGGCTGCCTGGTCTATTAAAGAGCATCAAAAATGCTTGTGTTTATGAGATCCTTATATGAATTACAACACAGATGACTGAACACATCTTTAAAAGAGTCTAATAAAAAAAATGTGATTTTAGCTGAAATATCAGAAGTGTGATCATGAATTTTTAAAGTTGGCAAAACAACTTTTTTTGGTTTTTTTTTCTACATTTTTAATCTAGTCCTAACATATCTTTCATAATGTGTGAATGAGTAGAGCTGCTGCTCCTTCACATCGAGAGGAGCCAGTTGAGGTGGCTCGGGCATCTCTCTCCCTGGAGAGGTGTTTCGGGCATGTCCAACTGGGAGAAGACCACGGGGCAGGCTATGGACACGCTGGAGAGATTATATCTCTCAACTGGCCTGGGAACACATTGGGGTTCTCCCAGAAGGAGCTGGTGGAAGCGGCCGGGGGGAGGGAGGTCTGGGCCTCTCTGCTGAAGCTGCTGACCCCGCGACCCGACTTCGGACCAAGCGTGGAGCTAATGGATGGATGGATGGATGGATGAGTGTTTCCACTTGAGAGCAAAATAAGCTGATATCATATGAAAGTGAAAATTGAGAAACATATGTAGTGTACTTCAGTGGGCTGTATCACACCTTCCCCCAACCCCCCCAAAAAACCCCACTGTCAATATTTATTTTTTTTGTAACACCTTTATTAAAGCTCACATCACAATAAAAATAAATAACATAGCCTGTCCAGCAATCCTAATTATTTTCTTCTTCAGTTTCAAAGAGTTAGTCTGGTTCTTCTGGATTCAGATTTTGTTATTAGGGTTAGACACAGGGGTGCAGGACAAACTGCCTCTGGATGCCACTGAATGGGCATAGAGCCAGTCAGAAACATGAAGCATGTGGTGAAGTTAGAGCCACAGCAAGACAAGCATCAACAAAAGACATTGAAAATGGTGTGCAGTGGAGTAGGAACGTTGGTGAATGACTGGTGTTGTTTTTGCAGTAAAAACTTGATGACTGAAGGTGTTATCAGCAATTTTGCAGCCATCATTGTTATTTTGAGTAGCAGCTCTTGGATGCTCCTGTATGAGTCATTGCATGAAGTGACTGGTTCAGACTGGTTATGTTTTTTATACCAGTGGAAATGGCTGTGAATGGGAGGGATACCAGACCCTTTTCACCAGAAGTCAATTTTTTGCAAAGTGAATGGTAATGGCTGGCCAGGCAATATTTAACATTGTATGGTCAAACAAATTTTCATTTTTCTAAATTATCACAGGAATAAATACTCTAAAATAAGTAGCATCTGGCACAATAAATACTGAGGTATTCTGGATTTGTGTGTGTTTCAGGAACCACCACAATATAAAATCAAAAGTATTCAAATACTATACATCTGAAGTAGCTCAGGAGAAGCTGTCGATTTCTGTCCTCATTTCCTAAAAAACAGGCAAAAACAGACAAAAACAAAATTAATGGGTAAACCACAGTGAGTTTTTAGCCACAGCAACTGTTCTTGAGGGATGCAAGTTCATATTTGTGATTTGTCCTCATGTTCTTGCTTAATATTCCCTCTTTTTTAATATTTCACGAGTACAACTAAATTACAGGTCTCCAAGTTCACCATGTCTAGATAATATGGGAATCAGCTAGTTAGAAATATCTGAATATGGTACAACGTACAACATAACATTTTTGCAATTAAGAGGCCCAATAAATTCTAAAATTAAAAAAAAAAAGACTGTCTTCACCATCTTCTGCCTTAGATGAAATCTGATTTCACTTTACCTTAATGAGCATCGTCTTGTTGTAGATGTTTCTGTGTCTGTAGATGCATTGAGCCAGCAGAGCATAAAGCTTCTCCAGTTGGTCCACCTCAGCACCTTCTGTTTTACTCACAGCTCTGCTCAACAGATTCTGAAGGAAAAACAAAAGAAAACGAACATGCTACAGACAGTATTTGTACCTCTGCATAAAATCGGTAGGTCACTACAGCGTCCAGATATTACACCTCCAAGCCATTTCTAGTTATGCAACACATAAGTCTTCTAACCACTACGAAAGATTTCAGTTGCAATATTTTATAATATTTTGTGCCTCATTTTTGAACCGGTAATGCAGGACCCACATTTAACAGTACTTGCATTTCCCTTTAAACGTTTCTTTTTTTTTTTAAGTGTTGGCAAGGCTCATGAAATAAGTAAAATGTTTTTGTTTGAATTTGACACAAGACCAACAAGAGACATATTTTACTAGCTGTCTCTTGTCAGGTATTCTTCTCAGTTACAGTTATGACTCAAGGTAGAGCATCACAGTGTCAATCAATAGCATAGAGTGCGGGGTAAAGAACTAGGAACCCATCTTTAGATTGCCATACGTTTCAAAACATAATAGACAACAGTGCACATTATTTACATGAGAGTGATTAAACTGCAGTGTCTTCAGTCAGGGGGTCTATAGATCTGCTGCAACACAGAGTGCTACAGCAGATCAATTCCACCAACAGCCATACTTTTGCTTCAGAGATTGATATAGTATTATTGAACTGAATTAAATGAAATACAACCAGAAAGACTCACCTTGAGTTTACTGTGATCTACTATCAGCAGAGGTGTATTATTGTCAAGGACCTCTGCACACTTGTTCCTGTTGAACAGCTTGCATTTCACCCTTTTTGCGCCGCTCTGAGAAAAACAGAAAAGGCACAAAGGTGTTTTACTGTCTGTATTACTAATTTGCAGGTCAAGTTCATGAAGCTTTCTATAGAACTAAAAAGGTGAAGCAGCTGGAATAACAGGACTGACAACTGAATAACAATAAATACTTATAACTGAATTGAGTAAATTAATGGCATCTGGGTATTATTAAATAATACAAAAAAGGATTAATGATTAAACTATTTAAAATGATTCGCCAAGTTAATTCAGTTATGCTTTACAAAAACTCAGAACACCTCCTGCAGCCCAACCTACCATCACAATCTAAGTTTTGTCAGGAAATGCAAGTCCACAATAATATGCAAGAAAAAGGACTTGCACTGCATTCTTTCCTTATGATTTTGTAATATTTTTTAAGGATAATTTGAGTTGCATTTAATTATTTCTCTAAATTTTCAGTTCATGAGCGTAACCAAGAAATGGGTATCGCACTGACCCAGAGGCTGAAACATCCCAGGATCAGGAAGTCACCTGTCTATAATCCTAAGTGTAGCTAAAATAATTTCATGCAGAGTAAACTGAAGAAAATTAGGCTCTTTAAGTATCTTTAGTGTAAGTTTCTGTGATGAGATATCAGAGAGCGTCAGATTGCAGCTAGGCTTTGTGTCAGCTTGGCCTGAGACCCAGAGTTCTGCCTCTGAGCATGAAGCAACCGGCTTGTTCAAGCTTGCTCAGCAACAGCAGCAGAAGCAGCAGCAGCACGTTTAGTTTCACTACCTTTGACACACTTTTCATCTGCAGGGTTTAAAGCTCACTCTGGTGAAAATCAGTTAGTGGTACACGGCGGTCACACTGTTAGAGGTCCAGCTCCTGTTACAAATATTCATGAGGCATACAGACCTAATTTATTTAAACCAACTCCGTTCAACATCAGCTCTGGGGCTACGGCGGTCTCAGAGGCCCGGGTTTGATGCCTGAGGTTCAGCTTCCTCTTGGGGACGCTGCCAGCTAGCTGAAGGTTACATTGCTTTAGGGTGTGGTGGCCATTCATGAGAACCTTGGGGGTTCCTGTGTTTAAGCGACGGTGGTAGCCGTTCATGTTAACTGTCAGATGACTCTGCTCCCCATCACTGCTCTCTGATGTGCTTGATGAACTTGTACCACTTGAATCATTTATCCCTCTGGTTTCAACTGAACTGGCTTTGCTGGATGTAGGAGAAGAGGAAGTTGAGGCCAGAACAGGTGACCTTTTTTTCTTGGGTTTCTTAAGGACACCAGCACTCCACTTGGATTTCCGGGGTTTCTTCTTTCGTGCTGAGAAGATAGGTCAGGAAAGGTTCAGGAGTGTGGGAGGAATAAGCAGATCAGTGGTCATGAAACAAGCAGAAACAGGGCACTGAGTCCAGTTGAATTCTTTCTCCCTCATCTCTGCTCTGAAGTTCTGATGTTTTCAAGTTTAAATAAAGCCTCTGCAGCTTCTTGTCCTTGTAGCTTTACCCTAACCCCACTCTTCTTTTTGTTTCAGGAACACAATGATTGGCTAGTTATGTTGTATGAAATACCTTATGAAATTGATGTCGATAATTAACTGAGATAAAATAAATCTGCATATTATTCCCACTTAAAGTTTTAATTTGTGAGAACACTCAAAGATTTGAGTCGAGGCAACTGGACTTCTTTTTCTTTGTTCTTTTATCTCTAATCCAGGAGGCTTTTGTCAATAGGGGAAACCTGAGTGCTTCAAAAATGGTATCCACTCGGTGGTGCTACTGGTCAAAACCAGTCATTACCGCTGCATTTGGGGCTTTTTCGTGTCACGTGAACTTCCGGTTTTGAAGCAACTATGTGAACTCCCACTGACTCGGGAGGCACTGATTTAGCATGAGGGTAGACAAAACAGGGAAGAATATTAACTAGCTGAACCTTACATGTATTCCAGGGTATGTTCCCGTCAATTCAGCAAGGAACAGAGTGACACAATACACCTGATAATCTACAGTCGTCAGTTTGTCCCTATTCAAACTTGAGATTGGGATGGGAGTCCAAAGTTACTTTGGCTTGTTTTTGCCAATAACAGGGATGGGTAACTGTGAGGGCTAGACGTTTTTTCATCCATCCATCCATCCATCCATCCATCCATCATCTATGCCTGTTTAATCCTCTACAGGGTCCCGGGGATCTGCTGGAGTCTATCCCATCTCTCTGGGAGGATAGGCAGGATACACCCTGGACAGGTTGCCAGTCCATCAAAGGGCCACATATAGACAAACAACCATGCACACACGCAATCACACCTACGGGTAATTTAGAACCACCAATTAACCTGACATGCATGTCTTTGGACTGTGGGAGGAAGCCGGAGTACCCGGAGGAAACCTACGCAAGCACGGGGAGAAGATGTAAACTCCACACAGAAAGGCCCCTGCTGAGCGTTGGAACCAGGAACCTTCTTGCTGTGAGGCAACAGTGCTAATCACCAAGCCACCGTGCTGCTGACGTTGTTTCAAAGAGTAACAAATATTCCTTAAAAAATACCCATTTAAATTAATCTTTGTTTGCGCTGAACTTTTCACTTGTAATAAAGTGTTCCTTTTCAAGACAGACATGCAGGAGCTGCATGATGAACTTGCATTGGACTCCAGGACTGTTTCTGGAGAAAGCACTTTTACTGTGATTTTCAAACCAACAATCTGTGTGGGGGGGCCTTGCAGACATTGATCATTTTTGCAGATACATTGCTAAGACTTGGGCCCCAATCGTACACTTAGCGTTAGCCGCTACCCGCAAATTGCGGGTTTAGGAACCTCCGCTAACTGTTAATGCAATCTTCCGCTCCCTAAAGCCGCTACCCATTATGCCGACTCGCTTACTCACATTGTAAGTGTGGTAATGGGCGTGTCTTTTGCCCTTTCTGCAAACTCTGTATCTTGCCATTGCGGATTGCGGGTAGCGGGTGAAATGGAATCAATGTGCGTCCACCTGGTCACATGTGGACGTGCACAAATGGCTCTATCTCTGGAATTACGCCCTCTAAAAAGCGTGATTTGGCCTCAGTTGAACCCCTGAGAAAATGGCAGAGATCGTCTTAAACGGCTTGCTCGCCAGTTAAACCACAGACAACCAGAGCATGTTTACTGGGAGCGCAACAACTATCTGGACTTTCAGATAGCTGATAGGAATTGTCTGTGTGAAAATATTTTTATGTATATATCAGTGCAGAGGAGGAGGAGGAAGGAAGAGGAGGAAGCTTTAAAGCAGAGTCCCAGACGAGCTGCACACGAGCGCTGCTCCAATCTGGATGAAAAGACGCTCCATAGTGGTTTGCGGGTAGCGCAACCTGCTCTTAAGGGCAATGGCCACTGACGCACTAATTGGTTTACCCAGTGGAACGCCCTAACCACTCCCATACATATGTAGCAGGTAGCACAGGTGGGATAGCAGGTTTAGGAAGGTGAAAGATTGCGTTCTCTGCGGGGGAACGCCCCTCCCGCCACCCGCTATCCCTCAATAGCGGCTTTAAGGAGATCTGGCGGAAGATCGGGCCCTTGGTGTTGGACCACCAGGGCACTGTTAAAACATCCAGCCTGAGACAAACAGTAAACACAAACAGAGATAGAAATTTTACTTCTCCTGTTGCGAGACTCTTTTAACTCCTCGCAGATTTTCTCAAAGTCTTCGTCCAGCTCATCTCTGATGATAGCCTGTATCGTGTTCTTCAGGGCACACGCAGTGTGGCGAATCTGACGGTCTGACACACACAAACACAATGTTTCACAGAGACACAATTATATATCATTGTTTTTGTGTATAATATTTGAGAATTAATTTCACAAACACAGTTTTGGCCAAGAGCAAGGCCCTAATGTGTAGAAACAGATACAACATTTTCACCTACTTTTCTACCTTCTCAATATCTAAAAATACTACTAGATGAGCTCCTGTTCTAGGTTTATCGTTTGCACTGGTTTATTTTGTATTATTTCTCCACTACCTGCCTGTGTTCCACCTGCCACTGCCACATCTCTTATCAGAGACAGCAATGAAGAAGCTCAGGAGAAGGAATTTCAGAAAAAAAAGTATACAAAGTTACATTTAAGAACAAAACAAGACACTTTAGGCTTTATGGTTTCTGACTAGTACAATCCACCCAGCCGTCACTTTGTACTTCTGCTTCTGTTTCAAATAGACAGACAGAAAAAGAAAGGGAAACTTCAAGAAGAAGAACTTAAATCTCTAAAACTCATAGATAATATTGGCTCCTTCTAGCTGGGACGATTGAATTGGATTTGAGTATATTTCTGGAGTCTCAGGATGTTATTTGTGTCTCACCCATTGGGTCAATGTCCGGGTTGTATTCCAGAGCGTTCTGCCAGATAAGGTCTGCGTCTGACAGGAACTCACTGACAGTGAAGTATTTTTTCTCATTGATGTTTGTCAGAAGTGTGGAGAGGTCCATGGGCTTCTTGATCACCATGGGATAGTCCGGGACCTAAAGTGGCCCAAGGAGAGAAGATGTGGGATTTTTGGAGTTCAGTTCATGTTTTTACATTCTTCCAAAAAAAAGAAAAAACATCCTTAAACCTGTGATAACTGGCCTTTTAGAGACTCTTTATTCACTGAAGGGTCAGAGAAACAAGATGCACAATATTGACCTATTTAGTCTATTCAGTTTCCTTTAGCCCTGTTGTTAATGTCTATCGACTCTTGAGGGAAGTACCTGACAGATGCTACATCGAGTTTACCAGCTCATTTCTGTCTTCTGTTCACAGCTCAGCAGGTTATTTTCTGGGGCCTTTTAGTGATCATTTGATGAAATCACTTTACAGACTTGACATCTGTTCACTGGGATCATTTTTCATTCACACACTAGTAACCTTTTCTACTGAAATACTGAAAGTCTTCAACTCACCTCCTCAATGTCGACAGGATTGGTGAAGGCCTTGAAGCGGCGGTCCAGCATGAGGCGCTCTGTGACATTGCGAAGGAAAAGGCGGAGCTCTCTCATCACATCCTCCTCTTGTTCCTCTAGATGAAGGCTGTCCTGCTCCAACAGCTGTCGCCGTGGAGGCAGCTGCGCCACAGGAAGGATCTCCATGGTCTGAGTCACTGAGGGTTGAAAGAGTATACTGAAATTATATCCCCTTACATGCTTTAAATCAGTCAGTTTGTTTTTATAAGTCTTTACTCTACACTTGGTGCTTCTGAATCATCTCTGAAGAGCAACACAGACACTGAATCAAACAACACTGAGTCACATACAGGCTTTATTCTTGGAGGGTGGAGCCTCGGCTGCCTGGTTCAGAATGAGATCCTGAAAGAAGTCTGTTCTCTCCTGCCGGTTGGGAACACTGATGGAGTAAACTTCCCCATACTCCTCCCGAAACAGAAACTGAATCTGTTTTTTTTTAACACAACAATACACACATCAGATAAGTTACTGTTAAGGTCTTTTTGATTGTATTTATTCAGTCAAAACCGATAAAAACAACAAAAAGTACTTTTGAACCAAAGTGCGGGTCTCACCTCTGAGTCCATCTGTTGATAAGGGACACTACAGGTAGCAAGGAGGAGGATGGGAGAAAAGGAGGGGATGCTGCCCAGCAGGCTGAGGAAAGATGCCCTCAGTGCTGGCCCGGCCGTCTCCCACCACTGCTGCATGTGGGGGATGTAGAGGATGCTGGGAGAAGTCCTTTTAGCCTCGCAGAACACCTGATCGGGACAAGGTCAGTCTCCTTTAAAACTTAAGTTTTGCAAAAAATAAGGCGTTTTTCTAACATCTCTCCAGTTTTTAGTGTTAATCATTTAAAGATTGCAAACATTAAAAAAGATTGTAAATATATATATTTTTTTGCTCCTGTCGTTCCTGCTGGATTCATTTATTCCTTCAGTTAGAGGTTGAAGATGACCATATTTTAACATCCTTTTTCCAGGACTGCACATTTATTTTGCTTAACACACAACAGCATTAAAGCAGTTGGATTAAACATCCATTGCAAAAGGAAATGTGGATAGATACATACTTTATTTACCCCTTGAGGGAAATTTACAGTTTATAAAAGCAAATGCTATGCCCTACTTGGAAGTCATGATTTTAAAAAACCTGAGCTAGATCAAACTAAAAGGATTACAGACAAGAATTAAGCTGGAGCTTTTGAGGTCTAAAAAAAGAAGCCTGAGGTGCACAACTTCCTTTTTGCATTTTACCAGGAAAACCAGCCTTTGGTCTGATTTGAGTAACAGTTTTGGAATAGATTAAAGTTTGTTTAAGTCAGTGAACTGTAGCTGACATCTATGTGGTGTTTACTGAGAAGGTCACCTGTGCGCAGGTTTCTTCTGGTGAGCTGCTGCTCACTCCAAACAGTACAGCAGAGTCCAGACTGTGGATGGTGAAACGCTCTAGAGAGTGCAGAACTGCAGGGGCCAAGTGAGAGGTCTGACCAGAGCCGGGGCGGCCCGCCAGGAGCATCCGGGGACGGTGAGATGTAGGCTGTTTGACTGCACTCCTGCAGGAGGAAGCACAACAGTTTGAGTTGTGAGAACAAGGTTAATTCAAGTTATACATCATTAATCTTTTCTTTTCTTTGAGACTTGACAGTTTCAGCTGTTCCATTGGAGCGTTGGAGATGCATCCTTTAAATGCACAAAAATAATTTAATATCAAGCACTTCTAATTCTATTTATTTGGTGGAAGCTCTGTTACCAGAAAGGTGCCTTCATAAAGATTTAAATCGGTGCAAATGAAATGTTGAAGAGACTCACCTGGCAAAGTGCAAGAAGTTTCTACTCTGGGGGGAGGACGGAGCAGAAATGCTTGAAGTTGCAGAGTTCTCATCTCCTCCACACATCAGACCGTCATCAAGGATTCCTGATGTCAGATCTAACACAGTAATGAGATGACATTTACAAATAAGATACAAGTTGTTATTCCAGTGCGAGTGTCACCAGCCCTCAGCTCTGACTCGCCTGGCTCTCTCTTCCTCTTGATCCCCTGCTCAGCATGTGGAAACAGCCTCTGCAGAACCTCCAGGATGTGCTGCAAGGCTGCACCAAGCAGCGGGTGAACTACAGGTGACAGGGGTTTGGCAGGCGAGGCAATGGAGCGTTGCGAGCCGGCGACATCTTCCTCATGGCTGCCACAAAGTCACAGCTGCTGACAGAAATAGAGGAGACATCCAGCAGGAGCTTCTCAGAGGTGCCGTAGATCTGTGGGTATCGACGGCGCAGAGCGCACAGTGCCGCCTCAGTGCACACTGCCCTGATGTCAGCACCACAGTAACCTAAGAGAGGGCAAGAGTAGGAAGTTAAATAGTCAAATGCAATGTAACAAATATTAAATGAAAAACTAGTGTGGTCTTTCTTACCAACACATTTCTCAGCCAGTTCATCCAGAAAATCTTCATAAGGAGGAGGTTTCCATTGTCCGAGTATGGATTTTTAAGATCTCTTTACGAGACTGAAACAGAGTCACATAGATGGAAGAGTTTTTTTTTGACATATCAATAATCATGGACAAAGAAGTGAAAAGCAAAGATTAACATGGATTAGAAATATCTATTTTTCATTATTATTTCAAGTTGACACACTATTTTGGAGTAATTCTATGAACATAGTTTATGAACATGAACACATGAGGGCTCTAAACTGCTGCTCTAACATACAGAGTAATAAAATGATTTGCGCTTTGAACAAATAAAACAAATAATTCAACCAGAGAAAGAAAATACTTCCAAATGGATGGACTAGCAAACAAGTCAAATCAAAGTCTCCCACGCAAAGCAAAGACTAGAGAGTTAATACTAAGATAAAGTATCACCTCTCTGTCAGGCAGACTGAAGAGAAACTCCCTGTCAAAGCGTCCAGGACGCCGCAGCGCCGAATCGATGGAGTCCAAGCGGTTTGTCGCTCCAATCACCACAACTTCCCCTCGACTGTCCAGCCCATCCATCAGAGCCAGAAGTGTCGACACAATAGAGCTGCAAGGGTTGAAAAGTCAGTGAGTCAGGTACTCATTGTCGTCGAGAAGAAAGGATGAAGGTCTGCAAACATCCCCTCCCTGAATCGCCACCTTAACGTGGTGGAGGGGTTTGTGTGCCCGAATGATCCCAGGAGCCATGTTGTCGGGGGCATTTGCCCCTGGTGGGGTCACCCAAGGCAGCCAAAAGCGTGAACGTTGGCGTGCCGACCCCCGACTGACTAAACTGGCTACTGGCTACTGGGACATGGAACGTCACCTCTCTGGTGGGAACGGAGCCTGAACTTGTGCGTGAGGTCGAGAGGTACCGACTAGTTATAATCAGGCTCACCTCAACGCACAGCCTGGGCTCTGGAACCAATCTTCTTGAGAGAGGCAGGAACTTATTCTACTCTGGCGTTGCCCGCGGCGACGGGCTGGAGTGGGCTTGTTTATAGCCTGGGGGGCATCCTAACCAGATACTGAGTTTTCTGTTTCATAAAGTGAGGTAACTTAACTCTGAGCAAGAGGGTTCAGTATAGGCCTGTTTCTGAAACCAAGTTAATGGATACTCACTCTGTAAATATAACCTGTGCAAGAGCAGGTTTACAACCACAAACCCTGAGTTTAATATAATGACTTAAATATTTGAAACTTGAATAAATAATAAATACAGAAACAGTTATTTAATAATATAATAAGGTGTAGTTTAATTTATTTTGATTTACATTACATTTTGTCACATTCATGCCGTCAATCTGGGCCTTCGAGTGTGACCATCATGCTGATGTGGCCCTCTGTGTCTGCATCCTGCTGTACATCATAATCTGAATGGTTGAAAACCTTCACAGACACAGTGAGCAGTTTTGCTCAGGATTCAAAGTCATTTGGCTCTTTCTAAAAATAAGTTAATGTAGTGTGATGTATGTGAGAAATGCTGATGTATTAAAATAGAGACAAAGAGTGTAAGCACCTGTGCGTATGATCCTGTCTGCTGGTTCGGATTGGAGCCAAGCCATCAATTTCATCAAAAAAGATGATGGATGGACGTTTCAGATAGGCCTGATGAACAGACAAAAGGATAGAAAAAACTTACAGAAGCCTTATTTCTGCCTTTTTCATTTCTTCTGAGAAATGCACAATCAAAAATGCAATATCAATACACACTGAACAACACTGAGTCACAGACAAGCTTTACTCTCGTAATGGTGGTACAAGGTGGGTTCTTGATCCGAGTTATCTAAAGACCAATACCCCCTGAAAACAGTGCACAGCGTTAAAAGAACGGAGGTACTTTATTTAGTTCTCAATGTTTAATTAGAGACTTGTCTGCACATGGCCAGCAGGGGGCAGCACAGTGACATGAAATGACCCTGCAAATGAGGAGTAAAGTTACCTGTTCAAACAGCAGCCGTAGCTGCCTCTCTGACTCGCCCACCCATTTGCTGAGGCAGTCAGCTCCTTTCCTCATGAAGAAGGACACCTTCCTGTTGCCATGGCTACACTCGTTGGCCAACGCCCGGGCGACCAGGGTTTTCCCGGTTCCAGGAGGGCCGTAAAACAGACATCCCCTGGAGGGACACACAGACAGGATATGTTCAAATATCATTAATCTAAAATATAATGCTTCCTGAAATGAGTCTGTCTGTCCATATTCTGTCTAAGCTACAGGTTTATTGCAAGAAAAACATGTTTTTACTTTTAAGCTTTGACCAGAATAATAAAATGAGATTGCTTTTACAAAAAAAAACTCTGTTTACAAATGACACCTCATGCACAGTCACTGGTTGGCAACATCACTAATCAAAACAGTGAAAAACATTTTTTTCCTAATCTAAGAAAGGTTCACAAACCAGAGTTTCTTTTTTTAATCTTTCTTTGTACCTGGGCATCAAAGAATAAATATAAAGCTGGAAAACATTAATTTGTATTCTATGTGTCACCTGGGAGGCTGAATTTTGAAGTTGTCAAAGACCTCTGGGTAGAGAAGTGGGAAGACAACCATCTCCTTCAGCGCTGAGATGTGCCCCGCCAAACCTCCAATGCTGTGAAAACCCACCTAAGTACAGAGGAGAAGAAGAACAAAGAGGGGGAAAGAATGTGAGGGTCAATGAGGAGAAAGAACAAATTCACAGGAAAGGCAATTAGAGAAGATAAACAGTAAGACCTTTTCTGAAAAACAACTAAAGGTTAGAGGAGTCTGACAGACTCTGCTATTCAACCTGCTATTCAAGTTCTAATTATTGACTTCACAGTCTGATGTGACTCACAGACTGATCGATGGCCATGGGATCAATGTCTGCCAACCCTGTCCTTGCAGTCATCTTGTTTCTGCGAGTATTAAGAAGGCTGAGAGGGTGACAGCTGCAAAAGCAGTCAAAAATAGTCAGCAGCAGGAAAACATGTATCTAAACAGAAAAGAATGAGAAAAAGCATGCACGAATTCATAAACGAATATAAATCATCGGAAGATAAAGGGAAAGCTCAAGCTTTTGGTCCACCTTCTCTGGAAAGGTTTTAACGAGGGAACACCTGTCTCATGTCTATGATAAATCATTTCATTTTTTAAATGTGAAAACCTCCTGACAAACTTCTGCAATTTTCATTTTACTTAAGCGGGACAGCCACTGTTTTTTTTGTTTTTTTTTTTTTGTTTTTTTTATAAGAACTGGGTCTTGAATTTAAAATTTGGGCCCAATTCTATTTGCCTGATGCATGAGCCTAAATATTGTAGTTTTTGAATTTGCAAATGCAGAAGCTTTCTTTCAGTCTTGTAAAACATCTTTAAGTATTACGTAAGGCTAATTTAAAAAACTCAGTTTTCTTCAGTTTGACCTTGCTTGATTTGCCCAGTAAGCGATTTTTTTCTCAGCCCAGTTCATGGTAGACAGTCCATGTCATGGCCCTCAGATTCGTCTACTGACCTGCTGGAGGTCTTCCATCGTCATCATCAGAGTCAGAGTCATCCGACAGATTAGACCACGTTCTCTGATTGGATCTGGAGGAATAATAAAAAATAGATAAAAGGTAAATGTCAGACACAGAATGTTCAGTTAAGAATTCTGGGCAAACAAAGGTTTTACCTCATTCAGACCTTTTGAACAGAGAAAATCACAGAGAAAACATGTAATTGCCCATTGCACATGAGGACATAACTTTGCAGCGCAGAACATGGCAGTAGTATTATTATGTAGAACAGAGCATGTTCATATAAAATCAGGTTATTACTAGATATGTTTTAAGTATCACTCATAATTCTCTCTTGGTTAGGAGTGTTTTTATTTGTATGGGTTCGAGAACATGTGTTTCAGTTAAAATTAAGAGATCATTGCACGTTTTCATTAAGCATTTAATCGTCATGTATCGAAGAATTTCATTTAGTATGTCAAAAATGTATAGGGCTCATTCATTATGTTGAAAAGCAGACGAGAATAATCTTTCTAACTGACAGAACTGATGCTAATTTGACAAGAAAATGTCCTAGTTGTGTCTGTACTCTGACCTGAAGGCATCTCTGCGGGTTGTGTTTGGACCTGAGGCCCTTGTTCCTCTCACCAACGCTGAGCAACAGGAGAAAAGAAATGATCAAAGCTGGAAATTTAAAAGTTTTTTTTTTCTTTCAAGTAGTACCCTTTTGTACTATTTATCACTGACTTACCATTTTGTTTCTAAGATTAAATAAGACTATAATACTAAAAGAGAACTTTAATGACCTTTATATGTTATGTTATTCTGCTAATGAGAGGATATTTCATGTATTGCTCTGCACTGTTTTTTTATAATCCATGAGAATAATCTGCCTGTGTAACCTTAAAGACGCTGTGTTCTCTAACATGAGCTCTCTGTAAGGAGAGGCGCTGTGGTGCTGACCATTTCTAGGTCCCCGGTGAAGCGACGAGGCATCCAAGGTCTGGTCGGTGCTGCTGTTGCTGTCTTCATCTGCTGTCACTCTCTCCACCCTGTCCTTGTCCCAAAATTTCTGCTAGAATTTTACAGGCATTTATTGACCTTCTTAAATAAAGCAGAATTGAGTGGTACAAACATAAAAGGAAAACTTGGAAAATTAGGATTTCATTATTTTTGAAGTAACCAGGAATATAATGAATCAAAATCAGAGTCAGTTCTGAGAAGCTTTGGGGAGAACTGAGACATGAGGAGAAGAGGAAAGATTCAGGAGTAAGGATGAGAAACAGGGACAGCGATGGAGAATGAACATTATCCTGCAGACTCACGTTTCCCCGGAAACATTAAACAGTAAATAGCAATTAATTGATGCTGATATTTTGTTGACTGCAACTGATGTTGCTTTTTAATGGGAAAAAGGAGAAAAGGATGCTGATGTTAATTTAAATGTTTTCAATCTTGGTTCTGGCACATGATTTTTCATGAAAAAATCTCATAACTAAAGTATACAGGTTATTTCTTCTACACTGGTGGCCACCATACCAAAACCAAAATAAGTTAGTTAAATAACAACAAACAGTCAAACAACCACAACTGTGGTCGATATTGTGTCCAGGAAATCTGACATTTAGATTTTTGAACTGTGGGAGGATCCCAGACAAACGTATAGGCACACAGAAGAGCCCCAGCTGAGATTTGAAGCTGGAGCCTTCTAGCTGTGAGGCGACAGTGATAAATACCAGGCAGCTCTGCAAAGATAAATCAGCTCATTTTTAAGATAAAACTTGTTGATATTCACAGTTTAGATTTGTTACTGTCTTGTCAAGCAGGACAGGGGAGAAAAAGAGTTCCTATTTGAGGAAGTCATCATTTCCTCTGGATAAACTATTTAATTATTTGTTCATATTGATACATTATTGAGAAATTAGGAAAATAATTATTATATCAATAAATACTGTCTCAGCGTCGTCTTTTGAAAGGATAACAGACTGCAACATCTACATGCAACAATCCTGCCTTTTATAAGGATTGCAAAAATTAATCCCTTACTGACATCTTTTCAGTCAATTAAATCTGATTGCCTGATTGATACAAGTTCAGCCTTTTATTGATAAAACCACTTAACAGCCTACAGATCTAAACTATGTTACCTCCTAAACTTCATAAACACATGTACACACAAACAAGTTAGTGCTCCTCTCCCTTTCAGCTACACTCCAATATGGTGGCAGCTGATAGAGGTATGCTGCCCGCCCCCCCATGAGCTGTGAGCAGAGGGAGGGAGGCCGAGTACAGCTGGGTGCACCACCCTCACAGAGAGCTGATAAGAGAGGCTATGCTTACCCTGAAAGTTTTAAAGCTGCTTCAGAATGTAAACACAACATCTGAACATGTGATCAAAACAGTGTCAGCTGCAGCAGTTGTGCCCCAAACAGAGCTGCGTGCAGAGGCAGCACACAAAAGCTTTTCAGAATATCACCAATACAGATCCACTTGTGTGGCAGAAATGATTATTTTTGCACAGCATTGTAGAAATTCTTAACTTCTTGAGTAACATGATATGTAGAAAAGATAGTTTGCCAAAAGCGTTAAGACAGGCACATGGACTCTTACTTTTGAGCCATGCTGATGTAACAAGGACAAATGTGGCTTGGCAATGTTTTTTGAGAAAAGTAAGATCTTCACTAAGAACACAGAGTATGTTGCCCTAAAACCTGTACATGTGCTGACAGATGTGCAAGTTAGCCATGTCATGTAAATGAATACTCTCTTAGGCCATCACAGATGCCGACTTTTGAACAATGCAGTAAAAACAGCCAGCTAGTTCCTCTCATTAGTCTCTAGTCTGGAGGATGCAGTGTCCAAGATTTCCAAACAAAAAAGAAAAAAGCTAAATTTAGTTTAAAAAAAAAAAGCTATTTTCATAGCATTTTACATAGACAGAAACCCAAATGAATCACTTGGTGGAGCACTTGTCAACACAAAGTCTCCTAGAGAAAGAGACTGAGTGGGGCTCAAACTGCCTCTGTGTTAATGTTAATGAATCATCGAAAGTCAGCCGAGGGTCTTGTCACCATGTACTTCTGCTACAAATGTGAATAAAGATGGAGAACACTTGTAAAAATCATTGTTATTGCAATCCACACGCTGTGTTACTCACTCCTTTTTTGTTGTTACTAAGAACCTTCTTCGTCTTAATGTTGCCAATAGTCTTCAAGACCAATTTGGTTGCACTGCAAAGACAACAGTGTAAAATAAAACGGTCATTATTCAGATTAAATCTTATATGTTATAGAACAATGATACTAATATTTCTTTCCATCATTTTTAGAAAAAAACTGATGGAGAGTTTAAATAACTAGCATAAGACAACTGATAGTTGTCTTATGCTACATGTCAAACACAGATAAGGCCTAGAGAGAAGTTCACCAACATTCATTTCAGGCTTTAACAGATATGTATAATATCACATAAACAGAAATTTAACACCTGTTTTAACAGTATAGTCTGGGGTCTATATAGTTGTGATTAAAAAAGAAAGTTCTGTGAAAAACTTTCAATAACTTTAAATCTTAAAACTTCATAACTGGGAAAAGAAAGAAGCATGATGCAGCATGGAGTTTAGTGCATGAAATCTGAAAGAAATGTAAGTCATTAAAAATGTCAAGAGATGTAAAAAGTAAAACCAGAATGATATTCATACAATAAACGTTTTTGTAGTATGGTTATAAGAGTCCTGTAGCTTGAACGTAAGGAGCGTACAGGATCCTGCAAGATTCTTTTTATGCCACTGAGCTGCCTACTTGGTGCTGGCGCCCTTCAGCTTGCTGCTGGAAGCCTGGTACCTGCTGGTCTGTTTGGTTGGTCTGGTGCTTTTCCTCGGCCTGCGCCTCCTGCCGCCTGGGATATTATGTAGACATTTGTGTATACTATCATACATGTTTCCAAAAACAGTTAGAATAGTGTGAAAATGTTAAATTAAACGTTTATTTACATGCTAAAATAACACATAACACAATAACACATAATAATGTATAATAATATATTATATATATATATTATATATATATATATATATATATATATATATATATATATATATATATATATATATATATATATATATATATATATAGGAACCACAACTAATAATCTCACAATGTCTTTCAGAAAAAAAGACACTACTTTTGTAAATAATTTGAAAACTTCAATGTCAAGTACCTTCTTTTCTTTTTTATTAATTCTGCATGTATTGCAAGAACATGGTTAAAGTCAGATCGGTTGAGCATCCGTGACTCTCTAAAACTAAAATTAACAAAAGGGATTCTGGACTTCTGAGCACCATAAAGCCCAAATCAGACAAGAAAGGTAAAAAAACATAACTGTCAAAACTAAAGATAGCAGCAGAAACCTCTGTGCGTGACTCTCAAGCCTTCGGGTGGCTTTGCACTTGTCTCTAAACACAGTATTTACAACAAGAAAGTGCATGAAGCAAAGAGGAAACCATTTATCTTTTCTACACAGAAACACAGCTGAACTCTGAAGTATGAGCTCATTTCAGTTGGACAGATAGATGATGGACACGTGTTCTACGGTCACGTGACTTCACATTTCAACTTGCTTTTGGGTTCAGATTATCTGTCCCACAGATAGAGAGTTGCCATCAATAAAAAGTCTAAAAGCTTCTGTGATGCTGTGTGGCGAGCTCCTGTGCTCATGGCAGGCATGACCTGCTTATGTGTGAAACTGCCATTGATGCAAAGACATTTATTGGACAAAAACCAGCATCAAAACAGAAATTTTATCTGCCGCTCCAATGGACAAAAACTGCAACAATTAGCATCCTCAGTTCCCAAATTATTAAAAAGAGCAATTAAAAGAGAGGATAAATTACTGCCAACTTTTGAGTGTGTTACTGGCTTAAAATTCCAGATTTTATTTTTTTTATTTTAGTAATCTTAAATGGAGCTGTTTAGAGAAAACACTGAAACTTTGTACTTGTGTCTTTGAAATACAAACTAAAACAAAATAAGTAATAAAAGATTTTGTTTTTGAGGCTTCTTTTGGGGAAAAAGAGGAAATCAGAAATGGGGCTGGAAAGTCAGTCTGCTCAGCTTTTACATGGCATTCCAATGATTTTAGAAACAGTGATGTAAACTATATATGTTTTGACTTAAGTGAAACGCTCCCATAACTCGGAATCTCCCATCTTACAGATATTCCAGGTTTAAATGCTAAGGAGAAACACTGCTGTCCTTACCTGAAGGGTTCTGAAGCTTTGGAGTTCTCCTATCAACACAAGATAAATGTCTGAATGAGAAAATAGAAAGCAGTTGCTACAGAAGGTGTGACATTACTAAGCAATTTAAGCAGTGCATTTATAGCCAGTCATTTCATATTATTTTATCCTTAATTACTGTACATACATTCATAAAAGATAGTGACTTTGTACTCCACTACCCACATATATAGTTCTTAAAATAAAGTGATAGATATTGACATCTACAATAACCTTACATACAAATCTATATGCAATAATGTCATCATCAAATCTACTGGGGAAAAAAACATCATCTAATTTGTACAGTAAACAATTTTTATTGCCTTATTCATAATCACAACCTATTTAATTTAGATTGTACCAGTTGATGCAGCATGTTGGTAGCTATGTGTTTGGTTCTGTATATCGGCAATAGAGGGGAGGTACATGTTGCTCCGTTTATTTTTTAAAGGACCTTTTGTATTTTGTTGTATAAATCAGATAGGTAATTAAGGTTTGATACAGTTTTGTAGCTAAGGATAGAAGTGTTCACGTTAATGTAATTTAACAAAGAGAGACGATGGATCCTTCTTGCTGCATGTAAATACATACATGTAAAACCAACCCACTGTACTTCCACCACGCCTGCTAACTTGAGCTCTTCCTAAATGCCAATGTCATCTGTAGATGTCATCACTCATTTCCTTTTCACGATTCTGTGGTTTTTGGCTCTCTGGACTTGTTTACCACACACTTACAGAGCTACCAACAGAGCCAAGTGGGTTTCCAAGCCCGAGTATTTTTAGTCAAGTAAACAGTATTTTATTTGTCTGTTGGTAAATTGTTCCTGAACACACACACAATTCTTCACAACTAATTCTGTCAGCCAACTCAGTTGATGATTTCAGCTCTAGATGGGCTCAATGACAAAATATTCACTGTTCATTTCAGATTGTGACCTGTTATTGGTCCTTGGTCGCTTTGCATCTTTTTTCTTTTGTCTTTTTTTGTCCTTTTTTCCATCCTTTGCAGGAAATACCTGGAAAACATGTCAAAAGTTAACCTTCTGTAAATAACAAGAAGTTAGTGTCATACTCACAATCAGGCTGTTCCTCATCTACACACTCATATCGCCTTTGTTGTTGTGTTTACATGCAATAAAGTTCTTCTTTTCAGAATGTTATATAATGACAGATTTTCCATAGCTATGAAATGTTCAATACAATAGTAATTACCTAGCAATTTAAATGTCATAAGTATAGTGTAAAATATATACCAAGTTCTTCTGAGATCACACATTAAACAAAAAAACAAAATTGCAATTAAAAAATAATGGAACCACTGTAAAGTTAGTATAAAACAAATAATCTAAGGTAAAAACACTGTTGTGACTGAGCTACCACTGCTCCTCGCAAACAGACTCAGCTTAGACGGTCCACACTCCTCCGGCCGGTTTACCTTTCTCTTCCTCCGGGTCCCTGGCGGAGCCTGCCGTCGGACCTTGGAGCTCGTGGCCGGCTTACGCTTCCGCTGCGGCGGCTTGCCTTTCCTGTGTTTATCCCCTCTGCCGCGGGATGTCACCATGGTAACAACGCGCACACAGTGCAACACGCATTAATGTTCGCTCAAAGGGTATTTAAGAAGAGCGAAAAACAGTAATGTCGGTTAAAACTTTCTAGTTTCAATGGCTGTTCCGCTGATATGAACCGCAGTCTGGCGTGTTTGTCTAGACATCGCTAAAAGTCAAACACACCCAACCACCAAGTGATAAGATGACGGACTTCACTTGTAGTTTCAGTGGATTCGAACTCTGCCACCCCCCCACTGACGTCATGGCGTAGAACGCGTCACACTCTTCCAGGATTTTGGTGGGGAGAATTTTTTGACAAGTCTTTTTTTTTAATTTATTCTTTTAAATTTACTCTTGTTATCACTGACAATGTGAGTAGAAGCTACAATTCTTTAGACTTAAATGAAAGTGTCTGGAGTGGTTACTCATTCTCCAAACATTCACCTATTTAGTTTTTATATGAAACAAACTTATTCTATGAAATGTTAGACAGTACAGTACTGGGAAAATTGTCATGCTTCACGAAATGTATCAAAGGTCTATTTGGTGTTAGCAATTTGAATTCTCTCTCTAATAAAACGTTTATTCTTTTTAAAAATGTAAGAATAAAAATAAAAAAATCAGAGTTCCAACCACAGTTGCTAAAAACATGATGAATTTCAGTCAACTAGAAAGAAAACAGCAACATAAAGGCCACCAAAATTAGGTAGAAGTCTTTTATTTAGAAAGAAATCAAGAATCATATTTGCATATGTTTACAAAAGCTAACTCACAAAAAATTAGATCATAGATTTTGATAAGTTGATATGATGTAATGTCTTTAAAACTCTTGACTTTGCTTCAGGAGTTAAAACTTAAGATTAGCTATATCATTCTTGTTCTGAGAGCAGCATGAGTATCTGTTATTTTTAGACAGAAGCTGCAGATATTTCATACCTCTCACAACTGTCTCATGTGCAACTTAAGCAACACTAAAAAGCAAGAGGGACAAATATTTCACATCTGTAGCAACATTCAGCAATTTACAAATATCAAAGAAGGTGCATATATTCCATTTTTACAGGTGGTATACGACAAAACATACATTTTAAGCTGCTATAACTAAAGACCAAAGAAAGAGCCCAAAAACCGAAGTGAAATAAAGAAAACAAAACTTTTTGTGTAGCAATGACTTTTAAATGTATAAGAGCTGAGAAAAATAATAAGTAAATTTAAAGACTATTATTTTTTTGATGTTAGTTGGAGAATAAGTTGATGATATTTTCATTATCAGATCAGATTTCATGCAGAACAAATGATTTTTTTCCAATTGAAAATATCCTTGCTTTTACTTCAGTTCAGCCAAAATACACTCATTTGCCACTCCTTCGATCAAAGATCAAGCTGATGGATCTACAGTTGATATATATTTTCAAACACACATAAACTATTTGGATTCTTAAGTTCTATCTGCAAGAACTTTCTTAAAACAATTTATTTAATCCCAAAATATTCAATTTTCAGTAAACAAAATAAGTAAAGGCACTGACTGCACAACTTCAAAATGCACTTTGTTCCTTTTTTTTGGCAGCCATTTCTTCTCTGTGCATTTTTTTTTAAATGTCCTTAATTTAACCAATCTGAATTAATTTCTAAGTTTCAGTTGAGTAGGCAATTTCTTTCCCATAAAAACTTAATAATTCAGAATTTATACACGCACACGTTTAAATTCCTCTGAAAGACACCCCCCCACCCCAAAAAAAAAAAAAAAAACTTCACTGCTACTTGTACAGAATTAACAGCAACCTGAAAAGAGCATAAACCAGCCTTTCCAGCAACTAATATTGTCTTCAGGTCTCCTCCAGTGTCCATATAAATCTGATCATTCGTCCAGTGTTGTATGACGTCTTTCAGCCAGTTGGTCAACTATGTTTTACATTTTGGAGTTGACATTACTTTAATTTTTAAGTGAGAGAGACACTGCCATGATACATTTTTTAAAACCTCTCAGTTCAGCTTCACAGAGTCCAAGAATTCTACCAAATTGGATTAACCCATTGATCGGTCTGTAGTAGCTGACATTTTGATTTAATTCCCACATCACGTAGGATGATCAGTGTAAATGCTGTTAGTAAAAATACTTCACAAAGCTTCAGATTCCTGGTTGCAGACTATACAGGCAGAGAGGCTCCCGGGTTGTTGTTAGATTGGACACTGCTGGTACTACCAGCACTAGACTCTGAGGACTTCTGGCTGTCAGTGCCGTTAACTGCAGAAATAAACAGAGGTGTTATTTAATTAGTTTAAAAAAAATCAACAACAACAAAAAAAGCACAGATGTTTCAACTTCAGCTTTTAAAAAAAATCTTCTTTCCTTTGAATACTGATTCATTCAGATTATTAAAATGATTTAAAACATGTTGTACATGGACATGATACATGGGAAGGTTTTAATTTATTAAACCAAATACCTGTCCAATGCATTTTGATACTTACCATCAATAGCAGAGTCATCATCGGGGAAGGACCCTGTAAAAGAAAGATTCCACTTTATATTCAAACTATTATCAGCAACAAGTCTAAATTCCTTGTATTGTACTTGATAAAGGGCTTTTACACTTCTGTGATGGCAGAATTAATACAGAAAATTACTACGACTTGTGTTATGACTGTCAACACAAAAAATGTTGTATATTTATTTGATAAAACGTATTCTTTTTACATGTTTCATTCCAAAAAGAACAAGACAGGGCAAATTATACATCTTTAAATGATCAGATTCCTGCGCAGCTGTCTGGTGATTGCTCTGAATTGCTGTCTGTAGGACTCGAAGTCGCGTTGAGACGGGAGTAAACTGATGTAAAACCGAACCTTTCAGCTTCAGCTTTAGGTTTTAAAAGTGATAACTGATTCCTAAAGGCAGTGATAGATAGTGATAACCTTAAATGACTTCTGTTGTGATCTGGCACTATATAAAGAATAAAAGTGAATAAAATTAACTTGACCTCTTTTTGTGGGGCGTTACAACGGTTGGGGTTAATACTGAGCTTTCTTTGTGTCTCCTGCTTAACAGGCATTACGGATCTATGGAAGCTCATGATGCTGCTGGTGGTGCCATACTATAAAAGTACAATGACTATGGGTAATGACGTGAATGAATTTCAATATCAAATTAATCAAAAAGATTGATTTAATCACCTAGCCCCAACTGCTATTACATCTTTATGCAAAACTGCTCCAACACAAAAGCCAATGTGGAATATAACTTCATGTAGAAATACATTAGCATCTTCACTTACCATTCAGGAGAGGGTCTTTTGTCTCACTGTCTTTTGGTTCCGGGGTGGGGGAACCGCCTACACACACACACACACACACAGAGAATGTTACAGCTCATCTCCTACTTCCTGTCTACTACTTTTAGTTTATTTATTAAGACTGACAAATTTCAAGTTTGTAAAATGCAAACCATTGATGAGAGGAGGTTAACTGTCATAAGCTGTTTCAGTGTGTTTGTTTACGTGTTATAAGGTTCAATTTTTGTATTGATTTTGGGCCCACTGACATGAATGAGTGAAATCATTTTAAACACTAAGCCTTTATTTTCAAGTGTGTCGGTGTCTGTGATGTACTGCAATGGATTTAATAAAAGCTTCTCTGACAGTGAGCTTATGCTTCAAAAGTTAAAATGAGTGTGATACTTGATTTCTTACGGTAACTTTACATGACTATGACAACATGAATACAAGAAGTAAATACATATTAAAAATGTAAAAAATAAAATTATTTGTTAACACTTCACAAACTCCATAACACACAAAAGATGTACTTACTGTCACTTGAAGAAGCAGAAGACGCACCTGTTAAAACAAGATAATTATAAAAATTCAATGAAAAAAGATGGTGAGTTGAAAACAGGAGTGACAAATTTTCATGTGATTTGATGAATTTAACTGTGATTTGATTCAAACGGTAGTGATCTTATAAAAAATGATGATTGAGAAATGGAATCTTGTGATGCTGCTGGTGGTGCCATACTATTATAATACTATAATTATGTGTAATGAAGTGAAAATCAGTTCAATGTTTTTAAAAACCTACATATAAAATTTAAATTAATCAAAAAGATTGATTTAATCACCTAGTCCCAACTGCTACTACATATAGAAATAGGTTGGTATCTTCACTTACCATTCAGGAGAGGGTTATTTGCCACACTGACTTTTGGTTTCGGGGTGCAGGAACCGCCTACACACACACACACACACACACACACACACACACAGAATGTTACAGCTCATCTCCTACTTCCTATCTACTACTTTTACTTTATTTATTAAGACTGACAAATTTCAAGTTTGTAAAATGCAAACCATTAATGAGAGGAGGTTAACTGTCATAAGCTGTTTCAGTGTGTTTGTGTACGTGTTATAAAATTCAATTTTTGTATTGATTTTGGGCCCACTGACATGAATCAGTGAAATAATTTTAAACACTAAGCCTTTTTTTTCAAGTGTGTCAGTGTCTGTGATGAACTGCAATGGATTTAATAAAAGCTTCTCTGCCAGTGAGCTTATGCTTCAAAAGTTAACATGAGTGTGATACTTGATTTCTTACGGTAACTTTACATGACTATGACAACATGAATACAAGAAGTAAATACATATTAAAATGTAAAAAATAAAATTATTTTTTATTACACTTCACAAACTCCATAACACACAAAATATGTACTTATGTACTTATGTAAACGCGCCATTTACAAATTCAAGAAACGGGCCTTAGGGGTAAAAATAACAGAGGTTATTGAAAAATGGAATTCCAAATTAAAAATATAAGTACTGGGCCGCCCCAGTAGCGCAGTGGTTGGGGCAGGCGGCCCATATACAATGGCTACAGTCCTCATGCAGCTGGTCGCGAGTTCGACTCCCGGCTCGTCGGCCCTTCGCTGCGTGTCTTCCCCGTTCTCTCTGCCCCCCCTTCCTGTCTCTCTCCACTATCAATAAAGGCCACTAGTGCCAAAAAAATCTTAAAAAAAAAAAAAAAAAAAAAAAAAGAAGCTGGTTTAATGACCTTTACGGATATTTGAAACTGTGTTCTGACAATCGCTGTTCTTTTTATTTTATTGTTAGAACATTCACCGATTTACTTGATTGTCTTTAAAAAAAACAAAAAAAAAAAACAAAACAGACTTTTGTAAGAGTTGTACAAGTGAGATGTACGGCCATAGAAGTCAGCTTTACCATAACTGCAGGATTGGTACGGCTGTGATGAAAGCCAGACATGGATCTGATTTTGCAAACAAAGATGTAACGTCTAATACTGAACTCTATGTTCACTTGCATTGTGATCTTCAGAACTGGTGCTTTTGCCTTTCCTGACAACACTGTATGTTTGGTTACAAACTGTTCAAACAAAAAAATGTGCTGCAAAACTTTTAAAATATTTGGCAAAATCTTAGGGCATATTAATAATTATGGAGAGTACTGTAAGCCATCTAGAAGTGACTTGTCCAAGACAAGATGGCAAAATGGTAAAATGATTGCAGCGTCTACATTAAAATATTCTATTTCATCCATTGTTGTTTTTGATCTATAAATGGGATTCATTATTAAGTCCTACATCAGACATAAACCTTTGAACAATGAACTTCATTGAACCAAGACAAAAAAAGTTTTACTTTACGGAGGTGTGCCTGTCTGTCTACCATCTGTGAATAGAAATTAAGTCAGTTATCACTCATGACATCACTGACTGATCCCCAAAACAGCTTGAACATTGACCTGGTCCTGTAAAAATCCTATGGCTCTAAGTTAGAACACTGTGGTTTTAAGTGTTCGATAATTAGGAGGTACATGCAAGACACTCATTTCAAATTCAAATTTCAAAAACTCAACAATCAAGAAAAACTTGATACAATGATAGATACTTGAGAAAGATAACTTAAATCGTAGGGTGGACTGTATATCCTGGGTACAAGCTATACTTGCACATTCTTTTGAATTATTTATTTATTTTTTGTGCCATCAAAACTTAAGTATTAAGGCTATGGTTTAGTGTGGCATTCATGAGCATTGTTGTGACCAGGGGAATTCAGGAAAAGTGTCACTGTCAGTCCTCTGTGAGTAAAGTTTGTTCGTTTCTGTTCAGAAGTTTGAAAAAAAATAAAAAACAAAACAAAACAAAAGAAACCCAAAAGCCATTGAGTTCAGTGAATAAGAGATGTGGAAGTATTTTCCTACAGTCATATTATTCCAGGTGACCTTTGAGTGCCTGATAAAATCCAGAATAAAATTATACAGCCCTTTGCAACAGTGACACAATAATGACTCAACAGCTTCATCAGTCTCATCTTCCTAATTAATAGAAAGGTACTGAGTCATTTTCATAAAAGTTCCCTACTTTTATTAAATATTTCAGTAACTTTACGTTATTCTGTTCTCTTTCACACAACAGGAAACAAAATTTGGAAAATATATTTGGTCCACTGCTGATGAGAAGAAATGTCAGAGTGTACACAGCACTTACCGATGATCCCCCGTTTATACAACACCACTAGCAACACAATGAGCCCAATGAGCAACAGGAGACCAACAATCGCAACCCCAATAACAGCTCCATTCCCATCTTCAAGAGGCAGTTTGCGATCTAAAGCACAAGAAACATTCAAAACATTTAGGTATGTTAAAAAAATAATACATTTGGTGTAACTGCACATATGTGGGTTAACATCTACAAACTCAAACACATGTGCTTTCAAAAAAACACATGTAGTTTGAGAGAGTTGTGTTCCTCTAATATCATTGGCAGATGAACTCATGAACTCAAAAGTAATATCAATAAGCCATTTTTAAAATGTAAGACCCCCCCAATGACTTCAGTGTGTTTGGAGAACCTTTTTGGAGTGCACAATGAGCCAGGAATTAAAAAAAAAAAAAAAAAAAAAACAACCACACATGGTATGAAAAACAGGTCAAAAGAAGCCATAAAATACAGTGATTTTCTTTATAGAATACCACTTACTGGCTTCAACTGGACTGTTAGTTACACTAAGATATCACAGGTTGTTTCTGGATTCAAACATTAGTTTGAAGGACTAAAAATGAGTTTTCATTTCTACACAGTGATACAAATATCTCCTGGAAAAACACACACTAATTTCAAAGAATAAAACTTAACAGTGACAAAAACAAAAAGAAGATTGCTTACCCCATGTCTTCTTAATGTTCACATTGGTGGCATCATGAATGACTTCACATGAGTATTCGGACTCGTCAGAGCGTGAAATCTCGACACTGCTTTTGATCTGAAACGTGTCGTCACCGTTTGGACGAACTCCAGAACTCTCCACTCCATCTTCCACGACGAGGATGCGGTCGTTCCGTTTGAGCTGCAGGATGATGTCTTCTGGGTAAAAGCCCGTGGCCAGGCATGTCACTACAACGTTTGACTTTGATTTGGCCTTTGTTGAAAACAGATGCACCTCAGGTTTAGCTGGCATGAGAAAACAAGAAACATCAGTGAGACCTCTACAAGTACTACTAACAAGTGAAACAGCTTGGTGCTTATTTTTATTCATAGCAGTAGCTAAAAAACTGTTTCCCCAAGTTCCAATTTCAGAAATGACTGTGAGAGCCCTCACAGATTTTGCCTGTTTAAATTTTAAGTCAGAGTGTGTGTTTGGTGCGCTGTGTCTACAGCATGCTTTGAGTACATCTTCATACACAAAAGTAAAATGATAAATAAAGTATATTGGTGAAGTATGAGCAGTATTATGACCTGGGGTGCCGAAAAGGGGGGTAAAGGATACGGATTATAGGGCCCCATGATTGAGGGGGGCCCAGAGAGGCCCCTAATGATGATCAAAAATAGCATCAACAAATTTTGCCGCTGTGTTGGGGGGCCCGGTAAAGATTCTTTTCATGGGGCCCAAAATCCCTAGCAGCGCCCCTGATTATGAGTATAGTCTGTATATTTATGTCCAACGAGACGGACTCCTGACTTCTGTCAAGTCTTCCATCTCCCCATATTTTAAAAGCTGCTTGACATCTGGTCATAGGTGTCAGTTTGGATTGTTTTCAAAGTCCACATCAAATTTGATTCTATTTTAATCCCCCGTTAACTAGCATCAAAGGAATTTTAATTTGACATAACATTGTTCAGCCTTTGTCGCAATATTGAATGTAAAATGCAGCTACACTAGAAACTGGAGGGGTTTTTTGTAAACTACATCATTTCATGTTTTGAAAACCTGCCTCCTTAGTTATCCATTTATTACAAGAACAATATCCAAAATCTGTAAATAGCAGATAATTAGAGGATAAAAAGAAAACTAATTTAATGCCATACATACTGGCTTCTTTTAGCTGTTTGTCCCCATAGCTTATGAACCTCTGCAGCCAATCCACGCACTCCTTCTCTAGGTAGCCCTTGGTGTATTCTTTCAGGACCGGGACGTCATCCCATTTCCTCTTGGTGAGCTCTGCTGCACCAGTTCCAGCAACCCAAACTTGGTTGGCATCATCAAAGGACAGGAAGCCTTTTCCATCATAATTGTACATGTCCCAGCCTTGAAAAAACTTCAGATCATTATCCTGAACTTTAGCTTGACAGCCGTGCATCCACTGAAGAACGTGTAAATCTGAAGGGAAAGACAACATTTGCACATTCGAGTCAAACTTTTCATTCACTTAAATAAATAGTACTTTTTTTATTGTCAGTAAATAGGTTTTTAGATGGTGCGTTCATGTATGGGAAGATACAACATTACAGATTTCACACGATTATCACTGATTACTGGACGTTAATGCTCCTTAGATCTTACCAGTGTTATTCTGTTTCATTCGCTCAATCAGGATGTCAATGTTGACTTTGAACCACTGCTGCTTGCTCTTCCGGGACTGTGTGCCTTTTTCCCAATAATCTTGTTCAAGTCTCTCTTTCATCCAGGGTTGTCTGGGAACTTTTACTGGGTTTGAGCTGTCATAGTAGTCAATGATCTTGTCGTCAAGCATACCCATGGCAGTGAAGTCATGGATGCCAGGGTTTCCCACAGGTTTGGAGAGGGCCGTGTAGATATACGTCAAGGTGTGTATCTCTGAAAATGTATAGATGGATAGAAAAACAACAGTTTTAATTTTAAAAGTCTGAGACTCATATAAGAGATAATAAAAAAGAGGAGTCTGATATAGTGACACAAATGCATGTCAATCATTTCATTTACTGGTGAAGCAGCTTCAAAGCACTTTTACAACATCAGCTTGGATGCCAGGTTTGGATATTTCAGCACCAAAACACCAAACAGTTCAGATTTATAACAGGTACCTTAGCAATGTTGTTCAGACAGACATACAGTGTAATTGTGGCACTGTTTCCTGTTTACATTAAAATATGGTCAAAATATCGTCAAAATATGGTCTTAAACTCCTAAAAGAGGATTTTATGTAATTAAAAGAAACGATGTATTAGGCTTTATGCAGTTTCAATCTATTTTGTAAAAATTCACGTGAAGTGAAAGTACAAAGTCCCAATGTAGTTGTATCACCAGATAATTGAATGTGGTTAGTTATGTGCGCGCGCGTATGTTGATGCCAATCATGTCTGCCTGTTGTGCGCGCGCGCACTGACGGAAATGTGAAACAGAAGTTAAGGCAGACAAGCACGCGCACACTAATATGTTACAGTGATATTTCACATTACTATAATTGTAATCAGAACTATCTGATCGTCCACAAATATCATGATTCTTATATTATTCTTGATAAAAATGATTCCAGTTTCTTCTTTTTTAGATTTTACAATGTGAACAGTCACAGTTCCCTCATGTTTACAGTCGACGACATTTCAAATTAGGTCTAAAATATCTGCTTAATGGTTTTGACCTAAATGGACTTTACTACACATGAACAAATTGAGAGTCAAAAGTCAGTAAATCCCACAAAAACGTTTTACTTGAATACGAATTTCAACTACGTTGTTACTGTTACGTTTTACTTTCGGTTTAGGCCTGACAAAGTCCAACGCGTCGAAAGATTGTGACTTACCGCTGTTAACCGACAATCCGGTCCTCAGAAGGACCAAAAACGCAAAAATGAACATTTTGGGGCAATGTGTCGCCCCTTCTCTTTCAACAGAGTTTCCCCGGGATGGAGTGTCCGGTCACAGGTACTGCGAAGACAACATCCACCAGCTCGCCTGTTTCCTCCTTACCCGTCACCGCCGTTTTAACCCAGGATGCATTCAAGATCCTCGTACATTAGAGACGTTGTTTTGCGGAATACGAAATCATGTAGAGAACAAAACGTTTCAACAAATGTTCCATTGTCAAACACATTACGCTAAAACTATGAAATACTTGCATGTGAAGTAAAGGGCTAAAAGCTTTTGGTCCGAACTATTTTTGAACTACAATGAAACACAATATGTGTAAATATATATGATGGAGTGAATAATTGTGCAAGATTCAGGTTACACACCTGATTCTGATTCTTAATTTCACGTAACAGAAAGCAAAGCACTACACACTCAACTTTCCATGACTGAAATTTGGCCATCTACGAATATGAATTCGTATTAAGTTTAAGCCCAAGTTTATTGCCTCATGCATAGCTTTGAACTTCTGGGAAACCTACATTTTCAATCGGTCATGAACGCTCCATCAAGGCTTCCGCGTTCTCTTCATGGGTAAACAACGTTTGACATGTAGATGACTGCGTTGTCGGACCTGTACCGTCTCATGTTCCTTTGTCATTACTTTTGGTCAACAAGTTATTATCGTCAAACATTGGTCTGAAATAAACGATAATATCCAAGACAGGACCACGGGTCCGCTGTTGCATTATGCAAAGCCAACAGCCAATCAGATAATTTTGTGTTTGTAGTTACTAGGCAGATTACTGTAGAAGACATTTGTCAGGGAGCTGTGGGCAGAACCTCTCTGACGAGGCTGCGTTTCCGCATTGTAGACGTACATTGCTACAAGCATAGTGCGAATTACGGGGGGGTTTGGGGGGGTTTGACCCCCCCAATTACAACTTCGACCCCCCTAAAGAAGGGACAAATTGTCATTTTTGTCATCTCTAGAAAATGTTGACCCCCCCAATTGTCATTGTATAATTTGCACTCTGGCTACAAGGAAAACTCACACTTTTATATTCTTATTTGGATAAAAAGTAAAAAAACAAAAAATGGTCAAGGAACCTGAAACAAACTAAACTTGCAGCATTCATACATAGTGCGGCCTCTGCATTCTGTCTACAATAAATAATACTTAATGTTTTATTGTTTGACCAAGGTTCAAAATAGTCAAGTGAAGGACCACATCATTTTTTTGTTATTAATATGTTTTGATATAAAAAAAAATAGAATTGAGTGTAACTATAATATATATAAAAAACAAGAAAGTGTTATTTTTGCAGTAGATGCTTGTTGATTTTGTTATACTCTGTTGCGAAACAAATACTTGTCTTCATCAGTGAAAGTTTTAATTAACAATTAGTCATATTTTCAGTATCCACAGTTACTTCCCAGATATTGTCTGGTCCTATTTAGCATTTTCTGACTCAGCTGCAGCACTGGCAATTGTAATATAGGCCTTATGTGGTCTGACTTGAGTTACGGCATGTCAACTGTATGGGCCAGACTTGCCTTGATGCATGTCAAGTGTACTGAGAGTAACTAAAGGCTTTTATGTTCAAAACTGCAGATTTGGGCTATGTTTGTTGGATATGTGGCTGAGTTCAGGCAATAAAAAACTACAGATAGGGGCTATATTTGGGTTGAACATTCTCAGGTGTTCTCAGGATTTATCAAACAAACTCAATTTACTGAAACTACGTTGTACCAACAACTTATCCTATGACACATTGCAATATTACTGTGAAGAACCAAAGTTCTTTGGCAAACATCTGACATAAATGTTCAAGTAAGTCATAAATCTAAGAAAAGTTGCAATATTAGCATTTTTTTCATTTAAAATTGATTTATTATCTTATATTAATAAAAAAAAAGCATCTCTCTCTGCCACTCCTTTCTCCATATACAGTACTTTAGTGCCACAAGGTTTCATGGTCTCTTCAGAAGTCTTTTCAAATATGAGAAATGTCATTGCAGAAATTCACTTTAACAGACCCAAACATGGTTACCTGGGTGCACTGACCCTTTTGCAGAACAACTTCAGGTTTGTATACCTTAAAAAATATCAGACAAACATGCAGCCATGAAATCTTTGCTGAGAGCTTTGCAATTCAGTCTGCATCTCCCAACTATTTATTTGCTACTTATATTCGAATCAGCAAAACAGCAGAGTTGCAAATTCCCATCACCATAACATACATGTCTTATTACACTGACTCAGGAGGTCACATTGATACTTACATTCACTTTTGAACTTTTTTTTTTTGTAACATTGGAAGTTAAGTGAACATGCCATGTCATTTTCCATTCTTACTTTGCATTCAAAAATAAATCTGAGGCACAGGAGATACACCCAGAGAAATATCTTATATTTCAGGTATTGTGTAATTGTTGTGAATGGTTAAATAAATATGTATACATATTCACTCCAGCCTTATAGCACAGTTTAAAAAAGCTCTGTAAACCTTAGCGAAACATCAAATAAGATACAAGTAGTCTATTATATTAGGACACGGTTTGTGTGTTAAATATTTTTTTAAGATGATTTATGCTGTATGGCATTTAAAATAAAAAAAAAATGTTGTATTCATCATCACAAAGTTTTATTTGTAACTAATTTGAAATATTTTTACTGTTGGCTTTGCTTTGTGTTAAGTTTTAACTTCAAACATATTGTCATTGTGCCATGTGAACACAATAATTTTAGATTGAGTTTTACTTTTAAAGGCAGTGATGCACTGAGAACCCTTCCTTCTCCTGTTTTAACTTCCACGCTAAAACTACAGTCTATTACAATCCCTGCGTGTTCATCGTCTCAAAGTTCCACCCTCATTTTCTCCTGTCAGTTTTCTCTCCAACCTCTCTTGCTGCTTTCACTTCCTGGTGTCAGTACCCTCTGTCTCTTTTACCTCTCCATCCATCTCCTATTTGTCCACCTTTTTCTCCCAAACCGGAAGCCAAATCCTCCTTTCTCACGGCTGACAGCTTGGAGTCCTCCAGCGATGGAGGTCAGAGCATCGTTTCTCTTCAACCCCTCCTCTCCTTCCTGATAGTGCATTCCCTCAAGAGAGTTATCTCCGGTGAAGGGAGACAGAGGCAGGTCCATTAGGTCTCTTCTCTGGGCCCCCAGCAGTGTCTCTTCTACCCAGGGCTTGTCCTTCTCCTCCTGTTTCTCCTTCTCCTCCCACCCCCAAGGCTCCAGCAGAGCTCGTAGTTTGCCCTTAGACCACCCTGGCAAGCTTTTAGGTTCTCCCGGACCCTCCAGAGCGGAGTGGAGGTGCTGCAGTGTTGACTCCAGGTCACGTCTGTCTATTGTGGGCTGCATGGCGGTGATGGACTGGGGGTGAGTTGTAGCAGTTGGTGGGATGGGACAGAGGAGGGTGAGGGAGAGTAAGGTGAGCTGTGAGGCACTGAGATGGACAGACAGCTTCATCTGGAAGTAGAGATGAACATTAACAAGGAAATTATGATATATTTGAATTCTTTATTACAAAGACATTGTGAACTACTTTAATTTTTCAACTCATAACATCATCCCACAATCTCACACTGAACATAAGTGCACAGTGGATTTTTTTCATAGTCAATGCATCACACTAAATCACTAACAAAATCTTTTGTTCATAAATGAATCTAGAAATCATTAAAAAGTTTCTGGTTTATTTCAAATAGATCACTGTTCAACAACAAAACAAAACAAAAGTAGAAGTAGATTTCTAATGAATATTGCATAATTTG
Source organism: Hirundichthys speculiger (assembly GCA_018398805.1). Taxonomy (NCBI): domain Eukaryota; kingdom Metazoa; phylum Chordata; class Actinopteri; order Beloniformes; family Exocoetidae; genus Hirundichthys; species Hirundichthys speculiger. The sequence continues at coordinate 106,921 of JAGFBZ010002829.1, forward strand.
AAGTTTGTACCTGCTATTTGACAGACCTGATCTTATCTACCTGAATAAAGTCTCCAAGATCATAATGAAACTTACTGCTAGTAACTGTTGGTGTCAAAGTGCATGTGTCTAATCAGAAAAAAAAAACTCCACAAGGAAAGGGCCTTTACTGTTCCAAAAATACGTAAGAGCAAAAGAGAAGTGTTCAGTCATCAAATAAAACTATGAAATCTGCACAGTATCACGTACTAATTGAAAATAATGAGAGGGCAGCTGCTCACAGAGAGAGGCTGAACAGCAGGTGGACATTTCAACAGTTTAAAGATCCCCAGTGATCAAAAGAATCTGCTAAGGAATGGTTCCTCCACCCGTTATCTATACCTGCTTCATCCTACACAGGGTCACTGGGTCTGCTAGACCACATCCCAAGAAAGGCAAACAAATTGTCCTCCTACTAAAGTAATTACAAATCAAGTAACTCTATTTCAGTTTCATTGAGACGTTTGGCTTGTTCAGCCACTCTGCATCACTTCCTAGATGCTATACAAACAAACACTTGTGTTTAAAAAAGAGAGAAAGGGAAAAAAAGAAACATGCAAAGTTTCCTTTTTCTTACCTTGTGCTGTATCAGAAGACTATCTACTCCAGCATTCGTGAGCTCTGACTTTTATAAAAACGGCCTGCGTTGTTTCACGACCCGGCTACTGGCCATTGGCCCTGTACCCCTCTGACGCATGCAAAGACTTGCATCAAATGCCATAACCTTCATTCTTTCAGCTGAGAAACGTTGGCCCACTTCATCTTTGAGGTCAAGACAGTTCGGTTCATTATTGTGACTTGACTGGGTAAGAGAAAGGGGAAGCAGTCAGTTCATTAAGATGTTTTTGAGCAAAGGGAGTCTCTGGGAGAGTTGCTGTGATAATTAAGATCGTTGCGCTGGGAAATCACAGACACATCTGAAAGAATGTCATAATCATCTCATGGCAAGGCCAAACTTCAAACGAAATGACGCCACTCTCAGAATTAAAATACTATCGATTATGCTACAAAACATGCATAGGGTCGCACTTTATGAGGTTCTGGAATAGATTTAATTTGTCATTTCGAGGCAGTTTAATATTGAATGAAAAAACACATCTTTTCTTTACTTTGTGCATTGCTACAGAGAAACAGTTATAAAGGTGAATGAATTACAGGATTTGACATAGCTGTGGGTTGCTAACAAACACATCTGTGAGTTAAAAACTTCACTGACAGTGACAGAGAAGAGGCAATTGAAAAAAAGCACTCAAAGCAGGGAGATAGTGAATATGGATGTCACGTATTCACGACTTAAAATGATTTTAAGATGTTTAATGTGCAGCAAAATGCATTCTATATGTGTATTAGGCTTGAAGTTATACATTTCCTTCAAGCCAAAGGTTAATCTACATATGTTTTGTGAGACAAAAGACAGAAAAAGCTCTCACAACTATAAGACTGAAAGTAACAGAGACCCTTTTGTGAATGAGAAATTATGCAGCTGTTACTGATTTACTGATTTGCTGGGATTTATTTCTTTGTCAAAAGTACATGATCTTTCATAAACGTGTCTGCTGCTATAATTGCCACCTCTTGATTATTCACACTGTTCTCTCACCTGAGGCTGGAAAAGGTTACTGCTAATAAAACCCCCACATTTTATCAGAATTTTTGGATTCAAAGTCTAATTACCATCTCATTGTGAAACTCTTTTTAATTGTTGATGGGTTTAACTAGCAATATTGAAGTCTAAAAGTATTCTGATCATCCTCCTGTTCTTCTTCCCCAAAGTCCCCATGGAGCTCCAGAGAGGACATGCACCCCGATGCACCCTGGGAATCGAAGTCCAGGAAGAAGGCAGAGCTCTGAAGATGCTGATGGGATGACTGATCGATCACTGGACTCATGGATTGTTCACTGATTGGAGCTGTGAGGAGGGAGAGCTGGAGCTGGTCGATGGTGCTGGTGAGGAAGGGCTGCGATTGGTCCGATTTGGAGCAGGCTGGTGGTGAGGAGCTGGTTACCATGGTGAGGGTAGGAGAGGGAGAACTGATCTGAGGGTCATCAGAGCTGAGTGAACGCCTGAGTTTGGCCCTAGCGTTTTGAAACCACACCTGAGGAAATAATACGAGCCAAAGGATGTTGAGATGCAAACAAACGCAGATGAAAACTGATCACAGGAGATGCTGATAAAATAGACTTAAATAATGATCAAAAACTTTGAGCTTCAAAATTATGAGAAATGACATTAAAAAAAACACTAAAGCACACAGAGGCACAAAAGTCTTTAAAAAAAAGCAGCTAAAAATACACTTAATACCATGGGGAAAGAAGCTTAATTAGCAAACACAAACATAATGACAAAAAAATAAAGGGAAATGCACATGAACAATGCAGCTTTTCAAAATGACCAGGAGATGTGAACCAGTGAAAAAGAAATATTGAATCTGTAACACAGTGGTGACAACATGCAGTGAACACGAAGACGAACTAAAAGTGTTGTAAAAATCCTTTGCAAGTGCGCACCCAGCAGCCCGGCTCACAGCCCACCTGTAAACTTAGAACAGTCATTATCTCAGTACCTGCAGGACCCTCTTGGGAAGGCCAGTCTTATGTGCGAGACAGGTCCAGTCTTTACCATCAGGGTTGTGTTTCTGGGCAAAGTACGACTCCAGTGCCCTTAGCTGCTCCCTGCGGAAGCATGTTCTGATTCGCTTTGTCCGCCTGCGGGTCTGCCCACCAGCCACCCTGTCGTCCAGTCGTGGCTCTGGACTGCTGACAGAGTCCTCACCTTCACCTGACATCTGGATTTGACCTGACTCTGAGAGGTAAAAGAGGCATACCTCTTAATCATATGGGCATTGTTTTGGTATAGGACCAAAAAAGAAAATGATCTTCGGGGCGTGTCAACAAATTCAAGTAAATTTTAAAAAGTTAATGAGAGACTGAAATGGTCACAGACTTATAATAGTTACGGATATCTGGTCAGCTTATATACATTTGGATTTAAAAAGTCTTACGGTGACATTTTGTCTATCCATTGATGTTATATGTTTTTGTCAAAAAAACCCAAAAAACTCTCACCGTCTGTCAGATTGGGCTTGAGGGAGTCCAGGTTGCCCCCTTCACCATGATAATGTGCCTGACAGTACAGATTTGGGCCCTGCATGCAGTACAAGTTCCCTGGCATTAATTTTGCATCACATTCCTGGGAAAACACAATTAAAAACATCAGAGCTCATTTGGCATTTTGCAATAGAAACAACATCTCTGAGCTGTTAGGCTTACCTGGCAGGAGAAGCAGTGAGGATGAAACGTGAGCTCGCCAGACCTCATGACCAGAGCGGAGGGTGGGATTGGCTGGAAGCAGCGAGCACATTGCCCTCCACCGAACAGCCTGACCGGCAAGAGAAATGACACTGTCAGAAATACAGTTCATTGGTTCCATCAGGTCTGCCATGTTGGGAAGTAACCTCGTTGAGTTTGGACCTGCAGTAGTCCTGCTGGCAGTAGATGTTCCCATCTCTCCAGTACAGGGAGGGCTGTGTCTGAAGCTCACAGTGACATTGACTGCAGCGAAGGCAGACGCTGTGCCACACCCTCCCTGCAGCCAATAGGAAGAAGCGGTCGCACACCTGCTCACCGCATCCAGCGCATATCATTGGTTCCTGGATGGACACCGCAGTCAGAGCCTGAGACAGATTTATTGTCATTAAACATATAATAGTCATACTTGTGGATTTCAAATCAAATGAAAGCACAGTATTTTGAACTATGAGTTCAGACCAAAACTAAACAAAACACAAACTTCAGATTATCCAGTTAAATTTGTCCATATAAGCTGGAAAATGGGGCTGAAGTAAGTATCTCCAAAATGGCTTTCCTGTCTCTTATCCTGATGCTGCCTTGTCCTAAAATAGTCCTGAAATCTGATTAGCCGTTTTATTTCAGTGCTCACTTGTGGCTGGCTGAAAAAAGGAATGCGATTTGGAAATCAAATTATTGTGATTTGGCATTAAATCGTATTTCTCCAAGCCAATCAGTCAGCATGGGTTGACAATGATTTCAAAATGGATGTAAAGATAAATAATATTTTAGAAAAGGGCAGATGATTGCAGTCTTTCCAGCCAAAGGTGATGTTAAGAGATTAACATTCAAACATAATCCACTCCTAAACATGTGTGATCTGCTAAAATAGGCAATCAGATTGCTTTTCCTTTTTTTATCCCCAGTTTTGGCATCTTTTTTTTTAGCTGGAGCATGGAATCCATTGGTTTTCTGATAATGGTGTATTTATAGGCCTATGTAATTAATGTCTCTGTAAGAATGATGCAAATATGTAAACAAAAAAAAAAAAGAAAAAAAATGAAAGAACTTCTTGTCTTGAGTCTGTGGGATCAAAAGAGGACAAAATGTTTGTAATCACATTTTCTGCAGCAGCGCTCTCCTCCGCTGGTGCCACTGGACCCAGCTCCGTCACCTCCCCCTCCTCACTGAGGCCGCTGCCATACAACAGGTCCTCGAGGGCTTGGTCCTCTGGAGACATCATGATCTCCCTGCAAACGCAACGGGGGTAATTATCTGTTCTCTCCACGATACCAGCTCACTTTAGAAGACTAAAAACTGATGCATTTAATGTTCCTATTAATAAACCACGGCAACATGTGTTTGGCATAAACATCCAACACAATCATGGCATGTTCTCAAGCTTCTATATACAAGGCAAAAATCTGTGGCTGCAAGGGCTGAAAGTATCTCTTCTGCAACTGCAACTGATTTGTGCCACTCACTAATTCAAGCAACTAACTGGTCTCTGGACAGTTTTTAAAGTTTTTATTTGCAGTTCATGTAAAACCTAAACATTCTTGTCTGTTCATGAATAATTTGAAAATTATGCCAATATACCCAGAACACTCATTTATTGTTGTGAACCTTTTAGATAATTGCCTGATGTTTTGTAAATCAGAGTTCAATTTGGAAAAAAAAAAAAGGGTACGGATATGATTTATTGTTTTTAGTACCAGCTACAGATGTAATTACTGAGTGAAAATATATATATATATATATATTTTTTTTTTTTTAGATTGTAATCAATCATATATCAAAATGAACTGGAGCTGGCGAAAGTAGGGACAAATAATTTCTTGAATCAATTCTGAATTCATTAACATGAAGATGTGAAGACTGTAAATATTTTGTTTGTCTCTGGTTCACATGAATAAAAACTGAGAACTTTTGAGATTTTCAGAAGCGGTTGGACAAAATAGGCAACTGAACACTTTGATTGGAAATCATTATAAATCAACAAAACGATGAAGAAATGAACACACAAAATAGTGGAATAAATGGAGCAGAGAGCACACAATAAGAATATATGATCAAGTCTGTGGAGAGAGCTTACCAATCCTGTTTGAAGGCCTTTGCTTGAATTTCAGTTGAGCGTGCACTCTATAGGCCCGTCACACACTCCAGCTTTAATACATCCCAAAATTCTCTTCTTGTCGTGGACACGGCGATGCTTTTACAAAAAAAAGCGTCTTTTCCTCTCCCACATAATTCACACTAGTGCTCTCAGCCCTTCAGGTGTATTTGTCTCCTGTTTAGTGGTTCAGGGATCAGTTTCCCCGACCTGAGGTCTCCCTCCTCTCCAATCGCTTTCCCAGCATCTGATCTTTTGGCTTTCCCAGGTGACATGCACCTGTAAACAAGAAACCCAGCTGGCACAGAGAGCAGGTGGGAAGCGATGTGATTGGCTGGCAGGTGAACAGGTGGGTGGGAGGGGTGGGGGCTGCACCCTGGGGACCAATTAAATAAACAAAAGATGTTTAAAAGGACATCTGGGATCTGTGTTGGGAGATGAAAAGACACTTCTGGCTTTGACTCACTGTATTTAAACCAAATACACAGAGATTTTTAATTTGACTTTTTTCTCAATTTTCTTTGCAGACAGTACAAACCTAATGTGTCTCATGTTTTTATTCTCATCAACTTCCGTTCATTTGCTCATATATGTAAATGTTTGCATTTTAGGCCTAACACATTTAATTTAGATCTTGGAAAGAAGTGAAAGAAAAGAAAATAATGGTGGAATTTCAAACTGGTGATGTCAGTGGGTGATTGTACAAGGATCTGATGCAGAAGCAGCATTTATCATTCACTCATCACTGGGTGGAAAAGGTTGGTCAAAGACCTCCACTCCATCAAAAAAAAAAAAAATAATAATCGAAATGTTTAAAAACAGTGTTTCTTATAAAACTATTAAACAATTCAAGGATTCTGGAGCTCAATAGCTGATATAACCACATGAGCTGGAGGTTACTGTGCTATACCACGGTACGGAAATGTACATCTGCTGCAAAATCTAAATTGCATATAAAGAAGGTTTTTTTTTTTTTTACTTTTTTTTTTTTTATCAGTCTTGGCACTAACCCAGCACATCTATGCAGACAGTTGTTTAAAAAAAAAAATAATAATAAAAGGGTTAGTCTTGTGAGAAGGAATGATAGCAGCAGTTACCCAAACAAACTGATAAGTTTTACCATCCCAACTTCTCCTTGTTTGCAATCTTTTTAAACAATGAAAAAGTAGTTGCATTTTAACAAATGCAAAGTGGTTGTAGAGAGTAAAAATATGAATTATCTTGGATTCTGACTGTCGGCAAAGAAAAAATAATAATAACTAGGGTTGTACACACTCATTAACAGGAGACAACTGGGCTTTTTTTCTTGGCTCCAGAAGATGTTGCACTTCTATTTGAGATATCTATTTTAGCTATTAGGAACATTTTGTCAACTATGATTGTTTACCTACTAGGACAGAGGGATGTTTTGGTCAGACCACCTAGGAAGGAGATGCAAGGCTGCATAATAAATGCTGGATTGGTGAAACCTGAAACCAACCCTTCTGTTCTTTTTGGGGGGGAGGATGACACATCTGTGCTTCACATCTGAAAAACCTGCCATAGTATTTGAAATCGGTGGAGAAGAGGCAGAGATCTTACATAGACACAAAAATGTGTCCTCAATGAGATATCAGCTGTACGGAACAAAGATATATCACTGTTTATTGTAAAAACAACATAAACCATTACAGCTTTAAGACCCAGCTGTAATAAATCCACCAGCTCTCTGTAGTGTGCATAACCTTTGTTCATAGTTTCATTTAAATTCTTATCCTCATAGATCACTGACAAGGTATTTGCTGCAAATATCCTCAACTGTTGAAGGGAAACACAAACACAGGTGAATTGTAAGTAATCTATTAGAGGTTGCCATATGTCCATAAAACTGTTATCATTTTCATTTAATTTGGCACTTAGTCTCTCCATAGCAAGGACTCTAAAGATTTCTTTATACCACTGAGTTACAGTGGGAGGCTTCTTGCTGATCCAGTTAAATAATATACATTTCCTTGCCAAAAACAAGAGTTCCTTGAGTAGTTTTAATCTTTTTGTATCCAAAACTCTTTTCATGGGTGGCAACCCCAATAGGAACTGTCCCAGATCTTTACAAATCTTTTGTTTAAAAATTGATGTCACTTCCTTAGAAACACATGACCAAAACTTTGATATTATTGGACAGTTCCAGAAGCAGTGTATATATGTTCCACTTGTCATTTTACATTTCAGGCATAAGGACAATTTATTAGGATCAATTTTATTCAAAACGTGAGGTGTCCTATGCTGTCTATGAAATATTTTATATTGTATTTCTTTAAATTTATTGCTGAGGAACAAAGAGTGGACTGTCTGAATACATCCTTCCCATGCACCTTTATCATATACCCTTTGAAGATCCTCCTCCCATCGCTTAGTAAGCCCATCAACATCAACTGTGTTGGTTACAGCTCTGAAGTCTATTATAAAAATATGTGATAACACCTTTATTCAATTTAAAATTAATTAGAAACTTGTCTGAATGGGAATTTTGATTAATTTCGATCAACTGCCCAGCCCTGGCCTTAATCACTCTTCCACTCCTGTCAACAGTCGGCTTCAGCTGCAACCTCCACACATGGATGTTAAATCAAGCTATTGAGACCAAAACAGTTTTTTTTCTTTTTTTGCCAATATTTTTTTAATTTCTGCTGTAAAGTTGGACATTTTAACATCGTTGTCATTGGGAACCCCTGACTGTGTATAACAGCCATTCCTGAACTTCAGAATACCAAGGCCCAATTTGAAATGTGAAAAATCTCCGTGGCCCACCAGAACCTTTAATCACAACTGTGGTCAACATACAGGACTAGAAGCTGTGTTCTGATATTAATGTAAGGGGTCAACAAATAAGGTAACACTTGTCATATTAAGTTAAGATGACAGTAGAATAATGATTAACTGTTTTTTTTATTACTCTAGTGTTTTTTCAATCATGTCATGAATATTTTACAGTTATAAAAAAAACATATTTAATTTTAATGACTTTCTCACAGCCCACCTGCAGTACTACGACGGCCCACCAGGGGGGCGCTGGCCACACTTTGGGAGTCACTGCTGTATAGGATCAAGCGGGCAGAGCCGGTTCAGACCTCCATGGGGCCCTCGGCAAAATTCTGCAAAGGGGCCCTCCTCACTGAATTCAACAGCCACACCTGACACCGCAGTGCTTCCACTCATCCCCCTTTCTGCAGGATCATCAGGTGGAGCAGATACTGTTGCTTGAGGTACTGACTCTGAGCTAGCTTCTGATGCTGTCTGTTCTTCCCCTGTGCCACTTGACAACGATGGCTGTACTGGACCTGCGCTGTTTGTACTGCCTGAAGCAACTGTTTCATCTGTGCCTGTATTAGATGAACCTGGCTCTGTCCCTCCACTGGCTGACTGGCTGGAGCCTCTGCTGCTGGTGCTAAGAAATTTAAGCATAGCACCTGTAAAATATAGACAAGACAAAGCAACTATTAATTCAGCTCCATCAAATTGGCTGCACTTAAATTTACTTTAATATTTCAAATATAGGTAATTGTTTATATTATGTACTATAATTCTGATTCATTTAGCACTGTTTATGCATTTATATTTGCCTGTGTACTATCCAAGCAAATAACATTTATTCTTAAGATAAGATAAGATAGAACTTATTAGACTTTATTGATCCCACACTGGGGAAATTCATGTGTCACAGCAGCTCAAGCAGAACAGATAGAAAGTAGAGTGACAGCAGGGTAATTATAAAAAAAATGGGCTAAAATAAAATAGAATATAAAATCTGTATATAGCTCTCTCAGAATTTAACTATTACAATAGCAAAATACAAAATGTTAAGTACTAGAATAAGCAGGGCTATATACACATGACTATTTACAATATATACACCTTTCACCCATAGATATATATGAAAGTGGAATGGAGGTATGGGCATACGCATTGTTATATGAATGGCTGTGCAGATTGTAAGAGAACACACATGGTGTGACGCATTAATAATACTAGCAATGAACTATGTTGCCATGTAAAGGCAGATCCTGCCCAGAGTTGTAAAATACACACATGTGTGAAGCATCAAAAATATTAAGCAGCTTCGTCAATATTCCATTACTTTCCATGTATGTAGTATAATGTTTGCCTAATTGCAGTTGTAACTACAATACTGACACACACCCAAATACACACAAATGCCCGCGACAGCGTGCACATACACACAGACATGCAGACTGACACACATAAGCATGCGCGACAGCACGAACATTCATATATACACACACACACCCTCAATGATACATTTACTGCTATTAATGATCTGTATATTGGTGCAGCGAAACTAGTCGGCAGCAAGCATCAGGCACGCTCAAAATTTCATGCGTAATTTTCTAGTTGCAGTTGTAACTACGCTACAACTTATAATAGAAGCCAGCAAGAGGCACACAGAGACTGGGGGGCTCACTGGGGGGCCAACCGCCCTGTAATGTAGGTCAAACACGGACTAGTCCCTCCCACTCTCCCCCCCCAGAGAGGGAAGTTACCTGACTGCTGCTCCCTAAGTTCACTGTCATGCTGTTTCTTTTTCCTCTTTTCATATCCCGGGGGAAAACTGCGCTTCATCTTGGCCTGTTTAATCCCTTCACGCGCTACAATCCGGGGAGACACACACGCGCTGCAGACGGTCACGTAGTCAGTTTTTTTTTCTCCCCGCATCAACGTTGCCGAGGTAACGGGGCCCCCATTGGTTTGCGAGGCCCTATGCAAAGTGCGTAGTGTGCGTATTGGGTGAACCGGTACTGCAAGCGGGCATAGATAATGGATGGTCATTGGGAAACTGACTCACTTTTGGAGCCAGTCCCTAGTGGTCAATTGAGGAACTGCACACATTGCCACTCACAATGACGACAGTTTCCAAAGCAAAGTGTAGCTCCTTCAAATACGCTGACACTGGAGGTCGATTGGTCAGAGGAATGTCTGCAGACAATAGTCAGGGATCAAAATCAACCTTGTCTCCTATGTCTTCTGGGCTAATGGGGAAAAACATCTTTTTAATTAACAACATATGCATTAAGAACAATTTAGAAATGTTAAAACTTATACTTAAGTCCAACAAAGGAAACTCTGTAGTTTTTAATTTCAGTCATTTTATTGTTGTATTCTTTTAGGAGGCAACATACATAGAAAGGAAAATAAAACACTTTGTGTACCAAAAAGACAACAAAGCAACACACAGAAGACAAACTCTGAGAAAACACTTGGCAGCCGAACCACAGCAGGTTCCCTCCTCTGACTGTCTCCATCTATACTCTACCAGGAGCCGCCAGTAGGGGGCGGTGCTGAGCATCAATGCAGGGCTGAATGAACGTTCAGCTGCTACACAAAGAGGAAGCTTAAACAGGTCTTACAGTTAAGAGCCAGGTTTGGGTTGTTTTCAGGAAAATTCAGTCAAAATTTTTCTGTTTTTCTTTTGTTTTTTTTCTTTTAATCATTTTCTGAGAACAATGCAAATGTCAGCCTGAATGATGATGCTGACAAACAGCACAAACCATCAAATTGATTTGATCATATTTCCTGGTTGGTTTTCATCGCAATTTGAGTCATTTTTGTCATTTTTTCCCACCTGAAACCCCTGATAAAATGTGGTAAGCTGACCAGAGACCTGCAGAATAACATGGTTATTACTGTTTACTGCATTAGTAACAGTAATGTAGATGCAAATAACTGTAACATCTTCTATGTAGGTGTGTGTATCTTCAGGGACATTTCATTCATGGCTCTAAAATAATATAAGTCTTCTCATTCATATCATTAACATATATCACTTAAATTCTTGAAGGATACATTTGTTTTTGCCTGCAGAGAATGGAATCTGAAGGCTTTGATGCCATCTGAAACATGTTTTTTTGTCTTTATTTTATTTGACCGTAAAGAAATTAAAGGTTGGGTAGGAGATGTTGGAAAAACATCAGCTAAAAAAAGTCAGCTAGATTTTGAAAGTAAAGTACGCTCCCCGTTCCTTCAGACCTGCCTCTGAAACCACACCTCCACACTGAAGAAAAAGACAGTCAAGCCAACAGTTCAAAGACTTTGTAAGGGCCAGTCACAAGGATTGGATGGTGTTTTTGCAGCCCCATCTCTTCCATGGATGTATTAATATTTTTGGTTTGACAAAGAGAATTTAATGCTTCAAAAGAAGATCTCCTAAGAGTTGACTTTATATGGGTCGATTTTATATTCTTGTGTACTGGAAAAAAACAAAAAGAAAAAAAGGATTATTGCTCACTTAAAAGCTGCCGAGTTATCATTGTGATCCAGCATCTTTTTTTTCCCCCTCAAAGTCCTTGAAACGAGGACAGTTCAGCTGATTCAGATGTGTAAAAAATAATGTTCAATCTCATAATCTTGATAAAAGGTCTGAAGAATAAAGATGTGAACTTGAATGTGTTCAAATTCAACTCAATCTAATTATATTGTCTAAGGTCTCATTTTAAAGTTAAAGGTCTGTGTATGTATGCTTCTTCTTCCCATGACTTAATTCTTCTTATTGGTTATATAATAAGTTCTCTGTATTCTTCTTTGTTTATGCGGAGTGAATGCTCTTCAGTTGCCCAACAACCCGTTTTTTTGATGACGTCTTGTTATCTTCAGGCCTGGCTGTTATCCTCTCTGGATCAAAAATGTTTGTGTATAGGTAAGGGTTTGGGATGTTTTGCACAGGACAGTTTTGGTTCAATATCTAGGAAGACCTCTACCTGCAGGTTTCAGAGCCCTACATTTACCGGTACAAAAACCCAGAAGTGGCACCAGTTATGATGTAGTTTGTGTGAACCTTTACAAGCCGCCCTGCTTTAAAATGAAGCAACCTTAAAATGTTGCTGAAAGAAGGAATCTGTACAATCTACAGTAACATATGCATAAGTGGCTTTCATACAAATGAAAAAATATGTCTTCATCTAATTTCTCTCTCATTTTCAAGTGAGAGCGAGGCTCCCCTTTTGAAACCGGTTTGCGTGCATACACCGCTGTCCAAGCGTGTGTTTAGCAGTTCATCATAATTTTCCTCACTTTCATCCTCTGGCAGGAGGCCTGAAGGCTGCGGGCCTCATCTTCATCTCAGAGAACTCGATGGAATGCTCTTTTCCCTTCCATGAGGTCCAGATCACACCCTGGAATGAAGACACACAGAGAGACACAAAGTCCGTGATGCTTTAACATGATTAAAACAAAGTATGATTGGAACTGCAGTCTGTCGACTTCATTATGTTTTCAAATACATTATGCAGGATACTGGACCTGTAAACTGATGTGAATCAGGGTGCATCATTTTCTAATAATCACCCATGAGGAATTTCACTTTTTCACCCTTTGCAGGTTAAGATTTAAAATAACTTAGATTGACATGTTTTCAAATATATTTATTAAGAATCCTCCTGGAAATTTACAGAAAATCTACCAAACCCTGGTAATAAAATGTTACTGCTCTATCTCATGTTTTCATTGTAATTTATGCAAAAACAAGCAATAGGGAACAATAGGGAAGTTCTACTTTTTCTCTCACAACACCTCTGGGTGAAGGATATGAGAATGTTTAGGATGAGTGCCTCATTGCAAGATTGACAGAAGCTGTTCCCTGCAGCCTGGCCTGCACCTGTAACTATATGCTGGCATGGTTCAGATCACAAGTACTATAACTGTTTCCTCAGTAAAACAAAAATGTAAAATATTTTAGAATAGGCTGCAACTGTATCTGAGTTGTGCAAAATTCTATTGCTTCTGCACAGGCAGATATACGCTGCTCAAGAAAATAAAGGGAACACTTAAACAACACAATGTAACTCCAAGTCAGCCACACTTCTGTGAAATCGAACTGTCCACTTAGGAAGCAACACTGATTGATGAATAATTTCATATGCTGTTGTGCAAATAGAATAGACAACAGGTGGAAATTATAGGCAATTGCCGAGACACACCCAATAAAGGAGTGCTTCTGCAGGTGGTGACCACAGACCACTTCTCAGTTCTGATGTGTTCTGGCTCATGTTTTGGTCACTTTTGAGTTCTGGCGGTGCTTTCAGTCTAGTGGTAGCATGAGACGGAGTCTACAACCCACACAAGTGGCTCAGGTAGTGCAGCTCATTCAGGATGACACATCAATGCGAGCTGTGGCAAGAACCTGTATCAGTCATCGTAGTGTCCAGAGCATGGAGGCGCTACAAAGAGACAGGCCAGTACATCAGGAGACGTGGAGGAGGCCGTGGGAGGGCAGCAACCCAGCAGCAGGACCGCTACCTCCACCTTTGTGCAAGGAGGAACAGTAGGAGCACTGCCAGAGCCCTGCAAAATGAGCAGCAGCATGTGTCTGCTCAGTCAAAAACAGACTCCATGAGGGTGGTATGAGGGCCCAACATCCACAGGTTGGGGTTGTGCTTACAGCCCAACACCATGCAGCATGTTCGGCATTTCCCAGAGAAGACCAAGATTGGCAAATTCGCCACTGTGCTTCTTCACAGATGAAAGCAGGTTCACACCGAGCACATGTGACAGACGTGACAGAGTCTAGAGACATCATGGAGAACGTTCTGCTGCCTGCAACATCCTCCAGCATGACCAGTTTGGCAGTAGGTCAGTAATGGTGCGGGGTGGCTTTTCCTTGGAGGGCCGCACAGCCCCCCATGTGCTCGCCAGAGGTCGCCTGACTGCCATTAGGTACCGAGATGAGATCCTCAGACTGCTTGTGAGACCATATGCTGTAGCGGTTGGGCCCTGGGTTCCTCCTAATGCAACACAATGCTCGACCTCATGTGGCTGGAGTGTGTCAGCAGTTCCTACAACACGAAGGCATTGATGTTATGGACTGACCCGCCCGTTCCCCAAACCTGAATCCAATTGGGCACATCTGGGACATCATGTCTCGCTCCATCCACCAACGCCAAGTTGCACCGCAGTCTGTCCATGAGTTGGTGGATGCTTTAGTCCAGGTCTGGGAGGAGATCCCTCAGGAGAACATCCGCCGCCTCGTCAGGAGCATGCTCAGGTGTTGTAGGGAGGTTATACAGGCACATGGAGGCCACACACACTCCTGAGCCTCATTTTGACTTGTTTAAAGGACATTACATCAAAGTTGGATCAGCCTGTAGTGTGTTTTTCCACTTCAGTTTTGAGTATAACTCCAAATCCAGACCTCTACATTTGATTTTCATTGATAATTTTTGTGTGATTTTGTTGTCAGCACATTCGACTATTGACAAGAGCAACGTGTTACTTGAGTGTTCCCTTTATTTTTTTTTTTTAAACAGTGTATATGTTTATATATTGTTTGAAAAAACACTTTGGATTTCACTTGAGCTTAGAAAGCCATGGGCTTTGTCTACCTGGTGCTTCACGTCGATGCCGTAGAGGCCGTTCAGGTTTGCTTCATGGCAGTTCTTGTACCACCAGCCTCCTCGATAGGACATGGCACAACGGGTGATGAAGGGCATCGGGTCACGATCTTTGGTTGAAAAGACTGCATTGTTGTGGTAAGTGAGAGAGTCACCTGAAACCAGGAAAGAAGGAAGGTTTAGGGGGTCATTTTGTGCCACTTTCTTTCTCTTTAGAATCCAGTCAGACGCATTGAACTTCCCACAAACACTTGTCTCACCTGCTGTGCCGCTGTATCCACCCACAATCAATTTGAAGTTCCTTTTGGCCACCTCGAACGTTGAATACTTGGCAAACACTGACTGGCCTTCATCTCGCAGGTCGACGCGTAGGTTCATCTTGATCATCGTTGTCAGGTTGTGAAGTTTCTCAAGGCCTAGAAAAGAATGATTAGTTTTATAAAATAAAGATTTTCTTTTCAGATTTATTTGCAATAATATTGCATCAAATAGGATGCCAAGTTATCTCAAAGTGATGAGATATCCATCAGTCCACAGTAAGACAAATTGTCAGTAAATAGAGACAGTTTGACTATTCATCCCAGGAGAGGATGCATCCAGAATGACTCAGTGAGGTAAAGGTCCCACGAGTAACAGCTAAAGGCCCGACGACATCGCTGGAACTGGCCAAATCATCAAAGAAACCCTTGCTAGGTGTCCTGAAGTTTGGCCAAGAGCAACCTCGGCATCACCCCAACAGTAAAGGTGGTGGAGGGAGTGTCATGATTTGGGCTTGCTTTACTGCTTCACAACCTGGACTATTCGCCATCATCCAGGAGAAATATGTATTCCCAAGTTTACCAAAATATCCTACAAGTTAACATCAATGTGGCTGTAGCTCAGTAGATGTTGAACAATTGCAGCAAGACACTGATCCTAGGCATGGAGGTAAATCAACCATGGACTAGCTTCAGAAAAAGAAAATCTGCTTTTGAAGTGGCTGAGCCAGAGAGAGATGACCTCAAGAAAACCGTTCATGTCAAACATCCTGCAAATCTGTCTGAGCTGAAGCGGTTCTGTAAAGAGGAACGGTCAAAAATGAAAGATTAGTGAATGTTGCTCAGGCCTGATTCAGAGTTACAGAGAGCGCTTGCTTGGAGGCAATTCTGCCAAATGAGGTCTGACCAGCTATTAAAGCAGTGTGTGTAATTAATGGGTATGTTCAGTAAAGAACCAAGAAATCATAATTGTTTGTGCACCGATCTAAAACACATTTTAATCATTAGAGGTCCGGTTTCAAATCCTGGTTGCATAAGGAAGGTCGTCTGGCATAAAACATCTTGCCAAATCAACAATGCAAATTATTTCGCTGTGGCGACCCCAAATGGGAACCAACCGAAAGGACTTGTGACTTAGAAAAAGATCAGGTTACACTTTAACTTCTTCTTGCCACTCATATGGGGATGTATCGTACAAATGTTTTCAGTAAATAGTACTAATAAACTGAATTGTTTTTCAGGGGAACTTCAAGTTTGACACAATGTTTTGGATACTTCAAGGCAAATCTGATGTCTTGCTTAGGAGTTGGAAAATCTAATAAAGAAGCATTAATATAATAAACAAGGGGGGCATTTTACAGCTAGTGGAGCAGCGGACACACAATTTTTCATAGTGACATAGTGATCTATTTGATATATACACATTTTTCTGTTCATTCTGTCCATTGGATGTTTCAAGCCTATATAAAGTAGTCTGAAAACAATTTAAACAACTGTCATTGACTCATATCGTAATTTATTATATTTGCTATCACATATTCTCACTGAATAAATGCTTTCAGTATCATGGGGAGGTTTCCTCTTTCTCTCACCAAGCCAGAACTCTCCATTCAGATCTCCAAATCCTTTCAGGTAATCCTTCCAGCTTCTGAAGAAATTGACCGAGCCGTCCTTTCTCCTCTGGAAGACCTGCACAAATGAATCCAGACAGATGCAGAAAAACAAAACAAAGCAAAACAACACAACAACAACCCCCCCCCAAAAAAAAAAAAAAAAAACTCAACATGACTGTTTTGCAGGAGTTGTGGTATGCTGCAGCAAGACAAGAGCAAAAGATGTGAGTAAACACTGGGCCCTCTCATTTGATTGCTACACAATCAAAGTCAAACTACAAAAACAAGTTGATTGCTGGGAACTCCTTGGTGACTTGTTCATTTGCATGAGCTAAACCACACTTTTACTCTGAAAATGAGTTCAACCTCAACCACTTCCTGCACAGGTAACCACATCTTTTCAAGACTAACAAACAAGTCAGAGCAAGTGCTTTCATTACAACTGGGGCTGTTTCTGGTAATGGAGACACAGACCACAATTCCACATGGCACTTGCCCTGTAAAAATTCCTGCTAAAGGAAACCCATTTTACAGTCCACGACTCCACAGTGACTATGTAGGGACCTGTTATGTAATGGACTATGAAGTGAGCTCATTAACACAATATTAGTGTTATTTTGTCTGCACTGTTCATTTTGTCTGCGATGGACTGGCGACCTGTCCAGGGTGTACCCCTGCCTTTCGCCCGTAGACGGCTGGGATAGGCTCCAGCAGATCCCCGTGACCCTTCGAGGATAAAAACGGGTATAGAAAATGGATGGATGGATGTTCATTTTGTCATTACTGCCACATAAGTGTAATGGATCACTGTTCACTAATGTAGTTAACCACTGCCCCTTTTCAAGTGTAAACATCGTGTTTTACTTCCACTCTGGCAACCAGATCAATCCATTTACATGAGACACGCTTGTTAAAGTCTAGCCCTGTGACTGTCTCTTCAACCAATCAAGAGGCAGTTTGGAAAGGAAGAGCCAGTGAGGTGGCCAGCAAGGGGCCTGTGTGCTATGGACAACGAATGAGAACAAGAGCAGAGTCAGTACAGCTAATAAGGACTGCATCTGTCTGGATCTCTTATCCCTTTGTCACCGTCTGTCTGTAAAACAGAAGGGTTTAGGATGGACTAATGGAAGTATTGCACAGAACCACCTATAGGAGGGAAAAGGGCTGCCAAGGCCCAATCAGGAAATGAGCAGGTTTCAGCACACTATGTGCAGGGGTGACAGTTTCAAGACCTTCTGATCAACTCCATTGTGAAGGAGCACAAGGGCACACACATATGCACGAGGCTGAAAAATGTGATTGTACCATCCAGCCTCCGCCGTCTGTCTCCATGTCACAGTAAACCATCATCGATGTCCCCGATTTCCCTTGAGGGAAAATCTCCACCTCTCCTGAGGTGTGGATCCCGTTCAGCAACTCCTGAGAGCAGTCGGTAGGGAAAGGGAATCTTTAGCGTGCCTGGTGGGGAAGAGAAGAGAGGAAGAGGATGGGGGGAACTCTCTATCACCTAATAACCATCACACTACTGCAAAGACGCAGTATATTGAACTGCACTACTGAAAGATGTACCTGTGGTGAAGTCTGTGGAGATTGTGGAGACATATCCCCCTCCACTCGACTTTAGCTGTGCTGTATACAGGGATCCAGGATGAAGTCTGGTCAGGTTGTACTGGGTTACCGTGGCGTCCACAATCACTTCCTGTCAGGGGTAAGTGCAGAAGGCCAAAAGTTATCACCACAGGGGGAAACAAAAGTCTGAATAGGGGGTCACTATTATTATCATTGGAAATGAGAAAGGCTTTCAACTTCAAGGTAATTAGACAACTTTTCCAACCAGTTCAGAGCTTCAGTACAAAGTATTAATATAAATATATTTGTTAATTAAATTTCATGTAATGGCAGGCAAAAATTTGTGTTGAAAAAAATAGTTATGAAATTAGTATGCATATATTTTCAAGGAAAAACAACAACAATAAAAAAAAAAAAGAAAAACAAAAAACGACATTTGAAAAAAAAAAAGGTCTCACCTTTATTTCTTGACCTTCAGTCTGATAGGTCAATATGTAACCGCCGACAGGCTTTGATGCTGGTTTCCATGACAACGTAGCAGTGCGAGGAGTCACATTAGTGGCCTGGAGGTCTCGTGTTTCATCACTATCCCGCCCTGAACATTAATAAAAATGCAAGTTTAAACTTAATGGTTGCTGTTAGAATATCATGAATGAGTTTTATCATTCTTTTATTACTGTTACTTAGACAAATCTGCTCAACATTCAGAATGCAAAGGGAAGAAGAAAGTCCTTACATGTACCAAAAGGATCTGTGGAATGTCTGCCAAGATTAAACCCTTTGGGATTTTCTTTTATTTGCTGTTAATTCCAGAGTTTGATTTAAAAAAACAAAAAGTAACTAGCTAAGGGCAGTCAATGGAAGTGGATGGCAACACCTAGCCTAACTGACAAAAGAAAACTTTCTACTAATTCCAAAAATGTCCCTCTTTACATCTTGTGACTTATACATCATCTTGTGCAGAAATAAATACGTAAAATTTGACTCAACTAGAAAAGCACTCGGAGAGCGCAGACCTCCGCCAAGCGCAACAATCCCCCCATATGGCAATTTACAGATTGCAATAAAATTCGTGTTATGGATCAGATCCGGATCAGCCTTTGAAATTTGATAGAGGTTCCCATTGTCAATCCTTGAGTCAAATTTCATGAGTTTTGGGCAATAAATAACGGAGATATTGAGAAACAAAATTTTTGGCCCCATTGACCGCAATGTTATCGAAGATTTGAAAGTGATCCAGAATCCAGGATTTCTTCTGGATCACACCCAAAATGAAATCAGTTCTTCCTTTTCACATTTCTGACAACTCCTGAAAATTTCATCAAAATCCACCCATAACCTTTTTGAGTTATCTTGTACAAAGACAGACAGACAGACAGATAAACGTTGGCAGAAACATTACTTCCTTGGCGGAGGTAACAATCTTATTCACAAAAACATAGATGGAACCATATTTTGGCAAAGCACCACTGGCTGCAGTGACTGTTTGCAGCAGCACTGTTGCCAGGCAACACACCATCAGAGAGTTTGAAAAGCCAGCTCAGAGTTTACAATCAGCTTCCTAAACCTGTGGCTCTGGCTCAAAAACGTAAGGCTCTGTATCATCTTAAATAATAATCATCAGCAGCTGATGGTGTCAGCCTGTTGTTGGAAGTTACAGCGCTTTGCTGGTGCTGTACTTGATCACAACATGGCGATGGCAGTTTATCAAAATAAGAATATAGTATGTATCTATTAATAAGACTGTTGACTCTAATACTACATAGATATTACAGAAGGTACATGCACAAGTCACAACATGTAAATAAGAATATTTTGGAGTAGTCTGGGAGCTTATTTTGTCATTTAGACTAGGTGTAACAATCCACGTACCTATGCTAAGCTAGGCTAGGAGGGCTTTGTCAGATTGATTTATCAGATTTGCCCAGAAGAGAGAGAGAAGTATTAACCTGCTTATCTAACTCTGGAGTTGATAGTCTTTTTTTTTTTCTTTTTGGCTGTTCCCTTCAGGGGTTGCAGTAATTCATCTGCCTCCATCTATCTCCATCCTCTGCATCCTCTTCTCTCACACCAACTAACTTCATGTCCTCTTTGACTGCATCCATAAGTCTCCTCTTTGGTCTTCCTCTGGGCCTCCTGCCTGGCAGTTCCAGTCTCATCATTCTTCTACTGATGTATTCACTATCCCTCCTCTGTACAAGTCCAAACCATCTCAGTCATGCCTCTTTGTCTTTCTCTCCAAAGCATCTAACATGTGCCGTCCCCCTGATGTACTCTTCCTGATCCTACCTATCCTTATTACACTTTAATCTCTGCTACCTGCGGGTCTAACCACCGTCTTGTACACCTTCCTTTCATTCTTGCTGATACTTTTATCACACATTACACCTGACCCTTTTCTCCATACGTTCCAACCTGCTTGCACATGCTTCTTCACCTCCTTTCCATACTCTCCGCTGCCCTGGATTGTTGACCCTAAGTACTTAAAGTCCTCTACCTTCCTTGTCCCCCTGAAGCCTCACCGGTTCCACTTGGGTCCCTTTCATTTACACGCATGTATTCTGTCTTGCTGCAGCTAACCTTCATTGCTCTCCTTTCCAGGTCATACCTCCACCTCTCTGCTCCCTGCTCTCACTGCAGATCACAATGTCATCTGCTAACATCATAGTTCATGGAGATTCCTGTCTAACCTCATCTACCAGCCTGTCCATCATCATTGCAAACAAGAAAGGGATCAGAGCAAAGATCCTTGATGCAGTCCCAATCCATCTTGAAACTTCTCTGCCACACCTACACCAAGATATGTTGGTGTATCCCTTTAATGTTGTTTTAAAGTCAAGGTATGCCCCTCTGTGTGGTGGTGCATTTCTGTCTGCTGACCACTGGTGGTGGTGAAGCTGGTGGTGGCTGGTGAACTCTCCAGGCTGCCCAGCTGGCTGGTTATGGTCACGGTGTAGGTGGTAGAACCTTTCAGACCGCTTAGCTGCTGCTCAGCTGCATTTCCAGAGACTGTGATCCTCAACTCTGAATCTGCACCAACAAAAAGACACCAACAAACCACATTACAGTACCATGTTAGTCTATAGTCTAACATGATGGTACATTAAGTCTTGACTAGATGTTTTTCTTGGAGTTGTACTTAAATAAACTACTGTTAGAATCTATTCAAAACTATTTCTAGATTTTACACAGTAATTACACAGTCAGCTTTCAGCTTATTTAAACATGGAAAACTGAATTTAAGCTAACCGGCAGTGTGTTTGCAGCTGTGATGAAGAAGTAAAAGAAGACAGGAGCATGTTATTAAAGGTATCTATGTTAGGTTTTGCAGCTAAAAAAAGAAACTTGATAGTGTAAGTGGTTACCTGTACCAGAGCCATAGACAATGGCGTACTTATCGACGGTGGCCAATGCTGGACGCCATAATAACAGAGCTGTGGTGTCAGTGACATTCATGGCACGCAAGTCTGTTGGTGGGTCTGGGACTGAGGGTGATTCAAAGTAATAATATTAACACAGAGAAAAACATTATCTTAACTCATCTGTACTGTCGCCACTGTTTTTAAATAACAAAAAACACTGAAACATATCCAACATGAGCTTCCTCAGAGGAAATCTTTAAAAAAAAAAAAAAAAAAATCCATAGAACTTTCCAGATCCAGCGCCTGCTAAATACATTTCCACATATGTGATTTATTGTTGTAAAAACAAAAACAGAAAAACATGCTGAGACCTTTTTTTTATTGGAGCATTGCCTTCCTACAGTTTGTCATTTTTAAGTCCTAACATTTTTTACATTTTACTGCTGTTGCATTCATGACCAGGCAAGGTAAATTCAAGGGAAACCTGCACGAACTCACGTGTCATGACATAGTCTTTGATGGGATCGCTCTCATCCAGTCCAAGGGTGGAGATGATGGTGACCTCATAGGAGGATCCCGGAGAGAGCTGAGACAGTTTGAGGCTGGAGTCCTCTGAGTTCATTGTCACAGATACTGGTTCACCTACATGACGAGAATTGAGGATTATATTCTCAAAGATGTGTGGTAGAGGTGAGCTTGAGTTACAGTAAGATTTAAATACTGAGCTGTGTTCAATTAGATTCAATAATCTACAGCAAAACAAAGCCGAGGGAAGCTAAAAAAGATGAGCACGTCTACATTTTTAGATTTATAGTCATTTAAATGGAGTAGTGCCTAAATGTAAGGGTTTAAAAGTATTTGATATGTCTTTTCCTTGGGGAAAGAGTATTTTCCTTGGGGAGCTGAATGAAGCTTGAGCATGACTTCATGAACCAAAGAAATAAAATCTGTTTCAAAATTGAGTGTTGATTAGCCCGGCCTATCACCCTAATTCTCTTCCTCTTTGATCTAAAGAATTAGTCTGGTTCCTCTGGACTTAACTTTGATTTCATTTGGACAGTACCAACGAACACAGAAGAAACTGCCTCCATTGCTGCCATTAGAAAGACATACAACCAGTCAAAGGAATGAAGCATGTGTCATAGGCAGAGCGACAATCCGATTCAAATTAGTATCAACAAAAGACTTCCAAAATGATGTGCAATGGGGTATGACTGCTGGCGAATGACTAATGTCAGTTTAAGAGGAATCACTTGTTGATCTAATGTGTTATTGGCAGTTCTGCAGCCATCTTGGTTGTTTTTTGAATGGTGGGTCAGATCTTAAACCTGCCCCGTTGAGATTGGTTTGGTGGGTGCTGTTTCAGCGGAAATTGCTATGAATAGGAGGGCTAAAAGACCCATTTCACGAAAGAGAAGCTCAACTGAGATGCCACTGAGACTGAGATCAAATTTGTGTAAACAAATAACAAAACAAAATTGACTATTTTGTTTACTATGACCAACATGTGTCACTGCTGCATCACGGCCCCCATTAACCGTGAAGTTTGAGGGTTTACTGTACTGCTTTGTGGTTTTCCGATGTAAATGTCTACAGTATGTGTGATGTCAGGGTGGGCAATACAGAAAGCCCCTTTCCTGGCAGCATAGCATGCCAGCAGTACCCTCAGAGGATTGAGCTGGGGATGTAAACCCTGAGTAAATAAAAACAGGCTAAAATTCAAAACCCAAAAAGAAGGAAGAGGAAAATATGCAGAAAAGGAGCAAACCTTCAGGTGCAGCTGTACCATCTTTGGGCATGTATGACTGCCAGTGGAACTGATACAGTGGCAATTATCAATGACTTATCTGCTGAAAGTTTACCTGTCTGGATGTGGATTCCTGCTAATTTAAATAGCCTATATCAGATGAAAAATGAAATAAAAGATTAATATATGTTTCTTACCATCATCTGCATGGATGTATGTGACTTTAAAACCACTAACAGTACTCTTTGGTTTGGTCCATGACACCGTCAGAGAGTTTTCTGTCACCTTACTGAAGACTATGTTGGTTGGAGGCTCAGGGCCTGGAAGGTGAGCAAAAAATATCATGAGGATGGTAAATAAAAGCTAGAAAGGACGGAAAGGAGACTATAGCATAGAATAAAAGAAATAGAAACACATAAAAGAAGAGATAAACTTAATTTTTGTAATGATAAGAGGACAAAGACATTTTCAATTTAATGAAGTGAAACATAAATTGAAAAAAGAATAAATGAACATCATGAAAAAGACAAAAATGGTCACTGAAAGAGTGAAAATGGTGTGTACATTATTGTTTATTCATTCACACAATTGCCATTAGTGCTCCAATGAGTTTGTGTATATATGTACAGTGCAAACATATATACAGTATACAAATTATATACAGACATACAGTGAAACAATTAAATGAAGATAATGGATCCTGGACAGCAGCGAAGAAGAAGACGACAACTTTCTACACAGTAGTTAGCTGGTCAGTCAAACCTGAAAATAGAAGCATGGCAGGACCAAATGATGACAAAACAGGAAGAAAAAGAGACAATTTTAAAAAAAGATTATTAAAAGTGAATAAACATGAATGCAATCAGATATTTGGACAAAAATTACACTTGCATGTAGAATGCTAGGAAAGATTTTCTTTTGTAGTTTTGATAGGTTTTCATTACAAAATAAATGAATAAAATTGCAAAATCAAAGGCCCTTTGTTACTGGACAAATTAAAAAAGAGTTTTGAACATGTTTTTCTTCATGGTTTATCTTTTCGTTAATTGAGATTACAACTGCCAAAATTTGTATTTGAACATAAGTGGACCAGCTGTGGTCTTACCCTGGTTTGGGTGAGAGGTGAAGGGGTGTCAGTGAAGCTGGCTGTTAGCTTACCCTGAATGAGAGAAGACCAGAGCAGCAGAGAATGAGTGCTGTTATGTTGTTATTGTTGCTTTTGATGTCAACTCAGTTGTCTATACCATATAAATGAACAGAGTGGAAAACCGAGTTTAGGTTCAGAACTGCCCTGCTCTCAGGCCAGGAGCCATTTCGTAAAATTTATGTCTCTGAGTGGACAGACAATACTATGCTTACTGGTGTATATACCTCCTATATCACCACTGGAGTGGAAGCAGTGGCTCCCCTTGACCCTTCTCCAATCCTAAACAAAATAAACTAAAAAAAAAAAAAGAAAAAAGGAAAGATCGATATAGCCTCCAGGCTACATTTATTTCAGATTTGTGTACCCACTGGATACACAAATCCCTAAAAGTTCAATACCACTGTCAGATGCTAGGCAATGGCTCAAAGCTTTTCTGGCTTGAATAGACTAATTCAAAAAGCATCAACTTTACTTTTAAAACACAGCCAATAAACAGACAAATAAATGTTTCCAACAGGACCATGATAGTGCCAATGGCCATATTAATTCCTTTCAATCAATGCCCAACCATTTATTCATCCAGCAACTACCACTTATCTCAGTTTGGGTCATGAGGGCAGCATCCTAATCAGAGAGGCTCAGATCCCTCAGTCCCCATCCACCTCCTCTGGTCAATGGATATGTCCAGGACAGACTGAAGACATGGGCCTGCATGTCCTGGGTCTGCTCAGGAGACTCCTTCTGGTTGGACATGCCCAAAGCAACTCCCCAGAGACACTAATCTGATGCTGGCTCCTCTCGATGTGGAGAAGCAGCATCTCTAGTCTGAGTTTCTTCAAAATGACAAACATTCTCACGCTTATGTCTAAGGGATAGCCCAGTCCCCCTGTGGAGGAAACTAAATTCAACTACTTGTACCCACAATCTTGTTCTTTTGGTCATTACCCACAGTTC
Source organism: Hirundichthys speculiger (assembly GCA_018398805.1). Classification (NCBI taxonomy): domain Eukaryota; kingdom Metazoa; phylum Chordata; class Actinopteri; order Beloniformes; family Exocoetidae; genus Hirundichthys; species Hirundichthys speculiger. The sequence continues at coordinate 132,366 of JAGFBZ010002829.1, forward strand.
CTAGCCATAGATGAGAGCCTCGCCTTTGGGCGATTTCCTGCTCCTTTCTTCCTCCACCAGTGAACAGGACCCCGGGACACTTTAAATTTCACCTTACTCCCATCTTGGAGATGACATTCCAGCCTTTTCTGACTGAGAACCACGGTCTCAGTCAGAAATGTAGGTGCTGATTCCCTTTCTCACTCAGCTGAGAAACCAATTCAGGCACCAATGTTGTTGCCTTTACCACTATGAAGTGGCTAGTTCTGAGGTTTGACATCAAATAAGGGAGAGTCTGTTTCTATTAAAAATGTTATTATTATGGAATTCATGAATATGAATATTTTTCATATTCATGGAAGCTGAAGAATGAGTGCACAGGTACAACATTGACACAAGACAACTTTTAAATGGGTTTGTTCAACAACAACATGTGCTGATATCACACAACAAAGAAGAATGTCAGTGAACAAATAATTAGAAGACCGACACACAAAATAACATAGCTCAAACTGCAGACGTTAAGCTTTCATCTTTCAAGAGTATGACAGCACTTGCGCTCTTGAAACTGAAATGCAAGAAGCATTTAATTGTAATAAAATATTTCCAGTAAAACTCAAGACAAGTGATGATTAGTTACCACTTGAATATGTGCTTTAATCAGCTCAATGTAGAGTGCAGTTAAGATGGAAGACATGAAGAGCCCTTTGACTTTGAACAAACTGAAATTGATGTAGGCAGAAGAGTGAGAGGGAAGGATCAAGTTTTCTCATGAAGATGACAACACTGACAGTAATGTGGCATTGCACAGTAGGATTTCGTGATTGTTCTACTGTCACAATGTCATGTACCTGTACTGATGACAAGCTTGTGTAGTTTGGACAGGAGACCAGGACTCATTCCAAGCAAGGTCAATGTGTACCCGGTCTGCGAAGGCAGGTCCTCAAACTGAAGGGAGCGAGCTGAACCAGGAAGCACTTTTTTGAAGGTTTTGTTACCATCTGTTGGTTTGGATACTGTGCTGCTGATCTTTGGGATGTGACTGACAACTTTTTCAGGTACTTTGTTATCTCCAGTGCCTCCACTTTCTGACACTGGCTCTCGCTTGTGTTGATCTTTGTCTCGTTTCCCTTCCCCCTGCTTTGGGTCTTTATCTTTCTTAACTTCTGTTCTGCTCACAACAAAGTTTTCATACTTTCCTTTTGGAGAGTCCCAAATGAGAGTGAATCCATCAGATGTCTGGTTTGTTACTCCAACAAAGTCCAAGGGTTCTCTTGTGACTCCAGAAGAGTCAACGTCTGTTGCATTCACTTTTGTCTGGCCAATTTCTGTGTCAAAATCATTTTTGCAATGTGATTTGTTTTTGGAAGTTCCGCATTTTGGTTTCCACTAGGACTATGGAGGCTGTGTTGCTGTGGTGGATGTTTCTTTGGGATTGGGACTGGGGTTGAATCTGATTTGTCAGATAAGCTACCTTGCTTTTTTGCACCAATATTTCTGACAGTACTTTCTCTGTCTTTGCGGATTTCAGAATCTGTTGTTTCTTCTATTTGGTATCGGAGTATTGCCTTCCTCTCTTTCCTTGTAAGTCTGTCCACTGGTCATGGAGTTGTCGCCAAGCACCTTGGGACTTTGGGATTTATGAGTAGACCTGTGAGCATTCTGTTCTGGTTGATTTTCAGGGTTTTCAGGAGCACTATCCTTTCCCAGTTGATTATTTTGACTTCCAGCAGTAAACACTCTGTAAGGACCTTTGCGAGGAGGTGGTCTCATATGTGTTTTGCTTTGAAAAGGTCCAACTTTTCCTAAAAGGCTGTGGGCGACGAATGTTTGGATGACGGGAGAAAAGAAATCTATTTCCTTCTGTGGTCTGATTAACCTCAGCGGACAATTTAGTGGGGATTTTTGTCCCAGCTCCTCCCTCATACCCCTCTGTTATTGGAACTGTATTAAATGGACGGGAACCTTTGGACACAGACGATGACGTGTTTGGCATTTTAGCTTGAAACTCAGTTTTTAAAGGCTGGTTGGGGTGAGTTAAAGGCCTCAAATTTGGACGAGTTCGATTTGGAAAGGTGCGATTGGGGTAACGCCACTTTGGAGGAACAGGACTTTGTCCTCTTTTTGTTGGAAATGTTTTTTGGTTCTGTGCAGCTCCAGAGGATTCAGGTGTAGCTGTTCCATCTTTGTCCCTGCCTGTATCCTCTTCACTTGCATTTAATTTAAGTGAAAATTCATCTGAAGCAGATAAAGATGATGAAGATGACAGTTCCTCTGAAGACAGAAGTCTCGTCTCCATCTCTTTTCTTGGGATTTGGCTCAAAGGATCAGGGGAGCGATAAGGAATGTTTACATTTTGACGGGTTTTGTTCTGACCCTGTTTAAAATTTTGGTAAAGACGATTTATCTGTGGACGTTTATGAGCTGGATGAGGTAAACCATCTCCTCCTGAGAGTGGCAGTTTACCATCTTTATGTAGTACAGAATCAGGGATAGTTTTGCTTTCATTAATATTCAGGTAATTGCTTCCAAGTGAACTGAATTCTTCTAAGCTAGAAGAGGATGATGGAAGTGAAGACGATGGCGGCGATGAGGAAGGTAAAGGTAATGATGAATCAGAGGATGGAATTATAGATGTTTTGGAGGATGGCGGTTTTGATTCAGATAATGATGGTGACTCTGAGGCAGCTGAATGTGACAGTGGTTGTGATGTTGAGGAGGGCGATGAAGAGGAAGAGACAGAAGGTGGTGACTTCAGCCCTCTTAAAATCTGATTTTTCACAGTTTCTGCATCTGCTGAGAGGTTAAATGGTTTGGACAGATGAACTGAAAACATTGTGACATTCAAATTGTCAATATTATCTGCGAGAAGTTTATGTAAAGCCTTCACTGTTTTGTTTTGGTTCGTTTCTTCAAGTGGGCCGTGCACCATTTGGATCGGAGCTCACTGCGGTTCTTTCCAGCCCTGCCCCATTCTCTCTACACCCATTGCCCTTGAGAGGTAACCTAATGTGTGTCACTTTCATTTTGTTCACACATTTTTTTTCCTGGTTTTGAACAGTCTCAGTTGGTTCTGAAGAAACCAAATTTGTGTCATTTCCATGCTCTGCACTGCCAATATCTGATTGCTTTTTTGTGTCAATAACAGCAGTTGGTTCACCTGGCCCACTTTGTCTGTTCATTCCTGAGTCATTCCCAGGTATTACAGCGGGATTTTTCCCATCCTTCGTGTCAGAGCTGGAGACACCATTTCTCCCTCCATAGAGAACTCTGGTTGCATTGTTACGGAACCGGTTTACAAGGCCTTGGCTTTGACAATGGAGGCCATCTCTTTGGGATTTGGGGTCTAATGCCATTTCTTCGCTCTGGTTTTCCAACCAGAGGTTTAGTTCTGGCAGTCACAGTGGATGATTGGTCTTTGGCAGGACCATCCAAGCCGCTGACCTTTTCTGAATCAGCTTTGCTCCCTTCCTGCCTTTCACCCAGCCGGTCAATATCTTGAACCTCAGATGATGGATTCAACCCTTGATTCATGCTGCGAACATCTTGTCCAGGTGCTTGTGTGACCTGCCTGGTCAAATCCCCTGTGGTAAGCCTTGGTAATGTATTGCCTGTAGATGTGAGGGGAGTGAGCATTTGGGTTAAATGTTAAGTTCATCATGTGGTGGTTAATAATCCATGTGATGTCATATCTAAAGAAGGAAGAAAATCAGTTTTGAATCATTACGATTATAATTTCAAGGACACCAGATTAATGTTTGTATAAAGTTAAAGTGTAAAGTAAGGACAGCAATATGCACGTAGAACCTGGAAGGAGAAAGGTGACAGAATGATTAATTATTATCTTGGACAAACCTGGTGTTTGTGCCATTGGCAAGACAGAAAAATCACCACTGAGCTCAGCAGCAGATGGAGAAGTTGGGGCAACACGTTACTTCATTAACTTATACAGACTGCGCCATAATGTTTTTAATGATGTGATACAGAGATTGATGAGGTGTCTCGACACATAGAGGTTTATTTAGCATCATAGCTGTTTTTTAACTTGAATACAGCCTGAACCCAAAACAAAAATGTGACTTGAATTGTTGTGTGTTCGTTTCACTTACTGAAAACTGAAAATGTTGCCACGGTGCTCTTAAAACATCTGACCCTAAGTTTTACCGACTTTGAGCAAGAATTGTGCAACCATGTATACTTCTGGGGTCTTAACCCAGTAGGTCCATTACTCACCGGGAACTACTTGGGTAGCTGCAGGTTGGCTCTGGCTCAGTCCTTTCTCTGCCACCAGTAAGATGTCATATAAACGCCCTGCCTCAAGCTGCTGAATGTGGGCAGAGTTTTGGCCAGCTGCAATGGTAATTTTTTGACTCCTCCCTGCTCCATCGTTGGGCGTGATGGTCAAAAGGTACCTGTCAATCTCCCCCTGCGACTGCTCCCATTGGACTACTGCTGACGTGGACGTTGTCTTGACAACTTTGAGGTTGGTTGGACCAGAGATGACTGAAAATGAGTAGGACACAGAATAATTAAGTCACAATTTGTATTTTCTTTTTAAACCCCACTCTAACAGTTAAGCATTAAGAGTGACTCATTTGAAGGAAGGGGGTACATAAAGTTACACACACCTTTTTAACTTACCCTGCAGAACTGATTCAGCAAATTTACTCTTTAGTTCCCTAAAGTCACAGTGAGACTTTTGCAGCCTCACTCTTCCTCTTCACTGTTCGTCAAATTCCATTTAGCAGAGAGATCATGTCTTTCACAGAAACGGCAGTGAGAGGGAAATGCTTTAAACTCTGGCTGTCAGTTGTGCAAAATGAACAACACATACAGTGGAGGAAATAAGTATTTGATCCCCCGCTGATTTTGGCAGTTGTCATACTAAGAAAATAAATGAACAGTCTCAGACTTCTATGGCAGCTTTATTTTAACAATTATAGAAAGAATAAAAAAAAATTGAGAAAATTACATGAAATGAAAAATAAAAATCAATTTGCAAGTCATTGAGGGAAATAAGTATTTGATCCCCTAGCAAAACATGATCTAATACTTGGTGGCAAAACCCTTGTTGGCAAGCACAGCTGTCAGACGTTTCTTGTAGTTTCTTACTAGTTTTGCACACATCAGGAGTAATTTTCGTCCACTCCTCTCAGCAGATCATCTCCAAATCCTGAAGGTTTTGAGGCTTGCGCTTGGAAACTCGCAGCTTCAGCTCTCTCCATAGATTTTCAATAGGATTAAGGTCAGGAGACTGGCTAGGCCATTCCATGACCTTGATGTGCCTCTTATGGAGCCACTCCTTTGTTTCCTTGGCTGTATGTTTTGGGTCGTTGTCATGCTGGAAGACCCGTCCACGACCCATTTTCAATGTCCTTGCGGAGGCAAGGAGGTTGTCACCCAAGATTTTGCGGTACATGGCCCCGTTCATCTTCCCATCGATGCGGTGAAGTCGATCCTGTCCCCTTAGAAGAGAAACACCCCCAAAGCATAAGGCTTCCACCGCCATGCTTGACAGTAGGGATGATGTTTTTGGGGTCATATTCAGCATTTCTCTTCCTCCAAACACGTCGAGTTGAGTTGAAGCCAAAAAGCTCAATTTTGGTCTCATCTGACCACAGCACCTTCTCCCAGTCTCTTTCTGAGTCATTAATATGTTCGTTGGCAAACCTGAGTCGGGCCTGGACGTGAGCCTTCTTGAGCAGAGGGACCTTGTGACCACTGCAGGATTTTAAACCATTGAGTCTCAGTGTATTACCAATAGTTTTCTTGGTGACTGTGGTCCCAGCTGCCTTGAGATCATTAACCAGCTCCTCCCGTGTAGTTCTCGGCTGATCTCTAACCTTTATCATGATCATTGAGACCCCACGAGGTGATATCTTCCATGGAGCCCCCAGCCTAGGTTGAATTAACAGTCATGTTGTACTTCTTCCACTTCCAAATAATTGCACCAACAGTTGTAACCTTCTCATTCAGCTTCTTACTTATGGTTTTGTAGCCCATTCCAGCCTTGTGGAGTTCAACAACTTTGTCCCTGACATCTTTTGACAGCTCTTTAGTCTTGCCCATGGTGGAGATGGTGGAGTATTACTGAGTCTGTGGGCAGATGGCTTTTTATACAGGTGACTATTTGGAACAGGTGTCTCTCATGCAGGTAATTACTTCAGTGAGATTAGGAGTATGCCAGTAGGTCTGTGGGAGCCAACACTGGTCAAGGTTGGTCGGGGATCAAATATTTATTTCCCTCAATGACTTGCAAATTGAATTCTTATTTTTCATTTCGTGTAATTTTCTCAATTTCTTTTTCAATATTCTTTCTATAACCGTTAAAATAAAGCTGTCATAAAAATCTGAGACAGTTCATTTATTTCTTAGTATGACAACTGCCAAAATCAGCGGGGGATCAAATACTTATTTTCCTCCACTGTATGTGCCAATATGTTGGTCATAGACTCCAGGACCAGGGCATTTTAGAAACACATTGTTCAGCAGCAGCCAGTTTCATTCAGAAACGCAGTACAAAAACACACTGGTGTTCTACTTTTCATTCTGTCTCCACCATCCATCTGTGCATTCACAGTGAACCCAAGAAGATGCAATTCTCCCTCCCCACTGTGTGGTTTTACAAAGCATTATGGAATCTGAAGACAGGCTCTTTCCTTTACTTCACTTTCCACAGTTGACAAAAGGTCCTTAATTTCTTGGGTCACTTGGCTGCTTTATTCAGCGAGTTCTGAATAAAGCTGAGTTCTGGATGCTCTTCCAGGTTGCTTAGCATGGAAAACGGGGTTTGCAGAGTACCTACTGTCCCGCGTCAAGTGACACGGGACAGTAGCTGCATCCACTCTCAGCACTCAACCCAGGCTGTGCCTCTGACCACTGTGGGTTAAAACCTGGTGCTACCATCTCTCACTGTCCCCATGAATAGACTGATTTCATCCATTGTACTGAGTCTCTACACAACCATGTTCCCCCGTCACGCCTTTCCATGTTGCCATTTAGACAGCACTCATTTCCCCCCCACTCATGCCTCTGTAACTACCTCCTAAGATGGAACTGAGGAGGAACAACTGTGTGAATGACACAGAGGCTCACAAAGCACAGCAGGGCGGGATGAAGGCGTTACAGAGGGGGAACAAATTAAACAAATTACTAATATTTTAGTACAATCATTATGATATGAATAATTTCTGTTCATTGTAATAAAAAAAAACCCCATCCCAGTTGTTAAATGCTAGTTTAAATGATACAAGTCGCTATCATAAGTGTTTGTAGACAAGCAAATGCAAAAACCTTACGGGTCATAAATTCAGCGGTGCTCTCAGCGCCCCTTCTGCCATTGATCTCTCCAATGATGCTGACACTGTACTCCTGACCAGCTGCCAGGCCCGTCTGCGTGAAGGAGGTCGGGCTTCCTTCCACCTGCACAGTTATCTGCTGGTCACTGTCCTTCTAAAGGGGTCCAGACAGAAAACAAAGTAACATCAGTCATGTGCTGCAGACATACAGTGGTATGCAAACGTTGGAACAGCAAATTCAGTTAAACATATCATACACCAGATGAACACAGTAATATTTGGGAAGTGAAATGAAGTTTATTCAGTTATATCTCAAAGTTTCCACTTGATCTATTTGAATACAAATTCATTCCAAAGTGACTCTTACTTTACTATTCATATTGTTTTCTGCAGGTTAAATGTTGAATTTGCTCGACAGAGCTGTCATATTTGAACAAGTCCACCTCAATGTTGAGACATTATAGGGCCAGGCATGAAAATCAAGTCCCCAGATACACCCAGGATGAACTCAGGTACACAGCCATTCTACAACTTATTCACAGTTGCTTTAGTGATAATTAACTCCTATGAATTTATTCTTTACTTATTTTTAATCATTAAGATTCCAGGAAGCAGATGCTGGATGAAGCTCTGCTAAATTTCATCCTGAAGGACTGCAGCCCCTCAGCATTGTGGAGAGTGAAGGGTTCAGGGAACTGGTCCAGGTCCCAGGATCCTTTCAGATACTGGGACAACCAAAAGCCAATGTATCACACCTCTTCCAGCTTGCTTTGCAGTGTCTTTGCACACCAGCATCATCTGTGTGAGAGGGTCTTTCCCAAAGCTGCAGAACTTTTGTCCAAAAAGCAAAATAGACTGAAGTTCAAAACATGGGAAAAACTTCATTTTTTTTAATAAAAATTTGTGAAAAAAAATCACAGTCCACAAGCATCTTCATTCACAACACGGTCCACTTAGATTTTCAAGTTATGATACATGTATCTGTATCTGAAGATATCAAGGATATTTTAAGTTTAAATGAAGATATGCAATCATGTGATATACAAAACAATGACTTACATTTTATTATTGCATACTAGGTCATCAAATTGGTGTCAGTTGAGTCTTGGGAACTCAGTTGCCTGTAGGGATTTTTAATGTCCAGCAGGTGTCAGTATTCAGTGAACACAGTATCGACACGAATCAATACAGTTTGGCAATGTGTTAAAATGTTCCATGACGCGCCATCAACCCATCACTATAATAATCTTTGCCTTTAGATCATTTAACAGTTGTGTCGAGGCTCCCTTGTTGCCACTCTTCAGAGAAGATGCAAAGAAGGAAACAACTTGTAATTTGCCACCTTCTCATGATTGGCTTCACCTGTGTATGTAGGTCAAGGGTCAATCAGCTTATCAAACAAATTTTGTGTTCCAGAAATTAGTGGTAAAGGTTTTCAAATCAATAAAAACACAAGGGTGCCCAATAAACTTAATTTCACTCCTCATATATTAGTGTGTTCATCTGCTATATGACATATTTAACTGAAATTGCTGTTCCAAACAACCAGTGATTTACAAAGGAAAATCTTGAAAAAAATGTCAGAGAAGCTCAAACATCCGTACCTACATGTGCAACTGTTACCACCATAGTTGAGTGAATCTGTGAAACCTGCTAGCCTTAGCCTGTCAGCCTATATTTCCACAAACGTATCGGCTCTATTTCTCAGCAGCAGTTTCGGGTCACAGCAACATAGACAGAAGAGAAAATCAAAATCCTTGTCTCCTCTGAAGTAAGACAAAGGTTCAGCCCTTTATAAGTTTTTGATTTTTTTTTTTTTTTTTATCTTCCTCCACACATTGCACTGAGTTTTCTAGACATAAAAAAATCCCATCTGATCAATGAGATCAGAGGTGGCGCATGTGTGAGTACAAATAGTTCTCCACAATGACCAGCAGGGGGCACATGTCCCCCAACAGCAGCACTGCGTGACACCCATTCACATTTTAATGTGTTGACTTGAGTTCAGACAGCTTAGCAAACAAACACATTCTTAGTGATAACAAAAAAATAATCAAATGATGAAATCAAATCACGATGAGCCTTTTGAGACTGAGTGGGAACACTGCTATCTGTGGGGCATCCATATGTGGATGAGAAGAACAGACACTGGCGCTGTTGTTTATTAATTTTCCACAATCTCCCGTCAAACCACCTGCTGTGAGCAAAGCTGTAAGACATGATTAAAGAGGGAGATTTTTTTTTACTCTGACTCTGCAGACATTTCATTTGGATCTTAGGAAATTGTTTTGGTTGTTGAAAAAAAAAAAGGTAAAATACATCTCCTATAACAATAAAATGATGGATGGATGGATGGATTTAAAAAAAGAGCAAAAGAGCACTTAGTCTGAAACAATATGAAATAAAGTCATATGCTTATTTTTGTACAAATACTATATATAAATAACACGTTGGTGTCCAAAAAGTTGAGGCTGAGGTTGTGTTTTGTTGCCCTTGTATCAGTTGGATCAGTAATTGTAGTTGAGAGATTTTCAAACATTCCTTTAAAAACCTTTGGGCGAAGCGGCACTGATGAGACAAAGATGGGATCTCGTCATAGCTGTGGGCGGATGATGGTCATTTCCATTACTGAAGTCAGAATCATTTCAGGATGCTGAATGACTTGATGCGTTTACATGCAAAAACAAACACAAAATTCTTATTTAATTCATCAAGCACAAATTGTAAAAGTTTCCACTGATAAGAGCTGCAGCTTATTAAACAGTTAGTCAGCAAGGAGCACACGGTTTTGAATGAATGGATACCATCTTGTATTGTAAATGGACCACAGCTGGTTGCCATGTTCATCACAATGTTGGTTGCCTGGATGAGTTTCCTTGCATCAAAACACTCTCATTCATTTTCATATGAATAAGAGTGACATCATTAAAGTTTCCAATAAATTCATGATGCACATCAAAACATGCCAAAGCTCTGTGACATTTGGGACTAATGATGAGAAGGGTGACGAAGGCTTACCAGGTCACAGAGTGACACATGGAAAGGAAATCCAAACTCTCCAAAGCCAGACAGTCTGAGTTTGGTTCCATTTAACAAACGAGGGTTATCACTTCTGCAAATGTATTTTTGCTTTCACCAAAACTGAAAATATAAATAGAAGATGAATATAATAGTCTAGTTATACTTGGTTATCAGTTAAAGAGGTTTAAATGAAAGTACAGTTTGGCTCACAAATATTTGGACAATTGCTCATTTTGGACTATGGCTTTTTATGATTTTGCCTTTATTAACCACCACAATAGATATGATCAAACTGTACACTTTCAACCATTTTAAACAAAGTACCTCCATTTTCAGGGCTATTTGACCATGTTGAGTCAATTTCCTTGTTACTTCAGTACAAATGAAGCAGATATCAGGTATTGAGTTTAATTTGATCTCAATCTCAATGAAAGTGAAGGAGGCCATCAATAGTCTGAAAAAACAAATCTAAGAGACAGATAGAAAAAAATGTAGGTATGGCCAAATCAACAAAATGGTCCATTCATAAATAAAAAGAAAGCGGGCACTGGTGAGCTCAACCAAATTAAAAGCTGTGGAAGTCCATGGAAGACAAATAAAGTGGAGAATCTCAGGATCCTTTCTTTGATGAAGAAAAAACCCCATTCTCAGCATCAACAAAAGTCAAGAATACTCTGGAGAAGATGAGCATATCTACAATCAAGAGACACCTTCACGAATGCGAATGTGTGGGAAGAAAAGTGGATGGAGAATGAAAGATCAGCTTGCCATCCTTAGCATCCTTGGGTATCAAACATGGTGGAGGCAGTGTTATGACATGGACATGTATGGCTACCAGTGGCACAGGCTTACTGGTGTTTACTGATGTGAGTGGTGGCAGAAATTGTGAGATGAAGTCTGAGGTGGAGAGGGTTATACCCTGTCCTCTCATTCAGCAAAGTTCTACAAAACTGAGCTTCACAGTGCAGAAGGATAATGACTGTAAGCGTACCATCGAAGCAACTCAAGACTTCTTTAAGGGTAAAGAAACGCACAGTCCTTCAGCCAATAGCCAAGTCGGTGACCTAATCTCAACTCAACAGTGCTTTTCGATTGTTAAAGACGGCGCTGAATATATAAGAGCCCACAAACGGGCAACAGCTGAAGGTGGCTGCAGTGAAAGTCAAAGCAACCAACCCAGTCGGTTGAAGCAACTCCTGGGAGAAAACTTGGTAATATCCATGGGCTCCACACTAAATTTCTTGTCAGTCAATTCCACAAATGCTGTTGAGCCCCTGAACATGAAGGTACTTTCCTTTAAAATGGCTGCAATATCTAAATGGAAATAAATTAAAGCTGAAGGTCTACACTTTAATTACATCTTGTTTTAATTTTAAACCCATTGTAACTGTGTATAACATGAAAAATCATAAACTACTGTATGTCACTGTCCAAAGAATATTAACATTAGTATTAAAACATATCTAAAGTGCATGTGGATGTAGAATGTCGGTCCTCTTTTCATCCTCTATAGCCCCCATCACTGTGTCACAACCAAAAATAGAGAATTTATTTTAGTGACAGTTTGGTAAATTTCTCAAGTGAGACATGAAATACTGAAGAAAGTATGACATTTGGACAGAAGTATCTACATAAGAGAAATCCTCTGTCTGTGTTTTCACTCCCTCTACTCATTATATAGTTATTGAGTAAATAAGTGTCCTGGAATGAGCTAAGCAAGCTGTAAGCTACTTAAGACAGTAGGCAGCGTTGAGTCGAACCTGTTTTCTTCTTTTTTTTTTTTTTTTTTTACCATCTATCCATCAACTTCAGCTTAGCCAAATTTGGGTGGTGGAGGGAGCCGCCTAAGCAGACATCCCCAGATCTCTCTTGAAAGTTTCTTATAAATCTGCTACAGCTTCATGAAATTATTAATAAGCTCTGTGAACTGTGGTCTAACTGGTGAAACAGGAATCTGAAAATTGCTAACCACACACATGGGTCAATAAAAAAAAAAAAAAAAAAAAAATTCTAGCTTCCCAGTTTTGCCTCCATGATGTTGCAGGGAACATTCATTAGCAGCTCATCCCTCTGCCAGCAGTTGCCCGTCCAGCTCAAAGATTTTATGATGTGATGATGTCAGCTGGATAAAACTAACCTTTTAGGCTCTGAGGAAGCTTTAAAACATGAAACGTCCATAAATGAGAAGAGTAAAGTAAAAACAGACTCACTGGAGACATTGTAAGAGATTTCATGATACTTCTCACAGAATGGAAGTCAGTGAACAAAATGTTTCATGAGAGACCACTGGGACAGGAGGGCATGGAATGAACTGGTTAAATAAAACTGAATGATCTGCCCAAGGTCCAACAACCCTTACTTTATATTGCCCAAATTTAGCTCCCTATGATTCATCCACAGAGACGTCCAAATTAAGTCTGCAATTTAGTTCTAAATTAACTGCACTTCATTCAAACAAAATAAGCAACACGCAACCACTGTTGGGTAACAATGTGAACTGAACTGGTGGCTGATTCATCGTTCCCACTGACATAAACTCACTTCATGCCACTAAAGAGGTCATCTCAGACATAAATATATTTTTTTGTCCTAAAGTCAGTTCATGCTGACAGAGAGGACTCCTGGATGTTGGCTATGCGTCTATTTGTTAGTTAACTTTAACACTACTGGGACAAGTGATGCTTAAAGAGTTTCTGAAGGTTTCTGCAGTCTCTTTTGCTGCCGCAGAGGAAGTAAATCAACCGAAAACGAATACATAACCAAGAGTCTCCTCACATCTTTTACTGCACAAATGAAACTTGGCAAAATCCAGACAGCGGAGGATTACAGCTGTCACAGAAGATGGGCTCACAGGGACACTGTGAAAATGCTCTGAGAAAGTGATGCAGGAAAAGGGCTGGTGGCTACACCCACAGAGTAAAAAAAAAAAATATGCTCAGGCAATTTTTCTTATGGCCCAATAATCTATACTTTAAGTGGATGCACACAGCTTTTCCTCAGTGCTGGAGGACCGTATGTTTGATCTATGTTGGAACTCTTAGACAATAATATTGCCATTTTATGTAGAAAGTTTTTTTTTTTCTAAGTTGACGCAATTGAGATTAGGATCCTTTCAAAATGTGTTTGAGGTGCTCTGCTGAAAAGACCACAGAGACAGTCCTTTTGGATCACTGAGACTTGGATACCACGGATCCTCCTGATCCCTTAACTCCATCTGTGAAACTGCAGCCTCATTTCTTTAACAAAACTTATATTCATAGCAAATAATGTGTAAGGACTGTTTTGAGATGATTGTTTTTAAAAAGGGGAATAATGTGACTTCTGTATTATCATAAATGTAAACAGAAAGTGACTATCATCTTATTTAAACATTAAACAGCCAGGTGTCTGGAATAAAGCTTTCTTTTTCTGTTATTTGCATCCATCTAAGTATATCCAGATCTGTGATTCTGACTCTGGACTTTTTCAATCAATGTATCACTGAGTTGTGTTTTTAGGACTCAGATGGGTTCAGAAAAGCCTGTGGGATGAAATCCAACTCAGAGAGTTCACCTAACACTGATGACAGCTACAGATGTAAGCTGGCAGTCCTTTTTGTGTATGTTGCAACGCGCAGGATAGATGTAAAGTAGTAAGCAAATCAGTAGCTTACAGTTTGTGATTCCAACATGCCCCCTAGGATCGTTCTTTAAAGGAACACACAGGAATCACCACATGAATCTGGATGGCTCATTAAAGGACATATTTTCAAACTCAGGCCACCCCCAAAGAAAGTCATTTGGGACTTTAAGCACTAAAATAAATGATATGCCCCCTCGGAGTTAGTTCAGGCAGGTGATCTCTGCTGTGGGTGTGGTTACTTTCCTCCTCTGGATGGTTCATCCCACCTCCTCTCCAGCTTCCACCTGAGGGCTCCTGTTCTGGGTAGTTAAGCCCATTAACCTCTTTTATCTTTATGTAAGCATAATAAGTGACGTTTGAATGGAACCTAGATGCCAAATCTCAAGAATTTAAGTTTCCCACTGTGTGAGTTGTCTGACTGCTCTACAGGGCAGCAAACGATCTTTACTCATAATATGTTCCATTTATCTTTTAGAAATATTTTCTTTGAAAATATACTGAAATCATGGAGGAATCAGTGACTCAACTCGTGATTCAAATGACTTAATTGAAAAAATATTCATGTCTCAAATATGCGTGTCTTTGTTTTTGGGTAGAGTGTATAACACGGTATAATGTTTTGTTATTGTCTTCAGGGACTTCCCAGAACTTTTTCAACTAAAAAGTACTGTGTCATATACATGGTAAAAGTCAATATGTGTTCTGAAATCAACAATGCGATGGATCTAAATTTATGAGCCAGTATTAAAAAGATCAAACAATGTTACACTGCAACGTCAGAGTCATCTGCCGTCGGATAGTCCACATCTGCACAATGCCATGTCTTCAGCTTTCAGCGCTTTTTACTGAATCTGTAACCTGATGTTACCCGTACCCCTGCTGCTGTTAAAATGTTCTGATAAATCAGAAAAAAAAAACATATTCATGCAGTGATCTGGCAACTGTAAACACAGCTCATGACATTTGAAGATAAGCCTGAGCAGCATCTCCAGGATGAGACAGATTCCTCACTTTCCTTCCTCTGATTATTTGCTCTCACTTTAGTTACAGGCTGCTGTTTATGTGTTGTTCCGGCAAACGATGGCCAGAGAAAGAATGCAGTCTCTCTCCTTCTGTCAGTCTGTCTCTGTGACACAGCTGTGCCTCAAGAGTGATGTCATTCCCTTGGCAGGAGCCATGTTTTTGACAGTGTTTATATGTTTCCATAACTACGAGCATCTCACATCTGAGTCCTCTCCTCTGGACCTCCAAGAGTTCACCTCATTCACTGCTCTCGTGTTTGCTTGTTTCGTCTGAATTCAATGTCTTCTGCTCTGCTTGTTTGTCCTGTTGCCTTCTGTTGTTAATTCAGGCTAAATTTAGGAGTTGTGAAAGAAACACGGGGGGACTCTAAGGTCGTCATTTTAAAAACAGTGTGGAAGTGCTGGAAGGCAACATTCCCCGGAGACTCATTTAGATCCTTTGAGACCCAAGACTGTGCAGCATCTGAAATTTAAAGCCAAATTCTCACAGTGAAATCATCAAACCTCAGTTCGTTGATTTAACTTTGTTTAGTCACAAAGATAAACTTTGTGGAAAAATAGTAAAGTTTAACTTGGGGCCTAAACAAGTCCCTGCAGTGGGACAATTACTCAGTGATTGCTAATGCCACAGGACAGAGACCTTTTGTTTGTGGATGCACATGGACACCACAGTTTAGATGGTAAAAAAAAAAAAAAAAATCAAGCTATTCAACTAATCTGTATCATACAAGAAGAGCCAAACTAATGTGACAACAAAGGTAGTAAAGACTGAGACACCAGCAAGTATTCATGCATATTTCAAATGCAGGAGACTAGATTCTTAAAATCTGAACATGTGCTAAGGATGGAAAGAGTACAAGAGTTTCAGCAGTAAAAAAAAGGTCTGTCCTTATCATCAACAAGAGAAACTGAGTTCTAATAACAGAAGAAGATGGAAAATAAGCAACAGTAAAGAGAAATTAATGGATTTATTTACGCAAAAACCACTGAGTTAATGTTGGGAAACACTTATATTTTAGTTAGCTTCCAAATGAACCACGAAACCAAACACTTTTAACCCAAACCAAAATATTCAAAATATATCTTCTGTTCTACTTCACTTCAGATTTGACCATTTACAAAGTTGTTTTATTTGATAAACCAACTTTGTACAACACAGAGTAAGTGATGTCATCATGCATCATCAATGTATTATCATATGATATTTTGTTTTGCACCTCAATGTGTGCCGTGGATATAGTTATGTTGAAACATTTAATAAGTCACTGACTCTACTATGTACCATCCATCCATCCATCCATCCATCCATCCATCCATCCATCCATCCATCCATCCATCCATCCATCCATCCATCCATCCATCCATCCATACCCACCAAACTGCTTTTCAGTGTGAGAAGGGTCTGCTGGAGCATATCCCTCCTGTCAATAGGCAAAGAGCAGGCGGACACAAACACAAACAACCACACGCATGCTTATTCCTTGGGTCAATTTAGCATCAACAGTTTTGGACCATGGTGGGAAACTGGAGTACGTGGAGAAAACCCAACACAAGCACAAGGAGAACATGCAAACTCCACACAGAAAGGATTTGAACCAGGCCCTTCTTGCTGTTAGGTGACATTCCTAGCCACTAAGACAATGTCAGAAAATTTAAAATAACCAGACATCCATTTGGAACAAAACCGAAAACATACTGTCAGCATCAAGATGTCTCAGCTCAGCTCTTTGGCCCAATCGGTCGTCTTTTTCCACTTGTTTCCTTCTTCTTCTTCTCCTGTGTTTTCTGTGTATGCTTTTTCTGTCTTACATGGACACCAGTTAGAATAATGTCTGTGAGCGCTCCACAATTGTGGATTTTTCCTTGTGTTATTTCACTTACCAATGTTACCCAAGTCATTTTGGTGTCTTAATCCCTCGACAATGTAACTGCAGGGAGATAACTTATGTGTTTTGTTAAGAGAGAGAGAAGAAAGAATACAATAAGAGGTGGGAATACACCCTTGAGAGGAAACATATGCAGTGAGGTGATGAAGTGTCCAGAGTGTCTGCTGCTTTCTTCTCTTTTCAGTGACAGTTTTTAATTCAAATGACTCATCAGTTGAGATTAAAAAAAGAGCTTTCTTTGTTCGGCTGCCTTCTCTGTCACAATTATTGTCCCAAACACGATTCATAAATTCTTTTCTTCCCCTACAGATTGACTGCACATGTCTGTGAAAGGACAGTCCCGATGAACAAGTGAAGCAGAGGTTATAAAGTAAACTATCTGATGCAGAGTTTGATTATTAAAGGCTCAATGATTTATTGGTGTTAGAAAACACTTGACAGCATACTTTTGTGTTTAAACAAAACAATATT
Organism: Hirundichthys speculiger; assembly: GCA_018398805.1. Classification (NCBI taxonomy): domain Eukaryota; kingdom Metazoa; phylum Chordata; class Actinopteri; order Beloniformes; family Exocoetidae; genus Hirundichthys; species Hirundichthys speculiger. The sequence goes on from JAGFBZ010002829.1 coordinate 149,664, forward strand.
GTACAGTTAGACACCAATGTTTGTAATGTTTAATATCTCACATTCTTCTTCCTTTTATGCTGAAGGATCCTTGTGCTGTTGGATGCCCTTCCTGACACAACTTTTCCCATTTATCCAGGTTTGAGACATACGATCAGAACAGCGGGCTTTTACCCCCAAGTGTCTAAGTTTGCATATGATAACTCACATTACTGATGCATTGTTATACTAATTTTAAACCAACAGCACCATATTTAAAGGAGATCTTTCACAATGTGAATGCCCACCATAAAACAAGTTTGTCAAACACATTTCCACTGTATGTGATTTTAGAGCTGTGACGAACACAGAACTGGAGTTACATTCAGTAACTACCACTATTTCTCAGGTCTATAACAACACAACACAAGGAATGGGTCTGCACTGTACCCTGCAAGTATGATAGTGAACCTAAATCATGTATTTTTAATACCTAAACCTAATCATTTGAAGGTTTCAGTGAATTTGAACTGTAGAAACTCTTGGCTTAGATAACTGTCTTGCTTAATAATTCCAGCTTTTCCCTTTTATTGCCTTTCAAGGAGAATTATGGCAAATGTCATTTTTATGACTTTCATTACATGAAATGTCATGTAATGACAAACTTGATGAAAAATGCAAATCTGGAGTATTATGAGCTGCTGTGGCAACTCCCTAAAGAGGCGGCTTTGCTTCTAGTCATTGTACAATTTTTGAGACTTTACTGTGAATCTGCGAGGTTCCATGCGATGGGAAAACATTAATATTTATTACTTATTTTGTTGTTTAGAAGTTTTATCATCATTATTTAAGCTCATTCAACTCTGCTGGCTTTGAACTTTGAAAAGTTATAAGAAGATTGACAATAATTTATCAGACTAAGCTCAGGCTACTAACAGCTAGGAAACTTACTTTTTAAGATAAGGATAAAGGCTGTTGTACCATTATATCCTTTTCTGAATTCCATTTATTTTAATATCAGGGACACTCATGTGCCACGGCTTCCAAAGATTTCCACCTTCTATGCACTTAGAAATTTGCATTATCATCTTTGACAACTGAGAGAATCATGGGCCACTGGATCAAACACAACACAGAGGGCCTGCAGCTGTGCGAGTGCCCCCCCCCCCCCCCCCACACACACACAGGTGGCATCATCCCTAACTCCAGACAGAGGAAAAGACTTCAGTTATCATCTGACAGTCGGAGCTGGAAGCCTGGTCACCTTTCAAAAACTCTCTTTCAGTGAAATGGATCTGATACCACTCTCATTTCTACTGGTACAGAATGTACCGATCCACTGGCATCAAGGCAATGTCACATGCAAGAGCATCTAAGAACCATTATTCAAAACAACCAAGATGGTTGCAGAATTTCAATAATAATTTCGATTGAACAGGTTTTGTCCATTCACATTTTAAATGTCTTTTTAGACTTTTTATCCTGGTTGATACTAGTTCTGTGATTGGTTGCATGTCTACCTGGTGACATCCTGAGGCAGTTTCTTTGCACCCATTGGTATGACCCCTGGAGATCAAAGTCGATTGAAGAGGAATCAGAGTACAGTAGGATCCCTTATTTTTTGCAGTTAATGGGGACCAGTGCCCCCTGCGTAAATCAAAACCCGTCACTGGAGCCGGAGCCCCCCGAGCCTCAATAATGTGTTTAAAATATGTTTAAAAACCGCAAAAAAGTAGCGAGGCACTGCAGAGAAACAAGACAAAGGCTCAACTGTGGTCTTTCTGTTACCTTCACAGCCTCTGGTCTCTGAACCGTAGTAAACAAACTGCTGGTATTGTGCTATTTTTGGCTTGTAATTAGTGGCTAACACGCTAACAACAACAAAACAAAAAGTCTGGTTTTCTCTGCATGGAACGGGGACTTTATTCTGGCACTGCAGGAACTTGTAACATCACACAGGTTGTATTGTTCGGCTCCTGTCGGTTTATGCTCACTCCTCTTTTCATCTAATCCGTTTTAGTTCTGCCGTCCCACGACACACACACTTCATTACCCATAAGGCCACATCATTACCCATAAGGCTACCTTCTTAAAGGGGCCAGGCTGGCTCACAGCATTTCTTCACTGTGAGAGAACGCGCACAACATGATGTTTCCATGATTTTTTTAATCTTTTAAAATTATACTATATATTTCTAAAAAATCTGCGAATAACTAAAACTGAGTGGCAACGGATCAATGTATTTCTTTGTGTGGAAGAAGAAAATAATTAGGGTGGCTGGACAGGCGACAGACCTGGATCCTCTTACAGAAACTTGTTGCTATGTTTATGTTTGTCCATTCCAACCAGAGAAGCAGATGGTTTGAACAAGTTTGTATTACTAACTCTGTCCCTGACGACATACCTCCTCTGCATGCTGAATCTTTTAAGGTCCTCGTGAGGGAGGGAAATAAAAGTCTTGAAATCTGGTGTGAGACTAATCACTGAGGAAATGCAACATGTGTTTCACAGGAGGAGATGAGTGTCTTCCTCTGGGTTTCTGACCGTCCAGTTGTCTTAAATTCATTTTGAGGGACAACAGACAAAAAGACCTGCCCTCCTGTTGTTGCTGTTCTGCTCAGAGAAAACACCCTCCGAGTCCGTCACGTGCCTGGAAGGTTTTATGATTTTCTTTCATTTTACACAAGCTACTTTTACTCCCAGGCATACTATCTCATTAGAAACAGGTTGTGATAAGAGTTTTGATTACATAGGCCACATTTCTTTACAATATTAGAGGAATAATTTACAATAATTTAATTTAATTTTCACTTTCTGTGTATGCATCTACCTTTGCTTTATTATTTAAAATTCAAGAAGAGTTACCTTTTTTTTTTCCTATATCAGACTGGAGTTTTTTTGTTTTTTAAACCATGAATCACCAAAGGAGACAACATTATTTGCCATAAAAGAAACAGATGTACACCTGCTATACTGAGAATACCTGGGACTACTGAATGCCATGAAAGTTATTGTAGATTTTTCTCCAAAATCAAAGGTCTAAAAAAAAGTAGAACATCAAAAGCTCTAAAGGAAGAGGTCCAATTTCTTTTTCTCCAACCTGCCATTTCTTCTGCTTTTAAATTTCCGAAAATTGAGTCACATCTGTTTCATGTTGAGTTCATCTGGAGAGTGTGAATTTTAGCAACAGTCATTGAAACATAAAAGCACCGATTCGCCCGTCATCCAGACTCCAGTGAAGTGTAACCCCATAAAACTGTGCCGTAATTTAATGTTTATGGTGCCCAGAGATCCTCTCTGGGGGCTTTGACTCACATTAACAGATCATTTTTCTCACGTCTCTCATGGAATTGACAAAATGCCAAGTTTTTCTTCAACAAGGTCCCCCCATATGAGCCAGGTCCTGCTCAAGGTTTCTTCCTCTTAAAGTGGAGTTTTTCCTTGCCACTGTTTGGTATAAAGGTTTTTTTTTCTCCCTACGTGGGAGTTTTTTTTTTTACCTGCCATTGTCATTTATCATTGATTGGATTTAATGATATAATCTTAGTTAATGATATTTGCTTGGGGGTCATGCTCTTGGGTCTCTGTAAAGCGCCTAGAGACAATTGTCATTGTAACAGATGCTATATAAATAAAATTGAATTGAATTGAATTGAACATGTCTTTCAGATGTTTTGAGTTTGGTGTACAAAAATAAACAAAGCGTTAATTCTGGCCACCAGACACTGTGCACTTTTTTTTTTCAATATAACACTTTCTTCAGGAATCTGTTATGAAGACTTGTTTCATCTGTCCACATCCTGGGTAAGAGAGTTGCTCCCACTAGTGTTATGATCAAGTGCTGAAAGCAATTACAGAGGCAGGTGCCTCAGCCTTGATCACCAGAAAAGAGCCATACCTTTGTCAAGGCTGGAGAGAAAAAAAAAAAACCCACAACCCAAATCAACAACTGGCCTTGTTGCCTTAGCAGCTGACTGGTAGCTCAGAGTGGATCTTAACAAGAAGCTATGACTTCCAGAACACATCATCCCACCATCTCGCTCTGGAGGCGACTGAGGGTTGTTGATCTTTTCAGAATCCACCAAGCAGGTGATCATAGCAGAGCTGGTTGTACCCACAGAGGAAGCCCAGGTGTGGTAACCTACCAGGAGTAGTACCAGGAGCTGATGGATCAGGGCCCGAGGCAGGAAAACCGACTGTCAGTTGGAAGCTGGGTATTTAAAGACCAGTCACGACAAGATCTCTAGATATCAGGGATAGCGGGGCTGCTAACAAGAGGACTATTAAAGCAAGAACCAATGTCGAAGAGAGTACCACAAGATGGCTGTGTCTGGGCCCGTTGGTCAGCTGCCGTTTGGTGAGGGTGTATGATGTTCTGAGAAACCTGAACATCCAATGACTTCATGATGCATCACTGGGGTTGCATCTCACTGCATCCACTAGATGTGTGTGTCTGGGGGGGGGGGGGGGGGGGGGGGGGGGGGGGGGGGGGGGGGGGGGGGGGGGGGGGGGGGGGGGGGTGGGGGGGTGGGTGGGGGGGGGGGGGTTTTGGGGGGGGGGGTTTTTGATTTTTTTTTTTTTTTTTTTTTTTTTTTTTTTTTTTTTTTTTTTTTGTTTTTTTTTTTTTTTTTTTTTTTTTTTTTTTTTTTTTTTTATTTTTTTTTTTTTTTTTTTTTTTTTTTTGTTTTTTTTTTTTTGTTTTTTTGTTTTTCTTTTTTTTTTTTTTTTTTTTTTTTTTGTTTTTTTTTCTTTCTTTTTTCATTTTCTTTCATTTTTCCGTTTTTTAAAACTACATACCTTTTTTACCATTCTAAACAGGATGCGTTGCATCCTACAACCTGAAGCTGGTTGCTTGGACACTGACAGGCTCTCACTTTTGTGGCGCATTACATTGTGGAATATAATAGGAACAAGCTAGGATGTAGGATGGGCATACCATCCATTTATTTTGTCTTCTGATTGTATAATTGCTTGCATTCTACACACCATGTACTATATTTTGACAAAATGAGCACACACAAGTAGTATAGTATGCAGGGTTGAGAACTGGCTGGGTTCTGTTACACCTTTATCACACACTGCAAATGGCGTACTGTTCTGGAAATCTTAATTAAGGCTAAAACAAGCGTTAATCCAGAGTTCCAACTTTTAGTTTTATTTTTCACAATATAAATCTTGTTCCCAGTAACTACATAAATAAACTCTGTTAACATTAAGCAATATAATTTATGAGTTTGTTTTGTTACTGCACTACAAAAAAGACACTAAGATACAATAAATAGACACTAAACTTGAGGTGAAAGTTACTAAATTCTAATAAAATTTCTGTCAATGCAACAAGATTTTTTTTTTTACCTTTTTTAAAATGTAATTTAATTTCATACTTTTCTTTTTATTTATCTACTTTTTAAAGTTTATTTTCTTTTGTAGATGTAACCATTTTCTTTTTTAAGATATTTTTTATATATTCAATTATTTTCTTATTTCCTTTTTTTTATATTTATATTTTCATTTATTTGCTTTCTTTTAATTTCATTCATTTTTAAATGCATTTATTTTATTTTAACTTTACATGTTCCTAGGTCTTTATTTTTCAGCAACCTAGAATTATGAACTATTTGCTAACTGTCAGTCTCTTTCACTTGTTACAGTACTGTAGCAAAGTCTGTTTCAAGACATCTGATCTACTTGTTTCAAACCGTTTAATGTCTACCGGAGTAAAAATATCTTGCTGCATAGACAGATAATTTCATGAGCAGTGAGTCATTTTCACCAGTGTTTACTGGTTTATTTCTTGTATTTTAGCTGGTATTTTTTTTTTTACAGCGCAGTGTTACCTCCTTAGTATTTATACTCCTGGGTTTCTTCTAGTCCGTGCCAAATTCTTGTCTTTGTTCATCATAACTTTGTGTTTCCTTGGTGCTCTTATTTATTTATGAAAGTTTCTTTCTTTAAATTAACACTAACCCGGCTCAGCTTTTTAGCCTGCATCTGGGTCCTATGTACTATTTGCCACAAAAGGAATAATTCAACATTCAGGAAACAAGACTAAGTTATGGCTGGGCCTCATTTGCTCGTTTTACCTCATTATCTAAAAGTGAGGACTATTTGTCACAGGGGTAATTATTGTCCTCTAAGTAATTCTGGATATGTGCAGCCTGATTTTCAGCAGATGTGCTGGCATGCAGTCTGAGATCACACACAGTGACATTATGTCAGTATGCTTTGGTAAAGTAGTGCTACAAATGTACTAACTGGTGCCTTATTATTCATTAAAATATCAACTTTCATAAAAATTGAAAGTTACAGATTTCTTTCCAGTTGATGTAAACTTACGGGCAGATTTTTTTTTCCCCTTTCTTTCCAAGCGATGTTAACTCACATGATGTTAACATGTCACACTTCATTCCTAAGTAAAAACGTTATGCAGCACCTTTCATTTTCACAGGGTTTGATGGTTGACCTGCTGCTTGAATGAGTTAAAAAAAAAAAAAAAGTGGGATGAGTTATTGATAACTTAGAGTAGCAGCAAAAGTGTTAAAAGTAGGAGTCACGCAGTTACGTCCCCAAGAATCTGAACAATGACAGTTTTTATGATTTTCCCTTGAAATGCCATCAGCAATGCAATGGATTTAAAACATAATGTGATCAAAGTGTGGGCTTTCAGTTTTGATTTAAGGGGTTTCAATATGACTATGGCATTTACCAAATAGAAATTGAAGCTATTTTGAGCAAAGTACCTCCATTTTCAATGGGGTCAAAAGAATTTGGACCCCTGACTGAAAAGAAGTTGGCCACATATGGTCCAATACTCATTCCTTCAGGGCAAATGAAGCAGATACAAGGTCAGGAGTTGTTATCAGGTTATGATTTGGCGCCTACCAAAATGAAGTCCAAGGAGATCTCAGTGTAGGTGAAAAGGGCCATCAGTAGGGTGAAAGAAATAACAATCTATACAAGAGATGGTGTGGCCAAATCAACAGTTTGGTAAATAAAAAAAAAATGCATATCATTGTCAAAATCTACAATCAACACCTTCCTGAATATGTATTTAAAGGGTTTACAACAACGTGCAAACCTGTGGTAACATTCAAGAACATGAGAGCCAGATTAGAGAAAGAAAAAAAGCCTCCCATAGTTCTGGATCCTTTGGACTGATGTATCAAAGATGAACTTGTATCAGAATGATGGGAAGAGAAAAGAATGGAGGACAGAAACAGATCATGATAGAAATACCACATCGTGAGTCTACCACGGCAGAGGCAGAGTTATGACATGGGCATGTGTGGCTCTCAGCGGACACTCACTGGTGTTTTCTGATAGTGTGATTGCTGACAGAAGTTGTGAGATGAACTCGGAGGTGTATGGGGCTGTACTCTCTGCTCACATTCAGGCAAATGCTGCAAAACTAAGAACAGCGCTTCTCAGTACAGATGGATAATGACTGCAAACATACTGAGAAAACAACTCAAGACTGTTTAAAGGCAGAGAAATGAACACCTGATCACTCAACAGAACATGATTTCATCCAAATATTGAAAATTATAGTTACATTTACAATTACAGGTCTATGTCCACATACATTTGAGCCTATGAAAGTTACAGTTTTTCTAAAATGTCTGGAATTCCTAAATGGTAAACCTCTTAAATCCAAGCTGAAGGTTTACCTTTTTATCACATTGCGATTTATTGATTTCAAACCTATTGTAGTAAGGCTGCCAGTTTATGGGGAAAAAAAAATCATCATTAAGATCATTTTGGTCAACACTGAAACCATGAATATTTAAAACAATTATCCACTGACTATGCACACATCAAACTTAATGTAAAAGTTTTTGCATTTAGTGCAGGAGAGCAAGTAGATATGATGGATTTGTAGGTCCCAGTTTTGGTGAAAGAAACCAAATCGGACTTTGTGCTAAATCTTTCGCAGTAGTTTCTTTCCAAAGCAAACACAATCTTCAGGAAGATGCCTCGTATCCAGATATATTATGTGAGCACAGTTTCTGTCCACCGTGGTCAAGTTTCTACAATCACAGACACACTGCGCTGCAGTTGTGAGAGCAGAGGCCAGCTCCCTCACTCTCTCTCTATCATACGGAGCATCAGGCGAAAGAATAATGTACCAGATCCCCCATGACACTTAAGACCACACAGGAAAAGACCTGGAAACGACCTGAAGGAACATTTCAGGACCTTAAAAGTCCAGGGAGCAAAAAGCTTCTGGAAATGTGCTTCATCACCAAGCGCCTCGTATGCAGACAATGCAACATAGGTTGGTCCAAAACACACCGTGCTTAGCTGACAGTGCAAACTTGGAAAACACCAGCAGCTCCAAAACTCCCTGTTTAAAAAGTAGTAAGATTTTTTTTTCTTGTTGTTGTTGTTGTTGTTGTTGAATGACACAGTTATTTTGAACTATTTCTTGATGAACAGTCCATAAAGAGTATGACGGGCAACTGATGTATTTGAGCAACATTTCCATATTTCAAACTCCTGAAAGGTGTTCTGTCCCACCCTGAGGATAGTTGTGGTCAAGCCGGTTTTAAATTATTCGAGTAGTTTTATTGTGTGCAACTTGCCCTCTGGGCTGACATTGCTATTATGGTGAAAACATAAATTCCATTGTCACTCAAACCTGCTTTGATTATTTTACATTTTCCACTGCTTTTGGATCTTTTGTCAAATAATATTTGCCTTTTTTGTTGCAGCCATTGTTGCATTGTAAAAATGTAATTTAAAACGTTATTGCAGTATGCTGAGGTCAGAGATGCCACTTTTATGTTTGTAATGTTTACACTCAGTTAATGGCTCTATCTGCAGACCTCATTTGGACCGTATGTCCTGCAGACGTCTCTGTCCTCGCAACGTGACCTGGCAGAAATTTTTACTCCCAGAGTCCTGGGCTCAGCGAGATCCAGCATTTCACCTCCAACAAATACATCTGCTGACCAAATTACCAGCAGAAACGTATGTTAAACATATGACAGCTGCTCAGCTGTCACTCAGCTGTTACAATTTTTGGAAGAAAAACTACCTCAGGCTTTATTGTTTATGCCACAATGTTCTTAATTTTTGCTGTTATTATAAAAAATTACTAACACAGGAACATTTAGGCACCTGAAATTTATCAGTTTCTGCTGTGGTCAGGACCAAAAAGTAGCAAATAATCAGCACACAGACTCCTTTAAAATGCTAATCAAATCAATTTCTCTACTTATATACAACCTCTCAAATGTGAAAAATTATCTTATGGGGAAACATGTGGACTTTCTTTGGTTTCTCGCTGTTCAGTTTCATCTTTGACCCAACAAACTGATGATATGTGAAACATACCTGGCTGGTGAAAGTGATGTGGTACATGTCATACTGGACAGGAGGTGGTGTCCACACCAGAGTGACAGATGTCTCTGAGATGTCCTGAGTGCTCAGCTGAGAGACGCCTGACATGACTGAAAGAGAGAGATCATCTCTGTGAGCTCAGTGTTTTCCTGATTACTAGGTTCTGTTCACTGTGACACGGTCAGCTGACTAGTGAAACTGTGATTAAAACAGAAAAATCATTTAATTTCTACATACTTTCATTAAAACTACAGTTATCTGCAATAATGGGATTGTAGACTTTGTTGCTTCTGAAGTTGTTCCAAAGACTCAAGACAAGCACGGAGATAGTGCAACTGTAAAAAACCAAAATAAAAGCATAGAAAAAAAAAATCCAGAAATTTCAAAAAGTACTGCATATTAAAGGAATAAAGGCCTTAAATAAAGATTTGTTTCAAGCGTCGCCTTGTTGGATCTGAGTGGAAGGTGAATCTGTCACAAAATGTCTCAGTTTCAAGAAATCTTAAGGTTGACTTGAAGCAGTGCAGAAACATTTTTACCTCCGCCAAGGAGGTTATGTTTTTGTCTGTCTGTGTTCAAGATAACTCAAAAAGTTATGGATGGATTTTGATGACATTTTCAGGAGTTGTCAGAAATGTGAAAAGGAAGAACTGATTTCATTTTGGGTGTGATCCGGAAAAAATCCTGGATTCTGGATCACTTTCAAATTTTCCATAACATTGCGGTCAATGGGGCTGAAAATTTTGTCTTCTCAATATCTCCGTTAATTATTGACCAAAACTCATAAACTTTGACTCAGGGATTGACAATGGGAACCTTTATCAAATTTCAAAGGCTGATCTGGATCTGATCCAGAAGGCGGATTTTATCGCAATCTGTAAATCGCTATATGGGAGAACTGTTGTGCTTGGCGGAGGTCTGCGCTCTCCGAGTGCTTTTCTAGTTGCTGATTTCACTGAATTGTTGACCTGTCCAGGGAGTATCCAGCCTCTCACAACAGTCAGAAGATAAAAATCCACGTCAGGACGTGCACACATGGCACATGTTTTGAAGCTCGTTTTGTGGAACAGTTAAAAATGAGATCTCTTTTTTCTCTGGGAACCAACTGAAGATAATACTGTCTCTTTTGTTTTTCTATTGAGGCAGTGGAACAAATGAACCAGGAGGCAGATTTCCTCCATCCTCATAGATACAGTTGATCCCCCCGTCTTACTAAATGTATAATGATGCATGTATCTTAAGCTAGTATCCGGGGTCAGTCAAATCTTAAACAAAATGAAACAGGCTCTCACTTTAATCTGCTGGTTGAAAATGACACAACTAGCATGAGGGGACATGGTTTTGCAATTATGGGTTGTATCCAGGCTCATGATTTGAGAGCCACAATAAAATGGTTTCAGATGAAGTGGCTGACACACAATCTTTAAAATGAATCAAACTTAAAGTACCCAGATACTTTCTCCAGGCGCTGGCCAAGACCACAACAGAGCTAAAACAGAATACTGGAGTTGATTGTATGGAGAGAAACAGCACTCAGACAGGAGTTTGTGTTGTGGATGCAAATTATGGGCAACATTCCAACATGTTTACACAGACATTATACCAAGGCCTGGATTTTATTTGATTTTCTTATCTAAAAAGTAGCGGTGCTTTAATGTTTTTTTTTTTTTTTACATGACTTTACTAATTGCCTCATTTTAAAAATGTTAAGAAAGAAAAGAAAAAGCTTAGCACAAACCATCAAATCCATGTAATTTTCCTGCTCTAGGGTTAGACTGCTCCCAAGATGCACTATGCTTGTTCCTTCATATATATATATATATATATATATATATATACAGGGCTTAAAGTATTCCGGCACTGTGCCGGATCTCTGGCTTTTTGACTATGATTTAGGAAGAAAAAAAAAACACGCACAGAAACACGTTATCTCTGAGTGATCTTGAACGCAGGCGAAGCGAGCCAGCGTTTTTTTCTGGACAGAGGAAAAGGGGCGGGGACAGAGAGCCGTTTGGGAGCTGCTGCCAAACGCTCAGGAAGCCTGGTACCTGATTTTGTGTGTTGTGCTCCAAGAAGTTAGTCTATAGCAGCAAAAAAAAAATAAAAAATTCGCCGTATGAGATGCAGGGCATAAAGAAGCTGTCCGCGTGCTCCGACACACAACCTGGCGGACGCAGCGGCCCCGATGACCGATAGTATTTCAGACTTGAAAATACGCGTGTGCTCGTTTACTGTGGAACGTGACTGATCATTAACGGTCGCTGGTAGATCCGTGTAAAAAAAAAGTAGCTGGTTGACAAAAACGCTTTACAAAACTGCCCTTTTCCACTTAGCAGGCCAGTTATATGAACACACATGACATAGCACCAGAGTTCTAGAAATGTCTGTCTGATCAGTTTCAGTTTTCTCTGAATGTTGTTGAAGTAGTCACCCAAAACATGGAGAAAAAACACTGAATATAATGGTTTTTTTTTTTTTTTTAATGATGATGCATCCAGAGTAATAACATTTAATAATCGTATTACTGCCCTTGCAACTACATATGTTAAAGGGGAGATGAGTCCAGACCCAATGGATTGTTCAGTGCCTTGTGAAAGTATTCAGCCCCCTTGAACTTTTCAACCTTTTGCCTCATTTCAGGCTTCAAACAAAAAGATTTAAATTTTTAATTTTTTGTCAAGAATCAACAACCAGTGGGACACAATCGTGAAGTGGAATGAAATTTATTGGATATTTTGAACTTTTTCAAGAAATATAAAACTGTAAAGTGGGGCATTCAATATTATTGGGCCCCTTTACTTTCAGTGCAGCAAACTGACTTAGTAGTTCAGTGAGGATCTCTGAATGATCCAATGTTTTGTTCTAAATGACTGATGATGATCAATAGAATCCACCTGTGTGTAATCAAGTCTCCGTATAAATGCACCTGCTCTGTGATAGTCTCAGTGTTCTGGTTAAAGCTCAGAGAGCATCATGAAGACCAAGGAACACACCAGGCAGGTCCCAGATACTGTTGTGGAGAAGTTTAAAGCTGGATGTGGATTCAAGAAGATTTCCCAAGCTTTAAACATCTCAAGGAGCACTGAGCAAGTAATCATATTGAAATGGAAGGAGTATCAGACCACTGCAAATCTACCAAGACCCGGCCGTCCCTCTAAACTTCCATCTGGAACAAGGAGAAGACTGATCAGAGATGCAGCCAAGAGGTCCATGATCACTCTGGATGAACTGCAGAGATCTACAGCTGAGGTGGGAGAGTCTGTCCAGAGGACAACAATCAGCCATACACTGAACAGATCTGACCTTTATGGAAGAGTGGCAAGAAGAAAGACATTTCTCAAAGATATCCATAAAAAGTCTTGTTTAAACTTTGCCCCAAGTCACCTTGGAGACACACCAAACATGTGGAAGAAGGAGCTCTGGTCAGATGAAACCAAAATCTAACTTTTTGGCCATAATGAAAAACAATATGTTTGGCGTAAAAGCAACACAGCTCATCACCCTGAACACACCATCCCCACTGTCAAACATGGTGGTGGCAGCATCATGGTTTGGGCCTGCTTTTCTTCAGCAGGGACAGGGAAGAAGGTTAAAACTGATGAGAAGATGGATGGAGCCAAATACAGGAGCATTCTGGAAGAAAACCTGTTGGAGTCTGCAGAAGATCTGAGACTGGGACGGAGATTTATCTTCCAACAGGACAATGATCCAAAACATAAAGACAAATCTACAATGGAATGGTTCACAAATAAACGTATCCAGGTGTTAGAACGGCCAAGTCAAAGTCCAGACCTGAATCCAGTCCAGAATCTGTGGAAAGAGCTGAAGACTGCTGTTCACAAATGCTCTCCATCCAACCTCACCTAGCTCCAGCTGTTTTACAGGAAGAATAAACAAGAATTTAGTCTCTGGATGTGTTAAACTGATAGAGACAAACCCCAAGAGACTGGCAGCTGGTAGTATTAACACAAGGAGGCCAAATAATACTGCACGCCCCACTTTTCAATTTTTTATTTCTTAAAAAAGTTTAGAATAGCCAATACATTTTGTTCCACTTCACAATTGTGTCCCAGTTGTTGATTCTTGACAAAAAATCTTTATATTTAAAGTCTGAAATGTGGCAAAAGGTTGAAAAGTTCAAGGGAGCCAAATACTTTCACAAGGCAGTGTATTTCCTATAACTTAATTTGCTGTTGTTTTGAACAAAATCATCAAAAATGATGGAGAAGTTGCACCTGTTAAAAGGAAGTTCTTTCTCCACTTTTAACTTTTTCCTGCTAAGGGGGGTGGGATTGAATCCAAGTGAAAGTTACATTAACCAGGCTGTTGACTCTTTATGCATGCATACGATGTCATGAATTTTGAAATTGGACTTAACTGGAATGAATTGCTAATAAACAGATTACAAGAAATTGGACTGAAACGGAATATAATTGACTTCAGTGAACTCGTTTGCCATCTGTGTAAAGCTAATTGAGGTAATATTAGCTGTGTACTGGCTCTACAAAAAAAAAAAAAAAAAAAAAACAGTTTTGTAAACAGAGCGCCAGCACACAAAGGCTGAAGCCTGCTACCCAACACCACTACACCCAATCCGGCTCCTACTGCAGGTTTTGATCCCACAGGAGGGTGAAGCCACGTAGCTTGTTAGGGATGAGCTCAGCTCGATCCCATGGGTAAAGGTCAAGCCTCCAGATACTCGCAGACAAGCTCACTGTCAGCCCTGGGACATCAAGCTCTTGACTTTTGTTATCCGTTATCTGTATCCGTCAATAAAATCATCCTTAGCCAGAATGGAAAAGAATAATTTCTCCAGGTTAGGAATGAGTGCCTGCCAGAAGTGGTGTAAATGCCTTCTTGTCAAGTGTGTTTTCTGCCATTATACATTCTTACTTGTCAAACAATCATCTTGTAGATAGAGTTTACTATATGTCAAAATGTTCCTTTTTCCTGAGAAAATTCATCAAAGAATACAGTGAAACTCAAGCTTTCATCTTGCTCACGGTGTTTGTGAATTGAAGCCCACCATCCCTGCAGCACAGAACAATTACAGCATGATGAGCAAATTCTCAGTTTAGTCATCCTGGAGGAGCCACACAGCTGATCTACAAGCCCACATGAAATGTGTTCTGCGACAATAATTAACAGATTTGTTTTACTGCACCAAGTGTCTCGTAAAATCACTGCTTAAATGCCCACCACTCACTGAGAACATGACGCTATTTTTTTGTAAGCAATTACCAAACCCCAACATGCATCCAAGACAAACTTTGCATGAACAAAGGACTCTCCTTTGTGCCAGAATACCTTCACAGAAAAAGAGAGAGAGAAACCTCTTTCTGCAATATATTTCCCCATCTTTGCCATCTTTTGCAGATCATTTTGAAACATATTCAAAAAGAAAGCCATGAAGGTAGTTTTCCTGGACTACTCTAGACTGAAACAAGGCTATCTTTCTCTACAACAAACAAAATCAAAGTTGTATCAGAATAACGTCATGTAGTATTTTCTTCAGCTTAGACCTAATGAATCACTGTTTCCGATTGGATAATCAAGCTCATTTGATCTTGATGTTCTGAGCGGGCCCTCACAACCCATTAGGAGGACAACCTCTGACATGTCACCAGAAGTTGTCCCTGCCATTAACGTGCACTGCCCATTTAGTCTTTGGTAGAATCTGACCAATTGAGGCAATCCCCAAGTTGTGACAAAGTTAGCTGAAGTCCTGAAATACAGTGTCAGACCATACAGTTCACGAGGGAACCTGGAGTGGATCCCAGGTGTCAGCAGACATAAGGTGGACAGATCACCAGTCCATGACAGGCCAAGAATAGGTTTACTTAAAGAGATATATCCAGTGCATTAAATTGAATGACTGTAAATTTACATTTACAGGTTTACCTTCCAGACTCTCCTGAGAGGGAGAGATGGATTTCTAATTTAAAACGTCACTTCATCTACCAACCATTTTATACTGTCTAAAATGACAGCAGAGGAAAAAAGGAAATAAAAATGAAATTTCCATCAAGTATTCTGTTTTATTTTTTTTTATCTTTAGAGTATACCAGCTGATTTCTCATTTCAGGGATCTCTGCTGAGGTATTTTTGTACAAATTCCAAATGCACAAAAACAGGTGGATGGAAATATAGTCAACAGTTTCTGATATCTTTTCCCTTATGGGTCTTTGGACTGTGGGACACCCCTCCATCAGCTTCCAGTGAGGGGTCGGTTACATTTGGGGAAACACTTTAACACCCATGAACACACACGTGCCTGTCTTGTGTCAACCTCAGACAGCACAGAAAGCCATTATGTAGCGATCTATGGGACTTTTATGGCCTGGGGCCCTCCTTTCTCCTAATGAAACAGCTCCGTCACCAGGAATCTCTGCAGCTTGAACCAGCTCCAAACTGACGAGCTAATACGCTAACACACCCTGACAACAACACTGAAGACCACAACAAGAGGAAAACACAGCTAAAGGAGGATACTAGCCTGACTGATGCTGCCAAATAATGATGTATTTGAGTAAAAGTAACAAGAAACAATGAGCTATGCAAGGAAATGGAAATACAGCTGATGAATGACTATCCTGAGATAAGTGTTTATCTTCTAAGAACATAGAAACTGCTGTCATTTGTCTTTTTTTCCCCCCACTGAATTATTGCGTTGAAAGGTAGAACACTAAATCACCACATGGATGAACTCTGCCCAGTATTCTTTTTTTTTTTTTGCCTTAAGATGATTGCAAAGTTCAGCTGTCTTTAACTTTTTCGTCGCTGGGTCTAAAGAATTTCATTTTGAGTGTGTGGGTTCATTTGTGGCAGTTTAATAGTTTAAGCGAGTTAAAGACTGACAATGCATTCATTTTAGTAACAGTTCTGTTGAAACTTCTCAACTGAGTGGTTCTATTTGCCATCATTGGACGTGGCACCCAAGCATTTTATTCCCCACTTCATCCTAGACAAATGAACAGAAAAAACAGCTGAATGTTCTCTAATGCCAGGCTGCCCCACTGCTGCCTCTTTACTCTGTCTGCCACATACATCGTGGACAGCAAAGAGGTGGTGGCAGAGACAGCATACCCAGATGGAGAAAAAAAAACACTGCTTGAAATGCTTGAAAACCTTCAGTAAATTAAAGTCTAAATGGGTCCTTTGATGGGAATCTCAGATATGCAGACAAGGTATTCCCCAAAGACTTGAATCAAGCAACAGAACTTCCTTTTCTTGGTTCTTGAAGACATTTTACCTCCTATCCAAATGCCTTCCTCAGTTTAAACTGAGTGGCGGGTTCAAGCTGTTGAAGTCATATACAAATCACTTAAGAGTGGGTGACTTAAGTCTTTTGTCCACTGTAGTTGTTCACCTGGTTTTGGTCATATAAATCGTTGTGTAATCAGTTGTGAAACTAAAAGATTCAAGATGGATTGTAAGTGTTGGATATGTGAAACCTGAGGCCACCCCATCTGTTTAATGTTGCTTTTTCTTGTTTACATAGATATCTTATCTTACTCGTTTCCCAGACCATGTCTTCTCTATCCACCATGTGTACTTTATTTCAAGTGATGGGAGGATCAGTGATTTCTAAATCCTCCACGAAACTCCCCACCAGTTATTTTAAACTAAGGAATCATTCTGGACAGAATGTGAAATGTCTTCAAGAACCAAGAAAAGGATGTCCAGTTGCCTTGGTTGAGGCCCTTGGGGACTACCATGACCTGGATGACTGAGATTCCACACCAGTGTTTGCAGACAACTGACTTCAACTGCTTTCATTCACATCTGCTGTGTGTTTTAGATAACAACAGTGTGTTTGGAAGGCGTATCTGGATAGCTTGACTTTTTTTTATGCTCTGACCTTATGGCTGATATTGTGTTGTTCAGTTTCCTGTTCATTCTCTAATAAAGGTCATTCTCATTGTCGCTTCTGATCATGACATACCTTGACATACTCACTCACCGATATCACAGTTGGGTCCAGTCATGCCCTCCTGACACTGACTGCAGTCTGGTCCAGTGAACCCTCGGCGGCACACACAACTCCCTTTGATGCATCGTCCTTTGTTGTTGCAGTTGTTGGGACAGCGTTTGGAAGCACAGTCTGGTCCGGCGAAGCCAACATCACAAACACACTTCCCATTTCACACACTTGCCTCGGTTGCTACAGTCGTTGAAGCAAGCTTTTTCAGAGCAGTCTGCACCAGTGAATCCATGATCACAAACGCATTGTCCATTGATACAGCGCCCCCTGTTGTTGCAGTTATCAGGGCAGGAGATCTCAGAGCAGTCATCGCCACTGAAGCCACTGTCACACACACATTTACCGTTAACACACGTCCCGCGGTCGTTACAGTTGTCAGGGCATGTTTTTTCTGAACAATCCTCGCCAGTGAATCCTTCATTGCAAACACACTGTCCATTTACACAGCGCCCTCTGTCGTTGCAGTTCCCAGGACAGGCCATCTCAGAGCAGTCTGCACCGGTGAAATGGCTGTCACATTCACATTTACCGTTAACACACCTCCCGCGGTTGTTACAGTTGTTAGGGCATGTTTTTTCTGAACAATCCTCGCCAGTGAATCCTTCATCACAAACACACTGTCCATTTACACAGCGCCCTCTTGTTGTTGCAGTTCCCTGGACAGGCCATCTCAGAGCAGTCTGCACCGGCGAAATCGCTGTCACATTCACATTTACCATTAACACACCTCCCGCGGTTGTTACAGTTGTTAGGGCATGTTTTTTCTCTACAGTCTTGGCCAGTGAATCCTTCATCACAAACACACTGTCCATTTATGCAGCGCCCTCTTTTGTTGCAGTTTCCAGGACAGGCCATCTCAGAGCAGTCTGCTCCAGTAAAGCCGCTGTCACATACACATTTACCATTAACACATTTGCCACGGTTGTTGCAGTTATCAGGACAGGATCTTTTGGAACAATCTGGACCTGTGAATCCAGGATTGCACACACACTTGTCCATTGACACAGCGCCCTCTTTTGCTGCAGTTTCTGGGGCATGCTTTGTCTGAGCAGCTTGGGCCAGTGAAACCACTGCTGCATACGCACTTGCCCTTCACACATCTGCCCTGGTTGCTGCAGTTGTCGGGACAGGCTTCCTGGGAGCAATCGGGACCGGAGAAACCAGGATCGCAAACACACTGTCCATTTATGCACCTCCCCTTCTCATTGCAGTTCCCCGGACAGTCAGACTCACTGCAGTCTGGCCCCCTGTGACCAGTGAAGCAGACACACTTGCCGTCCACACATCGACCCTGATCGCTGCACTCATTGGGGCATTCGCCTGTCTCTGGCTTCATGGAGCATCCTGCACCTAAAAGAGAAGAAGAGGTCCAGAGAATGTTTGTTAGCTTTATTCATTGTTGGGTAATTTTGATTAAAGCTATACTGCTACCAAGACACAAAGAACCCACAATTCAGTTTAGCAGTGCTTGACGTCACCCATTCAAAGACTATGGAGAGTGATGCTAAGCCTTCAGCCTCCCTGCAGAGGGAATACATTTCAGCTGTATATCCGTTTGTGGTGTTGGGGTGTGGTCTCTGCTCAGCTGCAGAGAGACAGGGCAGTGGTCCAGGGAACAGCACCTGGTAAGGCTGAACTAGTTGCTGTCAATCCTCTTATCAACTGGTTTATTTATGCAGTATCCTGCTGAGACTGGGTCATCTGTTGTCAAGGTTGCTGATAGCTACATGGACCTTCCTGAAAAGGAAATACAACTTGAACTGTGCATTTCTCACGTTGTGCATGTGCGGTTGCTCATTGTGAACCAGGAACAGAGGGGCTTTTGCTACACTGCTAACATGTTGTTTCAGTCAAAACCCAGTTTGTGGTCATAGCTGAGGGGTGAAACATTTTCTCTTAGCTCTCTCTTCACAACAACATACTAGTAAGGTGTCCACAATACTACAACAGCATCCCAAACTGTTTCATTCTTCTCCAACTCTTGAACAGGATACTTCAATTTCTGCACATGAAACAACATTTTTACAAATGGGAACCAGAGCCTCAGAGTTGAAGGTCACCTCTGCTTAATGCTCCACTGCAAACTGCTCCAGCGGGAGCTGGATATCACGATGACGCCAACAGGATTACATCATCGTTATGAAGCAGAGATGAAATCCTGAGACCACGAAACTGGACCTGATTGACCTCCTAACTATGCAGAGAGATTCTGTCCATAAAAGTTGCCCAACTGCCACCTGGATTGAATTTTACTCACTGTCAGCAATCTGGACCAAACTTTTACTCAATTTGTATAAGGAGTAAATGGCCTTCAGCGGCAGATTTAGTATCCCACACTCCCGGTGGTCTCTCAAAGAATTCCCCAAAGAGCCAAAGTTGAATGTATTCTTGCAGTCCACAAAGCACATGTGGATTTGCTCCCATGTCCCCTTTGGGACTCAAGTGAGGATAAAGAGTTAGTCCAGTGTTCCACTCCATTTCAAGTCATTTCAGTTCAAGAATATTTTTGAGTGTTTGTTTTGACTGTTGGATTTGTGTGTCATCAGTGGGTGAACTTGAGCAGTAGGTCACGCTTTGATGCATCTGTGCCTTTGTGTTCTGTAGGATGAATCAGGACGATAGGAAGGAGCAGCTACAGTGAAGTCATAGGAATTAATGCGATGTGAATGGGCTAAAACAGAGACATGTGCACATAATATGTTTCCAGCTGTAATGGAAAATACAATGCAAAAACATGAAACATCAGACTGTTTGATCTTCTGTCAGAGCCACCACTAACAGCAGCGAAAGCAGTGCTTGCTAAATGGTAGCATTATTATTTTAATAAGTAAGCCCTGAAACAAAATGTCCAGTCTTCAACTGGTAGTAACTCTAAAAACTGAAAGAAACAAACAGTTCATCATGGCCTTGTGGCTCCCTAACTATCTTGTTTAGTGTTTTTCACTGCCTGTTAAATTTTAATACTTTATTAAGCTAAAATGGTTTATGTGACTCAGAGGTATAGTACAAACATTTTTGATTGCACAACAGACTGTGTAAAGTACTCCAGGAGGGACTATATTGTGTTGGAGGGCAACATTCTAGCTTTGTTGGAGGTCTGTCACAGCTATAAGCCAGTTTTTCCTGTGTGCTTAGGTATTTGTTGATTTTTGACGACAATATTGAAAGACTTGGGTTGTATTGGTTGTATAATGCAAAGTAACTTGAGATGACATGTTAAAATGAAATGTTTTGTCAAAAGCAATTTCAGTAACACTTTAGCCTCTGGCTATGGGGCACAAGTTCAGTCAGGTGGATTTAGAATCAGAATCAGAATCAGAATCAACTTTATTGCCAGGTACGAATTTTACACATACGAGGAATTTGTTGTGGCGATGAAGGTGCATGCGATAAAAATACAAAAAATACAAACAATGTAAACTAAAATATTGCGATATAAATATATATACACAAGCATTTTTTTCTTTTTTCTTTTAGCATTGAGGGCACAGCGACCAAGAGTGATGTGCCATGAAATGTGCAAATGAACAGGTAGTGTAGAACCTGACCCTGATGGAATCTGTTGGGAGGGGTTGTGGGGGATGGTTGCAGGACTGTTTCTTTGTTTTTCAAAACGACAGTAGAAGTCGTTCAGGTCGTTGCCTAGGCGTCAGTCGTTGATGGAGTGGGGGGCTTTAGGCTTGTAGTTGGTGATTTGCCTAAGCCCATTCCAGACAGACGCAGAGTCGTTAGCTGAGAACTGGTGTTGGGGCCGTACAGTCGTTTAGCTTTTCTCACCGCCTTTACTAAGGTACCATTTCATTTAGCTTTCCTTGACCCTTCCTTGTCACTTTATTATATATCATCTTATTGGTGTTTTCTTTGAGATCCTTTGCACAAAGGTGTATACAGATTTTTGGGGAAATATAAGATAAATGACTTATAACAGTGTTTTTCAATCCAGGTCCTGGTTTGCATGTTTTAGATGTTTCCCTAAGCAGCGCATGATTCAAATATGCTGAAATCTACAGCTACACTGAGATCTACTGGAGTTTTTAAAAATCTATATTTTACATCTTTTTGACTATACAATAAACCCTCACAGTTCGCAGTCTCAGTACATCACGGAGATTTCAAAAATATTCATTGAAAAAAAATATTCAAAAAAAAAAATTTAAAAAGCGAAAAAAAATACTGAAAAAAGGTAAATTTCAAACGAAGCGCGCG
Source organism: Hirundichthys speculiger (assembly GCA_018398805.1). Lineage (NCBI taxonomy): Eukaryota > Metazoa > Chordata > Actinopteri > Beloniformes > Exocoetidae > Hirundichthys > Hirundichthys speculiger. Next base: position 171,154 of record JAGFBZ010002829.1, read on the forward strand.
AGGCTAAAGCAAAACACATCACATCAAGAACGAGTCTCAGGAAGCAACAAAAGCCTACACGGGATGCCCCATGAATGAAAATCAAGGCCTGTGATTGGCTGCAAGCATTACTGTGCTGTCAGTGGTCTGTACGCTGATTGGCTGACACGCGTCTCCGCATCTCCCATCTCTTGCTCTCGTGAGACAAAGCTGAGTTTAACGCAGATACACTTGGTGTTTCCGTTCGTCAGTTCCGAATATCGCTTGCTTTTTTCAGTGATTTAGTGCCGTTTTAAAGTTAACTCATTCACTGCCACTAACGTCTATAGATGTCAATTGGGTCTAATGTGTGTCACTGAGGTTGCTAGGCAGAGCATCAAAATAAATATCAGAGTTTTGAACATCGTAGTTAGTGTTCTGATCCTCCAGATGGCAGCATCGCCACTCTCTATGAAGGCACCATTTCAACACCCCCCCCCCCCCCCCCCCCGAAGGAATTGCGAGTGAGAGAAAAGATGGCACAGTGCATTCTACTTCTGATTATGGAGGAATGGAACGAGGTAGAATCAAACTTTTTTTTCGAAAAGTGGAACTTCTCGATAAGTTGAGGGGGTACTTCACATCACAGTTTTTCACCATTCGCGGGGTGGGGTCACAGCCCCCAGTAACCGTGAAGCGTGAGGGTTTAAGCCTGATTTATACTCGAACGTCAGGTCGTCTGCGTCACCTACGCAGACACTTCGCAGACACTCCGGTGCGCCTACCCAAAATTGTAGGTTGACGCAGGCAGTGTCGCAGAGAGGAGAGAAAGGAGGTCTCTGATTTGTCAATTCTACATCCGCGTAGAAAATAACGCAATGAAGAAATGAGGAAGTACCCACATCTGTACGATTCTTGTTCTCCACACCACAAAGACAGCACATATTCTAGTAATTCATGAAGGGAGATTGCGATGAATGTGGGTCTGGATACGGCGGTAAGGGAGTGGAAAAACGCAAGAGATAAGTTTAGTAAGTTTAGCTAGTTCATGATTGTCCATCTTGCGTTTGTGGCGTAACATAGCGGAGACCACGCGAGTATAAATCAAAAGTGATGGCGGCATCTCTGCGAACAAGCTGACGGCGACACATTGCCGCGAGAGTATACACGGCCCTTTACTGCATATGCTGAAAAAGAACTCCAGGCAATACATATGAACAAATGCATTACTCAGACTCAGTGTGTGGTGAATTTCAGGGATATATGATGCTATTTTCATTCATGTGTGTCGTATGAAGCTGATTTTGAAGTTTTCTTTGTAGCATTATGGTAACACAAAACAAAAATTCAGCTGCAACAACCTGGAGACACTTCTAATTTGACTGGTTTTTCTTTTTTCTGATCTATTGGTGTTTGTATGAACATTTCAAGAACACAATGTCTCACCAAATTATTGATTACTTCTATGGAAAGAAGACATTCAAAGTTTGGCAGTGTAGAACACTTTATCTCGAAGGAAATTAAAGATCATGTGTGAGCTGAGGTCTCAGTTATAACAATGTGAGTTTACCTTTGCTCTCTGAGGTGCAGCAGCTGCTCCCAGCTTCTCCACACTTCTCCCTGAGGTCCGACACCTCTCTCTCCAGCCTCTCAACTCTCTCCCGCAGGGCAGCAAATTCTGCCTCGCAGCCACAAGACCCAGAACCCGACCCTGATGGAACCAGTTTGATCTTATGGGTCAGGACTAGAGGAGAACCAGGAGCCAGGTCAATCTCTTTGCCTGCAAAACACGGAAATAAGCAATGGAATTAAAACTGACAGCAGAAAACTTTTTTTTTTTTCTAAGATGAATACCAGTCATTACTCTAGCTTTAATGAGAAAATCTTACCTCCTTGGCTCACATCAGATGAATCTCCCTGAGTGGCGCATCCCTCTGAGATCACTACCTGTAACAAAAATAACCAAAAAGGCAAAGCATTGCATTTTGCTTTAAATTGTAGTGTCCTAATTCTAGACTGCTGGTATTTCACAAACAAGCATGTTACACTGTCAAAGCCAAAGCAGTTCCTTTCAATATAACTATGACTATGGTTTTTTTTCATTATTTAGTAGCTTATTTTGCCGAAACCTGGAGGATACAGAACCACTTCTTCTGTTAGTTGCTCCTCAACATCAACATTCTTCAAATATGAAGACAGATACACAGATATCCTTCCTCCCCACTGCAATTTGAATATTAAAGTAGAATAAAAGAGTTAAATTTAACCAAAGCAGCTCCCTTTCCTCTGCATCTCTTGCAGCAACTGAAAATCACAGCACTCTCACGTGTTAACTATGATGAAACTAACCCACAGAGCAACAGTGGCACAGGTGACTGAGGCTACATCTACACTGCAGGTCTTGATAGCCAATTCTATATTACTGCTTAGATCCAGGTTTTTTGTTTGTTTGTTTGTTATTGTGAGTTGCTTGCATCATCTTTTAAAAGTAACCCATATCTGATATGTACATTTACTCTGGTAAACAGCTGAGAAAGCAAGTGCCGGGTAGACGGGGTAGGCCAGTGACCTGGAAACAGTTAGGTGGCTGGAGAAGAAAAAAAACCTGCGCTCTTTTCAGTTAACACAGGTGAAAGAATGCAGGTGAGATAGGAGGTGGATATGAACCTATTTCTATTAGTATTTATGCATTTATACTTCTATGTTGTCAGCTGATTGAGTAAAAGTAAACAGCTATAATGGAAGTTCAGAGTTTACTTTGTTATAACCAATTGGTGCCACATGGTAGAAAACAAACAAACAAACAAACAACAACAAAAACCAATAAGAAATTGGTCACTTGAACCGTGCAGTGTTAATGCAGCGTAAGAGATTCAGGAAAGTAATGATGGAAGAGAAAAGAAGATACAAAACAAGAAACCAAAAAAAGAATGAATCTTGGACAGTGATGAAAAAGTAACTTAACACCGACAACTACAGGGGGACTAGTTGAGCTAGGAATGCTAAAAGTTCCTTTGTGTGTCTTTAAAGTCTTTTTTTTTATTTGTTGACATTAGAATTCTGATTTAATCGGGACTGTGGCCATAACAGTGTTTTCCCCCTACACCTGTCTATATAGTCGTGTCTGTAATAAATTAATGATGTATCAGCCATAATATAAGTGCATATGACTATTATTACTCCAGCTAATGGAATATTAGTACGAACATATATTGTCCTATATATTGTTTGCTGTATATTTGTGCCTCTCCTCTCTTCGTGCTCCACCCTCTCTGTCCTATCTACCCTCCTCTTTTCTTTCTTTACCTGGCTGGCTTTCAACAGGAAGCTCCGCCCTTATGATCCAAGTCCTGCTCAAGGTTTCTTCCCTCTTAAAGGGGAGTTTTTTTTACTTGACACTGTTTGTATTAAAGGTTTTCTCCCACAAGGGGACTTTTTACTTGCCACTTTTTCTTTACTTAATATTTGCTTGGTGTTCATGCTCTTGGTCCCTGAAAAGCACCTAAAGACACTTTGTATTGTAATATAGGCTATATAAATAAAGTTGAGTTGAACTGACTTGAACTATTGTGGACTTCCATGACTTATTGTCAACAGATCGAGGGGCTGTAACATTTTGTTGCCTGTGAGGTTATACCATCAGAGCGCGTGAGAAGATTTGTGTTTCTTTCTCAGCGAATTAGCGTATCTCAGCTGTTTGTTGTTTGCAGAGACGAGGAACCTACTGTCAAGTCCACTGATGGTCTGTGGTTAAACCAGACCGCAGCTAAATTTAGAGTGCGCATGGACCTGTATGGCAAATGGCATTTTAGCCCTTTACATCACTTTTTAAACTTATTCTTTTTCTACAAAATGTTTTAAAAGGTCTTTCTCATTTACCACACTTTAAAGAAGAAATAAGATTGGACCATTTTCAGAGACAATATAAAACCGGTTCAAAATGTCAGAAAACCACTTAAGTGGGGTTTTTTTTTTGGGGCTGCTGAGAAAAGATGAAGTATTTCCTGTTAATTATCCAGCGCTTCATTGTATTTTTTCTTTTTTTTTTTTTAAATAAAAGTCTGAGTAGGAAGCACTCCAGATTTTAGAGCTGCTGCTTTTTCACCACAGATGCGTCAGCATCATTTGACTTTTCAGTCCCATCTTGAGGGTTACCACATGTTGGCGTGCTAAAGACAGCAGCTGAAACAGTGGTGGCTTATATGACTAGTTTTCTACTGATTTCCCACCAACAATCAGTAACACCCTCAAATTAAAGTTGGTTATATTCTATTTGGTATATGTTTCTATAACAAACAAAAAAATGATTTTGATGATGATGATGATGATCAAGGACAATGATTTACCTTGATGGAGTCCTTCTCAGCATCCCTCGGTGTCCTTTCACCTCTGACCTGTAACTGTGTGGAGGTTGTTGGAGTAGAGAGGGCTGGTCCAGCCAGGAGGAGGAAGAGGAGGAGGGAGGGGATGGGAGGAAGCATCACTGGGATTGGACCAGGAAAATTCTTCCTCAAGGAGTTTCGGAGATCAAGGGATATATGTTGGACAGTTTGGGAAAATGTTTGTTGGATTCAGTTTTTTCCGAGATTTTTTGTTTTGAAAGATAATTGTGTCAATAGCTCTCCAAGTGAAAGAGATCTCCTCCAGTGGTGGTTGCTTTGCTTTCAGTCAGACTGAATGATGCTTTTACTTCTTGCCTTTTTGTACTCCATGGATTTCCTCCCTGGAAGTTACAAAGAGTTACTCATTTAAATTCACCTTAAATTCCATGTTCACTCAGCAGACTCCACTTTGACCACAATCAGCACAAAACAGGGACTATTAGCTTTTTATGGTCATGTCAGTGTAGCCTTATAGCCAATAAACTCCATGGAAAAAGCAAGTTGGTCTGAAAGAGCAGTCTGTTATCCAGAGGTTAGTTTTCTAACACCTGGAGCAGAGTAAGGGCTGGCATCCAGCCATATTTGTTAAACTGCTGTTGGTTATTTAGAACAATTTAGAGCCGTTTATGACATAGTTCCCAGTTTAGAATTTCCTGAACAAATAAAAAGGCCAAAACTAAGCTGGATTTCTTGTTTGAACCCTCATAGGCATACATAATAATAATTTTTAAAAAATCTGTCAATGTATGGTCTTAGAATGAAAAACTGCCTTAATTAAGCAACAATTTCTCAGACCTGCAAGATTTGTTAATTGCACTTAATGTTCATCTAGTACTAAAATGTGTTGTCATTCAGGTTTAACTGCATTTGAGAAAAGTAAACTTTACATATAAGAATTTGTTCTGTTCTCAAAACCAGATTTGTCAGACTCAAATTTTAGGTTTTTATATATGTAAAACATACAGCAAGGCTTTATTGGATTTATTTAAATTATCATCTCAGTAATTAAAGCAGGTAATTTTAAAAGTTGAAATCAAAGAAGTTTCACAATGTAAATGTTGATCATACTGTATAAAAAGAGTTGAACAGATGATTTGTGATATAACCCATAGGTATTCTGAACAGATGGTTTGAAGCATAATAATAGGAGGCCCAGTATGATGCCATACTGGTAGAAGCTCCAACCAGCCTGACAGCTATGGAAGATGTTCTCTTTAGCTCAGTTATCCACAAGCTAGCGATTTTAGCTTAGTTTAGCTCATGCTAACCTATAATCTACTCTTAATTTCAAATGTCACAACCAAAACAACATCTGAAATGAGGAAGGGCTGAGCTAAAACGAAGACTGACAGAGCTCTAACCAAGCTCTGCTGGGACAGGCCAGTCATTCCAGTGCTCAGTCAGGACCTCCTCGGAGCCATTGGCTACTGGTCCAGATAGTCCACCTAGAAGTGTAGGAACAGCCATTTTCCTGTTAGCTCTTGTAAGCAACCTTCAGCTATGATCAAAGATAGCTGCTTTCAGCCCAAACACACAAACACACACAATTATGCATAGATTTGTGGCTTTTTTTTTAAATTTTCCTTGAAGATGTACTTTTTATTTGTAATTTCATATGATACATGAGAACCAGCAACTTTCTTTAGTTGCATTAATCTTCAACACACAACGACGTGCCAAACGTCACCAAATTTGCACATTACAGCGACAATGATTCATTGAGTACCACTGAATAAAAGTAAACTTTCTTCTTATTTTTCCCTTTTTTCCCTCACTTTTATAATTTGGGTTTTGGGGAAAGATGGTGGAAAAGCATTTAGTAAGATGGTAATACAGTGATCCCTCGCCAATTCGCCAATTTTGATTTTTTTCAGTGATCCCTTATTTTTCAGTTAATGGGAACCACAACATTTCTTTGCTGTGAGAGAACGCGCACAACATCCTGTGATGTTTCCGCAATTTTTTCTTGATTTTTTTAAAAAAATATTATATATTTCTGAAAATTCCGTGAATAACTAAAACCGCAGGACTTAACGCGCGAATTGGCAAGGGATCACTGTATCACAAAAGTTCTTTTCTTTTCTTGATTTCGACTGAGGCAAGCTGTGAAATGCCTTTAAAAGGTGACAAAAACCCATTAAACACTCTGATCTGAAATTACGGGAAAGGATAGATCCTACATGCATTTCCCCAGGCAAGTCGTCAAAAACACAAACAGATGATATATGAGTCAGACCTAAAGTTTCCCCTGAGAGCTTTACAACAAAAGCTGGTTAATACCTGACTAAGCTACTGTTCAAATCGACACAGCAACAACTTTGAATGGAGAAAGCAGCTGCTGAAAGTTCCCAACAGCATAACGTCATGTTTCCTGACTCGTGGAGCAATAAATTCAATTTAAGGGAAGACATGCTGGTATTCATAAATGCCTCTTAAATATGAGGGCGTAGTTTAGTTCCCCATTCCTCTGTGTTAAATTCTGTAATCACCTTAAAATATAATTTGAGTAGATGTTTGATATGTTCAAAGGTCAATTATTCAAACTAACGATAACTTATGACCAAAACATGGTCCAAAGCAGAAGGTCCAGAAATCATTAGAACTTCATTATATTATGGCAGTATTGAAAATGCTCTCATTTTATTCCATGCTTTCTGACATTTTATGCAAACATAGTTTCTCAAATTTTCAAGAGCAGGGTTCATCTCTGATAACTCATCCAATCCAGATCACGACTAATCGGTAACAAGGGATCAAACAAATAATAACAATAATCTCCCTCACCATAACAGCAGCAGCAACAGTTGTCTGAACTCTGAACACAAGGCTCATAACACCAGATGCGCCTGTGTCCACTCATGCCTCAGATTTCTGCTTCTGGCGTGGTCTTTAGCTGTTATTGCCCATCCACCTCAAAGTTGGACATCTTGTGAGTCTGAGCTGCTTTTTCTGCTCAACACAGTCATAAAAACTTGTTATTTAAGTTATGAGGTCTATGTGTTTGGTCCAAATAGTTTGGCATGTGGCCTTTCGTGTCCGTTCGCAAAAGTGCCCCTTTGTTAAGTTTTTGTTTTGTTTTGTTTTGACTCTAGTGACTGTTGTGGTAAAAACCCAGGAAATAAGATGGTTCAGAAACACTCAAACCATTACAATGCAGAACCAATGATCATATCACTCTCAAAGTCAATGAGATTCACTGAGGCTACTGACTTGTGTCTGCAGCTACAACATTAAAATCACTGCCTGATGAGCTCAATACGATCGATTCTCTGAATTAAATAACACTCGCAATGTTACAATAGCCTCTTTCAGCATTTTTTGAAATATTAGGCAGCCAACCAGCTGTCAGTTGTTGAAGCTGATGTGTTTAATCAGAATAAAACAGGAATTCATCTTTGTCAAAGAGCCAGTGGACGGCATCAGAGCATATCCAGTGTTGCTGGTATGGTCTTCAGTAGTAGGTGTGGGCAGATGTTAAACTGGTGTTGGTACCATGGGGTCTGTAACAGAGTGCAGTTATCCTTCATGACAAACAGCACCACTATCAGGGATTTATATGATGTTAATTCATTGTAACTGCTAATGAATGACGAAGCTGCCAGAGTCAGAGGGTTAAAATACGAGTGATTGCATTCTGCTTTTCAGTCAGTACATTTACATGACGTCAAAATTACTGCATTAGTCTACAACTGAACAAGACCGAACTTGACACGAGTCGGGCTAAAACACCCAGATACGTTGTGACTGGTGGCGAGCTAATTCCTGCATGTAAACATTTAAAGGAACTGGAGGTGGCACTGCACATCCTCCATAGGTCCCACCTCAGGCTTTAACCCAGACAGACTAACAGAAGTCAGTACAGAGCAATGCAGAGAAGAAAAAAAAACCTAAAGCATACAGGATGTACAAAATGTACAGAGATGTAAGTCAGTCCAATTCACAATTTTTCCAATTTGCTGCCATCGGCTAAACCTGGTGTGTGACATAAAAGGTCGCCCTTAAAATCCCAATGCTAACAAGATGATAATGTGCACTATATCAGAGCGAGTGTGATAAACTGTGGTCGGTAAAAAGAAATGAGTCTTCTTAAACTGCCACTGTGTCGAGCGATACCTGTAGTGCGACTGAACCACTTGTAAATGTTCTGAGCAGTATCCAAGCTGCGTGTTTGCTCATTTCATGAAATGCGATCTAATATCACATTCTGCTGCTTTTCAGGATAGTTGATTGTGTTTGCATGTCTTAAATGTGTGAACTAATTTTCAAACTGCTTTGTCTCAAATATGAACCTGCTGACTGAGCAGAATTTCTGCACTGTCTCCTCCCTTGTTTGTCAGCTGCTAATTTAATTTGAGTCGACACAAGGTGGGGTAAAGCATCTGAAGTTTAATTTGAAACCATCTGAAGTTTGGCCAGTTCAGTAAGCTGCTGCAGACTTTACTGAATAGGCCTCGGTGGGAACATTGAGCTTGTAAATACCTGCGATTGACAGCTGTTTCAACTGCTGTATTGGTTGGACCTCAAGAGGGCAACCAAATCTTCCAGAAAGAACAAAAACTCCTCTGATGCTCATCACCTGTACTTTCTCTTTCTGCTGGTATTTTCTGCCTGCTCATTCAGCTTTCAGCAGCCAAGGTAAATCCCCTCTTACTACCTCTTTAAATGCAAACTTGGCTCCCAACACCAAAACATGGCTAAGTGATTTAATCCAGGAGTCATTCATTTGAGAGGTCAGTGTATGTAGTTATTTTATTTTTTATCTCGTTTACTTTAATGGAGAAATTAGGAAAATTATGCAATAAAATATCTTTACAATATTACTCATAATCAATCAGTTTCTCTCTTCTTCAGCATGTGAGCACAAACTCCTCCTGTCTTCGTGTGAATTGCCAAGCATGGTCGAATGTCCTGCTGTCAGAGGACCTGAACATCTTTGGGGGTCTTAGAGTTAATCGTGTATTAATTATGTGAGTCTATCTGTCCAACAGCTTATCTCAGCTGTTTTGTCCTTTGGTGAAGCCCAGGGTACACCTGGACAGGTGACCAATCCATCACAGAGTTATCATATATATAAACACTCACCCCCATCCCTAAGACCAGTTCAGAATCACTAAGTCCAATACACATGTATTTGGAGAGATTAAAGCAGCCCATGTAGCCATAGAGACAGCATGTAAACTTCACATAGAAAGGCCCTGGCCGAGGTTAAAAAAAAAAAAATGTAGCACCTGCACCTTTAGTGACAGCTACTTGGTCATAACGGTTATGATTTAGTGCAGGTGCTGCGTGCTACAAAGCTTTGATCAGCTAGTAATAATGCTGAGTTGATAAATATCCTCAAACACTGAAGTTTTGATGAGGCAGCTGCTGTGAAATCCATCACAGACCAGGGCAAAACACGTTCAAGGGCCAAGCTCATGGAGTCTATATGAATACATGAAATAATTTTGAAAGAGAACATCGGTGCTCACGTGCAACATTTGGAATCCTCACATGTGTTTTGGTTTTTACACTTTATCTGCTGTAAGACAGTCTGAAGCAGCACGGATGTTTTAATGAAGACATGCCAGAGGATCAACATCAACTTGTAGGCTCTCAAATTACAACATGGCATAATATCACATTTCAGAAATTCTAATTTTAATACTAAAATTAAATAACTTTCATTTTTTTTAGTCCGTCATTCATGTGAGGTTTTAGGACCTGAACTGACTGGCTCAAATACAACTTCTGTTTACTGAGAATTTTCATGTTTCCCTTTTCCTGAGATTTAATTTCCTTCACATAGCTGCAGCTGTTTGCTTCCCTCTGTGCTGTTTGCACAGGGAGGAATAATCCAGGATTATTGTTGCTGTTGCTATGTTATTTATCAAATAATTTGAATTCTCTCATATTTATGAGGATATACTAAAAAATTGACTCATGTGGAAAAACATTTTTTCTTTTAAATAATCAGTGACAGAAAAACCTTCCCACAAAACACATAAATATCCATCTATATTTTATATTATTTATCACTGGAAAAAAAGCCCATGAAATTGTATATTTTTGTCTTCTGCATATTCCAACCAGCTGTTTAATTTGGAAAAAAGAGCCTTTTTGCATAGTTCCTGATCGAATTTTATTTTCACCAGATGCATCATCATAGTTTTTAAAACTGCTTGATTGTTTTTTACAAACAGCAGTTCAAAAAACTGCAAAATATTTAGCTCGATTTCAAAGAATGCTTCACAAATAATCACAGCTGCAAAACTGAAAGGAGAAAATGTTTATTCAAACTTTCAAGTGATTATCAAAATGCAGATGTATTTAAATTTTCAAATGCATCTGTGTTTGGAAATGTGCATGTTTCCAAATGCATATTGATTCTGCATCCATGATATGAGACAAACTATATTAAATAATTTTCAGTGTTCACAATGAAATTGATCAAAAGGGCTTAAAGTACATTTCTGCTCAATGGGGCACTTCGTCTCAGAAAGTAGAAAAGCATCTTACCTGCTCAGAGATGTGAGGAGTTTCTCTCCTTGCTGGTCCAGAAGTCTCCGTGTGAGTCTGTCCAGCTCTGTGAAGCTCTCACTGGCTGACCAGCAGGGGGAGGGGGGTGGACAGAAGGAGAGAAGGAAGGAAGAATGAAAGGAGGAGGAGGGGAGGAGGGAAGCAGTAAAATTTTCTCATACTTGAAGAATTTTTTCCTCCCTCTCTCTCCACTCCTTCTCTTCCTCCTCCTCTCTTTCTCTCTGATGTCATTCTATGTGCTTCACAGGTCCCTTCTGGGCGGACGGAAAACATCTGAATTTTTAGATGTTTTTAAGAGAACACAGGGGCCAGATATCCTTAATGTGTTTTGAAGGGGTCTCTGTCCTCTGCTGCTAACATTTGCGACCAGGAGACAGTCCATTCTGTTCCTCCCTCTGGCTCTTTTATTTGTGAACTGGGATCTGATTTTGATGCAGCACTGACAGACCTGCTTCTCCATCACAGTCAGTGGAGAAGCTCCAGCCTCTGACATCACATGCAGATACTTGGCTGCCTTCACCCTTGTTTTGCTCAGAAAAGTTGTAAAAGAACTCCAAGACATGGGATGCTGTCATACTTTCAGTCATATCTTTTAACTGGTATTCGAGTGAGGATGAAGCTTGGCAGAGGGATCAGAGAATCCATAAAATTAAGAGTTACTTTGAATTTAGACAAACATTTTAATTTGAAATGATTTATAGTCTAATTACTTTATTTAAAAAAAAAAAACTTAGACAATGAATTAATAGTCTATCAAGATAAGCTGACTTAATATGCTGCAAAATTCATATCTGAACCAGTGACCGCAAGCATCCCCAGACCACAATAATAGGACATAAAAGGACATAATATCATCCCAAAAGCCTTTGCAGCCTTAACATCCAAAGAAATGCTCAGTTATTTTTAGAAACAGTTATACTGATTGCGAATAAACATGCCAGTTCTTTTGTGACACATTATTCTTTTTCTAATAAATTATTCAACATCTCGTCTTTTTTTTGTGTGTCTGCATTTACATTCATGGTTAGGGCCATCACCTAGCAAAACCATCTAGTATTTATATGCAATTTAATCTTGTTGGACTTTTTTGAGAGAATGTGAAGGATGAATGTGTCCTTCACCAGTCCTCTCTGGCAGTAAATTCTAACATCTTTATTAACTTCTTAAATCCTGATTTCATCAGAGAGGACTAAAAAACACCAGCAGTGAGACATTTAAAGACAAGACAGTTAAAGAGACATGACAGTGAGGGTGTGGTGTGTGCTGGGTTGTGACGTGTGAGGGGGTGTTGTGTAGTGGATTGTGTTGTGACAGCTAACAAACTTAAAAGATAAAAGCAGAGAAAACTACCAACAAAACTGGATGAACACCTTCCAAGCTAGAGACCTGTGGGCATCATGTAAACATTATGGATTGATTGTGTTGATAGAAGAGAGGGGGTGTTGGGGGAGGGGGTGTGAATAATAAACGTCTATAAGCTAGACTTGTGAGTAGACTTCTGAATGAACATGTATACATTACTTATTAATTAGGATAAACATACACACATACATATATACCAATACATCTTGGCAGTGAAGGTCTATTTTACTGGTTTGTTGGCCTTCATACAGCCAACATTAAACATTAAACAACACGGATGCTCAGAGCAAAGTCCATCTATAAACCCATCCATAAAAACTCATTTTTTTTAAATGTATCGGTCATTATTATAGCAATTTACATTGTTGGACTGACTTCTTCACTGTCACCCAGGGTTTACTGGACTACACTGGGATGACTGCATTGAATTAGAGTATAATTTAATTTAGTTCAAATTGTGACTGTATAGATTTATCTTCTGTGTAAAGTGACTTGAGATGACCTTTGATGTGAACTGGCACAATATAAATAAAGGTGAATTTAAACTGAAGAATTGAAAAGAATGTTAGATAATATTCTTTTCAGTTTTTTATTTCTGACAAACATATGAGCACAAAATGTTATGATCGTGTCACTCGCTTAACTATTTTACCATTTTAACAGACAATAATTCAATAATAATTCATGTTATTTTTATGATTAGACAAATGTTTCTTTGTACTGTAGCTGTTTAGCTGACCAAGTGGTTGTTTTATTAGATTGCTATATGTCAGACATGCATGCGCATCAATGTGGACATTATCTTTTTTTCTCTACACTGCTTTATTTTCAAAGGTTGAAGCCTTCAAGTCAATTCTGTAATGCGGAAAGTGAGTGAAGTGACTTGAGGTCAAATATGGAGGCTTTGAATCAAGTTCAGGGTGAGGCAAAAGATTTGGATGGCTCAGGTCAGCTTGAGGAAAAAAAATCAAATAAAGTGATAGATTGAACATGGCTCCAGTGCCTCAGTGGTTCAGTTTGGATTTAGAGATTGGATTTTTCTCATCGTGAACGAGAGTAAGGATGCAGTACTTTCAAACACACTGTAGTCACAGTTATTTTGCTCCAATAGTGAAACGGCCCGACTGAGTTACCTTTTAGACATCTAGGTGTTAGCCTGAGGTTTTGCTTTGAGGTTTGTCTTGCTAATGCAAAATTTAGATCCATTTTAAAAACAAATACACTTATTTTATATAGCTAAAGTGAAATATATCCATATATAGCTATAATATATAATTAGAGTCAAACATTATGGTAATTTGAGGCTTCTCAGTTGTGATGTGAAGCCAGTCTGCTTCATTTAGCCTAACTGACCAACCCTGAAATCCAAAAAAAAAAAAAAAAATCTAACTGCAGTCTTTGGAAAAAACTACCACATGTATCAAATATAAAAAGTTTCAGCGTTAACAATGACGTTCAAATGTCTAAATACTACAGAAAATGCTACAGTGAGTCTCAGAACATCACAGGACGGTGATTTGATTTCTCTGGCTTCCTCCAACAGTCCAGAAACATTTTAGATTCATTCTAAGCTTGCCACAGCAGTGAGTGTAAGAGTGCACAGATGTTTATCTGTATGTGGCCCGGTGATGAAATGATGACCGATCCAGGGTGATCTTTCAGCTTGCTGTTCAAGCACAACTGCCCCTCAGTGTACCTGGAAGAAATTTTGGTGCGACAGTCATCATCTCATTTCTATATTCATCTCATTTCTCATAACACACACAAAGTATATGGATAAATGAGCCAGAGAGAGAGATACGAGCCCATGATCCAGTCAGTTAGTTATAACCCTTTTCAGCAAGTGAACATTATCGCCTCACTCCTGAACACTCACTCGTCTGCTGTGGTGCAGACTCCTGCTGTGTGTGAGAGCTGAGCCAAGCGGCAAAACTCTTAGTTTACCAGTCGGTCTTTGTTCCTACTCTCACAGATGGCCACGGACCGTGGGTAGTGACCAAGACTGAGACTGCAAATGCAAGCGGCTGAAAGGACTTTTCAGCTACAGCTCAAATATAATCTTCAAATGAAGCACCCGTGTAGATTATCTGTGTGGGGAGTCAGCTTAAAAGATCCGTTTCATACATAGACTGTGTTTTTGCTATGGGTTCTTCATTTTACTCTGCTGTGCTAGAAAGCATAATTAGATAGGGAGCTTAGTTCGGCACTCTTGCAAACCAAAGTAAGTCAAAAAAACTGAGAACATAACAAAAGCCGCTATGCAGCTACTTCATATCAGCTTCAGACTATTTGTGAAGGTTCAGGGGTCAAAATATCACGCAAGATCCTTTAGAAGACATCATCAGTTCTATTCAACAAATTTGAAAGATTACTAATGTACTTTCCACATCTTCATTATGAGAACTGCACTTTTCTTGTGGATGAAATAAAGAGAAGCTGTTTTAAAAAAGAATCAGAGTGAAGGATAAACTGGTCTTTACAAGTAAATAAAGTGAAAACAGTTTTATGAATCAGGTGCATGCTGATTGCCATCACCTCAGTAGTTTATAGAGTGAAGGTCATGGGGCAAGGTGTGTTTTTCTTTTCTCTCCTTAAACATTTGTGGAGCAGCTGATTTTTTTCTTCCAATAAAAATCAAGTTTTTAGACTAAACAGAACTCCAGGAATAATAGTTTGAGCAAGCCACAACATATATCAACATGTATGCCTTTACATTTGGAAAAAAAAACAAAAACCCTCTAAGATATCAATCTGGAGTTCATTAAGCATAATTCCCTCGCTGCACCTTTAATGAATAACATTCACTGACAGGATGAAGACATGTTCACCCTCTGTACGAGTTAGAAACCATGCGCTCTCCTCCGTGTGATTCCAAGAACTGAACATTTTAACTGCCCACTTCAAGTACTGACCTCTGAGCCTTTAAGATGCCCCTGTGACTCCTGTTTGTAGGCTTTCACGATCCCTGTGGGAGGGCAGAAATGACTGAAACGCCCCAGAAACCAAGAACACGTGCACAATGAAGGCTAAATGACCCACATGTTGGCAGTCAAGTCAAGTCGTGTCTGTTTGATCAAGAGGCCAAACAAACAGTAAAGATATCATGGATTTTGTACAGCTGGAAACTGCTGATCCAAGCTGAAAACTACACCTTCATTGGTCTGTCAATAGTTCTGACGTAGTGTATGTGTGTGTGACCAGGAAGCAGCCATTTCCACCGTGATTTATCCCCCCCCCCCACACACACACACACACACGCACACGCACACACACACACACGCACACACACACACACACATAAACAATGGTTTCTGGCACTTTTTTGACCTACGAATGAGGAAGTAGCTTGTGTTAGAGTAACACAAGCTACTCTAGTTTCACCCAAACTTGTCATTTGTATAAACCTGCCACCTGGATCTTGATGTAATCTTCTTGTGTGGGATCAATACCTTTAGATAAAGTATTCATAAGGAATAATGTAAATAAACGATCAAATTCACTGGGGAGACAGCTTCATAGGAGTCATGGGAGTCTACTGAGGTGCGTTTGTTTTGAAATTTGTCTTTTTTTGTTTCTTTTTTTAAGTCAGTTTCTATGAAGCTATATGTGCAATAATAACAACAACAACACAAACAACAATAATAATAATAATAATAATAATAATAATAATAATAATAATAATAATAATAATAATAATAATAATGGGCCATCAGCTTTCATGGGCCATGAAAGCTGATTTATCTTATGCAGAGGATTAATTTAAATGCCAAGCCTAGTAAACAGCAACAACTATAAAACCACCAAAATTCATGTTTTTAAATTGTGGGAAAGCAAAAGATCGCTACGCTGTTTTGTGTGGAGAAGAACCAACGTGACATGAAAACTATAAAGTCCAAACCTACCCATGTCTGTTAATTCTAACCATTGTACATAAAGAGGAGTGACTAGACTGTGGCAGCAATAGTGTGATGCAGATGTTCAACAAAAGGCATCTCTTATGAAAGTCTGTGGACTAATGTCTGCACATATTACTACTTTACTACAAAATCTACTTGGTGTTTTAATGGACTCTTGTTTTTGTTCTTTTACTTTTTCTTTCAGATCAACACAGTAATTGTAGTAGTTGAATATTAGAAATGAAGCAGGTGGAAATACTGTTTCCCCCAACAGCTGTTACATTTGCTCAAAGGCTCAGAGGGCAGCGGCCTGAATTAACTTTAGTTGACTTGGCAGGCATATTTGACAGGAACTTCAGCGTTTCAGCTACTGATGCTGTCCTCAGGTGTCAAAGTGCTGTTGCTGTCACACAGGGAAAATTAATCCTAATGGGAGTAAATGGAGGAGTGTTGAGGCTTTCCTGGATCAAACACAGTGACGCTTGGACATGTTGAAATCTGCAGAGACACGGGATGCAAAATTGTCTGAACTCTGAAATCAAAAAGCTTCCACACTGGATGCAATAATAATAAGAGCAAGCCAACTCAGTGTTTGTGGTTAGTTAATATCTTTCTAACAACCACTGTAGTGGATCTAGCTTGTCTTTGAATTTATGCACACACACACACACACACAATTCTGACAAGTCAACTCATGAAGTTCACAAGTGCTTTGTGTAAAGAGACAGAGGGATGGTAGTGGTCCATGACATGGCTGGAAGAGTGCCATTTGCTTCTGCAAAAACAAAACAAAAAAAAAAACAGAGGCCAAGAAACTGCCTGAAAAATCCAGTCTGCTCTTACTGTTCTGCTCCACTGAAATTAATAGGACTGCTGCAGTTCCACACCAACTGTGCTGACATTCTCAAACCGAGAAAGGGTTTTCTCAGTTTTCCAACATTTTTCAAGCTAATTAATGAAATGACAAACTTGGAAAATACCCCCCCAAAAAATCTACAAAAGAATGATTTTAGAAAATCTTATTTTTCCTCAAAACATCCTCAGTAATTTTTCTAATTTTTGCAGTGATTGGATATGTTATCCTGCAGAAAGAGGCCACCGCCATAAGCTGGAGGAGACCAAATAGTGAAAAGATCGTGACAAATATTAAATTCTTTATCATCAGAGTTAGAATTAATTAAACCTGAGGAATGGAGTCATCCGAGTTTTCATGGTGGCTTGGGAAATTTAAATCCATTCCTTAAGCAGGACCAATTTTAGCTCTCAGAGTTAATGACAGGGAAAGCAGTTCCTTGCTTTACACATTAGTATCTGAGAGGATAACCCTGCTACTGGGCAATGGTTGGTCATTTAGAAGAGACAAATACTCCTTAGAAGTAACCCTGTCTAATAGCACCAAATCAGGAGCGAGAGAGTTTAATGATATAACTTCCCAAATCACCATAGTACCACCTCCATGCTTCAAAACTGTGGTCAGGTCAAACATGGGGACACAGATGACAGTCCACATGCATGGTCTTTTAATATTATAATTACACAGACAGCGTCTGGGGACAATGATTTAGTTTGCTGAGAAGAGACAGGACGTATTAATTGTATCCTTTAACTGTAGTTAAAGCTTGCATTATCATGCAAGATAATTTCCTTCGTAGTTTTCAATGACAGAACTAGGACTTACATGTGAAAGTAACTGCTCATTAAAAGAAAAAACTCAACAGAAACACAAATGAGGAGAGCATTTTAAATCTTAGAAGAGGTGAAGTCATTATGAGAACCGAGGAAAGCTGTAATTAGGAGAAAGGAGACAATCAAGTGGTTAGTGGGTGGCAGAACAAGTGAGGGGGACAAGTGTAAGAGAAGAAAAGAAAGGTTTTAAAAACCTGTGAGGAACAAAAACAAAAGAAAGACGCGAGGAAAGTCGTTAAAGGAGGAGAAAAAAATGGCTGGAATAGTATTAAAGAGTTTAAGAGGGTGTCCATCCGTCATTTGTGTCTGTAAATGCAGATTTTTCCGTCTTCAGCTGTTAAGATCCTTAAGCAAGCTGGCATGCTTTAGGGCAGAAAATCGTGGTTGATCTAACTGCTGTGGAACATCACAAGTTTCCACAAGAAGAATATTTAATTGTTAAGAAAAACCCCAACAATTTCTTCCATCCTCCCATAATATTTTAGGGCCCAAAAGCCCCCACAGCAGAGATGAGTTCCATTGCTTCCCCAGGCAACAACTATATATATGTAAAGATGTACGTAGTCATGGTCAGAAGTGTGACAACAATGACGGCTGGTCGCCACTAGAACCTGATCTTTCGTAAATGGTCAGTGGCACAAACCAGTGCTACAGCCTGAGAAGGACTTCAAAATGTGTTGTGGAACAGGAAGTCGGTGGGAATTTTGGAGGATGGGGTGGTCGCGGGAGTCGGTACGGACATTGCAGCAAAGTTCTGGATGCATTGACGTTTATTGCAATAGTCAAGGAATCAGAGTTTCAGCAGCAGGGAAGGAGGTTGAGAGTCGGAGATGGTCAGTGTTTTTGAGATCAAAGAAAGTAGCGACAGTGAGGTGGTTGATGTGATGTTCAAAGGTTAAATTATGGTCAAAGATGACGCCAAGGTGAGGCAGTCTATCAGAGAAGAGCAGGTCATTGAAGGTGATTGATATGTTAGAAATATAAAGTTGGATGTCATCAGCATAACAATGGAGGTGGAAACCGTGTTAAGGAATTATATTTTCAAGGAGGAGAATGGAAATGATGAAGAGCAGAGGACCAAGAACCGAACACCGGGAAATACTGGGGCAGAGGAGCAAAGAAGGTGCAGTTATTGACTCTGATAAACTGTTGTAATTTGATGACGACACTGAGGACGATCTAAATGGAAACATTTCCATTTATCTGGCCTCATGGAGGAGTGGCAGTAATTTATTAATAATGATTGATTCAAATGAAAATTAGTCAAATACAACAACTACCTGATGTGCTTGAACAGAACAGTCTTGGTGTGTGTCATGTCATCACACACCATGTAGTGTGAAGGAAGGGCACCTGATCTGATCCGATCCTAATCTAAGTCACAGTTATAGACAAACACAATGCACTTACGAGGATGTAAGTTTCCTTGACATTATCCTTGAGATTTTGGTAAACTTTATTTTTCCCTCCATGGTGGCGTATTCCAGGCCATGAGGCCGAAGCAAGCCCAAACCATGGTGCTACTTCTTACCATTCTTCACAGCTTGATGTTTTGATGTTTGTAAACTGTGCTTTTTTTGTACCATATAATGTTCTGAATAATCATCCTAAATTCAGCTTCTGCTTTCTCAGCCCACAAAACATTTTCCCAGCAGCATTGCAGATCGCCAAGGAGCTTTTTTAGGCGCAAAACAATGTGTTTTTTGGAGAGCAGCAGCTTCCTCCATGGCGTTCTGCCACGGACACCCTGCCTGTTCAGTGACTTGTGCACAGTAGACTCATGATCAGAGACATTTGCAGCTCCATTCATGTCTTTAAGCCTTTCGCTGTCACTTCTGGGTTTTCATTTACCTCATGGAGGATTCTGCATTTTTCCTTTGGAGTCATCTTAATTAGGTGCCTAATTCTGCAAAGAGTTACACTACAAAACTATCTCCATACAGTTTGTGTAACTGTGGACTGACAGATGCCTAAACACTTTGAGATTTTTGTGAAGTACAGTTCACATCAACAGACCCTTCTTATAAACGGCAAATTTGAAAGATTTGCCTTTTTATCAAAGTAGCTCTAAACCATTTCTTTAATTTAACTCCAGGTGCACAATTAGCATTTAGTTAATGGGTTCACTTACTTTTGCCTCCAGGACTGTGAATAATGCCAAGTCATATTTACCCCAGTAGCTTTTATTAAACACAAATGTTCAGTTGGTGTGTTAAACAAAGACGCAATAAATTAATATTGCTTGTGTGTTAACAATTTAAGGTTAATGTGTTTGTTTTTATTGTGACTTGGATTAAGATCAGATCACATTTTATGCCAATGTAATGCAGAAAACCACCACACTGTCCCATAAGAACATGTACATGTAGTTGTAAAGATGCCTTTACTGTATTTAGAGAAATACAGTAGAAAATACTAAACTTAATTCTTCCTGTCAGATTCAGGAAATGTATTTTCAACAATAGCTTCAGCAATAGTTTTAAACAGACAAGAAGAGTGAAGTTGCCTGGCCGTGCTGAGTGACTAAGACTTGACTCAATGGGAGGAAACTTCCAGCGGTCAAAGTGGTTTTAATTTTACATTGAGGTTAATGTGAAGCTGCGATCTCTGTGGCAGGCGGTTGATCTTGTGAGATACGTTTCTGAGTTGCACGGGCCTTTGCTCTGTGGTGTCTGCATGACTAACACTTGGTGTTCACGTCAATCATAAAACCACATCTGAGTAGTTGATACATGCAAATGTATCTCACTGCACAAAAAGGCTTCCTCTGCGTGTGAAAGATGTTACCGATAGCTGGTTTCTGTTTACTAAACTTGCCAAATTATAACATGGCATCATTGTATTGAAGCTACGTACAAAGTGTGAGGAAAGTTTCTTTGTGAGAGATCTTGTTACACTTGTGCTCTAAGCCGTCATGTGGTATTCCTGTATAATAAGTTGTTCATGTGCAAATCCCTCTCCTCTCTGCAGTTGCAGTGAAATACGCCTTCAGCCTGATAATCTATTAGTGAGGAGGGGATCCAGTTTGCTCTCCGGTCTCCTGCACCTCTCCAGTCTAAAGTGACTGCAGCATTACATCAGGACGGCTCAGATTTTCATTGCAGCTCATTTACAACAGGCCTGTCAGGACCTGTTTGTCCGGCTGCTCACTGCAGCGCCATGTAACACACAAAAAAATATATATATATATAAGTAAAACCGGTGCACAGAAATACCTATAACTCATCAGATGTACCTGCCAGACCTCTCTTACCTAATGCAGGATTTAAAAAACACAGTCAGGGTCCCACACCATTTATAAAAGACACAGTGTGAAGTCGCAACCCAAACCTTCAGTGTAAAGAACCAGACAAACAGGTTTTTGAGTTGCGTTGAAGGAGGAAAATTCTGCACAAGGGTTTTATAGACTGTCATGCAGCATAAATACATAAATAATGGCATCATTATGTTACAATTTTTCTCTGAATATTTTCCACATGCTCATACAGATAAAAAGTTTCCCAATGTTCTTACAGTGAAACGAACCTCATCAAAACCCTCCTTGTAGAAATATGAGATTCTTTCTCTCCCTTAAATACCAGAATTTAAGATAAAGCACCAACATTTGAGCAGCTTGTAAATCTCTCACTTCCAGTTGGCTCATTACTGCTCATGAAGCTGAGAGGTGGACACACTGGTTTTTGATTTATGATAACTTTTAAATGAAATCTTTTTTTTTTTTTAAGAGAAATAAAAGAAATGAACATAGCGTCTTAGTCTGGAACTGACTCAGCTCCTTTTGTAAATTATGATGTCACTCAAAGTTAAATAGACAGTGAAGCAGGATATGTTTAAGTTTTAGTTTTTATCATTGATAAGTCACGAATAACACCATGTTGTTTAAGGTTTTGGGTATATCTTACTCATAAGCATATACTCCAATTGTGCTCTAATTGTGCTCTGATGAGGCAGTCAGTCGGCTGTTAAACAACAGGCTGGACTACGACTGAGGTGATGAGCGGATTTTTATTCTCCAAGTCGTACAATTCAGAGGTCATTAGCTCACATCACAGAACAAAGGATGGTTCAGAATGACAAATTGTCAGTAGGAAACAGCCGTCTTTAAAACATCACATGAAAACATCAGAAACTTGGACACTGTCTAGATGCCTACGTGTCAAAACTTAGCAGACTTGATGGAGCCAGAACAATAACAACTATGGCCTTAGACCAGACAGGAATCGGGATCAACACAGCAATTTAGACCTCAGAATGTGATTTTTAATATCACACGCCATCAGGTCATCACTGTACTACATCCACCCCTCTTTTCTCTCTACTTCCGTTCCTCATCTCAACATTCGGTAGTCACTTTTAGCACCTAAAAAAAGTCCACAAAGCAGCTCATGACATAATGGGTACATCTACTTATTTTAGTTTTTACCTGGTATCAAAATTCATCCTAATTGGTCCAATCACAAATGGAAAGCTCTAAGTCTGTCAGGTACACAGGTACCTGATTTCTGTCTGCAAAGACCAAATACATTGTTTTTATACAACAACATTCCTAAAGGCAATGATTAAACATCCAAACACGGGGAAGATAAGAAAAACGCTTTAACAGACTGAAACAGAAATGGATGCCGGAAATAAAGAGAAAAAGAACTCAGTAAAGTAAAACAGAAAAACACAGATGATGCCATGATATTGTGGCTGTATGTTGTTAAAGGTTGTTTTGGCTCTTATTTTCATTTAATTATTTATTTTTATGCAGATGAGCCTTTACTTCGACACAGAAGACGTTGCATTTACAGCTGTACTTGTGGCTGTTTACTTCAGGATGCATTTAAAAACCAGATGTAAACAGGGTCTTTGTACCTTTGATGAAAGACATTTTGACTGACCACAGGATGAAAAGCGCAGGTGTATTTATGATGGTTGCCTAAAAAGGTGGCTGTTTCAGCACCACTGCCAAGACTAGACTACTCCATGAGCATTCTGTTTGGCTAAACTCAAACAGAAATGCATTAATCACACGTTTGTTTCAGTGGTTCATATGTGTTTTTATGTGATGATTACTCACTGCTGCGTCTTGTGGCTGCTGTTCTAGTAACAGTACATCTTTCTATAGTCACAAGTTTACTTGCCTGCCCTGAAAAAAAGACTTTTGTAGTCAATGTCTGATCATCAGATATCTACTCGTTTTCATTTATTCACTTCTGTTAATTCAATTTTTTCCCCAAGACTCAATAATCAACTAACGATGCTATCATTGATGTTGCACAACCTCATCTCTGGATACACTCCCAGGACTGCAGTAACTCTTGACAGGCGAAAATGTTAAGTGGCTAACAAGGCAAAAGGTAAACATTCATAGTGTAAGCTATGAATGTAAACAGCATAGTGTAACTGTTGCAAAGCAATCGTACAAAACATCCATCCATCCTTTTTTCCCCCCCACTGGGAAGTCTGGCGCCATTTTGGCAGGACAACACCAGACTTCTGTGTGACAACAGGATAACTTTATAAACACAAAGTGTGTGTTCTTGACTTGCTGGCCTGCAGTCCAGATCTGTCTTTTGTTGAAAATTGATGGTGCAACAAAAAGAGGAGGGTCAGACGATAATGACCACAGACTGTTGAGCAGCTCAAAGATTTTTATCTTCCCATCTGAAAAACAGCAACAATTGGTATTCTCTAGTCCCAAATTATCAAAAAAAAAAAGTAACTTAAAATAAAGCACATGTAACAAGACAATGACTTGAGTCTGTTGCTGTCATCAAATTCTATATTTGTTTATTAATCCCAGACAGATTTTCTGAAGGTGCTGCTCCCCTGACCCAAACTGGAGCGAGCAGAAGTTAATGGATAGAGGGGTATCTGATATATGTCAGAAAGAAATGGTGGAAAATATGAAAAAAGGCTAATAAAAACAAAGGACAGTTTTTAGGTTTTATACATTTACTTTGCTTAAAACTTTACTATACAAAAAATAAGTTTTATGTTTGCCCAGAGGTAGCATTAACATCACCGGGCTCAGAGGCATCTGGGATGACCATTTCACAGTGGAAATGTATATTGTGGTCAGACAAATCAGAATTCCAGATTTTTCTTGGAAGAAACAGACACAGTGTGTGTTGCTAAATGATGAAAATAACCAGGGTGTTATCAGCCATAAGTTCAAAAGCTAGGTTCTGTGATGTGTGAGATCTGTTACAGTTAAGTGACGGTTCTGAGATGGCAGCGTTGATGCAAAAATGTGGAGATATATTAAAGACATGGCTAGGGTTGGGAATCGAGAACCGGTTCCTGTAGAGAACCGGTTCTGTGTGTTTCAATTCCATGGAATTGTTTGGCAGTTTATCTAGCAATTCTCTTATCGATTCCAACCAGCACGAATCTCACGTCATTTACGCAAGTTATGTCAATTCCAGAAAGCACTTACGTGATTAAGTTATGTCGGTTTAGCATGCGCATTGCAGTTGTAAACAACAATGGCGTCCACCAAAGTTTGGCTTCACTTCACAAAGAAAGATGTCAACAAGGCAGCTTGCAGTCATTGCAAAGTGGAGATAACAGCGTCGGGAGGGAACACGACTAACATGCAGAAACATTTGCGCACACAACATGCGATAACGAGTGTCGTGTTTATGACGCGTTTCGGACTGATGGATCTCAACCCAGATCCAGCGGCAGCAGCAGTAGCCAAGCTGTGATCACCTCTGCGGTTACTACGGAAGGCAACTCTGGTAAGTAGCTATCCCACTGCGATGTACTTCTCTGTAAAATACGCTATAACATTAATGCTATGCTATTAAATGAATGCCTTCTGCTTTACATTTAGAAGATGACCATGACCAGAGAGAGAGTCTGGCTGGCTCAGAGTCTGGCAGCACTCGCTACTGCTCACTACCTACCTCCAGAAAGATCACGTATCCTTCCTGAAAAATCAGACATGCATATTTTTCTGCGAAAGAATTAATTCTTTATAGTATTTGCAGATTTGCACTATGCACTGTTCCGTTGTATTTGATAGTATTTATCTTTCTTTATTATTATTTTTGAGTGCTTTGTGAGCTCATATATCATTTTAAAAGGGAGATTTCTTCATTTCGATTAGGAAATATCTGTTGGTAAAATGTTACACATTCTTGTGTGTTTGCACAGTTTCATATTACAACAGTTAACACGTTATCTAGGCTTTGGGCCTCTTTTGACCTCGCCGTTGAACTTGTAAGGTCGTGACTTCTAAGTAAATAAAAATGATGCTAATAACACTGTTTGTTTTCCTTTTTCCCCATTTTAGAATTGATAAAGAATCGAATCGTTAAACAGTATCGATAATGGAATCGGAATTGGAAAAATATGATCAATTCCCATCCCTAGACATGGCTGAGGAAGAACAGGGTACAGGGACTGGCCTGCCCACAGTCCTGACCTGTGTTCAGTGCTTCATTGCTCAGTGACCTCAATGCCAGGAAGCAAGAGTTGTGAGAAGAATTCGCAATTTAATGTAGTATAAGTCTTTTTGCAGAATGCATTGCAAACCTGCAATATAAAAAAAATAAATAAATGGATGTAAATGGGGGGCGGGCGGGGGGGGGGGGGGGGGGGGATGACACATAAAAAAAAAAAGGCTTAAATCTTTTGGCCTCACACTGTCTGCAAAAGATGTAAAAGTCAAAGTAAATGTACAAATCAATACATGTTTGACATTAACTTTAGATTTTCTGTCAAGTTTTTCAGATTTGCGGTTCTTTATGTTCTAAAGATAACAGTTCTCAGAACAACAGTACTTGTGTTTTTAAAAATTAAACTGAATTATGGAATTACTGATTTAAAGTTTGGCTGCATATGACATGAAATCTCCTGACTTGTCTGGAAATGGGGTTTGTTTTAGCAACCCTAAACACCACCTATGCCTCTTTAGGGAATGAA
Organism: Hirundichthys speculiger; assembly: GCA_018398805.1. NCBI lineage: Eukaryota > Metazoa > Chordata > Actinopteri > Beloniformes > Exocoetidae > Hirundichthys > Hirundichthys speculiger. The sequence continues at coordinate 196,874 of JAGFBZ010002829.1, forward strand.
GACTGGTGAAAATGGAAACAGCAAGGCTGATGCAACTTTGATTCTGGTGACTGAAGGACAAACAGCTCCTCTTTTTTGTCATTTCACACGTAGAGACAAGGTTCTACCAAGGTTCTTTATGAATCGAATCTGCTGAACTTTCTTCAGGATGATTGAAGAACAAAATTCAAGACTCAGAATTTTCCGTAAGTTTCTCTTTTGAATTTAAAACTGTACTTAATCTTTGTTTGTTACTTCCTCTTGAGTCATTTCAAATAAAAATGGAGGTTTATGGTTGGCAGCTGAATGAAATATCTGTTCACGGGCAAAGGTTTGAGCTTGAACACAGAATGATGTATTATAAATCTACTTGTTAAAACTGTCCTGTGTCTCTCCTTCATGTGCATCAACCCTCTGACCTCATAGTCTGCAGCGCAGGAAAGAATTCCAAACATCGTAACAGGTCACCGTCGTCTCAACACAAAACCACTGTTTGACGGTCAGTGAAGTCTTCTGTCACGTTTATGGGATACGCACCTTTAACATCTTTCCAAAATAAACACTGCACATGTATGAGGACTGTAGCTGGTCATGTTTACACGTCACACATAAGCTGCAGTTAAACATGTTAGAATAACTTGGACGCTCAAGAGTTTTCTTTCCACAGGAGCTGCAGTGGCTTGAGCTTATACAATTTGTCTGAATTGAATTTTTTTTTTTTTTTTTACTTATCTTTCCTAAAATTATGGAAATTATGCATAAGTCAGATTGATTTTAAAGTCATATTGCTGTTCTGGACCAAAGTCAAATGACCAAATGCCAGCTACTTTGGGGGTTAAAACACAAAAATTAGGTTTGAGATCACAAACTGGCTTGAAAGCAGCAGTGACGATGCCTCGGTTAGGAACGGCCAAGAGTTGTATGTTTAGGGGTCCAAAATGTCAAAAGCCAATTTTCATCATATAGAGCAACCTACATAATACTTTAGGTTACATTCAAAATTCTTTACATTAGAGCAACAGAAACCAGAACATCTGTGATTAGTCAGAATGACAGCATTTTAGGGAAGGCTTTATGACCGAAGCATCGGATCTCAAATAACTGAACCAATTTATGTTCAGTTATAAAACCTTGCCTCCTCCCAGGCCTTGCTAAGTGTGTTTCAACAAGCAAAAGTTTAAGACTTTAAATACTGATATAAAACAACTTCTTTTCATTTATATATGTATAAGGATTCATAGCTGACTCAATAACTGCTTGGTGCAAAAAATGCTGTGGTTGCAAAACAAGCCCAATTCATCACTCCTCTGTTGCCTTGCTCAACAGTTGTATGACTTATTTGTACTGATGAGCTTTGTTTACACCAAATGTGGCGTCTGTCCAAAAGATATTGTACCAGAAGTCTTGACACGTGTTCAGACGCAACTTTGAAAGAGTCCTTCCAAACAAACCGTACTTGTTCAGTCTTTTCATTCTGCAACGTCATGAATTTCAATATTTCACATGGAACTGGGTCCTGTCTTGTCTGAGCTATAATCCTTACAAACAAGCATTTAGACTTTGTGAATGAGATCAAGGTATGAAGTGAATAGTTGTGAAAACACCTGGAGAGGTTTGTCTGGTTTAACCTCCAATTATGGCTTCTATTGAGCCATCTTTGTCCAATGTGTGTAAATGACTGTCCTTGGAAGAATGTCCTTTATCTTTGAGATGCAGCTAGACTACTGAATCCTCACCTGTGGAGCTGGCTTGCTGTGTCATAACAAGCATTTTTTTTAGATCTGTTGTTAAACTTCTTCTATATAAAGTGCTCCTTGCTGGAATTCACATTCAGCACCACTGAGTTTCATTCACTCGCTGATTCATGTGGCCATAGTTGACCAGGTTATTGACCAGGTAGACCACCTGCCTGGTTAACAAAGATTCTAATCTAATGACCTACAGGAGGTACATGTGGGTCAGTGATTCATATTTTACTTTCAATTCAATTCAATTTTATTTGTATAGCATCTGTTACAATGCCAATTGTCCCAAACCATAAATACATTTTTACAGCCAATCATTGAGAGGGGAAGGTTCATGCTGTTCATGATGGGTCATGTTTTCTTGGGAAGCATTGGTGGGAGGGAGGAGCTAGCTCTTTGTGTTTTCTTCAAATAACAGATATGCCATCAAGAAAATGCTAACCCTCCCTTTAAGAGTCAAATTGATGATCACAGACAAAATAGTGCAACTCCGGCTTTTGTGTGAATGGGTGAACAGGGTGTAGTGTCTTTTTCACGTGACTGTAGCACATAAACATGCCAGAACTGCACACTCTGCAGTGCATGACTATAACACAGGAAACCTACACTGCGCAAAAGATGGACACGTGCTGCTCTGATCACTGACCCTTTCTTCTGACACACAGTTTCCACTGAAACCCAACATTTCAGAGGCGAGTGCACAGTCGACAAGAATGACCTTCTCACCTTAAATACGATGCACTACATATAGAGCACAGATGGAGCCATATTCACCTCATAGAGCCACATTCACACAAAAAAAATCTGCTACAAGGTTCAATTGCATATATACATTAAATGGTTTTGCCAGATGATGGCATTAACCATGAATGTAAATGCAGACAAAAAAAAAAGATATGTTAGAAAAAATATGTGAAGTGCCATGAAGAATGATGCAGCAAAGATAAAGATGGTCTGTGTATTCTCATAGTAACTCTAATATTCTGTATTCATTCTTTTGTTGACATAAAAATACAAATTAATGCTTTGAAGACATGTATGAAGCTATACAGATGTGCTTCAAACTTCAAACTCAAATACTTTGAAAACCGAGTCTTTGAATGCCTCATAAGCACTGATTTGATTAAATGCAATTTGATTTAAGATTTTAGAATAAAAACCACATTTCCAGTTTTACCACTAGCAGATGGTGTGCACAACTGCACGAACACACAGTGAAATACTCCTTTCAGAACTTCTTTTTTTTTTTTTTTTTTTTTTTTTTTGAATAGCCACCACAAACTTCATTTTCCAGCACTGGATTCTGGAGACTTAATGAAATTATCTTCATAATTTCATAAAACTCAAGTGTGACATTCATACCCGGGTCAAACAGTGGCTCTTCAGCTGTGTAGAAGTGAGAAACAAGCCCTCTGCTTTCAGGCTTTCTTGGTTTCCATTCTCTGAATCAAAGACATCGATTCAGGAGCAGTGTTGTTAATGTTAGCGGTCACCTTGGTAACCAGACATGCTGACCCAACAGGTAGACTTGATATAATCACAACTTCTTTACGTGCCATGTCTATGGAGGAGAGGCTTGTCTCCTGTGAAGCTCGTGTAGAGCTACAAATCAAGGTCCTAAAAATAACATTTCTAGGAGAAAAAGATCCTGTGACTCTTTTCAGTATGTTAGACACAGATTATACATGATCAGTTATGACTGAAAAAGACTGATATTTATATTTACACACCAGTTTGTTTTTCTTTTCTCCCCCCCCTTTTCATGGGAACAATCTGCCTACATCACTTTTGCTCTTTTTTTTTTTCCAACTTACTTGTGCTTTCATTGTTTTGGTTGCTACCGTGCACGTTTGCTCCAGAGCTGTTTCAAAACTCTGGTTTGTCCATCTCTAAGAAAGCCTGGAAGAACATCAAGAAACAACTTAGCCATCACCCCTCAGAGAGAGGCAAAAAAGAGGGATGTGGAGGTAGATTTTACAAGTCAGATGAAAGTTTCTGCCCACCTTTGTCTTTTTCCCCACTCCCCTCTTCTCAGATGTACCCTTCTTTCCCCTTTCATTCCTTCACCATCTGGGGCTCTTAACCTCTTGACTTATAAAAAGCTGAAGGATAGAAATCTGGAAAAACCAGAGGTGGAAAACATGACCTGTGAAAAAGAACGGTGGAGAAAAAAATACTTTCAGGGAAATAAAGTCAGTTTATTCATGTGTAGTGTATGTAGATGTTGTGATAGAATAGAAATGCCAAGCATAAATGCCCTTTACTTATTCAAGATATGGATCTTTTTTAAGACTTGTACAAATAGCAAGAGGAAGAAATTGAAAAGAAAAAAACCAAAAAAAAAACCTTTCTCCTCCGTCTCTCTTGTCTGACTGTTGAGGAAGCATTTCATTTGCATTGTGAAAGGTTAATGGCTTCTCAGCGACATGACGTTCAGCCATGGATCTGGATGGACTCCAACAACGGAGGCAGCCAAACAGTAACTCTCTGGAAAAAAGAAAAAAGAAAAGAAAGAAAAAAGTTGTTATGGGCTGACACACAGATGCTTGTGAAGTTACTCATATATCACAAAGAAAATGGACTGTCGTCAGAGAGCAGCGTCAAGAAGATATCAGCCCCCACTTGGACTGCAGTCAGGGAAAAGATTATGTATCTATTACTGAACTCGTCACGAGTATAGAAGTAGGAGGCAACAAAATAAAAAATGATTCACAAATGTGTGAAATAACAGAAATCAGAGACAAAATAACTGCAAAAACCCATGTGAGGCCACTATGGTACTTAAGATGCCTCCCTTTTCAAAAAAAAAAAAAAAAAAAAACAATTGAAAAGACTTTATGGGCTTCAATGACCCCATAAAACACAAGAACTGTGATGAGACTCAACGTCAGGAACATCAGATTTAAATAAATTGCTTAAAATAAACTGCAGAGTGATGCGTAATGGAGAGAAAAATAAATGTAGAATATATGCAAAAAACAAAACAAACAAATAAAAAAATACACAAAGGTTTCTAAGGCACCTCGCAGAAAATATTTTGTCACACAATACTTCTATGTAGGAATGTGCAGGAACATTCCTGCATGGCCACAATAATGTATCTTAAAGATAGTAGCTGCATTTTATAAAGAGCAAAAAAGATAAATGCATCCACATTTTGTTCATGTTGCAATCATTGTATATAAACTGCATGTCACTTCATGCATTATTTGCCTGTCATTTTTGATTTAATGTCTTTGCGGTTCATTGTAGGCCATTAAGATGAGACTTTCACACAGATCACGGCAAACAAGACACACTGGAGATGCCCTCTTCATTCACAACTCCACTCTCCAGCTATGCACTTTTTCCCAAGTAGGTGCTTTCACATAGGTGTTCTACAAGTTTGTGGCCAGAGCAGATGACTACAGCTGGCCCCTCCATCAAAGCTTCCTAGTATCCAAGCTGAGTGATAAAGTTTCTAATACAATCAGTCCATTTGGCATCTTTACTTGCTTGGTTGTTACTTGGTTAGGTATTGTGACAGCACACTGCCTTAATGCTGCTGGCACATGGCCCACCAGCCCACCTAACCGAAAAAGATCTAAATATTTGTAAGATTACTACACTGAAAACAATATGACTGGAAAAAGATATAAAAAACGACTACAAGTTCTGCATGGTTTGCAGGTCATTTTGTGCCCTTCTATTGTGTGATCTCAAAAGTAGCGTCTGAACTGAATTGTTTCACGCATTGCTGCCCCGCCCACACACACACACACACACCGTTAAATGAAAAGCAGCAATTTTCTCAAAGCATGTAGAACATTTTAGCGGGTGTTAGGTGAATATTTGTAACCAGTGATAGACAGCATAGACAGGTCAGTGAAGAGCATGACGCATCAAATCTCAGATGTTGGCGTGGTCAGTGTGGCTCAGATGAAGAGTCACTGGATGTTCCCAGGAAACTGAAAGCATCCATTGTTCAGCAGATGGGAGGGAGAGGATTTTTTTCCCCTATGAAATTCAAACTATTCAGCTGTAAATGGAGAGGGAGAAGTCAAGTTATGCCAAGAGTCACAAAGATCTTAGAAATGGGAAATGTTACAAAAATATCAAAGAAGTTGGAGAAATAAGCGATGGACAGCAGGAAGACAGCAAATGTTGAAGAAAAATATAAAATTCTGCTGAACTCAGAATATGTCACTGGGGTTCCATCTAGGGCTTTCGGTCGATTAAATTTTTTAATCGTGATTGTTTGCGAGATTTTCATAATAAACTCATGATTATTCGCACATTAATCAAAACTTTTTTAATGTTCTGTTTATCCATCCATCCATCATCTATACCCATTTTGTCCTATACAGGGTCACCAGGGTTTGCTTTATTTTTTTTAAGCCTTTAGTTTGAAAACCGGAAGTCCACCAATGCTGCCGTACTTTTTGGGGGCTTAATTCATCAGCTTCTTAGTGTATTTTGTCCAGCTGCTGCTTGACCGCAGTAATTTGCTGACGGTCCCTAAACTCCACGGCAGCAGCGAGGTACTCAGAAGGACATTCAGCGCTGTTCCTTAGAGTTTTAGCCACACTCACTGAGCTTGGAGGGTTGATGACACTTGTCTACAAAATGATACTAACCTGGATGAAATTGGTGCGGCTTTCATGACGCCATCAAAGTTTGAAGAGAAAAAAAAACCAAGCGAATGTCTGATGTGAAACTAACTTTACCGCACCCTGTGGTTGTAACTCAGTTCACAGCGACAGGAAATACAAATAACCTTTTTCTTCTCAACAGACCCATCTGGCAGCACCTTAAAGCTAAACTTGTCATTCATAAGACCCTTTTCTGTCGCTATCTCTGTCCCACACGTTGACTGTAAATACACTTATTGGCTGAGGGTTATATTAACAGAAACCTGTGTGCGTTAATCTCGCTATATATATATATTAGGGGTGTAAAGATAAACCGATTTGAATCGGTTATCGGTCTGTGAGGTATGAGATCCGAGTGCATCGGTCAATGGAGAACTGGATCGGTAAAACTGCACTACGAACGGTCCGATGTCCCATATTTACCACCCGTGAATCGGTTTTCCTGAGATCCAGCGACCCAGACTTGCTATTGTTGTGCCAACGGGCGCGTGAACTCTCATGAGACTCCAGTCTTGACGTTTTACCTGTAAGAGTCATGACGTCAGCTACTAGCTGGAGACCAGGTAGCAACATGTCAGACAACGTGGATGAAATATACAGCGCTTCTCACCACTGCCGTGGATATCAATAGGTCCTGCTTCTTGTCCTGCTTAGCAATTTAACCTCCAAGTACTCCAAATACACAGGAATGAAGAGCGTTCGTATGACTGGAATAATGGAACAATTTGGTGTATGATTGGTTCTGGACAGGATTTACTGATCAAGTGTCATTTAAAGGGCCGATTTCTGAAGTGCTCAATTTGCTTTTTAGGGCAATTATATGATAATTAAATAAAAAAAATTTCCTGACTCCCGATAGATAATGGATGGATGGATGGATATGTATATATATGTATAACTCATATTCCATATGTCTAAAAGGACAAACTCCTAAGCTGACATTTGTTTTTATATCCACACATCGGATTTTTCTTTAGTTTTTTTTAAACACATTTTCGCACAACTCTGAAAGAACAATCTAAAAGCTTTTGAGATCCTGCCTTCTTAAAAAAGTAACATTTTTCTTTAATTAAAGCTGATATATAGGGGAGAATGGGGTAATGTGAGACACTCCCTGTATCTAAGAAACAGGATGCAGCTGTGGTCATTTGAGCGGCTGATTACCAAGGCTCATCCTTTTCACCGTGGCCAGGAAGAGCCTGACTCTGCTGTGTTGTGGTAAGCATGTGTTTTGTACAAAAATACATTTTTGGGATGTAAAAGTACATTTTTTGGTTTTTACAATAATTAACTCTGGTGCTAGAAGTAATTGATTCAAGCGGACCAACTCGTATCCCGTATATTGTCGAACTATCACCTTTTAAAATGATGCATAGCTGCGAGCCAAAGATTGGCCTGAATTCGGCAGAGAAATTGTTTTAATAAAACAGTGGTGGAGGGTTAAAGTGAGACAATTGTCATGGGCAAAAGTAAGACACTGCTTCACTTTTTCCCTGGAGGCAAAGTAAGACAAAAAATAAGCTTTGTTTTTTGTGTCTTAAACAGTATGAAAAAAATCCATCATGCCAAGGAAATACAACAGGAAGACAACCTGGGGCCGAACCTCCATTGAACAGATAGAAAGTGCAGCCACTGAGGTCATGGAGAAAAAGAGGCCCTTAAGATGTGTTTCAAAGGAGTGAAATATTGACAAGTCAAGCCTCCTTAGATTTATAGCAAAGAAGCAGCTGGACCTGGACTGTGGTACTGTGGGCTGGGACTCAGTAGCCATGGCAAAAAGAATTTTCACAGATGAGATGGAGGAACTCGCCAAACACCTGAAAGAACTTGCTGAACAGTCCTATGGTCTCTCTCCAGCTAAGTGCCGCACACTGGCCTTTGAGTATGCAGACAAGAACCATGTCCCCATGCAGACAAGAACCATGTCCTCATGCAGACAAGAACCATGTCCCCATGCCTGCCAATTGGAAGGAGACACAGTCTGCAGGTCGAGTGGTTCCGCAGCTTTCTAGCACATCGTCGGCTTTCTGTCCAAACTCCAGAAGCAACACACCTTGGAAGAGCCACTGCCTCCAATAGAACCACTGTTGGGGAGTTCTATGATAATCTGGCAGTAGTCATGGACAGGTAGGTGAATTGATTGTTCCAATGCATGTGTTTTATTCTCTAAAATTAAGTAGTTTAGATTCCCTTTCTCCTTATCTTTAACAGGCATAAATTCCCACCACACATGATTTTTAATGTGGACGAAACAGGTCTCCATAAGGTACAAAGGCCTCACCAGGTGAGATAAGCGACAAACACACAAGGCTGACATGTGTAGCTTGTAATAATGTAATAAACAGGCCAGCGGGACTTCCGAGCGAGCAAGGCCGAGAATGGTGCTCCGAAATCGGATAGGCGATGGAGCCTCTGATCCCCCCTCCAGCAGCCTCTCATCCACCTCCAGGACCCTGCCTGAGCTTTGGTTCCACTCTGGGTGTCTCTGACCACCTCCAGGAGCTTCTCATCCACCTCCAGGACACTGCCGGAGCTCTGTATGTAACCTACAGGTCAAACATGCCATTAATTCTGAACTTTCTGTCTGTTTCAGGTGGTGACACAAAGAGGGAAAAGGCAAGTTGGTTCCATCACATCGGCTGAGAGAGGGAAGCTGGTAACTCTGGTCTGTGCTGTTAATGCTGCTGGGGACGCTGCACCTCCAATGCTGGTCTTTCCCAGAGTAAAGTTTAAAGACTGCTTCATGATCAATGCACCTCCAGGGGCAAAAGGTACATCCACCAGAACAGGATGGATGAATGAAGATAGCTGGGCCGCGTTCCTCGGTCACCTGATAAACCACACTTACTGTTCACCTGACCTCCCCATGCTTCTCATCATGGACAATCTTAAAGCTCACATATCACTCAGGGCAGTAGAACTCGCCAGGAGCAATGGTATCGTTATGCTCACTCTTCCACCTCACACATCCCATCGCATGCAGCCTCTGGATGTGGCCATGTACGGTCTGTTCAAAGTCCAATACAGCCGAGCTCTCGATGGGTGGATGCGATCGAATCCTGGCAAAACAGTCACCATCAACCAGGTTGCAGGACTTGTGAGTCAAGACTTCATGACAACCATGACACCACAAAACATGACTTCTGGGTTTAGGTTCACTGGGATTTTCCCATACAATCATGACATTTTCCCCGATGAAGCGTTTGCACCATTCATTCCGTCAGACCGGCCAAACCCTGAGCTACAAATCGGAGCTAATCCAGAGGACTCGCTATGGAGTAATGGGGGTCATAATCTGAGTTTCCCCTACTGTGGAAGTGGTTCTTTTCTCTAATATGAATGGTGAATAAAACATTTTTTGAATGATACTTTGCTGTATTTGTGTTTGTTCAGTCACCTCCAGAGTGGTGGAAAAAAGTAAGTGGATGACTTTACCCCAGGCAGGCTCGCTATACCCCATTGAAATCTGGGCTTTGTTTCAGTTTACCCCGTAGCTGGGATAAAATGAGACACTTGACCTCTTTTTATAAAAACGATCACATTTTCACCGTCTTTAGTCTGGCAAACATTTTTGATCATGTCCTTAGGAAACATCCTAAATTAAAGAAAAATTTGGTAATTTTATAGACACGTCAATTTAGCTTGCTTAGAGGGCAGGAGGGAGTAAAGACCGTCTCACATTACCTCACTCTCCCCTACAAGATTTACATTTACTTCATTTTCTTTTTCAAATAAATGAATAAAAAAAATAAGGAACAAGATTGTAAATACTAATAGTGGTATAAAACATTAAAGTGTTTGGTCTAATGAAACGAGAGAAAATTATTGGCTAAAAGGGTATTTTATTCACATGTTAGTCACGTTGAGCATATTGCCCTGATCATTTCAAACAATTCCTTAAAGGCTTCAATCAAAGCCAGTTAGACCTCTTATTCCTGGTTCTTCTATTCTGGGTTCTTTGTGCTTTCCAACCAGAAAGATATATTCAGCAGTTCAAACTGATGTTTGAACAGTCGCATATAAAACATGCCAGTTTCAACTTCAAATGCCAAACAGCTGCATGTTTGGCTACTTCGGGTGAGACAGTGTGTCCCTTATAATCCAAACTTTTTTATTTGTCCTTACAGAAATTAAGATTTAAAGCAGTTTGCTTTAGCAGTTTAGTTCTGTGAGCTTGCTTTATTGCTGTTGATGAGTGACATATGGCTGTTAAAAGGTATGCAGTTGTACCACCAGGACAGGAGCGCAGAGTTTCTTTGGCTGGTTTCTACCCACAGCAGGGACGGAATATCACTGCAGCTACACAACACTTCCTAAAAGTTAGAAAATATTCCTTCCAGTAAAATTGGGTTTTTAACATACTGCTTTAACACTGAATCAGCTTGAAATTGAGGAAGCACATCACAGCTGAGGGGTTCCACAAAGCTGGAAATATTAGGATCAAGTGCTCATGATGCTTTTGATCAGTAAACTTAGACTTAATTTACTTGTTGTTCTTACTGTAATCTAGGGGTGAGTATTGGTATTGATATAGTATTTTACCTGGCAGTGGCCGTCTGAGGACCTGGTGGGCCCAGCACCGCCATGGGTGACGCCAGCAACCGGTCCGCATGATGAACCGGGCTCTGGGATGTCCGGCTCCATCGCTCGCCGGACTGAGGGAGCTCGGTCTTCCCAGAGGAGACAGTTTGGTTCATCGGAGTTTGGTTCATCGGTGTTTCCTCCTCTGACCTGTGATATCTCACTTGATTCACCATTGTGGAGATATACTGGTTTTAACGGCTGTTAACAGGTTTTAACGGCTGTTAACTGGAGCTAACACTCGGACCACAGGACCGGGACATGAAAAAGGAGCGCTGGACGCCGGCAGCTCCTCAAGTACACCAGACTGCAGCGTCTGGTGTACTTGAAACTTGAATTTCCCCCTCGAGGGATCAATAAAGTATATTTGTATTTGTATTTGTAAGGACCTCGCAATACGATATGTATCATGATACTTGGGTCATGATACAATATTATCACGATATCACGATATATTACGATATTCTACCCAGTTAATATCAAAATTAAAAGTAGAGATGAAAAATCAAGTTGCTGTATATGTCCATCAGATGATATTGATCATTCAGAGGAAAAATCAAAACTATTTGCTTCAAAACAACCTATTTATTGTTTATTATTAGTGTTTTTGCACATTTAAGTAACCATTACAACATACTGACAGCATTGTAACCACTGTAATTGAGAACATGAAGGATAAAGCACCCTGAGTTACTGACAATGCACAAAAATACGGAAAAAAAATTTCTCCTATTATGTCAGTTTAAACACTGATCTGAACAGATCATATGAACATAAAATGCCTGTGCATGCATACATGCCATTCCTAAAAAATCTATATTAGGAGCTGAAAAATCGATATTATATTGGGCAGCCGAAAATCGCGATATATTGCCAAATCGATTTTTTTTCTTACCCCTACTGTAAACTGGATATGCGTTTATACGGTATAGCACTTTTTTAAAAAAGTAGTGTTTTTAAAAAAAGGAGATACCAATTGTTTGTATAGACTTGTGCAAATAACTTTGTACAAGCTCTTAATGATCATTTTATTTACTGCAATTTAAAAAAAAATAATAAGCATTTCTTCACATGATAAACATTGTACCTTTGGTGTAACAGCTGTGTTTGATGAGTTAAATCCTCACATAAACTTTCAGAAATCAACTAAATGTGACAGAAATTTGTACTTGCATGGACCTAATTTTGCCAGCCTCTTAACAGTGAAGACCTCACGCTTTTTCCTGTAATCTATGAATTCCCCCAGACTGGGGTGGTTGAGAAAGAAAAGCACCATCTGGTCAGTAGTTTATGTCCAATTGTAAAGATTAACAAATGCTGATTGTTTTAAAAGAAAATTTCCACTGAAAGAAACTCATTAGGTCGCGAGCTTTTCACCATCTGACATAAGTATTAACACTAATAAAAACATCTCAGAAAACTACTGCCTACAAACAGCAAGAATTCTGGTTTGTAGAATTTCATATACAGTTATTCTTTCAACTGCGGCATATGTTTTTAAAGTGTCCATTGTTGCCTTGACTGTCGGACTGAAGTAAATTTCTTAAATAGGATGATGACAAGCTGTGTTCCCACTAAACTCAGAGGTGGTTCCAGTTGAAGTCCTTAACATCATTCAGAACCAATGTGAACATTTTTAACAGATGATCACATACTTGATGTGGGGGTGGTTGCTCAGCTGTAGAGGAATAGAGGTGAGCAGTGGTTCAGGGAACAGTGCCAGCAGAGACTAGTTAACCAGCTGCAACCAGTCAAATAGTTAGCTCTCTCTCCACTTATGCACTAGTATGCTGGAATCTTGAGGACAGCTGCTGCAACCCCCAAGTAGCTCACCTGCAACAGGCCCAAAAAAATAAAAATGAAGAGATGACGAAGACAACTACTTCATGAAAATATGAGGCCAACAATACACAACTGAGTGAAAAAACTTTTATCAAAAGATAAAAGTTATCAGGCCATATTCTGTAATACCCAGCATACGCAGCACAAACTCGGGCTGTCGCAGGTGAAAGATTGTGGCGGACAGGCACTCATAGCAATGCTGCTTTTTGATTTTTTGATGTTGGCTCCTCCCTTTTATTGTGAAGCAGAATTCACAAATCTTTGGATTGTTCACCCACAAATACGGACCTTAAACTGGGATTAGACCGCTGTGAGACCTGCTAGTTGTTCCAGTGGAGTTCTTCTCCCTGATCATGACCATGGACCACATTCTGCTCCTTCACCACCTCTTTTTTGAAGTACATTATTTTCAGCACACAGAAATGTTGCCAATAATGTGCAGTTACATTTTTTTATTCTACTTATTGGTGCTTGTTTACTCCCAGTGCATGTTGATGACACTACTCTACGTCCACTGCAGCCTACAATTCAGGGGTCTTATTGTCATATTGCCATAGATTAAGCAGATGTAAGTCATACAGTGTAAGATGTAACAATCTTATATAAATGTAGAAATTGCACAGTGTATTGGGGCCCTAAGGTAGACTCAATTTGTTTGAAAGGATATAAGGTTTTTTTTTTCTGCCAAGTCAAGGCAAATGTGGTCTACTTAAAACAGGTGTACAAATGACATTCAAAGAATACTGGAGGAATAATCTTTGACATTTTGTTCAAAAATGTTTGCTGACATGGAAATGGTTGCATTTTTTTTCTTCAATTCAGAATCCTCAAAGTGTGAAATTAAAGGCTTGCATGAAATAATGTGAATTATATGAAAACAATGTTTGCCAATAAAATATAAGAAGCCATTGAATTTAAATGTTTTTGATGATAATTTAATATTTAATGATAATTCTATGAAATAAGCAGGTTTAAATCTATGCAGATTATAGTATTCTATAAATCAGATATGATGAGGAAAATCAGGAGAATGTTAAAAGTAATTGCAAAATTTAAAAAGAGGAAGAAAATGTATATCAAAACTGATGTGCTTTTGGAGGCTGCTAAGGGGGAACAAAAGTTTCCACATCAAACTGGAAAAAAAAAAAAGGAAAATTGGCTCATTGGTTGATAGAGTATTTATCCGTGTTTTTATTCAGCCGTCATCCGTACTACAAAAACATAACAATGTATTTTCTGAAACTCTTACTGTAAATATCCACTCACAGAGCGCTTCCTTGGAATAGCCGCAGTTAAACATCTGGTGTGTACTAACTGATGCTCCGTTTGCTAAATGCTTCCAGTTTGAGTTCCAAATGTGAAACTCATCCTGTAATCTGAGAAGCTTGTTAAAAAAAACAACGGTGCTTCTGTTTGCACGAGCCATCAGGAGCTGCTCCAGCTCAGCAGTGTCTGAAATCACATCTGTAATTTGAGTTTAATTCTACACCGGGGGATCCGGTAACCAAATATTTTAAGAGAATACCTCTGGAAAGATACCACAGAAAGAAATGATGTCATGCAGTTGCAGCAGAGATCCATCATTATCATCACTGTCACCACCGGGAACTTTGATCTTCTGAGTGACATTGTACCAAAACTGCAATGAGACTTTTTCTTCTCTTTATCCACTCTGAGGTCATCAGGGGTCAGATACATAAACCTGAGGACAGAAATATGCAAACAATTCATATAAACATGCAAGCATAATTCTGTTGATAAATCTTAATCACTCCCGACCTGAAGTCTCATTTCCACTTCTGCATAGATAAATGTTGAAATATGCTTAACTGCCCTCATCTGCTGCTGTTTCTGATTTATTTCCTCCAACTTCACCAGTATAAACATCGCAGAGCCACATCTAACAGCTTAGACTGAGGAGAACACTTGCACCATTCAGAGATGGAAATTTCATGGATTAATTTGGAATGATACATTTTACAGCTTGAAAATGTGACCCATGTGAATTGAGAAGGTACCTGCACACTACTATATTTTGTGGAAGAAAGAAACAAGTCAAATTTTAGAACATCTAAAGGCTACAGAGGGTGAAAATACTAATATATATATACAGTCATGGAAAAAATTATTAGACCACCCTTGTTTTCTTCAGTTTCTTGTTCATTTTAATGCCTGGTACAACTAAAGGTACATTTGTTTGGACAAACATAACGATAACCACAAAGATTGCTCATAAGAGTTTTATTGAAGAGCTGATATCTTACCATTTTCCATGGTTTTCTTGATTATAACCTAAATCACTTAAGTTTTTACATCAATAGCTATGGCGTTGTACTGCCAAAAACACTGCTTTTATACATTCAGTGTTTTCTTTTCTGTCTGTTTTAGTCACATGATGATGTTTAGTGGTACCAGGTATTAAAATGAACAAGAAAGTGAAGAAAAAATGGTGGTCTAATAATTTTTTCCATGACTGTATATGTCTGTGTGACCTAAAAAGAAAAAAAGTATTTTCTCTCTGAGCAAAAGGAGAGCAGGATATTGTTTATGCCAGGAGTCCATGTTAGATTAAATTTTTATCAACAAAAGAAATAATAATAATAATAATACATTTAAACATAAAATAAAATAAATTATAAATATGAAAAAAAAACAATTATGTCTGTGAGCCTATGAACAATTGACATCAGAGGTACAATTTCATATCCTATAATTTAAATTTTAACACATTATCTAGTGTTAACAATTTACAACAATATAAATTTCCCAGCTAGCGAGACATAAGTGATATGAACAGATAAATTTATTTTCAAATGACAATATTCTGCATAATAGGGAGGTTAAATGGATATGTTCACCACAATGAAGATACTTGTCATCACTCTTTAATAACCATAAAATTAATCTATATAGCTTAAATTAGTTGGAATATCCTGGAGTATTTTTTTTTTTTTTGTTAAATGTAAATAAACCATCATCATAGCAACAAAGTCATGTAACATTATTGATTTAGGTTAATAGGAGTTAAAACTGAACCATGGGATCTTCAGTATCACAAAACAACTGAGAATGGGACTTTGTTAGACTCCTCAATGTCTTATCATTGTGACATGAAAATCTGGAATGAGGTGAGCTCATATCGTGGTAACTTAAAGTTATTTTCAAGTAATCATTTGTAGCAGTTTTTTTGTTTGTTTGTTTGTTTGTTTGTTCTTTATTGTTACTAGGCTAGAGGATGGCCAGGAAGCTCATATCAGTCTTGTATGCGTCTGATTTGAAGAGAGTTGTGTGACTGGAGCACACAAAGAGGAAGACGATAGCAGAAGAGAGATGTAAGCCTGACAGAGAAGAGAAGAACGTGAAGGCAGTAGAGAGGATTTTTTGTCAGAGGACATTGGGTTAGACAGATACTTTCTATTAAATTCACTGTTGTGATTCGTCATTAACATTTGTTAACATTTATATGCTCAAACACTATATACGGTTGTGTGTGATCTTGTGTTTGATCTTAAGGCAAAAATGGACCTTTAACAAATCAAGGACATCATGGGTTTGCAGACAGATTATGAAACTTAATGGTGAAATGATGGGAAAAATGCATGCACAGTTCACTCTCTATGACGTTCCTTCATCTGACAGCAGACGTGGATTATGTAACTCACACGGAAATTGAGAGCCGATATAAAACATATTTACAGGTCCAAATCCAGAAACTGAGCAGTTTGCTCAGTGAAGACAGAGTCTCTGTGCTCTGGTACCTGCAGCCTGACTCAAAGGTGAGAGGAGGACAACTAACGGTAAATCTGAACAGCACAGAACTGCAAATCTAGACCTTGGAAAGTAAATAGAAACAGCTCTATGACTAATATTTACCTGACCTGCTGAGCAGAATGATAAACAGCACTTTTCCACACTAAACATTCTGTATGAACCAAACAGCTCCAGGGAAAGGAAATTAAACTCATCAGGTTGGAGGGAAGGCATCGCGAGGAGCAGCAGTAGAGTCCTTTAAAGAGAAGTATAAGTATTGAGTAAAAATCATTAATCCTTATGCATTCCTGTTGGTGCATCATGGGAAGCACCCTCATCACTTTTTCAGTTTCATTCAGGCAGAAATTTGCCACTTGCTTTTTTTTTTTATGTTAGCCAGTATATCTAAATCAAAGCAACAGTTCTGCAGCTGCATCCTTATCTGAATCTGCTTCGTGTTTCCAAGCCTGTCGACCACTGGCCAACTGGCTCTCTGTTCTGTCTGCTGATTTTCAGAACAAGGTTTTATGATGCAGTAAATTCTTTTGATTCTTCCACCAAGAGGATCTACAGTGGTGTGAAGACAGACTTGTTTCTCCCCTTTTTACCATCCTGAACCCCCTGGGAGCCCCTGAAAAAAAAAAAATCAGATTTGTGCCACTTTGTATAACCCCATAGCCATATTGTCTCTTGAAAATAACATTTATAGTCAGATAATTTTCCACTTTAATTAACATATTTGCAAAATATATAAATGCTGCTCTTAGTTAAGGTTAGAGAGATGCTTCTGCATCACACGCTACAGTAGCAACAATCTCAGACCCAACTTAATTTGATCCTTGCAGCACCTTCTAGGACTCTCCATGTCAGGAAAATTAAACCTTTGAATAAGTCTGGACGAAATCCTCTCTTTGTGTGAGACCTTTTTTGCCAAAGGCCAGGGTTTATTTAGTAGTGGAAAATCTGGAAATTTTCTGGCTCCAGAAGGCAAATGTTAACACTAACATGGGTGGGTGCCATAACATAAAACCTAGAACTTCAGAAAATGACACACAATGAGTTTTTGTTTTCTTCTATAGGAATGCTATTATTCTAATAAAGATTCATACAGTAAATATTGTCTGCTGCCAAAGTAGTGTATAATCTGCCATACGACACTCACTTGTTTTAATGCTGGCAAATTATACTTTGGAAAACATTGATTCTAAAATTATACATTCAAATCTGTTTTCTACGGAAGCTAATTGCTTAAAAATGTTAACTAGAAAAGGAGAGATCATCGTACTGTTTGGGTGCCCCCCAGTCTGGTCCTTCTTAAACAGAAACGATGCTACAAAAATATTTAAAATAAAAAGCATTTGGGTAAAGATTCTAATTGAAAACAAAGTTTACATTATCTTGCCACTTGGTGTGTATTAGAGATGAACGATCATATTGATAGAAGGTTCCTGGTTTAGGCCCTGTGATGGACTGATGACCTGTCCAGGGTGGACCCCTACCTTTCACCTGAAGAGAGCTGGGATAGACTCCAGCAGATCCCCGTGACCCTGCAGAGGGTTAAGTGGACGTAGATAATGGATGGATGGATGGATCATATTGATAAGACATTGTTATCTTATTATACAGACTAAAGCCTTTTTTTTGTCACAGACCACGCAATGAGCACACTGGCGCAGCAAGGTTTAAAAAAAAAAGAGAGGAGTGTCATTACATTGATAAGCATAAAAAAGAGCATCAAACCAAAGAAGTCTGCTGTGTGGAGATTTTCGAAGTGTTAGAAAGTTTGGTGTTTACAGTGAATGCTCAATGTCCGACATGCAAGGAGGAGTCAAAATTCACTCCTCCACCACCATTCATTTAAAAACTCCTCTTAAGAGACTTCACCCTGGGCAGTACGACAAATTTGTGAAAATCAAGGAGCTTAACTTTCTTAACGGAGGCAAAAAGTGTGACCATGAACCCCCTGCTCCCCTGATGAAATTCACTCTTATTTCAATCAAAGAAACAGCCCCCTAAAAACACATCTTGATTTTATCCTTTTGGATTCCATGTTTCTACCTAAAGAAGCAATCATATTCATGTCCAACATGAGACTGAAAGGAAATGTGAGGCTGCACATATGAACTTTAGTTCCTGCAGAGGGAGCTGGGATGAGCCTGATCAGACGTTCTTGAATCAGAACTGACACCAGGACTCAGAGGCACAGCTTCCTGTCCTCACAGTTCCAAAACAAAGAGTGATTAGAAATAAGAACGCAGTGTGTTTTGAGGGGAAGTGCTTAATATGAACCATTTAATGGGCCGGAGCTTATGAGGTGCCGTGAGGGACATTATTCTGAATTAGCATTCACACACACATATGAAACTGAACTCTGTCACATACTATACTGAAAACCTTACACACATACAGGTGAAATCTTACACACAAACACAAGTAAAAGCTTATACACATACATGTGAAATGCTCTTATACATACAACTGGAAATTTATTCACTCACATACACATATGAAATCTTCTCATACATACATGTGAAATCCTCTCATACATGTTGTTGTTCATGTTTCTGGCTGCATTCAAAGAGGCTTGGTGGAAAACCCTTCTGCTCAAAAAGCTTAGGTTGTTGAAAGGATTTTAGAGAGGTTTCAAGAGTTCATCTCATAGAACAATCTTCCCGATTAAAATCAGTCAGGTTAATCCACTAAGACGGCACTTCTGTCAGTGACAGAAAAAAAGATGTCTGGAGATGGAGTCTGAATTTCTCATCTTTTTCAACTTATCTCCAATTATTGACAGTGTCAACCACAGTGTTCTACTACAGAAAATGTGCTCTCTGAGATGGCGCACTCAGTTTCAATCACACCTTTCAAGGCGTCATAATTCAATTCAATTAAAAAATACTTTATTACTTCCCAAAGGAAAATAGTCATAGGGTCAAATATCTCATTCAGCGCTGAGTGCCCCTCCTCTTTGCAACACACACCACGTTCTTGAGCCCAGTCGTCTTGCATGACCTTCTGCATCACTGCAACACAGATGATACCCAGCTGTACTTTATCATTCCTGCCAGATGACACCGGTCTCAGCGTGAATCTCATCTTGTTTCTTTGATATCGCTTGCAGACACAAATCTCATTTATTTGTTTGTTAGCAGCACAACAGGGGGAGAGAAAATGCAATTTTTTTATTTTATTTTATTTAGCCTTTGTCTATACAGGTAAAAACACATTGAGATCGAGATCTTCATTTTCAAGTGTGACCTGTTCAAGTGTGATCTTTGAATTAGACATTTAATCTCTTCTAAAAGAATGCTAGCGACAATTCAAATGCATTTCCACTAAACGGGTACTTCAGAGGATGAACTAAGGTAAAACACTGACACCATCTGCTGAACCATCTGCTTTGTTTTAGACTCTACACACGTTAATGGGGAACTGTATGCCATACTGGCGGGCCTCCAAGTCATGAGACGTGCTCGCTTTCATGTTTTGTATGCATTCAAATAGACCATCTTAGCACGAATTAGTGGATTCTGCCGTGTGTCTGAAAGAGATAGATAGCCACATGTACGAAGGAATGCCACCTCTCACCAAACCTCTCACAGACTAAACCACCGGTAATCTCAGTTCAGCCAACACAATACCAATATAAAAATAGGCTAGTTCATGAACAAACGCTACAAGAAACATGATTGTCATGATTGCTGACCTGCTTTCTGTCCCACAATCTGACAGTTATCTCGCTGTTATCATGCTTAAGCAGTATACGAGGTAAATGGTGTGCTCTTATATATATATATTGCATCTTTTTAACCTACAGAGCACTTAGAACACTAGCTTTAGATTTTTGTGGGCTTTTCATATGTGACAAGTTCAACATGTGTCAGAAGATGGGAGGATGCTGTTTGGGCTCTCTGCTCTTGGTGCAGCATCATACTCAATTAAATCACAGCCTTTGATTGTATAGTGACAACTGCACAACCCATCTGTGGCCAAAATAATGACTGCCAGAGCTCTGGGTGAGTGACTGCGGCCATCCATCACTAGCCCAGCCTTAGTCCCAGCTAGGTGGCTCAGGCAGAAAAGCTGGCAACAGCAGCAAGCATGCAGTTGAAGCGATGACAACTTGGGCTTGGCCACAGGCCAGTCACTTGTCTGCAAAGTTGGATACCAATTACAATGTAGATTGAGTAAATTTTTAGAGCCGGTTCCTCTAAACTGCAGTCGAGGAACTGCATGTTTGTGTACTCCCGGGATCAAGTCAGTTTAGCGAGCCAGATGTAGCTCCTTGGTCACATTTCAGCCAGTGGGCCCACAAATCTCTGAAATGGAATCCACCTTGATTATTCAAACACAAATTAGAAGGTAGTAGAACTACTCTCTCACATGAAAGTAGTTCTCTTATTTTGAATATTGTAACTTACTATTGTGAGTTTTTTTTCCTCTGACATTACTGTGAGTCTTTGCTGCAAAAATTATATTTTGCCATCTTTTAGTCATCACACGTCTCCAGCGACTGATGATTTTTAATAGCTTGACAAAAACAGAAGTACAGACAAGAACAATTACTGTGAAAACATTTTAACTCTGGGCAGTTAAACAATTGAATTACATATGCAACCAACAAAATGAAGTTTGTTTTCATTTACCAAGGAAACATATAAACATATATACATATATAAACATATAAACCTGTGTGACAAGTATATTATGGAAAGGCCTAAATGCTTGTGTTCCTGTGTGACATTAGTGATACACATTTCCTTCACTGCTGTTAAAACCATCAGTCCAAACCCAAACATCTGGCTGCATGGACAGCGTGCCTTTTAGGACACATGACTGCATCTCATAACCCCTTAAGACCCCCCTGACTCCTCCACCGGAAACACAGCTGCTAGAGGTGAAAGGTTCATAAGGTTCATCCTCTGCATATGTTATTGTCTTGCAAACATCTCTGAGTTGAATCATATGTAGTTCCATCTACACACCTGATACAGCCAGTGGGTATCAAAATAATCAATATCCAGGCCAAACTACCTGTTTTAGCATATGACAGTCATTAAATTGCAAAGTTAATAATGATATGTTAAATTATCATCAGATGGTAGCCTAATACCACTTTTTTTCTTATTACTGGGAGAAAAAAAAAATCATCAAACAAAACTTAAGGCTTGCCATTGCAAAAAATTTGGGGAATCTGGGTGATATGTTTGAGCAGACCCACGGTGGTTTGCAACCATAATGGGAAAAAGATCAAAACTGTTTAAAGTTCAGATAATGATTAAGTATAATGGAGCAGTGGCTGGAGCTGGAGTGGGAAAAAAAATAAAGATGTGGTTACAACTGGGGAGTCTCCAGTAGAATGACTTTCATTTGAAAGGCTGAAACAGGCGTTGCCAAACTGTCATCATGTGGAAATATCCTACCAGTTTCAGTAATGATGCATGAGATGGGAGGAGGATTGCTGGAGAAGAGAGTGAATAAGAAAAGCCTTTGAAAGAATGAGATTGAAATGACTTAATATTGGAATGGATTGAATTTAGCCACGAGCTATGCGATGAAATGCTGAAATTTGATTGATTCTTGGCTGAGATTTGTAAAAGGTAGTACACTAATAATCTGAAATTTTTAAATGATGAGCCTGTACTTGATCGTAAGCTGAAAGCATTTGTTTAGGGCTGGGCAACGATTAAAAATTTTAATCGTGATTAATCGCATTATTTCCCTAATTAATCACGATCAATCGCATTGTATACGAAAAATCAAATAATGAATTCAAAAGTATTGTAAAATGCACTTTTATTTAAATGTTTCTGCTGCCTTATGAACTAAATTGCCATAACATTTGTTGTTTAAACACTTTTAACATCAGCACTTGTCAGTATTATATTATATTTAGTGTAAATCTCATCCAAAAAATGTAAAATAAAATAAAGCTTATAGCCACTGCCAGGGCATTAAAGTAATCCTGTTTTTATGAAAAATAAAAAAGTCTACAAACAAAATCCAACAAAATGATTGTGGCTCAGCACAATCAGAACAATAAAACAGATAATTTCTGAGGTAACAGCAGAAACTTTTAACGGAGAGTTCAGCTTGGCAGTTGTTACAAATAACCTTGTTTCTGTTGAATCTTCCGTCTGGGAGAACTTTAAAATGAAAATGTCCATGTTAAAGTTAAGCGTTTCAGCGCCTGAAAAGCTCATTTTGGTCAAAAACCACAGTGTCCCGGCAGAGGCTGCAAACTGCTCCCCCGGGCACGGGCAGGGTGATTGGGGATGGTTTTCAACAGGAATTTTCAAAAATATGACTGTGGAGAACCATGAGACTGGATTTGGTCAAAATTAAGCGTTTCAGCGCCTGAAAAGCTCATTTTGGTCAAAAACCACAGTGTCCCGGCAGAGGCTGCAAACTGCTCCCCCGGGCACGGGCAGGTGATTGGGGATGATTTTCATGAGGAATCTGCAAAAATATGACTGTGGAGAACCATGAGACTGGATTTGGTCAAAATTAAGCGTTTCAGCGCCTGAAAAGCTCATTTTGGTCAAAAACCACAGTGTCCCGGCAGAGGCTGCAAACTGCTCCCCCGGGCACGGGCAGGGTGATTGGGGATGGTTTTCAACAGGAATTTTCAAAAATATGACTGTGGAGAACCATGAGACTGGATTTGGTCAAAATTAAGCGTTTCAGCGCCTGAAAAGCTCATTTTGGTCAAAAACCACAGTGTCCCGGCAGAGGCTGCAAACTGCTCCCCCGGGCACGGGCAGGGTGATTGGGGATGATTTTCATGAGGAATCTGCAAAAATATGACTGTGGAGAACCATGAGACTGGATTTGGTCAAAATTAAGCGTTTCAGCGCCTGAAAAGCTCATTTTGGTCAAAACCCACAGTGTCCCGGCAGAGGCTGCAAACTGCTCCCCCGGGCACGGGCAGGGTGATTGGGGATGATTTTCATGAGGAATCTGCAAAAATATGACTGTGGAGAACCATGAGACTGGATTTGGTCAAAATTAAGCGTTTCAGCGCCTGAAAAGCTCATTTTTGTCAAAGACCAAATTGTCCCGGGAGAGGCTGCAAACTGCTCCCCCGGGCACAGGCAGGGTGATTGGGGATGGTTTTCAACAGGAATTTTCAAAAATATGACTGTGGAGAAGCATGAGACTGGATTTGGTCAAAATTAAGCGTTTCAGCGCCTGAAAAGCTCATTTTGGTCAAAAACCACAGTGTCCCGGCAGAGGCTGCAAACTGCTCCCCCGGGCACGGGCAGGGTGATTGGGATGATTTTCATGAGGAATCTGCAAAAATATGACTGTGGAGAACCATGAGACTGGATTTGGTCAAATTAAGCGTTTCAGCGCCTGAAAAGCTCATTTTGGTCAAAAACCACAGTGTCCCGGCAGAGGCTGCAAACTGCTCCCCCGGGCACGGGCAGGGTGATTGGGGATGATTTTCATGAGGAATCTGCAAAAATATGACTGTGGAGAACCATGAGACTGGATTTGGTCAAAATTAAGCGTTTCAGCGCCTGAAAAGCTCATTTTGGTCAAAAACCACAGTGTCCCGGCAGAGGCTGCAAACTGCTCCCCCGGGCACGGGCAGGGTGATTGGGGATGATTTTCATGAGGAATCTGCAAAAATATGACTGTGGAGAACCATGAGACTGGATTTGGTCAAAATTAAGCGTTTCAGCGCCTGAAAAGCTCATTTTGGTCAAAAACCACAGTGTCCCGGCAGAGGCTGCAAACTGCTCCCCCGGGCACGGGCAGGGTGATTGGGGATGATTTTCATGAGGAATCTGCAAAAATATGACTGTGGAGAACCATGAGACTGGATTTGGTCAAAATTAAGCGTTTCAGCGCCTGAAAAGCTCATTTTTGTCAAAGACCAAATTGTCCCGGGAGAGGCTGCAAACTGCTCCCCCGGGCACAGGCAGGGTGATTGGGGATGATTTTCATGAGGAATCTGCAAAAATATGACTGTGGAGAACCATGAGACTGGATTTGGTCAAAATTAAGCGTTTCAGCGCCTGAAAAGCTCATTTTGGTCAAAAACCACAGTGTCCCGGCAGAGGCTGCAAACTGCTCCCCCCCCCGGCACGGGCAGGGTGATTGGGGATGATTTTCATGAGGAATCTGCAAAAATATGACTGTGGAGAACCATGAGACTGGATTTGGTCAAAATTAAGCGTTTCAGCGCCTGAAAAGCTCATTTTGGTCAAAAACCACAGTGTCCCGGCAGAGGCTGCAAACTGCTCCCCCGGGCACGGGCAGGGTGATTGGGGATGATTTTCATGAGGAATCTGCAAAAATATGACTGTGGAGAACCATGAGACTGGATCTGGTCAAAATTAAGCGTTTCAGCGCCTGAAAGCTCATTTTGGTCAAAAACCACAGTGTCCCGGCAGAGGCTGCAAACTGCTCCCCCGGGCACGGGCAGGGTGATTGGGGATGATTTTCATGAGGAATCTGCAAAAATATGACTGTGGAGAACCATGAGACTGGATTTGGTCAAAATTAAGCGTTTCAGCGCCTGAAAAGCTCATTTTGGTCAAAAACCACAGTGTCCCGGCAGAGGCTGCAAACTGCTCCCCCGGGCACGGGCAGGGTGATTGGGGATGATTTTCATGAGGAATCTGCAAAATATGACTGTGGAGAACCATGAGACTGGATTTGGTCAAAATTAAGTAACTTTATCAATCCGTGTATCATTCATTCTTTCCATTTTCAATTGTCAATCAAAAATACAAAAAAAATTAAAAGTGACATTTTATTACGTTTTTTGTTTTTTAATCTAACACAAAAAAAAGCCTGGTTTTTTTTCTATATTTCAATTTTAGACTTGGATCAAAAACACGAAATGAAAAAACAGGCCACAGGACTGAATTTGTTTTAAAATCGAGGACTGAACTTTCTATTGTCATTACACATCTGTGCCACTAGATGGAGCCGCACTGAAGTAACCAGTAAGAGAATAGCAGGACAGTGAACACATGGAGCAGATCTGATGTAACATGAGGAATGACACGAAAGTTTTGTTGCAGTCCAGATTTTTTTTTTTTTTTAGACAGAATTGTTAATATCGCTACCTGAGTTGCTACCCGAACTGTAAAGTACACAGATTTTTACCGTTCTCCATGTCTGTTTTAGCTTTTCTGTATGTTTACCTGCTAATTCTATTCCGGTTCCGCAGCAGCCAGTAACAGACTTTTCAAAACAAAAGCATGTGAGCAACATGCGATAACGCACGATAAAATAAATGTTGGCGTTAATAAATGCGATAATAAGGCGTTAACTTGCCCAGCCCTACATTTGATATAAACCAACATTAAACAAACTATTCAAGTGTTTTCTTTCTTCAATATTCACATCAGTTTTTTGCACCCAAGTCCCATTTCAACGTTTGCTAAGGTTCTCTAATATATCATCCTGCCTTGTGTTTAACTAAACATTTAATAAACCACTTAACAGTGCTCTTACAAGATTATCCATCCATCCATCCATCCATCCATCCATCATACAAGGTTCATCTTGTGCAGGGTCATAGTGATTGCATAATGAAAATAATTAAATGTTTCTGTAGATTGTGTTCAATCTCCTGCTTGTGAACTTTGATGATTTTATTCTAAAGAGCAAAAAAACAAACAAACAAAAAAAAAAACAGCATCATTTTCCTTTTTTAAAGATGCAGGAACAGATTAGCACTGATTTATGCACTCTCGCTGCCAGACATTCACTGCCCTGTTTTCACTGAATTTCTCGTTTTCTCCCCCTCTCTTTCTCCCTGTCTCTATCCATTAAACTCTTTATTTTACTGCCATGACTGCACTGTTCCACTTCAGCCAAAGAAAATGAACGTAGTCTCTTTTCATTGTCTCTCTCACACAGCAACAATCAGACACCTGCCTGGTGTCATGACAACTGGGGATTTCCACACAATAAACTGTCTGATCTTTTAATTTCTCCCAGAGTTTCATTTCATGTTTATTTCCAGTTTGCGTGAAATATCAAATTTTCAGCAGGTTTGTGGATCCAGATCTGGGATCATGAGTGTAGTGAACAGGCAGTAAAATTAAAAGATCCCAGAAGACAGACTTAAACCCGAGTCGGCTGGAATTACAGACGCGGGTGAGCAATAAAATACTCCTTGTGGCCCCTTGTCATGTAAGTTATTTTTTTCCAAATGGAACTTTAAATTTTAGTCAAAGTTAAAAGATACACAGAAAAACAAAAGAGAAAGCAGTAAAATATTTGTAAATCAATTTGATAACATGCCTGAGAATCGTGGCGCCTTCACTTTCGTTCAGTATAACAATAATCCAGTGACAGTCAGAACCATTATGGCTCCTTTACAGCTGGAGCTGTAACGCTCAAGTCAGCTACTGAGCTCAGTCCAAACAGATCACTATTAGCTGGGGGATATGTGTAATCTGGAATATATAAAACTACAAAAAAAAAAAAAAAAAAAATCAGCTCAGAATACTTTTAAAATACTTTACTATAAATTGTCAAGGAGCGACTTCATAAAGAGGAAAGAAGAAAAATCTCAGAGAAGTAACCTGGCTTGATCAGTTTTTAAATGTCTTAAGAAATTTGATTTTCTATTAAATTAAACTTCTTCTAAGGTTGAAAAATAGCTTACATTCTTATTTATAATGAATAAATATGCAACAGCAGTGCCGGGGGTGTTTTTTTTTTTTTTTTATAAAAGTGATTTGATGTTTTTTCTTTTTTTTTGTGAAATGTCAGAATAATTAATAAAATTTCTTATATAGCATTTGGTCTCAGTGCCTTTAAAACATATAACTTATTTCAAACAGCTCCTCACGATTTCTTGCTGGGCTTTTGTCCTATCACTCCTGAGAGAACTGAAGTAAGTCAAGTTTGTGGCTCTTTTAACTGACCTACAACAGGAAAATGTTGATTCAACTTCACAGTTAGAAATTTAAAAAAAAAAAAAACATTTTTAGATTCTAAAACTGCATGCAAACATCTGGTTGTCACTGTATCTGAAACTGATTTCTTTGTGCTGAAACATTCTCTAATGCAAATCTTTTTCAAGCTTCTTTGTGTGTGTGTGTGTTTTCTCTCCTTTTATTTATTTATTTATTTAAATTTTTTATTACAACACTAAGAATGACCACTGAGACAAATTAACATCAGTGGACTCAAGTGAGTGAAGAAATAAATCATGATTAAAGGTTACTACAGATACATTTCTGGTCACAATCTAAGGGATTAATTTGCTTTCGTCCGCTGCAGTGTTGACAACCATAATTAACTTTCACTCAGCCCTGTAAAAAAGCAGCTTTGGGCTGCTATGGTGATTGTGTTGTGTAACTGTGTTCTTGGTTTCTTGCCAAGAAACATTGCTGGATGTGGACATGTTTAAAAATATGAAACTATATTATAGATCATAATTTTGACATTCAAAGTTAAATGTTACGAGAAGGAACAACTGCACCTTTGTTGTTGGCTACTGAACATGAACAGTTTGCTTGTTTGCTACTCTGCACAGCTCCTGGTTGACTGTCCTGGGATTTTTCAGCTGGTTTTTGTTTGCAGATGTTTGTGAGTTTGAAATTTCAGTTATGGAAATGAAAGTATACGGAAGAATGTTAACGACGGAGGAGAAAGTATGAGAGACTGAGCAAGACACCAAATATGAATAAATCTTGGACAGAGCCAGAAAAGCAATTTAACCTCCACACCTATTGGGGGAGCCAGTGCGGCTTTAATTACTGCCATTAATATTATCTAACCCTAACAACACTTAGTATTAATTAGCAATCTTAATAGCTTTAAAAACCACAGCACAGAAGTGTTTGCCACATTTTTTATGCTGTTTTCTTAATTGCAATTTGTAATTCTTGTCTTAGTGCAGGAGATACAGTTGAGAAGCAAACTGAGGGTCTTAGCTAATATTAGCTGCATCACAAGCCAAT
Organism: Hirundichthys speculiger; assembly: GCA_018398805.1. Classification (NCBI taxonomy): domain Eukaryota; kingdom Metazoa; phylum Chordata; class Actinopteri; order Beloniformes; family Exocoetidae; genus Hirundichthys; species Hirundichthys speculiger. Next base: position 225,341 of record JAGFBZ010002829.1, read on the forward strand.
AAATTTAGGAATTTGTAAAAAAAAAAATATATTAGTCCACTGTGAAAGCAAAAACCTTAACTGCATGGTTTAAAATTTATACTAGTAAAAACAAAGTTTAGTCGCAGCTGAAAGACAGCCATGAGTCCCAAACAAGGGAAAAGTATTGAAAATAAGTTGCATAATGTATGGTTATATAATGCATGGTTATGTATAATCTATTCAAAGGGTGAAGAAAAGACAAAAAAAGAAACTCTTGCGATTCTGACTTGGAAGCGTCCCATGATGACTTCTTTGAAAACCCTGTTCAAAGCATGTTTTAAACAGTTAGCAGTTAGCATTGCTGCCTCACAGCTAGAGGGTTGCTAGGTTCAAATCTCTGTTGGGGCCTTTCTGTGCAGAGTTTGTGTGTTCTCCTCCGCCTGTGTGGGTTTTCTCCAGGATATTCATGTCCCCCCCTTCCAAAAACTTGCATGTTGAGCTAATTGGCAGTGTTGGGTAGTAATGCGTTATTAGTAACGCCGTTACGTAACGCCGTTTACTTTTTTCAGTAACCCATTACGTTGTTTTTTAAAATTTAGTAACTCTGTTCCTGTTACCAAACGCTGCGTTACTCCGTTCCTTTTGGTGAGGTTTTACAACGGCACACAGTTCCTGATCAATAAAGTTTAATTGAATTGAAAAAAACAAAGCACCTCTAGCGTCACACATGCAATCAAACACGCGCCATGAAGAGGACTGGACAGGTCAGGGTGCGCCATGATGGTGAGCGAAGGGAAAATAAGTTTCTACTCGTGGAAATACTCACACTATTTTCAACTCGAGAGCAAAGTGAAAAACAACATTTTGGTAACATGTAAACTGTGCCCCGGGTCAAAAATCCTTTCTTTTTTTTTTTTTCTTCTTTTTTTGTCTGCACTTACGTTCATGGTCAGTGCCATCATCTGGCATAACCAACTAATGTATGTATGCATTTCAATCTTGTAGCATTTTTTTGTGCTAATGTGAAAAGGGGACATGCCCTTCACCAGTCTTCTCTGGCAGTATTTTTTATTTTTATTTTTTAATAAATGCTCAAGTGTGATTGATAATGAGTTAGTGCTTTATTAACTCCTAAAACCTTGGTTCTGTCAGGGAAGACTTAAAACACCGACAGTGGAGAACAAAAGAACAGATGAAGACACTAAACAAGAAGACATAAAGCAGACCATGATGGTGTGGTGTGTGTAATATGTGTAGTGTAGAATGTGTGAGTTGTGTGGTGCATATAGATGAATGTGTGGTGGTTTGAGTTGTGATAGTGTTGTGAAAGTGTTTGTCTCCAGTATCCTCCCCAAAGTTAAAGCAGACCAGCAGCCTGGATCCAGGACAGTAAGCAGTGATGTTGGCCTCAAACGCCTCTTCAGCACCAACCAGTGACCACAACTACTGGCTGAACCACAGTTGGTGCTGGAGTGTATTGGGCCAGTGCACTGGGTTTTCCCTCCTGACCCAACAGGCGCTATCCAGCCAATCCAACCCTCCCACTGCCACAAGCCCAGACAGGGTAACAAGCCCTGTCTGGGCTTGTTCACACACACACACCAGAGGCAACAGGAAGGCACCAGCCTGCACCACCAGAACATACCACCGACGCCGCGAGTACGGTACGAGGGCAGGGGAAGGGTGACCCTGCCCGCCCCCCAACCATACCACCGCCCCGCAGAGGGCAAAGCGCAAGCTGTTCAGCAAGTTCTTTCAGGTGTTTGGCGAGTTCCTCCTCCATCTCATCTGTGAAAATTCTCTTTGCCATGGCTACTGAGTCCCAGCCCACAGTACCACAGTCCATATTTCATATTTCATTGTCTTAAACAGAAGTTCTTAGGTGCCGAGTGAAAGCACATTAATTTGTCCAACTTGATTCTTAATAATAATTCAGATTGTTTATTTATATCATAATATTGTTTTCAGTTATTTGTATCAGAATATTGTTTTCAGAATGTCTGTATTTGCTTTTAAGCCACTTTAAATTTTGGCGGTTTGTTTTAACACTAAATAAGAAAAATAGCCTTGCAGTTTATAGCTTATGGAAGACTTTACAGCCTGACTGAAATAAATAGGCATTGAAAAAAATACTTTTGTGTTTGTGTCAAGGTTTGTGTTGTTGCACAACGGATCATATTGCTTGGATGATTAGATTCAGTGATGTGGATGCAAATGAATTGAAAAGGATGTTTTAATCAACAGTTTGTATTATTCAGCATCAGTACAGAACTGAAACGACGGTGAGAGGAGAACATTCAAGTCTTCCACCTGTTTTTTATGTGAAATCTTTCACGCGGTATACAAAGTTATTACATATTGCATTTTTGCATATAATTACATTGTACTTTTGGACAAGTGCGTACCATGAAAGTCCACCACAAGAGAGCGTGCCAGTGTATTGTAATCACGTGGCATGACTTTTAAATCAAACACAGTAGAGAGCAGAACTAAGCTACAAGATTTTTCAGAAGGGGGATCCACCTCTAACCTTACATCAGCTGCCCACGTTGCTTCCATCCCTGGGTGAAAAACAGATCTTTTTACACATGGGAACCATGACAAGCCATAAAGAGAGAGAACAAATTATACTACCAACATGTGGAAGCTGTTGTTTGACTGATCGCAGCGTTGCTGCTGTCAAAACAAAACCCTCTTTCTGTCATCATTGGCTTGGAATTTAGCTCTACTTCAAGATGACAGCACCCATATATTTAAGGTTTACCCCACAAGCAGCTGAGCCTGGTGACGTCAGCGTAGGGCCACTGGTGGACTGCCATGAAATGTGCTATTATCAGGGTGAGAATGACGAGGATGTATGTTTTTGTTGTTAGCCTGACCTAATGACTCATATCTCCATTAAATTATTCAAAAATATGTTTGAGTATGCTGAAAGACACATTTTGTAGTATTTCTGCAATAAATACGTTTTTAAAATTTCTTCTGCTGTGGCAGTTGCTATTGTTGCTGTTTGTACAATTTTCCAAGAATGGTATTTTAGTTTTGCGTGTCCGTAAGACCACAGGCATGTGCGAGAGCACTGTTTGATGAGCCTCACCCTGACACAGACGTTTGAGAAACTCATAAATGTGCTAGAATTATCATTCAACGTGGAAATCCAGTTTTTGCTACGTTAAAATTTCAGTGCAGTCAAAAGCTTTCCTGCAGGGAAGTTTGAGGATCCCAGATTTAAGAGTGGAAGCATAGAAGCACCCAACAGGCACTGCAACTCTCCCAAGCTCCTCTTTTGTTTACGCCTTCATTTGATTCCGCTCTATCCTGTCAATAGCAATTTGATGGAAACTGGAGATCACCCTGGAAACTCTGACCTTAATTGTTATTTCATTGACTGCGATTAGTTTTCCATTTGAAACCTGAGGGATGGCTAAAGATATGAAACACAAGAACTCCAACATTGCGATCCTTGTGTCTCAACTCTCTGGCCTCACGGCATCTATAAATGAATTTTATTCAGGAAAAGACAAGCTGTTCTCAGCGGTTTATAACAGCATCTGTAAACCTGTAAAACTGTAATTGTTGCTCCAGTTAAAACCACTCGCTACAGTATAATGTGAGCTTCTCTGCAACAGGGCTCAATAGTGTTTCCAACCATCATACTGAAACTGTGCTCATGTTTGGGATTTTTACAATCAGTCCTCAGAAAAGAGAAGATTTCAAATATTTAAAAATGTAAAGCATTAGGACTTTTAACAAAGACAGTGAAGCTTGTTCCCTTTATTTTAAATATAATTCGAAAAGGTTTACTCAATATTTCTAACTTGCAATGGTGATTGTGTCAATTTAGCATTTCACCCCCTCACAGTTTGAAAGTGCGCACAGTGGATCAGATTTACAGCCACTGCTTGAAAGGTCTGTTTATAATTTTTATGGACAAAATTTCTAGGTGTAAACGGGGGGTGGAGGTCTATCTCTGTCTTTCGCAGATGTCCTGTTGGCTTCATTAGGCCATGAGTGTGAAGCGACCCTCCAGATCTGAGGACATGGTTCTCAGTCTGAAAAGGGTGGAATGCTCTGGAACAGATTAACAGGGAGATCGGTTGGAATCTGCAGTAATATTTACCAGTGTCTGTACCAATCTGCCATGGCGAGGAGAGAGGTGGGCCACTGTTGGTTAGCTGGTTGTCTATGCTCCTATCCTCACCGATGGTCGTGAATTGTGGGCAATAACTAAAAAAAATAAGATAAAGGATACAAGTGATTGAAATGAGATTCTTCTGCTGTGTGGCTGGAATCTCCCTTAAAGCGAAAGACTTGATCAAACGGGAGGGAATCAGAGTACAGTTGCTCCACATCTAAAGGAGCCAGTGAGATAGTTAAGGCTTTTTCTGAGGATGCTCCACAGCAGCCTCCTTGGGGAGGTGTTTCAGGCATGTTGGACTAGGAGAAGAGAAGAACCCAGGGTCTGCTGGAGGGAATATATTTCTCATCTGGCCAGGGAATGCCCTGGCGTCCTCCTGGAAGTGCTGGAGGAGGTGGTTGGAGAGAGGGAGGTCTGGACCTCTTTGCCAAGGCGACTGCCCAGTGACCCGGATGGATGTGTGAGAGTTCAGATAGGAAGTACAACACAGTGTGTGCTTTGCTCGTCCAGAAATTCCTTGTTGCAAATTACTCCAAGAGCTCACTTTATATGTTAAGCATGTATTATAATGTTCTTTATTGTCAAGCCATCAATAACCTAAATGCAGAAACACAAAAAGGTGGCTGGGTCCCTGTTTTACCCAGAGACCATAAAGTTTCCTCTAACTCATTAAATTGTACTGTTTATTATTTTAACAAGCAGGTAATTAGAAGGACATTATGTGTTTATGAACACCATTTCAGGAGACGTCTTAAAAGACAGCAGCAAAGTTTTTCCTGGTTGTCTCACAAAAGGAAGCTATATCTCACATGTAAGAAGCAGTACGTATGGACATACTGTCTGTCTACTCGACACATTTTCCACTATAAACTCTCTGCAATGACGGGAGCTTCACAAAATAAGCAAATAAATATCCAGGCTTCAACTGTGAAGCAGCAGCTATCTCAGAATTAAAAACATATTGGAGCATTCATCTGTTCTTTCCACATTAACTCCAACCGTCATTAGAAACTACACGAAAAGCTGTCCACACTGTCTCACAGCAGAAACTCAGTCACTGAAATGGTTTTACAATAGAAGTACAAAGAATATCCATCTAATCCTTAAAGAGAGAAAAAAAATCAGCTAAATGAAAAAGACACCAGCTTCAGGTAGGGGTTGATATTTAATATTATTTGAACTCATAGTTTTGGCACAATTCTTGGAGGAATTATGGAAACAAAATCTCCACTGACAACAGAACAGGATGACACCGAATGTGCCCAAATCTATCATCCTGTTTCTGTTCTGAAATAAAACAATCACGATGTGTGCAAAGTGTAGACTTTCAGCTTTAATCTAAATGGTTTTGAAAAATATGGCATTTATCATTTAGGAATTAAGAGGCCATTTTAAGCAAAGCACCTTCATTTTCAAGGGCTAAAAAGTACTTGGACAGTTGCCTGAAAACAAGTTAACTGTTCAGGTGCTGCCTGTTGCCTCATTACATCAAGACAAATGAAGCAAATAAAAGGTCTGGAGCTGATATCAGGTAGTGAGTTGCCATCTGGCAGCTGTTTGACTGGAGCTACCGATATGAGGTCCAGAGAGATCTCAATGAAAGAGGAGGAGGGGCTGAAAAAAATAAGAGCGAAATAATTAGGAGGAAACTGAATTTGGTGATGAGCCTGGGCTCTAAACTTAAAGCAGTCATTGACTGCAAAGGATTTTCAAGTATTAAAGGTATTAAATAATATTTACAATTACGTCATTTGCCCAACTATTTTTGAGCCACTGAAGATGGAGACAGTACTTCCTAAATGGTAAATGCCATTTCTGTGAAACATCTTAAATTCAAGATGACCGTTTAATTTCAATCCATTGTGGTGCTGCATAAATGCAAAATCGATAAACTGTCACTGTCCAAATACTTCTGGAGCCAACTGTAACATCATAAAATGTTTCTTGGGAAGAAATCTCACAGGGAACGAGGCCAAAATTCAGCAATAAACGGCTACAATCTGAGAGCCTCAGACAACACGGCATTAAAAACAGATGCTGAGGCTCATGAACATCTAAACACTATTGTATGTGAGCAGGTTTTCACAGCAAATAAATACATTTCAAATACAATTTGAAATTCTTTTAGGAAATCATCGAGGAAATGCATCTTCCAGGGTGCAGAGGAAGAGAGACCAATCAGCACACCAAGGCATGAAGGAAACATGGACAGGGAATGATACATAGGGGTTTTGGAGAAACATAGGCTGCCATGGAGACTTTTCTTTTTTTTTTTTTTTTTAAAGGAGCTCTTTGCTTATTTCAGCAAGGCAATGCCAAACCACATTCTCAACATCACAACAGCATGGCTCTTAAATACAAGAGTAGGGGAGCCAGATGGCAAAATAAAGTTAATGCACATAAACAATGCTTTTTTCCTGGTATCTGAGTAACACATTTTTTTTTTTTAAGCAATTCAAGCTTGATATGGTGAATGGTAAAGCCAAAGAGAAAAGACAGCAGAAGCATAAAGCTGCGCATAAAGTTGCAAATGCCTGCTGCAACTTTTGTAATGTGCTACTTTGACTAAATGTACACACACTTATAAAAGAAATTAATTAAAATTACTTTTTTTTTTCCAGTTTCAACATTCGAGGAGATATCAATTGGAAACAGGGTTTAATTAACTTGTAAATACGTGCACTGTGTCCCAAAAGTTTTAAAACAAGCAAGTGCGTGCAAACTGAAATGCAAAAAAACAGAAACGAAAGATGGAAACACATCTGTCTTATTCTATGGAAAGATATCTGCTGTCTAAGTATGACAACATGTAATGTATCATAAAATGGCATCCTGATGGTTCTGTCATCAACAAACCTTCACAAACACCATCTGAGCCAGAGGACGAGCTGGAGACTAAGAAAAGTGTTGTCCCTCTCCAGCGTCTGTCATCAGCTGCAGATCTAAAATCTGCTGAGCCTCCAGAGAAGAAACCAGTCATCAATAATGAGTGATAAAAACGAGTGTGAGAGAGTGATAGGTGATGTCATGGAGCTCTCTTCACAATCACAGAGGATATGACATCATGAAGGATCAGCAAGCAGCTCACTGACCACTATTTTTCTGGCAGATATTCGTCTGAGTGAAGCTGTTTTTATACTTTAACCTTAAAAAAAAAAATAAATAAATATATCTATATCTATATATATATATATATCTATATATATATATATATTAGGGCTGTCAAAGTTAACGCGTTACGCGTGATTAACGCAAAATAATTTTAACGCAACTAATTTTTTTAACGCGCGTTAACGCGACACAGCCTGGCCGTGTACAATAGTAAGAGGAGAGTAGGTTTAATGAGCCTCCGGCCCGCCGTAGTTGTAGTCCTGTAGTCCTCCGTAGTCCTGTCAAAACAGGAAGTCATGCACTGACGTCGATGTCCATGCCGCAACAGACAGACGTAAACAAACTATTAGCAGTAGTTGGATACAAATAATAAATGGATACAAAAGATACTATTTTGAATGGTAAGTTTCAGCTTCAAAACCTTGCCTGATGGCTAACTCCACAAGATAAATGTTGTTTGTGTTTGCTGTCGATGTGAATTTAGTTACCACCCGGAGTCCGGTCACTTGACGGCTAATGAGAGCGGTGATGCAGAGAGCCCCCCCCCCCCCCCCCGTTTGAAGCAATAAACGGAAATATTTTGTATGAAGAACATAGATAAAATATTGAGTATATATATATAATATATAATGGATTTGGCATTGTAGCAATAAATAAACATGCATTTGTTTTGCATAAGGCAAGCATTTGTGTACTCTCATATTAGGCAAGGCAACTTTATTTGCAACTTTATTTGCAATTCAATTCAAAGTGCTTTAACAGATGCAGTCACAAGAAGGCAAATAGAATCATTCCATACAGCATAAAAATAATCAAAAATAAATAAAATTAAAATGAAAAATTAATTAATTAAATTAAAAATGAAGTGGCAGATAAAATCCTTCCAGTCATCATCTTCACATCTAAACAGAACTGTTTTCAGTCTGGATCAGAACATTGTCAGAGTTCAGGTCTGTCTCACATCTTCTGGAAGACTGGTCCAGATATTAGGAGCATAAAACTGAAATGCAGCTTCACCTTGTTTAGTCCTGACTCTGGACACCAGCAGGAGACCACTACCTGAGGTTCTCAGAGTCCATTTGGTTCATATGGCTCTAACATGTCAGAGATGGACTTTGGGGCCATGAGAGACTTGAACACCAGTGAGCTGTTTTAAAGTCTGTTCTCTGAGTGATAGGAAGCCAGAGACCTCAGGACTGGACTAATATGGTCATATTTCCTGGTTCTAGTCAGGACTCATATTAATAAGAGTAATACAACTTGAAAAAGATCTGTATAAGGTAGATTTAGAACAGATAAAAATATGCGATTAATTTGCGATTAATCGTGATTAACTATTGACAGTCATGCGATTAATCTGATTAATTATTTTGAGAAATTGACAGCCCTAATATATATATATATATATATAATACAGATGAGAGATTGAGATCAACCAGAAAGTCATATTTTAATCTGGAAACGAAGACACCCAATGTCATGACCATGTAACTTCTTCATATGGAAGAAAATATTCAACACAAGAGTCTGCATATGTGGATGAAAATGATGTCAAACTAAATCAAACTAAAACTGATGTGTAGCTTTGAAAGTCAGACAAATATAGCCAATCCCATTGTCTTTTACCTGCTGCAAAAGTTTAAATCAGTGTTCTTATCTACTTAATAGCTCTGGGGTATGTTTTCATTTCTGCCTCACATCTTTGTAACAGTCAGCTCGCTGTTCTCCCATCAGTCTGTAGAGCTCCATCGCTCTCTAGTGGCTGAATGTTATAACAGCTGGATTTAATGAATAAATGCATTTCAGAAAATAGTTTTAATATCTAATAAGGAAACATAGATAAAACATCAAATTATGTCAAAGCCAAATGTGTAAAAAGTGCTATAAAGGGACAGCAGAGCATCATTTTAATGTCTGTCAACATTTAATAAGCCTCATTCCCTGAATATTCGCTGACAATCATATTAGAGACTTTGTTATAAAAGTAAAATGTGTCTCCAATTCCCATACAGCTGCTGTGTTGAGCCGCACTGTGTTGAGCCGCACCTTTAAACAAGGTGTTTAGTTTATTATGCATCAAACTCAACATTTCAAAGTTAACGTCTCATCAAGTTGAGTTACAAAGATTATTTACATATCTGATTTTTGTTCAATTTAAACTAAAAAATTAAAAACAAGCATACTGTATAATTACAGCCCTACCTTCTGTCACAACAGCACTGATGGAAAGTTTTCCACATTGCTTTTAAAAGTCTCTCAAATGTAACAAAAGAAAAACGACAAGAAGTTTATAACAGTTTTATCATTATTACAAGGCCCCCGCAGACAAACTCAAACATCTCATTACTGAATAAATGTGATCTAATAAGATCAGAGTTGGACTGGTGTGTTGTCTTTTTCTTTTTTTTTTTTTTTAAATGAAATGATAGCAGTGCTGTGTGGGTATTTTTCCCCGTTGTAGATGATTTTACAGATTCGCCACTGTGTGCAACTTTTCATCAGACCACAAAAGTTCAAAAATGTCACATTATACGCTCATTATGCAAAGATGAACGATGGATTATTTTAGCCAGAAAACCTCCAAAAAAGCAATAACTGGGCTAAAACAGGAGGAAAAAAGACACAATGTTATAACATTGAAAAAAAGAAGCAGTTTTTTTTGATCATACAAAAAATATCCAGTTTATTATTTAAGAATGTAATTAGTTAAAGCCATAACCAGTCTAACCATTAATTTAATAACTTTCAGAACCTGAATACAGTTTTTAATCCTTGGACTTCAAAATTCATCTCCCTTAGAGGAAAAAAATTAAACAATTTGGAGGTTGAGAACTTCCAACTAGATGAGAAACATTGTCCTGATTTTCCCAACAGCTTCATGCAAACCTTTAATAAATCCAGACATGAAAAAGGGAAGAAAAAAAATCTGCATTCTTAGCCATCCTAAACCTTCTCCTCTTCAGCACAAACAAATGACTCTGGTTCCTCAGGATTTGACTGATGTTCAGAGGCTGGTACCAGCAGAAACCATGTGATGCAGGCAGACACCCAGACTCTCATCAGGGACATCCAAGATGGCTGGCAGTTCAAGAGGAATGCTAGTGACTGACTGTTTTGCAGAAAAAAATTGTTGATCCAAACACTTCTGCAGCCATCTTGGCTGTTTTGAACAGTCACTCCTGGTTGCTCCTGCAAGAATCATCTCATAAAGCCCACTGACCCACCTAGTACAGTGGAAGTGGTTCTAATAGGAACCGACCTGCAGGTTCTCATTAGTAGGTTCTGTACCGGTGGAGGGGGCGAACAGGCACATTAGTGGGTTAGCACAGGATAATTATTAGACTTGGGTTAAATGACTGGATTTTCACAGGCTATTCAGCAATAAATTAATAAAGGAATAGATTTTTAGGAAAAGCACATAATCTTTTTCTATATTTTCTGAATAGGAGTTAGAAAAACGCTACAGCTTAGATTTGCAGAAAGTGCGGAGACATAGCCTTGAGTGGCTTGTAAAAGATCTTCCAAGTATTCAAGTTCAGAATTTTAATGGAGCCACGTTAAAGCAAGATTTAATGTTTGAGCAGAGGAGGATGAGACACCCTCAAATTGAAGTTATGTGTGTGGCATCAGAGATTTCCATCATTTTTGTGATGCAGAATAAACCTGTTAAGAAGCGAAAGTAGCATCTGAACTCATACACCTTTGATTTGAGACTGCATTCAGATTAAGACAAAACACAAAGACATCAAAAGAAAATCTTTTTAAGGCATTCATCGATGACTCATTTAAACATTTTGCCATGTTGATCAGGGCTTAATGATTGTTTCATCTTCAATTGTTTTGTTTGTTTTTTTTTTTGTCTCCCACTCAATACAGATCACAAGTCGGAGCAGCAAATTAGATTTCCTACATAGGATTTAATAATGTACAACAATGACAAAAATCTTCAGAATTTTTCTCAGGTTTTTACTTTTTCTTGTGAAAAGAAATATAAAAAAAAAATAAAAATAAAAGGGTGACATTTACAAACAAAATATCTACATTCATATTTACAACTATTAAATAATAATAAAAAACATGAATAAAAGTTACAGTTGACATAGGAAGCAGGATCTTTGTGAGTTTGTCAAGTGGTTTTATGTGTTGCACAACTATTTAAATTCTGGAAAACACATTTCGGTTTGTTTTATCACAGAAATCTGTAAGCAGGCTGTGTTTAACAGAAAAGAAAATCACTTATTTGAGCACAAGCTGCTGCTCACACTTTTAGATTGATTGATTGATTGATTTTTTTTTTTAATCTCACCATTAAAAATGTTGTGCAACAGATACACAGGCCGAGCATATTATTTACCAAGTTTATTTTAAACCAGTGTTTCTGCTACGGCTCCTCAGTTGTGCTGCTCCAGAACTCTAGAAGCATTTTGGATGAAGTGAAATATCTACAAAGACCAAGGAGTCCAGATGGATTCTACTGAAGCACTTAACACGACCTGGATGATGGAGAATGATGACCACTCCAACACACGCATAAAACCGACAGTTTCAGCTGGTATGGAGGCAGTCAGATCGATATTCACTAAATCACACATCAGCTCTGCCAGCTGGTGAAATAAAATGAGAAATGGAAGAATCAGCTTTATATTTACTCAGCACCAACCATTAGAAGGAAAATAAGTTTATACGTTATAAAATGAATATTGCCTGATATATTCTTACATCTTCTAAACCTGCGTGACTCCCACATATTCATTTTACTATTTATTTTCCTAGTTTCTCAAAGGAAGCAGATGTTTTTTTTTGTTTGATTGTTTTTTTAAGAAGCTTACAAAATTCTCCCAAAGCAACAGCTGCCAAACAACTCGTGAAAACACGCTGCCTTTAGACAACAGCGCGGACGCCTTCAGCTTGTTGTTGTGGCTTCTGTACAAGATAATGTGACAGAAACAGGAAATGTGTTCAACAGTGGGCTTTAACTCAAGTCCATTTGTTAATGTAAGTTATGCTGCTTCTAGTTTTAGAAAGTTTTCAAAGTACATAAATATGTGCATCATACCGTTTATGTTTGGACTCATTTTAGACATCTAAAAATCTGACATTTAGCGAAAAGTTTCAACTTCATGAACAACTCATCCACTAACCTTGGCCTACACTGTGACCGTTGCCCATCCCGATAGGATACTGTACATTAATCAATAAACGAGTCTATATTTACATTTTCTTCTTCAGTGACTGCAGTGTGCTTCGGCAGATTAAAAACAAGAGCCACAGCGACCACAGAGATCTCAACTCAGAGGAGCCCCTAAGCCACGTTCATGCTGCTGAACTACCTCCAATAAACAGACCTAAAGAAATAGTTTGTTGGGAAGTCAAAAGAAACATAACTTTCTGCTTACCGTCTCAGTGCTTTTACACTCAAAAGCTTCCACTGAACACTTGTACAGTACATTTGTGTTACAATATATTAAAACCCAACACATCTAAGTGCAGCGTGCTGTCCTCTCTGCATTCGACCCATTTGAATATATTAGTATTTTCTTTTCTAAAGAACATTTTGTTTTTCCACCATTAACTGATCACATTACTGATTAAAATTTCAAAGAGGCTGATTGTGGTCTTCTTGAATCCTCACCTTTTCAGAAACGGCATAAAGCGGACTTCTGTTCACTGGAGGAGGTGCATATTTGAGGACCAACTTTTATTGTTTGAAGTGATGATGAGATTATTTTTAAAGATGTTTCCTCTAATTCGTTGTCCAACTCGCCAACCTTGAACCATGAGACTCATTTTTACCTCCCTACCTCCTCTACTTGTCATCGACATGGCAGCGTCTCCTCAATCTCCTTCTGACTGGCTGATCAAATATTCAGGTGTCCGTCTGCGGGCAGGTAAAGGCTGCCTGGGAGACGATGATGATGACGGGGGCTGGTGCTGGTTGCGTCCTCGGAGGGAGGTGTTGTTGCTGTGGTGATGGTGGGCACCGTTGTGGGCGGAGGGGGGAGGTGCGGGCGGGTCACGCAGTGATGGAGGGACGGCGGATGACTTGATGGGGACGATTCGGGTGTCCATGACCTCACAGTCGACCTGCATCATCATCTCGTAGCCCTGAGAGGAGTTATACAGACTCTCTGAGGAGGAGGAGGAAGGAGGAGGAGGGGATGGAAGTGGAGACAGATGAACAAATTCGATCATTTGAAATCAACTTTTTACATGCAAGTGACAACAGTTAGTGACATTTGAGGTGTATCAGGCGTCCATATAGACTGACCGTTAACGGACATGGCCGGCATCACTAGAGACATTTTGGGCCGGCTGGTTTTGTTGTGGCTGATAGCTGGTAGTAACAGGTGGTCCTGCAGGAAGGAACACAGGAACAAATTATTAACTGGTTTTTGAAGAGCCAGAGATCAAACCTGTAAACTGAACCAGCCTGTGCTGTAGCTAAATGTTTGCGTCGCCATACCCTTCTGAAAGAAACGACGTAGAAAGTGTCCTCTCTACGGTCGATGGCATCCAGGAAGTCGCTGTAGGTGACCTCAGGGACCAGGAAATACCTGCAGCTGACTGTAGTGGAAAGACAGGAGGGTGGGGAAAAAATAATAAATAAAAATGCTTCATGGTTATAACTGAATTCAGACTGATGGTTGATGTATATGTTTACTGATGAAACCGTCCTTAATCTTAAAACACAGAACAATTAGAATTGACTGAATTTAAAACAAACAAACTTTAGAGATTAGATTAATTTGTAGATTAGATTAGATGTACTTTATTCAAAGTATTCATTTTACACTTTGCCGCACATTGCTACAGAGAAATTAACCTTTGACCTTTTTTTCCCCCCGTTTTTCTTTAAATATAAAGATGCCTAACATTTAAATGCAAAAGAAAATGTACCTAAATATTTCTAAAAGCATTTAAAAATCCCATTTCTGGCAACATTTTCCAACAATGTATATATGAACAGACAGAACTGTTTCACTGTTGGACCTTTCGATGGAGCGGTGAGTCTGGATCGGCAGATATCTGGAGAAGTTGGTCTTCCTCAGCTGAGCTTTCTGCTATAAAATACAAGTTAAGACAATTAACAATGTCTAAAATCTGCTTTACATAAAAAAAAAAAAAAATCACAAATAACAAAAATACCATTCAATTCAGCATATGCTATGATAAAAACAGCAGATTAGGAATGCAAAAAAAATCTAATTGTGAAAAAAAAGAAAAAGAAAGCAGAAGATGAAGGAGATTTCTCACCTGAGCGATCTTTGCTTTCTTTGGTTTTCCACCAGACTTCTTCCGGTTGATCTGATGTCGATGAACCCATCCTCTTAGCTCGTCCGCAAGCCTGGAAAACACAGGTATGTTTCATTTTATTATGGGTATGGACTGAAAAGAAAGCAAATGAGTTTTGTGAAGTATCGATTGTGCTGGATTATATTTTTGAGGAAGATTTGGAAGCAATTTAAGGTATGTGTTATGAAATGATAAGAACTCCTAGGCAGTAACACCTGGAGCAATGAAGAGATCAGTACAAAAGCTTAAGAACATATAAGAAAGAGCTATTGCTCTCTGGAGTTGTAGAGAGGGTGGGAAACACCATCAGTGTTGTCACGGCAATGAAATACAACCAGTCAACGACTCAAACTGCAGTGGGTAAACTGAGGCTGCTTCCAGACTCCCCCCTGGACCTCCCCTTGCTTTGCTGGTTTCCCCTCAGGGATTTCCTTCCTCACAGTGACCTCACACAAAATCCCCTGACAGCTCCAGGTATTTTACCCCTCTTTGATGAGACTTTTAAAAGGTTTTATTGTAATGAGTACCATAGTGAACATTTGAGGAAATAAGTTCAAACTGGGTGCAGACTGCAAGGTGTGACATTTCAACCACAACAGCAACCATGTTTTATCAGACAAGCATATGGTTGATATAATTTCCCTTTGAGGATTAATAAAGTATTACTGAACTGAACTGAATTGGAGTGAAGTGCAAATATTTTGATCCAAAGTGACTTGTATGGAACACATGTTGTCCAAGGAGGACGTGTCAAACAAAAGTATTTTCAACTTCAGCTGGTAGGTCCTTTAAAGTGCCAGTGTGGCCAACTGAAAACCTTATTCTCAGAATAAGGTTTGTTTACTTTGGTTTTACTTTGTTGTTTAAAAAGTAAACAAAGTAACCCTGACAAACTGACAGGATGTTACAGTGCAGAGAGGACACACGCTGCCCTGTATCACACTCAGTGCCAGAACAACATGGCGCTACTGCTTTCGAAGCATTTCTACTAACACTGTAATCACTAGGAAGAACTTTCAGAAAGGGAGTTCAGCTCACAAAGTATGCTTATTTTATCCAGTTTGATGTCTTTTGAGTACAGACGACAGTACAGCACTATTAAACACAGTCCAGTTAAAGTAACTCCGCTGACCGAGTTAAAGTGACGACACGTGGTTTGTTGCACCTGGTTTCTAAGTTCCAGGTATGTCACATGTCACAATATCATTTACTTACTTGAAACTGGAGCGAGGTGTAGATAAAACACTGAAATTTGAAGGGAAAATCTTCCATTACTTTGTTCAGTTACAAATAATTTATTTGATGTCATTTATGTGCTACAAGCAAGTTCAAGCTAGTAAGGCTGGTCTAAGTGTTTCTTCTGTATTATTAGACACCAGCAAAAGCCAGTTTTTTGTACCAGTGTTGTTTCTCATGTCACTTTATGCCATCCTACACCAGCCTACTGCTTGTCCATTAAACAGTGATGTTTAGGTTTTGTAGTTCTCTGGAAGGCAACTCAAACTGAGAAGTGCCCTTGTTTGCAGCCATGACATTAATCTAGAGTGAAGCTGTGTCCAGCTCATTACTGACTGTTGATTTAAGCTCAGGATACACTGATTCAGACAAAACAAAGTTGATATGAGCTGCACAGTGAAGGTTGCATCCAACCGTGGCTCATTGGTACTTCTACATGAGTGATGAGGGTTTATGCCCCTATGGACAACGGTGAATCATTGCTGCCCAGCTGTCTGAAGACAGGAACATGAACAAAGCTGCATTTAACACAGTAAAATGAGCTCAGAGCCAGAAGAGGCTGGACACAAGTCTTACAGGCTCAAGTTCCCACAGAAACCAGCTGTGTAGCATCAAAATCATCTAATCCAAGTGTCTCTCATTTTAGCTGCTTAATCTTTTCAAACAGAAACATCTGACAGCTTTGGCTTTTTGAAGGAAAAATCTGTTTTTCCCTGTAGGACAAAGCGAGAAAAATGACGACATCTACAAGGACTGTTGGGGTTTTTTTGTTTGTTTGTATTTTGTGCGCTCCAAAAACATGGATTAAAAAAAATTAAAAAATTGTTAGCTGCAGTTTAATATGTTACATTGATCATGATGCAGAAGCAGGATCAATGCTGTAACACCTGCAGTTTTAAGGGTTATTGATGTTCTAGTAGCTTATATAATCATGATTATATAACATGATTATATAAGTGTGAATATCAGGAGGAACCAAAGCAGGCTGAGATGTGGAAGAATTGGATCCATCTCTGAAACTGGCCCCAAAACTCGGTCATAAAGTGCAGTTTTGCTGTTTATCCATTTTTTTTTAAAATAAAAACTTGAACTGACTGACCTGAGGGACTCAGAGCGGTTGAACTGCCGACAGTCGGAGGAGGTGAAGTAACGGTCGATGTCTTGCAGGACCAGGTCCTTAATGTCACTGAACACGTCCGTCAGGTTTCTGCACAAGAACAAAACATGCACTCATGAACTGTTGGGGAACCTGCCGTAGTTTTTTACAAGCCATAACGAACGTGGATTTCTTACAAGTACACATCAGCATTTGAAGCTTTAATTCTTTTGATGCAGGAAGTGAATCTCGTGTGGAGAAACTCTTTGTTCCAGGTGACAGAAAAGGCGTTCTGAAACACTGATTAAGTTTATAATTGAGCCATCAGCAGCATTTGATGACTGCTTCATCACTGTGGTCCAAGTGTGATGAGAGATCATAAATATGCAAACTGTTTCTTTCAATTAGACATTTAAGAATTTGGAGTTACAAGTTAAATATGATTAAACTCCAAAACCTTCAGCTTTTATAAAATTAATTCAGACATTGTGATGAGCATTTTTGTATGTTTTTTTTTTTTAAATGGGGGGGACTTCAGGAAATGACAGTTGAAGCCAAAGTTATCAGCAAAAAACCCGGACAGGCTGGAGGAAACTAACTCAAAGCTCCATGTCCTCTCTGTGTTCTGGTGTGAAACTGTCATTTTTTTTTTCTCACCTGAACTGATAAGACTCTGCAGTGTCTCTGTCTGCTTCTCCTCTTTTCCATCGCTCCTCTCCGTCCTCCTCTGTCTCAGTTTTGTCCTCCACTCTACTGGGAGGCTGAGGAACCTGCCTGCTGCTGCTGCTGCTCTTCGAGCAGTCGCCGTCCTGTGTACAACACTACATCTTCCTGTAGCCCCGTAGACAGCTTCCTATCTGTGATGCTGCAGTGATCATAAGTGTTTTGAGAAAGTCAGATTTATGAGGTTATTAAAGTTAACACTGTTTATTATGGGAATATAATTCAAATTGATAGAACATAGAAAAAAAAGAAATGGGTGAATTAAAATTAAAATTGCAACCAACTTTAGGCTCTAAAAATTCATGCGGAAATTTTTTTCTATGTACAATGCTGAGAAAAACTTTCAAGAACATTAAAAACAAAATGTAAAGCTTCTGACTTTTTTTTGTCCCAATTAGTGCTCACAAGAAAAAGTTGAGATGTGAAAAAAAAAAAAAGCCATGAAGAGATACCTGACAGGTCCAAAGCTAAAGGTCATGAACAGTAGAACTGCCATGACACACACGGCTCTCCTGTTACTGTTCGAGTCATTGCCCTGGAGCCAAACAAGCAGAAGAAAGACAGACTTCAGAAATGCTCTTTGTTTAGAAGATGTCATTCAACATATGGCATCTTGCTAAACATGTTCTCATTGTAGTGCAGACTTATCACTGGGTCTTTCATGCAGCCTGTTAACCAGTCTTCACAACGTTTGTCTCCACAATCACCATTTACTAAGAACTATGAGAAGAAACTGTACTGAAAGCTAGAGCAATCAGTGTTAAAGCATGTAAATCAGCAAGATTATTACTTTAATTGCATCTCTTCTCATGGTTACAAAGTCTGGAGTACGTATAAGACAAGCACTGCTTTCTTTAGCTGATCCCAGGGAATACAGAAACTTGAAGTGGAAGCTGATTGTTTTGTGCTTGTTCAGGCTGTGCCATTCTCCATCAAACCGTTACTTTATTCTTAATTCTTTCATGAAGGGGTTCATTTTTGAAGAGTAGAAAAGCAGACTTATTGCTCCTATCATCACTGTAAATCCATCTTCCCAATGCCTCACCTCCTTCCCAGCCAGTCTCTCCCTCAGTGCCTGGTTCTCCCTGCGAAGTCGTTCGTTCTCCTGCTGGGCTTCCCTCAGCTGTGCCTCCAGATTCTGCAGATACTCCTTCTTTTTCTTCCGCGACTGGCAGGCAGACTCCCGGTTCTTTATCATCCTCTGCTGCCGCTTCAGCGCCTTCATCTGCATTTGGAGGTAGACGGAAAAACAAGCAATGAGAAGTGGTAGAATCAGTGAAGAGATGGGACAACTGAGGAGCAGCGTGTTTACGTAGATGAAGTGACTAAATAAGAACTTTCCAAAATCAAAACTAATCATACCTAGCAAGCATGGACATCATCAAATAAAGCCTTAACTAAAACAGAGCAGTGTTAAAGAACAGCGTGGGTCCAGCCTACTCACATCGATGTCGCTGGAGTTGTTGCTGGGTAATGCTGTGGTCGCTGGGACGATGGGTTTGCTGGTGGTGGAGGCAGTTGGGCTGGAGCAGTGCTGGGGGATACTGGGAGAGACGGGCTCCATTTTGACAATGGCAGGAGCTGAACCAAGGCAGACGGGCTGAGAGAGGACAACTGGAGGAGGAAAGATGACAAGATGAAGTGATGCTGCAAGAGATGCTCTGCTGGATCGATACCAAGGTCCCATCATCTGTCCCACCAAAGACAAGTGTAAGCTTTTTCTACTAAAACATGGTTAGTTTGGTAAAATGCACCTAGAGTACCCCCCCCCCCACACACACCCCCCACTTTACTTTCATCCCACTTAATACTTTTAGTTGAGTGGGAAAAGATTGACAGTTATTGTACTTAATACATTTGACATTTGAAAATATCAAAGATGGCTTATTTTCTGTTTTAACCAATTTAATTCTGAGATTTAAATCATCTGAAGTCTAGACTTTAAATGTAGAATTTTTGAAAATCCTGATAAAAAGAAAAAAAATAAGCACATTAATCATTGGAAAATATATATATTTGTTGCAACATTTAGAATTTTAAATGAACTTTTTTCAGGTTATCCTTGCACCATTTGTCAGTATTTATACAGACCTTTTAACCTGTTTTCAACAAGCAGTTCTGCCATTGTTACATGACAGAAAAATTTGTTTTAAAAAATTCAGGTAAATAATCATGACGATGAAATGTTTTCTGAGAAGAGAGGGATGAGTCCATTTAGTATACTGATGAACAGAAGACATGTCATCTAATATAGAGCCGGGAGAAAAAAACAGAAAGAGCCGAACAAAGCAGAGCTTTTTTTTTAATTTTTTTTAAACTGCCTCCAGTTCTACTCAAAAACCCTTACCAACGAAAATCAATGAAAAACTAACAGTCTAACTTCATAATTCAGTACAACAGAGGCTTACCATGATTTAAGAAACTTATCTGGTCATTTTAATGCAAAATGAAGCAAACAGGATTGTTTTCTCCTACCAGGTCTGGTCTGGTCCACGGAGGGGAGCCCCTGCAGTATGAGCGTCTTGGACGCTGTGGGGTTCTGGGATACGGGGAGGGTGGTGACACACACAGGCCGGGGCTGGATGGGAGGTTTAGTGCTCAGGATGGTGCTGGCCTTTAATGTCGCCGAGCTCGGCAGGACTGCAAGAGAGACAGCATGTGTTCACTGACTTCTGTGCAGCGTATTGTGCCTGAACAGCAATCCATTTTCAATTTTTTAGACAAAGAATCTTTTCAATAGTTTTGCACTGATGAAACTAACATAATAAGGCACAGGAGCTATGTAGAGCATTTAATCACATGCATGCAAAATTATTTGCATAAACCAAATGAGTTCTTCCTTCATTGTTTACATTGCAAAAAAAAAAAAAAAAAAAAGCCTTTCGAGGGACTGCACATTTGAGAATAAAAAAAAACAGTATTAATACTCTGGTTTCTTTGTTCAAAAGGAAGCTAGGGAGATGAATAAACTCTGAACTGGTGTCTTAATATTAAGTCTTACTGGCGAGCAGCAGGATCTCTCACTGTAGCCCCTGATCAGTGACGGTTTCCTTCTCCAACTATATCCTTCCTGCGCCACAATTATGTTTTGAATCATATTTGCTTCATTGACGTCTATCAGGAATATTTAATGGTTAGATAACACAGAAAGCTGTTTTTTAGAGTTTCAGTCTCTATGGTGGTGACTCACATTATCTCTAGATTGTTATGTAAAGTGAACTGATGCACTTAAGTATATAAATGTAGTTATTAGCATAAAAAATGAACTTAGTAAAAACTCAATTTAATTTTGGTCCTCACACAGCATGACCAACAGAGCTCTTAGTCGCAGCAATCCAAGGATGAGCACAACAATTTTTGTTGATTACAAGTCAGCTGAAACCACTCTACGGTATTAAGAAGGCATTGTCTCCTGGCATTGGAAATGGGTACCTTGTGATCTCACATGCAAGGAAATTGCTGCTAAAAGATATCACGCCTGAAAGTAACATTTAGTACACTATCAAGAATTTAAAAGAGAGAACTTCACTTGCAGTGGCAAAAGCCTCAGGAAGTTCAAAGTGTCTAGGAAAATGCCAGGAGAGTTTCCACCAGTGACAACCAGTACAGAGCAGAGCTCACTCAACAGTGGCAGCACATTGAAGAGAAGACATCTGGACAATGGCCTGGTGTCAATGAGGGCAGTAAAGAAGCAACTTCTTTCCAGTATGAAAAAGAAAAAAAGCATGCAGAGCATGCTTGCATTTTCCAGCATGATAGACCAACATGTCACAAGAGCAAAAGGGATGAAAGTGGCTTAGAGAACATGGTACTGAAAACTTGAAACTCTCCAGATGTGAATCCCACTGAGAATCTGTGAGCAGGCCTCAAAAAGCAGATTGACAAGCAGACAAGGGCCACCACAGTGGATCATCGTGCTCTGCATGTCGATTAGCTGTAGGCTTTTAAATCAGATGCCATTCCTGACACAAGCCTCTCCATTTACCAGGCTTGGGACAGGCAGAGGAAGCAGCATGGGAACGAGGAAGTGCATCAGCGTCCAGGAACCATAATGAATGTGTCCGTCCAACTCTCCATCTGTTTTTCAGTTACAATCCAAACATTCTTCAGCTTCTGGGGAGCTGCTACACTTAATAATCTAGGTATGCTGTTTTTTTTTTTTTTTTTTCAAACGGACAACCAATAACTTTCAGCTCCTTAAGGCCGATACCAATAACACACACATATATCTAAGATCATTACATCGATACGATGAACAAAACCAAAAACACTTTCAACTCTTTTAATGAACAGATATTTATTTTTTCCAATGAAAAACTATTGGCAAGCCTCTCAAACATTTTCGTAAAGCTATCAAACAACCTGCCTCTCAAATGTGTTGCTTTGATCATTTTCTTTGACTTGTGTAAAAGTACATTGTCATCTGGGCTTGTGGGATTGCAATTTTGACCCAATAACTGGATAAAAGCACATACCTGCAGCCTGGGTCTGGATTCCATTGATGACTGCAGGGACAGATGTCGTTAGCGGTGTTTGTAGCTGCGTCTGTGTTGCTGTTGGAATCTGGCTCTGCGACTGGGGTAATGCTGTTGTTGCCACGGTTACCTCCAGCGTCCCCAGTGGAGGTGACAACACATCTCCGTACATGTAAGGGGGTGTCGGGGGGTTTTCACCTTTAACTGTGATCTGTGCAGGAGAAAAGACAGGGAGATAATGGCATGTCCTCCATTTCTTCACAGTTCAATACTAAGCTGTATGGCTGTATAACAGGAAACAACACTTCTTTCCAACTGATGTGTTCATGCTCTGACCACCGCTGCGCCTCAGTGTCAAACGTACCGGAGGGTCAGGTGATGATGCCAAACATTCGGACTCCAGAGAGGAAGCAGGGGAGGGAGGCTCTGCTTTTATCTGAAACACTGAAACCAAACAAACAAAACTGCTTTAAAAAGTACACAATAAGCACATATAAGATATGAAACACTCTCAATATGGACTTACACATTTCCACAGGTAATGGCTCAGTTATTGTCATTTCATTTTTTATTACAGGAGTGTCTCCTAAATAGAAAAAGAAAATAAAAAACAATTAGAGAAACATAAACATGAGGATGGATTAGTCATACCAACAATCCCCTTCAGCTGCTTCGGAAGTCGGGGACAACTAGATTGAAAGAAATATCATGCTACATAAAAAAAACAAAAAAAACACCATATGCTTAAACTAAAATATCTCATAATGCATCACTGCTTTCTGAAGGACGAAAAGCTACATGCCAAAGAAGTATTATTACAGAAATAGCCTTGGGAAGACACATACTGTCTGTCATGTTTATCCTAGCTAATCAAGATCTCAATTACATAATTTCAACAATAAGTGAAGAGATTATAATTGAGGGATGAGTGACATTTTATTGTGCAGGTCATCGTGGAGGAAAGCTGGATTTCCTCATAAAATCAGAGAAAGACTTCACAATATCTGTTGGAAAGATGATCATCTTCCAGAGGGAAGCGCAATAGCACTATTTAGTAATGTCTTAGCTCCTCAGTCAGTTTCTGAAACAGTAAAAATTCCAACTGGGAAAAAAAAAAAAATTTAAAAAAAAATCCACAATTTGGGACTGGAAAAAAAAATCACAATTTCATTTAATCATTGCCCATTAAACCCATTAAAACCATTTCTAGTAGGAAAATCAAGAATACCCCCTCATGCCAGGACACAACTAGTTAACTCGGTCATAACTTTGGTAGTTGCTGACTTGAATTGATATTTGCAGTATTTTCCCACATATGACACATAAAAAATAGAAAAGGACGAAAGAAGACTAGCAAAGAGAGAATGTGGGAAATTACATTACACCTTGAATGCAGCCTGCTGATGAAAACAAACAACAAAGCCGCGATTGTATGGAACTTCTTTCAAGTTTCCGAAGAAGATAGTTTGCTGGTTATTTGTGACAAATGCTCCAAGTGAATTTCACGAGGAGGGAAAAAATAGCACAAGCTTTAATACATCAAACCTGATTAGCCATCTGAAACGTTACCATCACTTGCGAAAGTTTTGAAATTGTGCTAACGTGAGCTAATGCTAAAGTGAGCAAGCCAACAACAAAGAACACATCGGCCACACTTTCGAAAAATCCAAGAAATTTGCCAAAGATGACCCACGGGCAAAGCTGAAATGGGTAGATGGTAGAAATGTTTGAATCTAACTTGTGTCAGTACATTAATTTTCTATGTATATTTACTTTTTTGTAAACTTCTGGAATGCACTGTTTCAGTTTGTAATTCTGATGCATGTATTTCCATCAGTTCAAGGAGCCTTTACTTTTTTTTTATATCAGTCAGTAATGCACCTTATTTAAGTTGATGTGAGATATCAAATAGGTTTGTTTGATAGCTTTACAAAAATGTTTGAGAGGCTTGCCAAGAGTTTTTTTATTAGAAAAAAATTAATTTCTGTTCATTAAGAGTCAAAACTGTTTTTGGTTTTGTTCATAGTATTGATGTAATGATCTTAGGTATATGTGTGTGTGTTATCGGTTATCGGTATTGGCCTTTAGGAGCTGAGAGTTATCGGTATAGGTTTTAAAAAACAATTATCGTGCATCCCTTTGTCTAATAACTTGCAATGACACATTTTTGATTCCTGTGACTGAGGTTACTTCTTTCGATTTCATTTCATGAAAACACTGAGAAACAACTCATGACTGCAGTTTTTCCTCAGGCCTGACCAGCCGCTGAGGCAGCAGCGACTCGTCTCCTATTTCAGGGACCTTTGAAGTGTGAAACTAAAACGCTGACCAAAGTGTCAGAACGCTCCGGGGTGA
The DNA here is from genome assembly GCA_018398805.1 of Hirundichthys speculiger. Taxonomy (NCBI): domain Eukaryota; kingdom Metazoa; phylum Chordata; class Actinopteri; order Beloniformes; family Exocoetidae; genus Hirundichthys; species Hirundichthys speculiger. The sequence goes on from JAGFBZ010002829.1 coordinate 249,729, forward strand.
GCGCCACGGTCGGATGACTGGTCTGTACCTGTGAGAAGGTTGTCATCAAGGTGTCGCCATGGCGATGTGCGGTTGTCAGGGTCGAGGGTGAGCACAAGGTTATTGTCGAACTGCAAGGAGTTGGAGAAAAGAGACAGAGTTGGGAGGGAAAGGAGAGTCAGGAGTTTTACTAGGCCAAAACAACTAGAGGATGTGTGTGTCTGCACATGTTCATGCCTGCTACACACAACTTTGACCCATTATAATTCTCTGATGAACATTTAAAAAAAAGATTAATTTCACCACCAACAAAATGAGAACAAGCCCAAGAAACATGATTTCAGGAAATACAAAAAAAGTGAACCCAGCGGTTTCAAAACAAAACTAACAACTGTGCCATCACCAGCACAGATGTCATGAGAACCAATTAAAAAAAAAAGTTACTTACTTTTTTTTTTTTTGCCATGATACAACAGATGTTGACAGTACTGAGAAAGCACTGCAGCCTCTCAGCAGAAACGGCTGATCACCAGGTGCTAGTTTTCTTACCACGATCACGTTATATCAGCTGGAGATTCTTAAATTTAATTTTGATGAATTAAATTGAAAAAACTGCTTAAAAAAAAGACACATTAGACAAGTATAGTAGGGAGTAATTGATAACAAATCCAGAAATGAGATACCATGTTTTGTTTTATATTATATATTATATATTATATTATTAAGCAAAATTAATGTCCATGTTAAACATGTAAATGAAAGGGGGTAGAGATTTCATAAGCTTAAGCTTCCCTCTACTCCTTTTTTTGTAAACATTAAAAAAAAAATCTCAACATTATTATAATTCAATTAGCATGCATGATTTGTCTGTAATTCAGTTTTAGACCCGTCTCTCTAGCCCCCAACACAAGGGCAGCAGGGATAAATTGAACTACGTCCAGTCCCTTATGGGACAGATGACTGGTTATGTAAATAAACAGCAGATGCAACAGCAGACGGGTGAAGAAAAGCTGCTAAACTGGCTTTCACAGTCTGACTAGGTGAGATTTTAATGACGTTATGTTTATCACTGACCAAAAGTGTGCAGCGACTAACAATCAGGTGCCACGTCATTTAACGCTCTTCAGCGCAAAAAAAAAAAAAAAAAAAAAAAAAAGGTAAAACTCATGATTCTGTTGAAAATAAGCTGCAGTGACATTAGCAGAAGCTTCACTGACGGACAGACAGAACTGCTGCCTTCAAGACTACATCTTCTCCAGGGTACACATTCATTTTACAACAAGAGAATGCTAAACCACATTTGGCACATAATACAAGCTGAAAAACAAGAGGGTCCTGGACTGGCCGAGTAAATCATCACTAAAAATACCTCTGTCCCTCTTACCGATTTTGACTGAAAAATCTTTTTCTGTACGAAAATTATGTCCACTAGCTGTTGCAGCACTTGAAAATACCTCAAAGAGTGATGCAACCATCACAATTTCTGGGTGAATTTTCCTGCAGACTGTGTGAAAGTGTGGGTGATGAATGTTGGGTGTCAGTTACACTCTCATCCCTGCACAGAAACCAGAGCTGTGAGCACAGACAGTTTCTTTTGTGTCCGTACCGATGCGTCGTATTTCAGCCCTCGGCTGAACTCTCCGTCCTCCCCTTCCTCCATGCTCTCGCACTGGTACAGGCAGGCATCTGCAGAAGGGACAGGATTTTTAACATGTAAGCCGGAAGCTGACAGAGAAAGTGATGAGCAGATGGCAAAGACAAATATCCGATGTGAGAAGAGAGCGGGGGTCAAGCTCCATCAGGTTAACGACGTCTCAGAAGCAGAGAAGTAGAAACTAGCAATTATTTTCAAATAGTTGCACAAACTAAGCTTTTTTTTTTTCCTCTTATTGGAGTCTCTGTCCCCTCAACATCCAACCAGTAGAGACAGACCATCACCTTTCTTCAGTCTCGCTCTGCTGGAGGTTTCTTCCTTCAAATTGTTTTAGTGTTTTTAATCATCTGCACATGCTCGGGATGGAGGACTGATTCGAAGTAAAGACTCAACATTAGCGCCCTGAGCAAAACTCATTGTGACTTGGCACTGATCAAGTAAACCGAATTTTTACTCGTGGTTCAGGTTAAAACGTGTGTGGATGGTACATATCCTTGCAAAACCAAAGAGCAAAGGTTCAAAAAAATAAAGTTCTGTTTTATGTGTGTGTGTGTGCGTCCGTGGGAACACCTTGGCATGTCTGGGATTTGATCCGGCAGCCTTCTAGCTTGAAGACCTGCTGAATCCAGCCACTAGAGCACTACATCAGCCAAAGAACGTGGTAGCAAATTCAACAAGAGCTGTGAAACACCAAAACGGCTGTCATTTATTCTGTGTGTTCGTGTTTCAGTGTAGTGCAATAATTCCATCTCTGAAAATGATAATTAAGTCACGATCAAGCTTCAGTAGACATTTCCAAACAGTTCAACGTAACAAAATGCAATAAGAAAGTATTCTTTCAACTTTTTGTCAACATGAACTGCAACTGAAAGGTTGGATGAACTACCAGAAATGAACAGATATTGCTGCCATGCTGAACTGAAACTGCATCTATTCACACGGCAAATTGCATGCTTGGATCAACATGCTAAAGGCAAAATTCTAAAAATCTTCTGCAACAACAGCACATTTGGAACATTGGTCTTTCTCTGTTACACTTTCCTTTCTCTCGCTTGAGAATCTACAGTTGGGGAGGCAGAATGGTTTCCTGTAAGCTGGGAGCAGGAACCAGGAACCAGCAGCTGATAGGCCCCTGAATGACACAGCACTTTATATCAGCATTAGTTGACCAAACTTTCTGTACTGCTGCAATAAATTAGTGCAGTGATCTTCCATTTCTGCTACACAGACTAATACTGGTTCCAGTTTAGCTTGATCGTAGAATGCGGCTTAAGCCCAAGAGTTGATGTTTGTTCAGTCACACATCGTCTGTACTGCTTAAATAGACTAATACAGTCCTTCCAGGCTGGTTGCTAACGGTATGTACGCCTTCTCATACATGGTGCCATACAACCTCCAACTACACCAAAACTGTTAGCAGCAGAAAAAAATACAAAAGTATGTCAAACTGTACAACTTGTACTCATTTGCAGCAATAGGTATTTGTAATATCCTAACTCCACTGACTCGATGGCAGTGAGCGTTCAGATTCAAATTGGCAGCTGGAAGCCCACAAAAGGAAACAAGCTTGATGTAGATTAGTTTTCAAATTTGCCTAGAAACTTGGCCCTTCCAGATCCAGTGTCCCCGCCAGCTGTTAAATACCCCAAAATTACAATAACAGTTACTTGTTGTGATATTTACATGATTAATGGACACTAGGCACATGTACTGCTTCTACTGCAGCTTAAAAGCTATACAAGGGAGACGATTAAGGTATTAATAAATACTAGTGAACCAGGTTCCTAGACATGGTGCCAGTCACACGAATCAAACACTTACAAAACTAAATTTAACCAACAGGCAAATTTTATGTTGAACAAAGATGAAAAAACAATAAACAACTCAGAAAAAAAGTTAAACAAGGTGTATGTTGTTACAACATCTGCATAATCCACCCTGGTGTGATAAAATGAAACATCTCACAGCTGCATGTATGTTAACTGCATATCATATCATAAAGGGTGAGTTCAGGACACACCAGTATTGAAAATTTCAAACTGTTACAGATCCACGCTGGGGATTGTGCAAACTCCAACAAAAAGCATGCACTGAGACTTCACTTCCTCCATCATAGCCTTGCATGTTTTGATGAGCTGCACCCTGGACTTTTTAACCGAAAATAATGGGAAACTGAAAGCTTTTTTTTTAAATTATTATTATTAAATGAATGTGCTGTTAAAGAGAGCGGGCATTTTATAGAAAAAACATGCGTTAGACTAGGGCAGGGGTGTCGGACTCATTTTCATTGAGGGCCACATCAGCATCATGGTGGCCCTCAAAGGGCCAGATTGACAGCATGAGTGTAACAAAATGCAATGTAAATCAAAATATATTAAAATACACCTTATTATATTGTTAAATAACAGATTCTGTATTTATTTCCGGGTTTTCTGTCAAAATTCTGACATAGATTATACTCTTTCACAACTGACACCGCCTAATAACACAAAAGACATACTGTTTTTTCACCTTGAGATACAAACTTGTATTCACTTTTCCGTTGTTGATGAAACTGCTTTCCTTGTGCATCAATTTTTCTTTTCTTTGACATGTTGAGACTAGTTTGTAGAGGTTTTTCTCAAGTCCATCAGTTCTGAAAATCGTCTTGAGTTCTTGCTTTTGGTGATATACTGTTATCTTGTGGGAAACGATGAAATGCATTATGGGAGATGTAGTTTATTGTCAGTATGCGCTTTAAAGCGGCATAAGCTTATTTTAAGTCTTAAAATATCAGTTTAAAATTTAAGCCAATAGTGCACAAGCTCTCGAGGGCCACATAAAATGATGTGGCGGGCCACATTTGGCCTTGTGTTTGACACATGTGGACTAGGGAATATGCCCTATCAATCTGTGTATATTCACACATCCTACACATTAGTATCTGTTGCCAAATAATGTCCACGAAGATTAATAATAGTTAAGGCCAATGTAGCAACAAGTGTGTGCTGTTGGAAAAGCACCTACTGTCGTTGCTGATCTGACTGTTTAACTGGGAATACCATGAGAACAGCTGGTCCCTTTTTTTTTTTTTTTTTTTTTTTGTGGAAGGGGCAGGGATCAAGTACAAATCTGTCAGAATGATTTCAGTAGTTTTAGCACCACATTTCCTGCTATAAAATACCCCTAGTTAGCAGCAGCAGTGAGTTAATGGATGACAATGACGCAACAGACCCGCAACACACTCAGCACGGAACAATGTCCAGGTTTGGCTTCGACTGTTTATGACAAGTAGCTCAAACTGTTATGTTTGCATCAAGGATTCTTTGTTATGGGCACAAAAGTTGAACATTCGGTACAAGTTCTCTAAAACACGGCAAACCAGAAAAGCACCTTTCGTCCTACAGTCGCAGTGAGTTTTAATCCTCACTAATCTCACTGTTTGACTGTCAAATTGACCTAAAAGCGTATGTGGCGGACGGTGGAAGGGGTCAACAGTGAACAAAGCAACGGAAATGTATTTGGTGGAAGTGCAGCACTTGATGTTGGAAGTGTGAACCCTGCTCATGTTAGCCCAGCCTGCGGTAGTATCTGCCCTGTCCTCCCAATCGTTTTGGAAAATAAACTTGCATGAACGATGTTGTCACTACGGCAGGTTTACAGCGCTGATGGGAGGAAGTATTCGTAACTCCACGTTAACTAACCAACAGAAAACATTTACCATCCCGAACAAGATACGAGTTTAAACTAAAAAAAAAAAATCGTGCCACTTAAAGACGATAAAGGCGGCTATTTTAAAGAGGAAGAATGGGAACGGGGCTAGGTTATATAAAATGAGTAATCACGTTTCCACCCACGGCGCTGCTGATAAACGGGCATGTCCGGGTGTGCACGCTTCAGGAAGCACGCAGATAACGCTGCGACTGCGAAGAACGGGCATCTCGCCCATTATTACAATACAAAAATGTTCAATAAGTGATTTGAACGAAGGAAAGAAAAGAAAAACATCATTCTGGAGACGCTGTAATGATCCTGGTAGCCTCGCCTCTGCAACATCCATCCACACACACGTTAACGCTCGGCTGAGTTTACGTGGCTAGATTGTTTCTACCCAAATGTAGATGAGGGAACTGCTTACTCACCCCAGTCTTCGCTCGTGAGGAGGTTATCGGCGAAGAATCGACTGTCTAAATCAGAAAGTAGACCCGTAGTCATCGCCACAGAGGCGGTGTGTTTGGAGAACAGGAGTCTGCAGTCAGACAGCCACGCGATAAACAAACACTCACAGGATACTAGCTACAGCTTTATCATCAGGGTATCAGGCCGACTAGATATGAATAGCATCTACAGAGTAACCTATTGAGAAAACTTGACTTTGAAAAAGATATCCATTTACTCTTCAGTCGATATATCGGTCCTTCTTTTCGCCTTGGATACGAACGACAAGGAAACGCTTTTTTTTTCCAGAAGGTCGCAACCCACTTTTGAGAGAACAGCCAATGGTTGTGGAAATCTGTGTGATTGACAACATAGACAGCCAATGAGATGATTCAAAAGGTGTCATTGGGCAGCTGGGAAGCCTGGTGGTAAAAAGGGATAGTCACACGCCCCTTTAAAGATGATTCAGACCAATCAAGTGGTTGTATTTTGATTGACAGTCAACTTAATCAAATAGTGGGATGATTCTTTTGAAACTGACAGTCATGTTAGCCAATCATGCGTTATAGGGAAAAAAATATTTTTAGTGAAAATCACGTGGATTAAAGCGTTGCAGTGAAAGATTGTCATTTTATTGAATTAAAAACGTAGCTGTTTTTTTTTTTATTTCCATAACTATGCCCAGTGGTGGCATTTTTTTCATATTTCATCAGAAGTAGCTCTCAGTTACTTAGAACTGAATTTTGCTTGAGGATGGGGAAGATGTTGTGCACTTTGCAATAAATATTTAACGAGCTGATCACCCCCCCCCCCCCCCCCCAAAAAAAAAAAAAAAAAAAAAGTTGTTATTATAGTTGTTAACGGTCCAGCCTGGAGAATCTAAACTTTAAATCCAACATTTTCATCCAGCTCCTCCTATTCACTGGTCTAAATTATATGTTGTCCTTTGATTTTTCCTGAATTTGCCAAATTTCTTTCTTTTCTTTTTGACAAAGTCAAACTGGGAAGCACACTTTCATAACTGAGGCCAAATCTGAAATCAAGATCTGCTACACCAGAACAGGCTTTGCTTCATTTGTAAACAGAATGCACCACTTTCACAGGAACAGTGCAACACCACAAACGCACACACTGACACTCCTTTGTGCTGAGTGTTTACAAGCCTGTTGTTCTGATGCAGCAAGTTAATTTATGCACATTTACAAAGGAAGTTGCAATAAAAGTTTTTACTGCTTTACTGTCCAGCTTTATATAAGATGGAGACCAGAATCTAGCACACGTCTGTACCCAAGATAGACTTTTATCAAAGCCTACCCAACACTATATATATATAGATTAATGGAGAGTTGTATAAAAAAAAAAGGAAGATCATAGGGTCACTGTTACTGTTCCAATAATGTATTTCCCCCATCAGCTCAGCAGTGATGTGACCTCAATCACATGTGCTACATACATTTCTGACAGACTTGTTAACGGTGGAGTTGGTACCACTCTGTTGGACAAACTGTGATGGCAGAATTTGTGAATTGCTATCAAACATCTTATTCTGCTTTTATGCTGGTATAACAATTTATTTGGCAAATTTGATAATCAACAAGAAATACGTTGCTGGGACCCTGGGAATCTTATATATATATATATATATATATATATATATATATATATATATATATATATATATATATATATATACATATATAAATTGAGAAAATTACACAAAATCAAAAATAAAAATTAATTTGCAAGTCATTGAGGGAAATAAGTATTTGATCCCCGACCAACCTTGACCAGTGTTGGTTCCCACAGACCACTGGCATACTCCTAATCTCACTGAAGTAATTACCTGCATGAGAGACACCTGTTCCAAATAGTCACCTGTATAAAAAGCCATCTGCCCACAGACTCAGTAATACTCCACCATCTCCACCATGGGCAAGACTAAAGAGCTGTCAAAAGATGTCAGGGACAAAGTTGTTGAACTCCACAAGGCTGGAATGGGCTACAAAACCATAAGTAAGAAGCTGAATGAGAAGGTGACAACTGTTGGTGCAATTATTTGGAAGTGGAAGAAGTACAACATGACTGTTAATCAACCTAGGCTGGGGGCTCCATGGAAGATATTATCACCTCGTGGGGTCTCAGTGATCATGAGAAAGGTTAGAGATCAGCCGAGAACTACACAGGAGGAGCTGATTAATGATCTCAAGGCAGCTGGGACCACAGTAACCAAGAAAACTATTGGTAATACACTGAGACGCAATGGTTTAAAATCCTGCAGTGCACGCAAGGTCCCTCTGCTCAAGAAGGCTCACGTCCAGGCCCGACTCAGGTTTGCCAACGAACATATTAATGACTCAGAAAGAGACTGAGAGAAGGTGCTGTGGTGAGGTGAGACCAAAATTGAGCTCTTTGGTCTCAACTCAACTCGACGTGTTTGGAGGAAGAGAAATGCTGAATATGACCCCAAAAACACCATCCCTACTGTCAAGCATGGCGGTGGAAGCCTTATGCTATGGGGGTGTTTCTCTTCTAAGGGGACAGGTCGACTTCACCGCATCGATGGGAAGATGAACGGGGCCATGTAATGAAATAAAAATGAAATGAATTGAAAAATACTATATTCATCCCAGAGGGGAAATTCAACACTGTAGCAAGGGCTCTTCTTCTCTCTTTTTTTTTTCAACAATAGATAAATGACAGCAATAAAAATAATATTGATAATAATAATAATAGTAGGTTTTATGTCTTGTTGTGGAGGCTGATGGCTGCTGGCAGGAATGATCTTCCGTATCTTTCCGCCTTGCAACGGACCTGAAGAAGCCTCTCACTGAACACACTCTGTTGTTTGATCACTGTAACGTGGAGAGGGTGTGAAGAGTCCTCCATCATCTTCATCAGCTTGTGCAGCATTCTTTTTTGTACAATCAGCTCCAGCGGCTCCAGAGTTAGACCCAGCACAGATCCAGCTTTCCTGATCAGTTTGTTGATTCTGTTAAGGTCTCTGGTTCTGATGCTGCTGCCCCAGCAGATGGCTGCAAAGCTGATTGCACTTTCCACAACAGACCTATAGAAGATGTGCAACATGTTGGTGCAGATATTAAAAGATCTCAGCTTTCTTAAAAAGTAGAGTCTGCTCTGACCTTTATTGTAGATGTATTCTGTGTTGCATTTCCACTCTAGTCTGTTGTCAAGCTGAACTCCAAGGTACTTGTATTTCTCCACCACCTCCACCTCCTTTCCCAGGATGGAAACACTGCTGTGTTGATTCTTGCTCCTCCTGAAGTCGACAATCATCTCCTTAGTTTGCTGGTATTTAATACGAGATGATTGTTACTACACCATTTCGCAAACTGACAGATCAGTTCTTTGTACTCGGCTTCTTGTCCACTGCTGATACACCCAACAACTGCAGAGTCATCAGAGTATTTCTGCAGATGACAGGACTCAGAGTTGTACTGGAAGTCAGAGGTTTAGAGCGTGAAGAGAAATGGTGAGAGAACAGTTCCTTGTGGTGCTCCAATGCTGCTGACCTCCATCTCAGACACACAACCTTTCAGTCTCACAAACTGTGGTCTGTTTGTGAGGTAGTCATAAATCCAGGAGGTTGTGGAGGAATCCACCTGGAACTTATGGAGCTTCTCACATAACAACGCAGGCTGAATTGTATTAAAAGCACTTGAGAAATCAAAGAACGTGACCCTCAAAGTGCTGCCTGATTGGTCCAGATGAGAGTGGGCTCTGTGGAGCAGGTAGATGATGGCGTCTTCAACCCCAAGCCCATTACGATATGCAAACTGTAATGGGTCCTGAAAGGTGCTGACCTGCTTGTTGAGGTGGGCCAGTAAGAGTCTCTCCAGGACTTTCATGATGTGAGATGTCAGGGCAACTGGTCTGTAGTCGTTAGGTTCAGCTGGTTGTGGTTTTTTAGGCACTGGAACAAGGCAGGATGTTTTCTGTCTCAAACTGGTGTTGAAGAGGTGCTGGATAATCGGACATAGTTGCAATGAGCAGGTCTTGAGAACTCTGGGACAGATACCATCTGGACCTGCAGCCTTGTTCTGGTTCAGTTTCTCTAGTTGTTTTTTGACCTGATTGCAGGAGACAGACAGAGTGGAGGGGGAGGCAGAGGAGGTCTCTGAGGTGGAGAAAGATGACGCTGTTTTCCGGTCCATGACTGAGCTGCAGGGTGACAGAGTGGAGGTGTGACAGGAAAGCTGTGGGCTCACCGAGGGTGTGTGGTCTGTTGGGCTGGAGGCAGGGGGGGAACTGAACCTATTGAAGAACGTGTTCAGTTCATTAGCTCTGTCCAGACCTCCAAACAGAGCTAATAAGAATGTACCGCAAAATCTTGGGTGACAACATCCTTACAACATACAGCCAAGGAAACAAAGGAGTGGCTCCATAAGAAGCACATCAAGGTCATGGAATGGCCTAGCCAGTCTCCTGACTTTAATCCTATTAAAAATCTATGGAGAGAGCTGAAGCTTTGAGTTTCCAAGCGCAAGCCTCAAAACCTTCAGGATTTGGAGATGATCTGCAGAGAGGAGTGGACGAAAATTACTCCTGATGTGTGCAAACCTAGTAAGCAACTACAAGAAACGTCTGACAGCTGTGCTTGCCAACAAGGGTTTTGCCACCAAATATTAGATCATGTTTTGCTAGGGGATCAAATACTTATTTCCCTCAATGACTTGCTAATTAATTTTTATTTTTCATTTCATGTAATTTTCTCAAGTTTTTTTTCAATATTCTTTCTATAACTGTTAGAATAAAGCTGCCATAAAAATATGAGACTGTTCATTTATTTCTTAGTATGACAACTGCCAAAATCAGCGGGGGATCAAATACTTATTTCCTCCACTGTATATATACGCATACGCACACACAGAGATTGTTTGTCAAAAAAGACTTAGGGCCCGATCTTGCACCTCCCATTACCCAATACCCAAAACCCATTACCTGCAAATCACAGATTTAGGAGCCGAAATGCAATCTTCCACCTCCCAATACCCAAAACCCATTTTGCCGTCTCCCTTAAGCACATTGTGGGCGCGGCAATGGGCGTGTCACTAGCGCTTTCCACGAATTCGGTATCTTGCGGTACCTGTACTTCGCAGATTTTGGGTATTGGGTAATGGGTGGTGTGACCACCCATTACCCAATACCCAAAATCTGCGAGACACCAGTACCGCAAGATACCGAGTTTGTGGAAAGCGCAACTGGCATGTCGGCGCGTAAAAGAGCGCGTCCAAATCCTGTCATTGCGCGTCCACCCAGTCACATGTGGACTGCACAACCGGCTCTACCTCTCGATTATGCATCACTGTATTACTTTCATACATTATTCTCTTAAGGGCAGATGATGTCTGTACAGCTGTGACATGATCTCATTCAGATGTTTGCTGTGGAGGAAACGAGGAGATCACAGAACTCTGTTGTGAAAAAAGCACCGCTTCCAGCGGCTATGCGTCTTGGCGCAGCTGTGCGTCTTTGCGCAGGGGATATGTTCAAGATAACTCAAAAAGTTATGGATGGATTTTGATGACATTTTCAGGAGTTGTCAGAAATGTGAAAAGGAAGAACTGATTTTATTTTGGGTGTGATCCGGAAGAAATCCTGGATTCTGGATCACTTTCAAATTTTCGATAACATTGCGCTGTTTAGTTGTTTCTTGAACCCTAAAGCAACCACAACTGCTGTGCTTGGCGGAGGTCTGCGCTCTCCGATTGCTTTTCTAGTTAATAAATGCTTTCCTGGAAGCTCACCGGCTCTATTTTCTGAGCAGTTTGTTGGAACTTCTTGGAGTACAAAAGAAATGATTAAATCATTTGCTCCACATTAGTTAAAGCTAGTTATGTATATATCAGTGCAGAGGAGGAGGAGGAAAAAAGAGGAGGAAGCTCTACAGCACAGTCCCAGACCAGCTGTCCATGAGAGCTGCTCTGATCTGGGTGAAAAGACGTTCCATGGCAGTTTGCAGGTACTGCAACCTGCTCTTAAAGGCAATGGCTACTGACGCACTGATTGGTTAAACAGGTGGAACGCCCTGACCACTCCCATGCATAATGTGTGCATGACATCGTGGATTTCGCAGGTGAGATCGTGGGTTTTGGGAGGTGGAAGATTGCGTTCTTCGTGGGGGAACGCCCCTCCCAATACCTTTTATCCCTTAATAGCAGGTTTTGGAGGTTTGGCGCAAGATCGGGCCCAAGGGGCCTCTTCTTTTTCTGTCGTCTTTTCATCTGATTGTTATCAACATCCTGCACTTTCTTCACTGGTCCTTGTTCAGAGTGAATAAGCTCTTGATCTGTGATGGCTGAATGTGAGCTGTATTAGTATGAATACATTATTGTGCTTTAATACTTCTAAAAGCAATATTGTCTTTTTGTAATAATTGATGCCTGATGACAGATGGTGGTGAATATTTGAAATGACCTATTTGCATTTCTTTTCTTTTTTTCCCCCGTTGATCAACTTTAGTCGATCAAACCAATAAGATGTTCAAATTAATTTAGACATCAGTTTTAACAAGCTGGTATAGATGGGAGCTTGTTTACTTCCACTAACACTCGAATTATGATTCACATCATGCGCTGTATTTTATTTGTACCAACAGTGAGAACATTTTTGTCAAATTTGTTATATTTATGTTCATAATTCAGAATCAAGTAAAGGAAGCATCAAAACCCACCTAACCACAAACACCAATGAGAGTCAAGATGAATGTGTGTACACCGAGATAGCTGAGTTCCTGTGGCTAAAACAGGCAGAAACTGTGACAGAGATGCAGTCTCTATCAAGATGACAGTGAACATCTACTTCCTTCTGTTGGCCTTTTTTCTCAGCTCTCATGTTACTGCAGGTGAGAAACTTTCAAATTATTCATGCCATATATTGATGAATCTTCAAATTCTTGCAGGGGAGAAATTAGAGTGAATTGTGATTTTAAAAAGTTTATTAATGGTGTGAATTAAGTGACAACTATCAGATGCTTTATGCTTATCTTGCTTTTCAAAAACAATCATAAATTCAGTTCTAGATTGCTTTATAATTGTCTGTTAAAATATTGTGAAATGGCTGATTATTATTATTATTATTATTATTATTATTATTATTATTTTTAGAGTAACAGGACAAAACTTTCAGCCATAGGAAAAAGAAAACAGCAGCAGCAGATGATCATCAGAAGGTTTTACCAGAATAGTTAATCAACATGTTGCTGAAGCTCAGTTACCAGGAAAGTCAGAAAGGATACTTTCATTGTTTAACTAAAGACTCCAATTTCACCTATTAAGAAACATCGCAAAAAGATCATGTTGTATATCTATTTTCTGGTTATTTTTCTATTCCTATATGTATGTAAAAAATAGTACACTCGCTTTAAATTCAAAGGCTCTTTATACCAGATTATAAAATAAAAAATAAAAAGGTTTTGTCTTTACCAGGTCATAATATTAGGTAAACACGTGTGAACAACTAAGAATGCCATGTTTAACTAGTTCCTTATATAACTGTTTTTCCAGAAACAAATTGAAGCAGTGGTTTTCTGAATGATGTTATCATTGTTGCTGACGTCCAGCGAGTGTTTGAACATTTGCCGTTCTCATTAGATAAATAGAATAGAATAGTCCTTTATTGTCATTGTAACAAGTACAACAAAATTTAAAACAGTGCCAAACAGTCAGTGCAACATTAAAAACATCAACTACCGTAATAAATACCAGTGCTACATTAATAAATAAATAAATAAATACACAGTCAAACATCCCCTTCCTGCTCAACCGGAAAACGCGCCACCATTTACTCTGTCACAACTATTGTATGATTCCCCTGTTCCCCTGTCCCCTGATGTTCTAAGGATTAATCCACTAGCAGTGCCTTAAGGATAAATCCTTAAGGCACTGAGGTGGTTATTGCTGTCGGATAAAAACTGTTTTTCAGTCTGTTTGTTCTTGATTTGATTGTCCTGTAATGTCTGCCTGACGGCAAAAGTTCAAACACGGAGTGACCAGGATGGAAAGGGTCTTTAACAATGCTCTGAGCTTTTTTAGCACAGTGAGTGGTGTGGAGGTCGTCCAGTGAGGGGAGGGGGCAACCGACCATCCTCTGGGCCGTGTTGATGACCTGTTGGAGAGCCTTTCTCTGGGCCACAGTGCGTCTGCTAAACCACACACATATACAGTACGTTAGAATGGCTTCTATGGAGCACCTGTAAAAGGACACCAACAGTCTCTGTGCAATGTTATTTTTCCTGAGGACCCTCAGGTAGTGGAGACACTGTTGGCCTTTTTTTTAGCACCTTAGTACTATTTGCAGTCCAGGTCAGGCCCTCCTCGATCTGAACACCCAGCAAGTGGAAGTTTGACACCTGCTCCACACGGTCCCCCCTGATGATGAGTGGTGCGATGTCAGTCTTTTTCCTCCTGTAATCAATCACCAGCTCCTTAGTTTTTGCTGTGTTGAGCAGGAGGTTATTCTCCCCACACCACTCTGCCAGATGTTTGACCTCGTATCTGTAAGCAGACTTGTCTGCCCCAGAGATGAGCCCCACCACAGATATTACTCACAAATATTTCTCATCATAACTATTCAATAGGTTCAATATCTATAATTTGAAGCTGATGTGGCTTCAAATTGGCACAATTCACACCATAGGAAAATCTGACAAGACAACATGCAAAAAAGAAAAGACTTGAAAGTGCATATATATATATATATATATATATATATATATATATATATATATATATCTATATATATATATATATATATATATATATTTCATATGACTGTCAGTCATGGTTCTGCAAAAATGTTATCATAGTTGGAATTACTTAAATTATTATGTCTGAAGTTAGACTCAAAATGTAATCTGTCCTTAATATGCCAATATAATAAAGCAGAAACGCTGACATATGTTTGTGCTCATAGCTTGTGACTGGTGTGAAAATGCAGTTACAGAACGCAACAAAATAAAACTTCTTTCTTTAGCCTTTCCCTTTAAGGGTCTCCACAACCAGGCTCCTGTTTTTTATGTCATGTTGTCTTCTGCATCTTCCACTGTTATACCAGCCAACTGCATGTCTTCTTTCACCGCATCCAGAAATCTCCTCTTTGGTCTTCCCCTTTTTCTCCTGCCTGGCAGTTCCATCTCCAGCATCCTTCGACCAATGCATTCACCATCACTCTTCTTTATGTGTCTAAACCAATCAGTCCTCTTATTTTATCTTCAAGTTGTCCAGCTCAGTTGTTCCAAAGATGTTTAACTCTGCCACCTTCAGTTGTCTCTTGGTCAGTGCTGTGGCCCCCAGCCAACACAGAAAGACTTGTCACACCACTGACATGTAAACCTTTCCTTTAACATTGAAAAAAATCATAGTCCGTGGAGACCTCCAGTGTCTCATCTGTCAACCTATGCATTACGAATAGCAAATAAGAAAAGGCCTCAGGGTCAATTATTAGTGCAAACTCACTTTCACCTGAAAGCTATGTGTTACTCCTACTGCACATGTCACCACTGTCATACTGCCCCGGTTCACGATTGAGGGCCTCTCTAATAAATTTTTCTGCCCTTCCAGACTTCCTCATGCAAAACCACAATTCCTCACTTGATGCTCTGCCATACACTTCCACTAAATCAGACACAAGTCGCTGGAGCCTATCCCAGCCTGGAGCCTAACATACACTCGTCACCTAATTTCCATCAGGCTACTATAATAATGAATATTTACTGCAAACTCAGGCTTCAATCAAACCCAGGTTAAGAACCACTGCTCTAAATCCCCAAAGACATGGTGCCACTCCTGACCTTCCCTGCACTTCTCCATCAGCATTCTCAAAGCAGACTCTTCATCTGTAGTGCTCTTTCTTAGAGTGAAACCACAGTGTTTCCTAGAAATTGTATCTTTTCTTAACCTAGCTTTCACCACTC
Organism: Hirundichthys speculiger; assembly: GCA_018398805.1. Classification (NCBI taxonomy): domain Eukaryota; kingdom Metazoa; phylum Chordata; class Actinopteri; order Beloniformes; family Exocoetidae; genus Hirundichthys; species Hirundichthys speculiger. Next base: position 265,430 of record JAGFBZ010002829.1, read on the forward strand.
TTCCTCAGCTCATCACTGTGTGGCTCATCATGTTTATACCTCTGTAGTTGCTACACACACGGGGACACCACTCCCTGTCCTTGAAAAGCTGCACCAGTACATTTTTCCTCAATACCCGAGGTATTCTTTTATTCTCCAGTTTGTTATTGAACAGTCGAGTTAAATTCCCCTCCCTTTTTTTTCTCCAAGACATGTCCATTCTTCATTCTCTTGCCATGCCGATTCTTGACACTTCTTGATCTACAGGTGCTATACCTTCCACCCTTCTCTTTTTCTCATTTTCTTCATTCATCAGTTCTCCAAAGTACTCTTTCCATCTTGTCCTCACTCTCTCTCTTCTTCTTCTTTCCTGAACCGTAACCTAACCGGTTACACATCCTACCCATCACAATCTCTCTGTCTCGCCAGTCGGTAAATATCCTTCTTTTCTACCTTAGCGTCCAGCTTTTCATCCAACTTGTCACAGCGCTCCTGTATAGACTTGTAATATTTGCCCACTTTAACTGAGGGTTTGATGTGATGCCTCTGTGCAGGACATCTGTTTTGCAAATTTGTTCTTGTTTTCCAGATTTAATCCATCAAGTAGTTGAAGAAGAGGGACAGTTCACTCTGCGTTGTCCTCACTCTGTCCAGGGTGAAGTGACATGGAGCAGAGAGAACAATGGAAATCAAGTTAACATACTCACAGGATGATGATGGCACAGAGGAAAAACACATCCAACAGTCAAATAAATTTTATAGTTCACAAGCAGATAAGTCACTGGTCATTTCCAGAGTCAATGTCTCAGACTCTGGAAGATACTTCTGTAATAATTTACTAGCTATGGAGCTGACAGTGATCCCATCAGGTAATGAGAAACTTGAAGTAATTCTCTTTTCAGTTTTCAGATTTACTGCAATCTGACACCATAAATGTTGTAATATTGTACTAACACATAAAAAGAAAATCAGAGTCACCACTCAGTATGTTTGTCATTCACAGGAACAGTGATACAGAATTTTGCAGAGGGCAGCAGCATCACTCTGAAATGTCCTCATGATGTTGGAGGATCAGATTTTCCAGAATGGTGCAAAGACTTTGGTGAAGTATCGCAAGAAAGGGTTGATGTTTCCACTGATGACAAGACACTGATCATAAGAGATGCTCAACCTGAAGACTCTGGACTCTACTACTGTGATGAAAAATCGGCTGTTTATGTGAATGTGACCACGAGATCTGACAGAGGTGAGCGACTGCAAACCAAACCAAACCAAACCAGGAGAAATGCTTCCAACACGCATACAAAGACAGATTCCACTTCCATGAATGTGCAATAGACATTAAACAACTAAGTTGGAGTAGTATAAAGAAGGTAACCAGAGGGAAAAAAAATGCATCAAAAGATTGTAAAAACCATATAGTAGCTCTAAGAAGCCTCACAAGGTAGTGTAATCTGATATTAATTCAAAAAGCACTCTAGTCATTGCTACTCTCCATTATAGAGGGGGATGAAAGTAACCCAGAACAGTCCAGAACTGGGTTCTGGTAAAAGATTATTAGACGGAATAGTGTTCTATAAGTGAAGAGAGCAGCTGACTCTCTAAAACCCATATTCAAAGCCAGTCACAGTAGTATTTCTAACAAGAAAACACATCTGCGACCATTTTGCCATTCGGCAGCAGGGTTCACCCAAAAGCTTATGTCTAAGTCGAGTGACAAACTTCGCAGTACGGCCAGTTGAGCCAGTCTCCAACCCTCCTCTTGCTGCCTCCTCCCCCCCTCCACTGTTACTTCTCTAAGTGTTTTAACAGTGGGCCTAAATGCTGCTGTCAGATGGCACACTGTCCTCATCTTCTGCATTCTACAATGCCACACACAGTTCATTTCATCCATGTTACGCCTCTGTTACTACCTTTCAAGATGGAGAAGAGCTATAACTGCCGCAGGAGGAAATGTTGTCCTGTTCCACTTCATTGGAATTCACACAGCAAATCAGGGTGGAGTAAAGGTGCTACAGAGTGGAATGAATGTTAGCATTAGAAAAACAATGCGTGTGTGAACAATAACACATAACAGCATCAATACCAGGAGCAGATTACATAAAATGAACAATGATGAAGAATGATTTTAAGATCATACTGTAACAAACACACTGGTCAAAGCATGCGGTAAAACTACACTCAAAATACCTCTCGACCTCAGGCACAAGCTCAGGCTTCTTCCCCACCAGAGCTGTAAGGTTCCATGTCTCAATAGCCAGTTTAGTCAGCCAGGGGTCAGTATACCAAAGCCCATGCTTTCAGCTGCCACCCAACCCTTATTGCCTTCCCTACAGGTGGTGAGCCCACAGCCCACGAACATCTGTAGCTTATTCAGGTTGAGCCTGGCCAGGCCCCATGGGTAAAGGCCCGGCCATCAGTTGCTCTCCAATGTTCCCCCTCCCCCCTGGGCCTGGCTCCAGCGTGGGGCCCCAGTAACCCCCTGTCCAGGCAAGGGACATTTAGCTCTCAATATCTCTTGTTTCATACGAGTCGATTGAATCGCACTTAGTCTGGCCCGTCCCCTGGGACCAGTTTGCCTTGGGTGACCCTACCAGGGGCAAATCCCCCTGACAACATAGCTCCAGGGATCATTCGGGCACACAAACCCCAACATTGTATCAGGAAAATATCTGATTCTTACAAAAGGCTGTCATTGGTCAGAAATGGATTGTGGATGTCTTACATGTATATCTCGTTCTACTTAAGACTGTATATTTCAGTTCCATAACTGTTGTGTGTCCCACACAGGAGAAAAAAGGATCTCAGCAACAACCACAATAACAAGGATGACAACCTTGACAACAACAATGGCAGCACATGTCTTTCGTATCAACACTGCAATTGCTGTAACCGAAGCTGCAACATCAGCGCGATCAAACACAGGTATTACAATGTCAATATAATTCAACCAGTTTTTCCCAGATTCCCAAATTATGTTTTTGCATTTGGATTTGAGGTTAAAACATGCAACCAATTGTTACCAATAAATTGATTTTTAGAAAGTCTGATGTCGTGTGTACCATAAAATAATTTGTGAGATTGCAACACTACATACCTGTAAAGAAAAAGCAACGCATAGTGTTTGACAGCTTGACTCATCACCAGTTCTATGCAGAAGCTAAAATTCCAGCAAGATATTGTGAGAAGTTTGTGGAGGGCTACCCAAAATGTTTGAGTTGACAGTTTAAAGACAATTATACTCAGTGCTAGCTATGTGAACACTGACTTTTTGTAGAAGGTAATAATAAAAACTCAATAAAAATTTGCCAATTTTCTTGATATTTTGCACATTTTTCAGAATTTTCATGCATATTCAGTAAATGAAATGTATTCCTTCATTCCCACAGTATTAAATAGAAGAAGTAGTGTTTGTCCATTCATCTGTCTTCAAAATCATCTGTCTTGTGAGGGAACTCCAGATGGTGTTTAAGACTGAAAATTTCAGTTCCATATATTTTGTCCATCCCACACAGGAGAAAAGATGGATCTCAGCAACAATCACAACACCAAGGATGAAAACCCTGATGACAACAGGGTCACAAACCTCTCCTCGTAATGCTGCAAACTACATTAAATTTAACTGCATTTGTAAAATCACCAAAGTCAAGCTCAGGTATGAAAAAGAAAAAAGATCTGTATATAAGCTATATCAGCTATTTTTACATGTTAAATTGTTATTTGCAGCTGCATTTTTTTTTTTTTTTTTTTTTTTTTTTAAAGATTTTTTTGGCTCTAGTGGCCTTTATTGAAAGTGGAGAGACAGGAAGGGGGGCAGAGAGAATGGGGAAGACACGCGGGAAAGAGTCGCCGAGCCGGGAATCGAACTCGCGACCAGCCGCACGAGGACTGTAGCCTCTGTATATGGCCGCCCGCCCTAACCACTGCGCCACCGGGGCGGCCTATTTGCAGCTGCATTTGAGCTTAAAATATGTTGTCAGTTTTCAGCTATGGATTTACTTAATAAAGTTTGTTGTAGTGAGTTTGCATGTTCTCCCTGTGCTTGCGTGGGTTTCCTCCGGGCACTCTGGCTTCTTCCCACAGTCCAAAGACATGCATGTTAGGATTAATTGGTGGCTCTAAATTGCCCGTAGGAGTGATTGTAAGTGTGTGGTTGTTTGTCTACATGTGGACGTGCGATGGACTGGAGACCTGTCCAGGGTGTACCCCTGCCTTTCGCCTGAAGAGAGCTGGGATAGGCTCCAGCAGGTCCCTGTGACCCTGAAGATGATTAAACGGGCATAGATAATTGATGGATGGAAGTTTGTAGTAGTGTGTTTAAACTTAAACACAGACTGTGTTATCTGTTTCACTGCAACCCATTCTTCATACATAATCCTGTTTTCCAGGTGTTTCTCCAGTATTTGAGCGCCATTTCCTGCTATCATCCTCCTATGTTGATTCTCACATGAAATTAATTTGTCATGACCCCCGAATTTTTGGTTATCATTTCTATAACAATGAGTTTTTTTGTATATGATTTATTGCCAGATTGAAGCAATATCTACACTCACACAAAGGTCCACCCATGTAAATGAACTTTCAGACAGCTTGAAGTTAAATAAAACAGCTGAATACAAAAAAGAAAAGATCATCTGACCACTGCACACACTGCCCTGCCAAAAGCACTGTTTAACTATCATTTCATCACATATCCTGCAGTAGGAAACAAAACTGAAACACAATCGTGATGTGAACTTTGAAACCTAAAATTTGTCAGCTATGCTGTCCTGTGCATCAAGTTAATGGTGTTGTTAACATTCACAATTCATCTTTTTTCATGTTTGTCTTATGATTACTTTTTAAGGCTACCATCTAGTTCTGGTTCTGCGGCCAGCAGTAGTAATAATTCTGGGTATCATCCTGGTGTTAATTATCTACTTTACCCTGAGAGGCAGAATAAAAGGTCAAGGTGAGTAAGGTCAAACCTCACTTGAACATGAAATCCATTTAATGAAAAATGGTTTACTTCTTTTATTTATATCAAAAAAATGTATAGAATTGAATTAAATGTACTTCAGGAACCCTAAGGGGATGTTTCCTCGTTGGAGTCAAGGTAGAAGTTATCAGATAGATGATATTAGGGGAGACTGTGCTGTTAATATTTTTCTTCTTTTTTTTCTAGACACTGACAGACAACGTCATGCCCATGATAAGATTGCAGCAGCAGACTTGGCAGGAGTTCCGCAGCCTACAAACGGTGGGAAATTATTAAACTAACAGAAAACAAAAGCAAAAATCCCATTAAATCAACACTATATATGTCCACTGGCCTTTAGTCAGTAAAGTTCTTTTTAAAAACCTTCTTCTTCTATTTCAGATTTGCACCAGGAGTAGCCCAGAGAGCAGAATGTGTGTGTGTGTGTATGTATATATATATATATATATATATCCCCAGCAGGCATGGGAGTGATCACTCTCACAAAAAGCATTTCAATGCCTACCTAATTATTTTTCCTGTTTCTGAAGCACGTTCTCTGGGAGCGTGAATTCACAGCCAGATCTCAATAAAGTAAATGTACTTGGCTACACACTCAAAACGTTTTATCTTTAATGAATATATAAATAAATATATAAAGTTAAAAGCTTCTTCTTACTTTATATATCTTCTTCTTACTTACCATTACACATACCTTCGATTTACAGAGAACTAAATGCTTTGCAGCAACATTGGATGGTCTTACACCTCAGACATGTGTATATATGTGTATATACACAGTGGAGGAAATAAGTATTTGATCCACCGCTGATTTTGGCAGTTGTCATACTAAGTAATAAATGAACAGTCTCAGACTTCTATGGCAGCTTTATTTTAACACTTATAGAAAGAATATCGAAAAATATTTTGAGAAAATTACATGAAATGAAAAATAAAAATTAATTTGAAAGTCATTGAGGGAAATAAGTATTTGATCCCCTAGCAAAACATGATCTAATACTTGGCAAAACCCTTGTTGGCAGCACAGCTGTCAGACATTTCTTGTAGTTGCTTACTAGGTTTGCACACATCAGGAGTAATTTTCGTCCACTCCTCTCTGTAGATCATCTCCAAATCCTGAAGGTTTTGAGGCTTGCGCTTGGAAACTCAAAGCTTCAGCTCTCTTCATAGATTTTCAATAGGATTAAGGTCAGGAGACTGGCGAGGAATTCCATGACCTTGATGTGCTTCTTATGGAGCCACTCCTTTGTTTCCTTGGCTGTACGTTTTGGGTCGTTGTCATGCTGAAAGACCCATCCATGACCCATTTTCAATGTCCTTGTGGAGGCAAGGAGGTTGTCACCCAAGATTTTGCGGTACATGGCCCCGTTCATCTTCCCATCGATGCGGTGAAGTCGACCTGTCCCCTTAGAAGAGAAACACCCCCATAGCATAAGGCTTCCACCGCCATGCTTGACAGTAGGGATGGTGTTTTTGGGGTCATATTCAGCATTTCTCTTCCTCCAAACACGTCGAGTTGAGTTGAAGCCAAAAAGCTCAATTTTGGTCTCATCTGACCACAGCACCTTCTCCCAGTCTCTTTCTGAGTCATTAATATGTTCGTTGGCAAACCTGAGTCGGGCCTGGACGTGAGCCTTCTTGAGCAGAGGGACCTTGGACCACTGCAGGATTTTAAACCATTGCGTCTCAGTGTATTACCAATAGTTTTCTTGGTGACTGTGGTCCCAGCTGCCTTGAGATCATTAACCAGCTCCTCCCGTGTAGTTCTCGGCTGATCTCTAACCTTTCTCATGATCATTGAGACCCCACGAGGTGATAATATCTTGCATGGAGCGCCCAGCCTAGGTTGATTAACAGTCATGTTGTACTTCTTCCACTTCCAAATAATTGCACCAACAGTTGTCACCTTCTCATTCAGCTTCTTACTTATGGTTTTGTCGCCCATTCCAGCCTTGTGGAGTTCAACAACTTTGTCCCTGACATCTTTTGACAGCTCTTTAGTCTTGCCCATGGTGGAGATGGTGGAGTATTACTGAGTGTGTGAGCAGATGGCTTTTTATACAGGTGACTATTTGGAACAGGTGTCTCTCATGCAGGTAATTACTTCAGTGAGATTAGGAGTATGCTCGTGGTCTGTGGGAACCAACGCTGGTCAAGGTTGGTTAGGGATCAAATACTTATTTCCCTCAATGACTTACAAATTAATTTTTATTTTTTATTTCATATAATTTTCTCAATTTTTTTTCAATATTCTTTCTATATCTGTTAAAATAAAGTTGCCATAAAAGTCTGAGACAGTTCATTTATTTCTTAGTATGACAACTGCCAAAATCAGCGGGGTATCAAATACTTATTTCCTCCACAATATATATATATATTCTTTTGTTTTTTCTGACTACAACTTTCTGGCAACATTGAAGCATTGGAATTTGACTCACAAACGTTGCTTTTTTTTTTAACAATATCTATACTTGATGGGAGGTAAAAATACCCTGTGCATCTGGAAATTCAGGTCTCAGCCTTTCCTGTTTCCTAGCTTTTTAAATTGTTACATATAAAATAGATATGCATGTTTAAAAGCAATGTTTTAAATACATCACACATATAAACAGAACAGAAGAGTGTGTTCCCAGTTCAATCTGAAGAGTTAAAAGAATGAAGATGATTTTATGATTTTATTTCCAACAACAGTGATGTCTCACTTCTGGTGTTATTTAAAGGTATGGTGGGAGATCTTTGAAAAAACGGTTGCAGCAATTTAACTCAAGTGAGATTTTGAAAATATACACTCCCTCCCTCCTCCCAAAGGCTCTGCCTCCTCCTCTTCAGCCCACCCCTCGAAACCACGCCTTCACACGATTAAAGACTACATGAACACGCACGCTGTCTCGAGCGGTCACGGAAGTTCACGAGCATTCGTAAGCACTCACGTTGATTTGCCAACAACAAGTAGCTTCGTAGGAGTAGAACTATGTGCCATGCCAGCGTCATAACTAAAAGCAATAAGCAGCATTTATTGGTTTGTACATGAAGCTTATAGTTAGCAAAAAGTATAGCATTCAACGATATTGGGAAAGCTACCGTCAAGGATAACAACAGCCTACCTAACGGTGTCACACATAGTACTGTAGCCTAGTTGACAGAGTTGGTAGCTTAGCGAAACATGCTGGAATATGTTCATCATGTCACTCAATGGACAATAATTTTGTCATCATCTTTCATTTTCTCACTGACTGGGTGAATAGGCCTACAATACCCGTAACCGATCAGTATGTTGAAATATTATATAATCAGAATGGCATCATGTAACCCAGGTGAAAACTAGCCTCTGGTTAATAAATAGTAAATAGATTAGAACGAATATTAAGCAGAAATTCATCATTTAAGTAATTTACTTTAGTGATATTAAAAAACATCTAAAATAGATTAAAAATATTAAAAATATTTCATCGTTTTGATTATTTATTTTATCATTGGTTGAAGTTGAAAGGTCATATCTATCAGCCAATCACAGCGCTGAGAGTTGTTCTCTTCTTGAGGAAACTACAACGAGTGAGGCCACACTTGAGAGCTGCTCCAGTAAGAAGAAGGAAAGGAGCTGAGTTTAAGTATATTTTCTCCTGTTTGGAAAGTGGAAATTGGATTGAAAGAGCAATTGATCCAAATTGTCTTTTTCTTCTCCTTGACGAGAGGCGATCACCAACCGCGGTAAGACTGTGCCAATTTAAGCCACTATTCCTTCCTCCTCTGGATCGTGTGAGCAGCGCGTGGACTGATCCGCGCTGCTGTATGAGAGGATAACGTCCTCCCTTTTCATTTGCTAAAGGACTGTTTAGCACAAAGAACTTGATTTATTGGACTTTTGAACAGTTTAACAGTAACATGCTTCATGCTATGTTGCATATTCTGAATGTGTATTACTGTGAGGTTGATTGTGTCATGGCCTGGGTCAGCCATGGCAGCCCTGTGTGTGTCTGTGTCTGTCAAGTTGGCGTCTCTCCCTGTCTTTAGTGTTTCCTGTTTTATTTTGAAAGGTCTGTCTTGTCTCTATTGTTTTCTGCTTTGCTTCCTTCCCCTCGTTACCACTGATTCCCTGCACCTGCCTCTCGTTTGTTCCTCTGTGTATTTAAGTCCTGTCATTTTCCCCTGTTCTCTGTGGGTCCATTGTTGTGAGTATATGTATGCAGTCCTGTTCATTCTTCCTCTTGTCTTCCTGGAATTATTTGTAAAGTTTATGGTGTTTTTGTATTTTTGTATTTTGGACTTTTGCAGTTTGGACTTCGTGTTTTTGGATAGTGGCTTTTTGTGTTTTGTTAATAAACCTTTTTGTTTTTGAGATCTCCTGCTCTCTGGTTCTCCTTCATCCACTGCTAACCATGACAGATTGATATTGCATTGATGGTGGTGCATTGATGTGGGTCACTAAACCCATGGTATTCATGTGGGTTTAGTGAGATTCCCAATTGTTTTTGGTTGTAATAACCTATTGATTTTAGATTTGATTGTAACAAAAATAGGCCTATGCTGATTAACATTTAAAAGATGGATGATTAAAACCTAATTATGCCACATAACTCTGAAACCAACTAGGTAACAATTAAAACTAGAGAACTAATTAGAGCTCAACTGAGATAACCAAACTACAGTACTGAAACTAAATAAGTTGAGGTGAATTAAAGATTTATATTCTTGATTTAAGGGATAACTGAGTAAAACTTAGATCTTTATTTTATTCACATTGCATTTATGCAATTGTTTTTTTTTGTTGTGCAATAAGGCGTATAATGTGCTCATTTAGTCATAAAAGGGTTATTACCAACTGTCTTGATGGGCAGCTGCTAATAACCAAAAGGGTATTAACAAAGTTATTTAAAATGAAACGGGGCACCACCTGATAAATCAGGAAAAAGGACTAAACGGCACAATCAGTCTCAAAGTGGCTGTTGTTCTATGCGTGCCAGCCTGTGACCAGGTGTGGCGCTATAGAGCAACAGAGACGGCGTGAGTCTGAGCACAGACCTCTTCAACCAGCAAATGTTACAAAACTGTGTAAAATAACCACAAACGACTCCTCTCATTAGAATGTATCAGGATGTATTAACGCAAGTTTTAAAATCAACAAACACTTGAATCAAGACCCCGACATATACTACTAAAGGATAACTAAACTAACATAATCAAACATTTAAAAGGGGAAAAGAGTGTCCATATGTCTGCATGTGAACATGTAGCTATAGGTGTGTGTGTGTGTGGTAATGTGAGAGGGATGTCGAAGATGGCCGCCGGCTCGCGTGATAGGGCGCCACAAGATGGCGGACGGGGCCACGCGGTACTCCCGCCAGACCAAAGATGGCGGATGGGGTCACGTGGTGGTCCCGCCCTAACCAAGATGGCCGCCGACTTACGGGATAGGGCGTCACAAGATGGCCGACGAAGTCATGTGGTGACATCCTCACAGAGGTGGTTACTACAAAGAAAATAAGAGTAGAGAAAAGACAGGGTAAAATCAACAAAGCGAAGGTGATTCCTAACCACCGATGCCGGGATCGCTCCGGGATCGACTGTTTATCTGAAATCACGGTGCGATCAGCCAGTGGTGAGGAAACACTGCAATCACGTGGGTAAATACGCACCGGCAGATTACCGGTGGGCTCAATCATAAACAGTGTCACAGTAAGCACAAAATTTTTAACTAAGCTAAGTAACTCTGCCCAGACACAAAAGCCCCTTACTTGGATCGCTCCGGAAGCGATCGGTGGTGTTGTAGAGTCCGGGGAGGGTGATTAGGCTGGGATGGCGACTGCACCGCTGATTGATTATGCTCCGCGGATGTGGTCACAAGAGTGGCTCCTTTTCCTGCTTCCCTCAGCTTCCGTGGGGTGTACTGGTTGCCGTGTCTCGACACAGTCAGGTCCTCTTATTGAAACGCGTCTGGAGCCGTCGCGTCGTCCCGTGACGCAACCGTGCCTCTTTCGGTGCTGATACGTGCACGGGTCACTTCTGGTGCTGGCCGAATGGGATGCGTTGACCGGTGTCTCCTTTTACAGGTGGCGTTACTAGAAAGGGCTCGTGGCTGCTGGATGAGAGCTGTGGCGGCCCGGAGTATGCCAAGAGTTTATCTTGAGTCGTGTGGAGAAGGTCCAGTAGGGGAATCGTGGAGCAGGAAAAAGAGAGCGAGCTGGAAGAGCTCGTAGTATTTAAGGCTGCCGGTGTAGTGAGAAGCGAAGCTCCAGTCATTGATGAATGCATCATTCAGACCAGGCCCGTCGATAGGGGGGGACAAACGGGTCTGCTGTCCCGGGCCCGGGGAGAGGGGGGCCCACAACTGGGCCCTCATTAAATTGTGGAATTTAAAAAAAATGTCAGAATAGTCCTATTTGTGGTGAAAGGAAAATGCAGCGACAGATCGCCCTCGGAGGCCCCCCTCAATGTGGGGCGGGGCCCCGCACGTGGTTCATCTCCCGACCAATCGGGGGGCCCCCAGACAACGACTGATTAGGAACTAAATGCAACGACACACCGTCTGTCCCCCTGTCCCCCAACCAATTTTGGCTTTGGACTTCAGCCAGCAAAAGTGTATTTAGCGGCGGAAAATTTTAAAGGAAAAATGAAACGAAGTTATCCTTCCAGTTATGAAAAACGGAAGAAGAAAAAGGAAAAGGAGGCAAAGAAAAAGCAAGACACCGGTAAGTGACAGTTCATTTGATAAATTAGGAGTTTGAGTCTTCAGTGTTGTACAAGTGCAGCTATCAGGCCAAAAGAAAAAAAAAAAAAAGCTAGGCTATGCGTGAGGATGAGGTCTATTTTCGCTAGCTCGCTGGCTGGCAAATGCTAACGAATGTGAACAGTTTCTCTCTCTCTGCATATATTACCTAACGTTATTACCTCTGGAAACACCACTGTTAACAACAAAACATAGCTGTGTAGTAACAAATAGTGTTGCTGCTGGCTGCTGCCATGTTTTAACTAATGCAAAATATTCATTTAAACTGCATAAATGAAGCAGTGGTGTTTTAACAACTCTTTTATATGTTACTACTGAAAACACCTGTTTTTTACAACAAAACTCCACTTATGTGCTCTGGTTGTTCACTGTTTTAAAAGCATCAGCTGTCTAATTTTCAAGCAGAATGCTTAAATCTGTTGTCTATTACAGACTACTCTATAGCTAGGCTAAATCAATGTACTAAACATACAAATCAGAAAACTAACCAGATCTTTTCTTACTCCTTCAAGGTTCTCTGCTTAAATTCATGGAACCTCTTCCTCCAAAGGATGCTCCCACTGCTGATGGTAAAGTGAATTTATCTCCCTGAGCTGTTTGTATGATCACTTTTAATCTCAGCAACATTGTTATATTTAAATACACCATCAACTTCTCATATTGAAGATGAAGACACTGGAAGAGACTCGGGAGAGACTTCAACATCAAGTGGTACCCTGGCCTCCACTCCCAGCACTTCATCAAGAGAAGGTAACACAAACTTTGCCCAGAATCTAGGTGATAAGTGTACATCTCAGATCTTGAATTCTCAAATAACTGTGTCCACAACAACAACCACAACTGCAAGTGTTCTTACATTATTGTGCACTTGTGTTATTTAAAATAAAAGATTTTTTGGATTGAATGATTTTCTTGGTGTTTTTGGGCCGGGAGGGCCCCCATGCTCACACTTGCCTAGGGCCCCCAAGGTGACTAGAAACGGCCCTGATTCAGACTGGGACAATTTTCAGGCAGATCCCCGTGCCCAAGTTATGAAACAGACTTTGACACATGGCGGAACAGCGTTGATCTTATTCTCAGGGACCCTGCTCTATCTGACTTACAGCGCTCCAGAAAGATAGTAGACAGCCTAGTATCACCAGCAGCTAATGTGGTGAAGCCCTTAGGCCCAAATGCCTTGCCAGCTGCCTATCTTGATGTCTTAGACTCAGCATTTGGGGCAATCGAGGATGGAGATGAGATTTTTGCACTTTTTCTCAGTACGTTCCAAGACTCTGGAGAGAAGCCATCCCACTATCTACATAGGCTTCAGACAGTTCTTTCCAAAGCACTGAAACAAGGTGGTGTTAGTGCAAATGAAGTTGATAGGCATCTGCTGCGCCAGTTCTGTAGTGGATACTGGGACAATGCACTAATTGTTGACCTCCAGCTGGAGCGTAAGAGAGACACCCCCCCCCCCCCCCACACCCCCCACCCCCCATTCCCAGAGCTGCTGTTGAAGCTTCGTATGGAAGAAGTCAAATTAAGTGCAAAAGAATCCCACAAAAAGAAACATCTAGGAGCAGCAAAGCAGAAAACCAATGTACATCTGTTAGCTGCAGGCCCTGCTGAAAGTCCCCCAACAGCAGAGAATGATGTGACTGAAATGAGAAATTTAGTCACTGAGTGCAGAGCCAACTAACCCGACTAAGGACACAAAAAGCTGAGTCCATTGAGTCTTCCCTTGACTCTGTTGTCACAGAATTAAAGAGACAAGTAGCTGAGCTCCAGACTCAGCTTACAGACAGCAGAACCCAAGCACCACGAAAGACCAAGGCCAATGCACCAAAGCCAGGTGCAAAGCGCCAACCAAAGAACAAACAGTCAGACAGTTCCCCAGCTGTTAGCCACCGGCCTACCAACAGACCAAGGCCATGGTACTGCTTCCAGTGTGGTGAAGATGGTCATATTGTCACTGTGTGTCCAAATGAACCAAACCTGCCATTAGTAGCTGCCAAGAAAGAACAGCTGAAAGAGAAACGGTCTCTCTGGGACAGTAAAAACGATTCTGCCTTTTCTCAGCATTTAAACTGAATTCAGCCCTCATTGTGGGGCAGATGAGAGCTGAAACCAGTAATGACAGTCCCACCTCTGACATTGGACACAGACATAAAAAATCCAGTGATACAAGAATTCCGAAAGGATTGATCGGAGCTAAATACACTGCTCATGTATTCATTAATGGATGGTCCTGTACCTGCCTACTCAATACAAGATCTCAAGTGACTATAGTCTCAGTCATTCTACAAGAGAAAGCTCTCTCACTTGAAGATCCATCCCCCTGAACGAACTGTTGGAGGTAGAGGCTGCGGTTGGTCAAACTGTACCCTATTCAGGTTTCATTGAAGTAGAAATCACATTCCCGAAGTCCTGCTTTGGATCTGAAATCTCACTGTCCACACTTGCATTAGTTGTCCCGAACACAAGATCCAGATTGCGGGGGATGGTTGCAGGACTGTCCCTTTGTCTCTCAAAACTACAGTAAAACTCATTCAGGTCGTTGGCTAGGTGTCGATCATTGATGAGTGGGGGGCTTTAGGCTTGTAGTTGGTTATCTGCCTAAGCCCTTTCCGGACAGACGCAGAGTCGTTAGCTGAGAACTGGTTTGGAGCTTCTCAGAATACAGTTGTTTAGCTTCTCTCACCGCCTTGCTAAACTTGTACTTTGCCTCCTTGAATCTGTCTTTGTCCCCACTCCTGAAGGCCTCTTCCTTTGCCGACCATAGCTGTCTGAGTTTGGCTGTGAACCAGGGTTTGTCATTGTTGTAACTCACCCTGGTGTATGATGGGACACAACAGTCTGCACAGAAGCTGATGTATGATGTCACAGCCTCTGTTTACTCATCCAGATTGTTGGTAGCTGTCCTGAAAACATCCCAATCAGTAGAGTCCAAACACGCCTGGAGATCCTCCACTGCTTCACTGGTCCACTTCTTTGAGGTCCACACTACAGGTTTGCAGAGCTTTAGTTTCTGCCTGTAGGCAGGAATCAGGTGGAGCATGACATGGTCAGAGTGACCCAGTGCAGCACGGGGGACGGCGTGATAAGCATCCCTGATTGTGGTGTAACAGTGATCCAGAATTTTCTCCTCTTTGGTTGGCATTTAACAAGCTGTCTGTATTTAGGGAGTTCATGAGTGAGGTTATCTTTGTTAAAGTCTCCAAGGACTAGAGTCCGGGTTGGCCCGCTCCACACACAGTATCTGGTCGGTGAGTATACTCTGTCCATTCTGCGCGTCGGCCTATGGCGGTATATAGACACCAACCAGAATGAATGATGCAAACTCCCGGGGAGAATAAAACAGCTTACAGTTGATGAAGAAAGGTTCCAGGTCAGGAGAACAGTGCTGTTGGATCCCTGTTACATCGTTGCACCAACCGCTGTTGACGTAAAAAAAGATTCCTCCACCTTTAGTTTTGCTGGAAAGTTCTGTGTTTCTGTTCGCGCGGTACAGTTGGAAGCCAGCCAGCTGCAGTGCAGAGTCCAGTATTAATCCACCCAGCCATGTCTCCGTGAAGCACAAAACTGCCAATGAAGAAAAGTCCCTGTTTTTGCCCAACAGCAGTTTCAATTCTTCCACTTTGTTGGGCAGTGAGCGCACGTTAGAGAGAAATATTCCCGGAAGTGCTGTACGATGTCCGCGCTGGTGAAGGTGCACGAGCGCCCCGGCCCGCTTTCCTCTCCTCCGGCGTTTCACTGCGTGCGCAAAGGTAAGAGCACCTTTGACCAGAATGTCAGGGAGGAGAAAACTAGGAAATAAATCCTCTGGAGTTGTTGCCCTGATGTTCATAAGCTCTTTTCTCGTGAAGGAGCTCCGGGTACCATCACAAAAAACAGAGTTAAAGCACAAAGCAAAACAAAACAACGCGCACCAACACACCGAGGCAGCTGTCCGTGGCGCCATCTTGATGACGTATCCTGAAATACGCTGGAATGATGATGTCATCATTCCAGCGAAGAGTGTCATAGCTGAAATTCATGCCCTGCAGGAAGTAGTTTCAAGCAAGCAAAGCCCTGCTAAGCCAGCACACTCCAACCTCTTAAAGTCCCTGAAAAGTGTAAAGCTGAACTTGAACTTTGATGGCTCTACACTTCCAGCTGAATGGAGAGAGAGGATAAAGAAGAAGCTGTGTGCAATGCCTGAAGTGTTTGCTCTACATGATTCAGACTTTGGTCGAACAGTTAAAGTCAAGCATCAGATTAAATTAAGTGATGAAACTCCTTTCAAGCACCGACCTCGACCGATACGTCCCCAAGATCTTGATGCAGTTCGGAGACACCTTCAGGAGTTAAGTGAGGCAGGAGTGATCCGTGCAACAGAGTCACCTTTCTCCTCGCCCATTGTGATCGTTAGAAAAAAGAACAAAGATGTAAGACTCTGCATCAATTACTGTAAGCTAAACTTCCAGACCATCAAGGATGCCTAACCTGGAGGAAGCCTTTTATGCACCCACAGGCTCGAAATGGTTCTCCATACTGGACCTGAAGTCCGGTTATTATCAGATCGAGGTAGAAGAAGCCGACAAGCTCAAAAGAGCCTTGGTTTGTCCGTTGGGGTTCTGGGAATTTAATCGGATGCCCCAGGGTGTTACTAATGCTCCCAGCACTATCCAAAGGCTGATGGAGCGGTGCATGGGAGACATCAACCTCAAGGAAGTCCTCGTATTCTTGGATAACTTGATCGTGTTCTCTGACTTGAAGAACACGAGAAGCGCCTTCTTCATGTCCTGAACCATTTGAAGGAGTACGGTTTGAAACTCTCCTTGGAGAAATGCAAATTCTTTCAAGCGTCAGTTCGGTACTTAGGACATCTAGTATCCGAAGATGGTGTCAAAACCGACCCCGAAAAGATCGAGGCCTTGAAGACCTGGCCTAGCCCAACGAACCTGAAAGAGTTCCGCTCATTTTTAGGATTTGCTGGATATTACCGGCGTTTTATCCAGAACTACTCAAAGATCGTAAAGCCACTAAACGACCCACCACTTAGAAAGACTGACAAGCCGAAAGAGAATCAGAATCAACTTTATTGACAGGTACGATTTTACACATACGAGGAATTTGTTGTGGCGATGATGGTGCATGCAATTAAGGGAAAAATATAACAAACAATGTAAACTAAAAATATTGCAATATAAATATATATACACAAACTGTTTTTTGCATTAAGGGCAGAGTGACCAAGAGTGATGTGCCATGAAAATGTGCAAATGAACAGGTAGTCCAGACTGAGCGTTAGTGTAACGCATAGTGTTCTGAGTTCTGTCAATGTGACAGTAGTGTCAGAGTCAGAGGTGGAGAGTGAGGGGTGTCGGGGGGTTCCGGGTCTTATTGATAAGGCTGACCCAGATCAATCAAAGATACCAGTGGTGAGTGAGCTGAGAGAGCACTTTGGAAAAAGATGGACAGATACCTGCCAGACTGCGTTCAAGACAGTTATTGACAAACTCACTACTGCTCCTATGTTAGGATTTGCCAACCCCAAGCTGCCGTATATATTACACAGAGATGCAAGTACAACTAGGCTCAGGGCAGCACTCTACCAGGAACAGGAAGGAGTCATGCGAGTCATCGCATATGCCAGCCGTGGACTGTCGAAGAGCAAATCCCGTTACCCAGCTCACAAACTAGAATTCCTCACGCTGAAGTGGGCTGTATCAGAGAAGTTCGCAGATTACCTGTATGCCGTCTCTTTTACAGTTGTTACAGACAGCAACCCATTAACTTACCTGCTAACCACAGCTAAGTTGGATGCAACGAGTTATCGCTTGCTGTCTTCCCTCTCCAACTTCGGATTCCAGCTCCAGTAACGAACATGAAAACAGAATCTCGATGCCGATGGTCTCTCACGACGTCCACATGCTGAAACTGTCAATGACTCAGTGCCACAGAAAGAAGAGGAGCGAATTCATCAGTTCATTCACCATCATTTACCTGAGTCTGATGAGTTCTCTCGTCTCTCCGCCAAGACTGCAATTTGTGAGAAGCATTTAGTCTGCCCTCCTGTGAGAACCACCGAGAAGTCCCATCATCCCTCTTGTCACATCTCTTGCCATGACAGCTACAGCTACAGCTTGGAGAGCTGCGATGGTTTTCCTGTCATTCCCAGTATATCAGAGGAAGATTTGAGACAACAACAGAGAGAAGATCCCACCATCTTAGAGATCCTCCATCTGATGGACACTGGGGAGACGCCCTCTATGGCTGTCAAGAAACAGCTGCCTGACCTTCCCATCTACCTGCGAGGTTTTGATTGGTTAATTTACCGCTGTTCACGTGAAGTGTGCATGATGTTGTGGGCATCTTCAGTTAGCCTACCCTTTAAAAACAGATTTTCAACCACTTCTGCTGTGGTGGTTTTTTTCTAACTTCCAAGAATTTATTTACAAATGTATTAAATTAAAAAGTCAGAAAATGGCGGTGTGGCCTTTCTCTCTGTAGAAAGATCAATTTAATTTAAATTCAGTCTTGCAGTTCAATCTCAGAAATTCAGCCTCACAGTCCAGAAGATCAACTGAAGAGGTTTTATATTATTATTTATATAAGTAGTATTTATATAAGTATTATAGTATTATTTACATGTTATTTCTATTATTTCCATTTCCACAAATTAAAATCCATGTGCACACACACGTGCATTTTTCATTTTTTCATTTCTTTTTTTTTTTTGTGGGAGGGGGGTTAAGAGCATCATGGTGGCTCAGGGGGGCGTTTGTTCAAAAAAGGTTGAGAACCACTGTTCTAACCAAACTGCATCATGGAATTGCCACAAAATATAATCTCCATGGTGATCCTAATGGAAAGGTCAGACAAATCAAAAGCAGCTTTGACTCTTTAAATGAACAGATATTTATTTTTTCCAATGAAAAACTATTGGAAGCCTCAAACATTTTCGTAAAGTTATCAAACAAACCTATTTGATATCTCATATCAATTTAAATAAAGTGCATTACTTACTGATCTAAAAAAATAAAGGCTCCTTGAACTGATGTAAATGCATCAGAATTACTAACTGAAAAAATGTATTCCTCAATGACAATAAAAAATAATGCACAGTGCATAATGTACTGACACAAGTTAGACTTGTCTGTGTAAATGAATTAAAAAAGTGCACTCCATAGTAACACAAAATTACGTTTAAAGGATTCTGGCTTGTGGTTCCATTCAAATATATGCCTTTAATTAAAGTAAATGAGGTTTGGTAATTTTTGGGGATTTTTTAATCTCATGGAAGCTTTACATGAGAGAGATGATGGAGAGGAGAGGGGAGGAGAGCGTGGGGAGGGGAGACTTGCAGCGGGCTCACGTTAGCTCATGTTAGCTGTTTTCTATTTTTTTCTATTTTGTATGTGTAACATGTGGGAAAATATTGCGAATATCAATTAAAGTCCACAACTACCAAAATTATGACCGAGTTAACAAGTTGTTTACTGGCATGAGGGGGTATTCTTGATTTTCCCTACTGAGAAATCGTTTTTCTAATTATACCGACGTCACTTGAACATAACATTCACTGCCGGTTATTCGGGTTTCAGTGGGAGCGAGACACTGCTGTGTTGACAAAAATATATGTTATCGGGGCTATTCGTCATGATATCAGACTTATCGGGATGACGTCATAATTTCCTGTTATCGGCCCGATACAGGGCCGGAGTGGGACTCATTTTCAGCCCTGGAGTTTCATGCCTTAGACCGGCCCACTTTAGATCACGACCTATTATTTTTAAAATCATGCAATTATAACCTTACATGTTAAGTCTACAATAGCGCACTGTTCTGTAAAGCCTTGTAATTCAGTGTATTGTTCTAAAATATTTTAAATTCAGTGCAAGTAAGGATTGCTTTGCAATGTAGATTTATTTAAACATGAGTGCACATTTCCAACATTATTTGTGACATCCATATCCAAGCCTTAAAAATGAAATAACTACAAATATTAAATATTAAATGTAAAAGAAATAAATTAAAAAAATGCACTTCCTAATGAATAAAGAATAAAATATATATTGCACTGTTCTCTGCAAGTTTGTTATTCACAGTATAACATAACTTTCTTGATGCCTTTATCTTTTTTTTCTCTCCATAAGAGTAGTTTCAAAGAAACATGACCAACCCTAAAACATTAATAAACATCTGAGCAGTGCACTGGTCTCTGCGACTTTGTTTATTACAGTATCATTGTCCAAAGACATGAGAATTTCTTTCTCAGTGCACATGAGCATGAATGCCTCAAGTTTCTTCTGGGTCAAAGTGCTCCTGAGTCTGTTTTTTTATGAATTTCACTGTTGAGAAACTTCTCTCACAGGCTACCTGTGTGATGGACAGCGTTAGTAGCAACTTGTAGGCCAGTCCAATCACATGGTAGGCATCAGTTAGCAGATTGTACTGAGAGAGGATGAGATGAACACAAATGACACAGTTTTTACAGGAGGAACAAATTTTGCTCTCTAGTTCAACATCCTGCTGTTCCATGGAAGGATCCTCCTCACTTCCTTGTGGCATTCCACTGGCTGTCCTGACAGTGTAACCCTCCAGAGGGGACATCTTTAGTCTGTCCCACTGACAATAAAAATATATATATAAATGGGCACAGAAAGTGGTTATATTGGAACTAATGCTTGCTTGTTCACACACTCTGTTACAACAGCTCACCTGTTCCTTCCATACTGACAGGAGCAATCCCCTCGTCACTACTGGCTCTGCTTCTGACACTAAATCACATTTTAAAAATGGTCATAATTCTCAGCACAAATCTTCCCTTTTTTTTTTTTTTTAACAAAGCCTTCTGATCGTTTTGGGTCAGTTTCATTAATATAGTGCTGAATCATATAGCATCTCAGGACACAGCAGGTCTACACCATACTCTTCATTATATTAATTCTAATATTAACTCAATGAGCAATCCTACCTGTCCTCTCTGGACTTGTGGGCTCATGGCTGGTTCTTGGTGCTGGAACTTCCTCCTGACTCTGAGGGGCTAAAGTAAAGTTTCCCAGTCATGTGGCATCGCATCATACTATTATTTAAATTATATAACGTTATGTTATATGCCACCACACAGTTCATTGACTTGATAATCAATTAACTTGAACGGTGGTTTGCAGACAAAGTCCAACATCTTGCCTTACCCGTTTCATTATCCTCATTTCTCATTCCGAACCGCGAGCAATTTTTAGAAAAAAAGCTGCCAATTTTGGCATATTTGGCTGCGTCCGTTTCAAGAGCTTTTCTCTTTTTAATTCGCGCCTTCTCTGCGCCACCCTTGGTCTTTCTACTCTCCATCTTTCAAACACCACTGACAGAGTGCACGGATGTGTTACATCAGGGCGCGTCTGCAAAAAAAAAAAAAAAAAAGCTGCCAGTGGAGGCGGCAGCAGCGGTAGCACTAGCAACGCAGTGGCGTCACTGAGCACCGGCCCAAATGAAAAAATAAAAATAAAAATATGAACACCGGCCCTCGCGGCCCAAACATCAGACCGGCCCACCGGGAATTGTCCCGGCCCTCCCGATTACCCACTCCGGGCCTGGCCCGATAGTTACCGGCCCTGTCACTAATAACAGTCATACTTTATTGTAAATGACAACTTAACTGAAAGAATAAAAATGACAAAGCAACAATTTGTTTTCTTTCACAAGCTTTTTGTCTGCTGTGGATGTGTTTGTGTGTTCATATCATACATGTTGTTGACAGAGATGACCTTTTTTTAAAAAAAAACAAATAACAGATATCGATATGTGAATAGTCGTACAAAAATCTAAAAAGTTAAACAAATAAAATAACACCCTGCATGCATGAAGTTTTTATGCAAAAAAAAATAAATAAATGAAGGTGCATGTTTCTTTAAAACTCACTGCTCCCTCAAGGTCTTCTTTCTTTCTTTCTTTTTTTCTGCCTGGTTTTCATTTTGTGTTCTTTTTATTCATGAAACCGGACTGAAGGCTGAACTAGGCACACTGGCAGCAGCATGAACACTGATTTCATCTTTTGAGTTTCTCTGTTAGAGTTGGTGCCGGATATTTTACAAGAGGAGATCAGTGCTTAATCACTGTGCAATTAGAGGAAGTGAAGTACAGTATCTGTCCAGCTGCCTCAGCCTTTTCAGGATGTCCTCAGATATTAACTCGGAACCAGACCTACCAGATAACAGAAATATACAAGAATTCAGAATCCTGGAGATGAATGAGGTGGATATTTATCAGAGTCCTGACTATGTTCTGGATAATTCCTCTGATTTTCTGTTACAACAGGGAGGTAAGTAAATGACCTGATGTTACTAAGTTCAAGATGATAAAGAATGATATTCAGGTATGATATATAGGGGACTTCTATGTTTATGGTCTTTACTTCTGCAGAACAACAGACTCAGAAAGATCCGATTCTCCTGCAAGGACCTGGCTGTCATGCAGTGTTGTGTGTAGGAGTGCTGTGCATTACAGTGATGGCTGTGGTCATGATCACGTCTGTACAGTGCCGCTGGAAGTAGGGGTGCTGGGGGGGGGGGGGCTGCAGCACCCCCTGTTGATGGGGCTGCAGCACCTCAAAAATATATATATATATAAAAAATCCCAAACAATCAAAAAAAAAAAACATTGAAAACAAGGGAGAAAAAATGTGGTAGGAAAAAAATTAGAATGTTTAAAATTTACTCAAAATTTTCGTGGTCTGGTTTAATGTTTCTTACAGTATTATTCAGTGGCAGGTCATGTATTTGGTACCTGGGCCAGTGCGGGTTTAACTACTTAATCCACCATGACGTTATAATCATACAAGCCACCAATAAAAAAAAAAAGCAATATAACAAGAAGAGGGCGCTGCGTAATTCAGAGATTACGCATCACTATATTACTTACAGACGTTTTTATTCTCTTTAGGGCAGAGGATGTCTGGTCAGCATTTGCGGTAGATCTGGGAATAGTCACGGCCAGGGTTGGATGGGGGATTTATTTCCGATATGTCTGAAACTGCTGGTGGTCGAGGAGGGACAGGAACATTAATTTTTCCTGATCTTTAGATCGGTTCCTTATCTGGCAGATCAGGTTTTCCAGAACACTGTTGTGGAGTTTCTTGAACTGTGCGCGAATCCCTCTGTGCGCTGGCCCTCTCCTTGCGCAATCTCGGGTGCAATCTCTGTGCAATAGTGTCAAAAAATGTTTTCACCCCTGACAGACAGATTCGTTCTGCAGTATTTTAAAAACATCAGCTGCGCCGCGTTACTGACATCCGTCGTCTCGTCTCCCGCGACAAATGGCGTTATATACTTTATATAGTTGCTGCGCACACACACAAATTATAAACAAATTATATATATATATATATATATATATATATATATATATATATATATATATATATATATATATATATATATATATATAAACGCGCAGTTGTCTCAGACTCCCAGCACCCCCTGCTGAGAACGTGTTCCCGCGGCTATGCGTCTGTATACTGTAAGACGACCTCCAACACCTCAAAAACACTTGATGCACTTTAGTCACAGCATGCTTACTTTGTAGAAGCTAGAAAAAGGTGAAAAGAAACCTTTTTCCACTAACATCGGCCTCATGATCCCGCAGCGTCTCTCCCACAATGCCATTGTGATCGTATAATAACCACAGAAGCTGCTGCTTTCTGGCTGACTTTTTTTGGTGAAACTCATGCGGTTTCTGTCTAGAGGTTCCAGAAAGGTTCCTCAGAACACAGCCGGGCTTCTTTATCAGCTTGCTCAGTTGTTGTTTTTTTTTAATCACTGCCATTGATGCTGCTCCCCCATGACTGCAGATAAGGTTTGATTAGATGAGATCTCATATAATTATAAAGGCAGTGGAATCTGTAAAGGCTGGTATTTGTTTTGCTGTCAGACATTTGATTAATATACATTTCTCTTCATTACTATTTCAGTGGAAATGCTTAGAAAAGGTTGAGTTTGCAGTGATAACAATAAAGTCAGTGATCAGGGCAGTAGGTTTGATCATTTAATGTCCTATTTGTGTCAAGTGTATTTCTTTCACATGGCATTAATTCTATCTAATTCAAGAACATGTTTATTATGGTATCAATATGGAAAAGCTATAAAAGGGAAAAAAAATATCAAAATACATTTGTTAAAATATCAACATTAAATTCATTTGACATTCCTTTGCTCAGTATTTCTGTTTTTAAGTCACAAAGTATCAATTACCACTCTAATCCCAACCCATTACAAATCTAATCAGACATTTTAATCTGAACAGTATGAAACCAGCATTGCCTTACTGAAACAATGACAGTTTAATATCTGGAGAAAGATCAGCTTCAGACCAGAAATGACCAACTGAACAACAATTACAATCAGGTGCACATCGACCTTCATAGTAAGAAAGGTTTTAATCTGAATAAGCAAAATCTTAATGCTCACTATCAACCCCAATATATTCCAATTGCTTTACTGATCATTTAATTAATGATCTTTCCAAACCACAACAATGAAAAACAATCAGCTACAGGATGAAGTAACACAACTAAAAGATGAGACTGAAGGTGAGAAAAGAAAAGACACAACCAACACCTTAACTCTGCATTAACTGTTAATTAAAATAAATGTACAGAGTCTAAGACTTCCTTTAGATATGTCTGTTAGTGACAGCAAATTAAAAATGATCTGAATGCGGATTATATATGCTGTTGTGCAATAAGGCATATAACGTGCTCGTTTAGTCATAAAAGGGTTATTACCAACTGTCTTGAGGGACAGCTGCTAATAAACAGAAGGGTATTAACAAAGTTAATAAAATGAAATGGGGCACCACCTGATAAATCAGGAAAAAGGACTAAACGGCACAATCAGTCTCAAAGTGGCTGTTGTTCTATGCGTGCCAGCCTGTGACCAGGTGTGGCGCTATAGAGCAACAGGGAAGATGTGAGTCCGAGCACAGACCTCTTCAACCAGCAAATGTTACAAAACTGTGCAAAATAACCACAAACAATTTCTCTCATTAGAATATATCAGAATTTATTAACACAAGTATCAGAATGAACAAGCACTTGAATCACAATCCCGATATCTACTAACTAGAAGATGACTAAACTAACATAAGCAAAGGAAATATTCAATGGAAACCAGTGTAAACTTATATACATGGGTGCTGGCAATCTATAGGTGTGTGTGTGGGAGAGATGTCTAAGATGGCCACCGAGATCATGTGCTCTCGTCCTCCGCCAAAATGGCCGCCGACTCGCGCAATAGGACGTCACAAGATGGCGGGCGAGATCACGTGGTGCTCTCGTCCCTCATCAAGATGGCCGCCGACTCACGCGATAGGACGTCACAAAATGGCAGACAAGACCACGTGTAACTCGTCAGAAAATGTAAGTATGAGAAAGAAAGAAAAGGGCAGAATAAAGTCCACGGCGAAAGGTGATTTCTAGCCACCGCTGTGATCGTTCTGAGGATTTCCACACAGGTTGAGGAGTGCGGAGCAAACTCTGCACTCTTCTCCTGACTGTTGTCTGAAATCACAGCCCGACCAGCTGATGGCGAGGAAACACTGCAATCACGTGGGTAAACGTGCGGCGAATCGCCGGCGAGCTCAACCGTAAACAATGTCACAGTAAGCACAGAAATATTAACTAAGCTGAGTAATTCTGTGACTAGCAACCGCGACTCTGTCGTTCTCACAGATGCAGCAGTATGAAGCCACTCCACCGAGCTGCTCTGGTTTTGAACTGAGAAACGGAGAGCGGGGTTGCTGTTCACAATGATAAAAACATATGAACTACGGCGGGACCGATGGTCCGGTTCTAAACATATGCAAAGCACAAGAAAACTGAATTGGCAAACAACTAAACTAAGCTCTGCCCAGACACAAAAGCCTCTTACTTGTTTTCACTTCTTGAAAGCGATCGATGGCGTTGTAGTGTCCCGGTAGGGTAATTAGGCTTTGGGGGTTGGATTACGCTCCGCGGGTGGTCCCGAAAGCGGCTCTGCTGCATCCTAGTCTTCTCTCTCGGCTTCAGTGGGGGCGCAGGCTGCAGGCTCTCGGCGCAACCGATTCTCCGTTAAGGCGCGTGCGGGGCCGTAGCGTCTCCCGTAGCGGTACCGTGCCTCTCTTACGCCGATATGCGTGGGTCACTTGTGGTTAGGGTTGCCAACTCCCTGAAGCTGGAAAGAGGGACATTTTCTGGACGGGGGGTTTGGGGGATCCTCCCCCAGAAAATTTTGTGTTTCTTAGATGCAATTTCCTGCATTTTAAGGCATTGAAAAGACTGACGTCTTGCCACCCTACCCATGCCAGAAATGATGATGTTTTCTTATCCAGACCACAATCCTACTAATTTCAGGATAATTTTGTGAAATTAATTATGCATGTTGCACACAACTTGTGTGCAACATGGGCCGGGCAGTTAGCTTTTAGAATGTCATCGTTTACGCTGGTGAGCAATTTGTAGACAGAATGGCGCTTTCTGAAGTTAACATTTGCATTGTCGGCGGCATATGCGGTGATGTTTTTAACATTAAGACCATATGTGTCAAGACAGGAAAGGAGAGCCTTATGTATGCCATTCGCAGATTCGTCGCTGTTTTTGTAGAAATCCAACAACTTGGACATTACGCCATCCGACACGGAAAAGTACCTCACACACTGGAAACATTTTTCTGTTGCCCTTGTTAGAGGCATCGCTAGCGAGTGAAAAATAAAGTAGGCTCACCATCACCTGAAGAAAGATCGGAGACTATTTTCCCCACAGTGCTTGGACCCAACACATTCATGGTGATCATCTCCGCTTTGGTTCTTCCCAACTGCATCTTCTTAGCGACACTCGAGTCTTGAAATAAAGCCCCGTTTAATTTCACGGTGCAGTCAGCGCTGTTATAGCTGTGAACGTGTTTCATGGTGTGGTATATTTAGGCCACCTCGCTTGCAGAAATGTTGTCAATTTCAGCAGTAGATGCGGCGAAGAATGAAGTGATGTTGCTTGCTCCTTTAGCTAGCACAGCCTTTTTATGACACTCGGTGTCTTCATGACGGGATGAGTCGTGCTCGCCACCATGGCCAATCGATATCTCGCGGCGGCATAAAGTACAAAATGCTCTTCTAGGGTCTGTAGTGGCTTTAACCCACGACCATTTTTGTTTCCCATTCCTTGTTTTAGCTGCAAAGCCTTTTTTTTAGCTGGTTCATCCATTTCCCTCAGTAAACTTCACTGATTACAACCGTCTCCCATAGCAACGTATACATGCAGGTCAGCG
This sequence comes from Hirundichthys speculiger, assembly GCA_018398805.1. NCBI lineage: Eukaryota > Metazoa > Chordata > Actinopteri > Beloniformes > Exocoetidae > Hirundichthys > Hirundichthys speculiger. The sequence goes on from JAGFBZ010002829.1 coordinate 292,374, forward strand.
TAGCCTATCACAGTTCCCTGATCAAAATGTGTCATCATACACTAGTCTGTTATCATTGGACAATATACTTTGTAAACATTGAGTTTTGGGGCATAGTAGCCTATCAAAAATCCCTGTTTAGAGTCTGTCATCAATCAGCAGTCTATCACTGGACGAAATGCTTCATAAACATTCCATTAAAAATTGCTGTCAAGACTATGATTGAAATGCGGGACGAGAGCAGTTCTTCACGGGGCAAATAAAATTCACCTAAAAAACGGGATGTCCTGGGCAAATCGGGACGGTTGGTAACCCTACTTGTGGTACTGGCTTGGGGCGCGTGAACCGGTCTTCCTTCTCCGGCGGCTGGCTAGCGCGTTACTGGGAGGCCTCGTGGTTGCTAGCTCGGAGCTGTGGCCAGAAGGAGTGTCCCTGAGTCAGGTAGAGGAAAGTCCAGCCGTGGAGTCCAGGCGCAGGAAAAGGGAGCAAGAGAGCGAGCTGATCACGCTCACTGTATATAAACGGCCGGTCTGCGATCCGCCTCCGTTTGAGGAACCCCGCTGTAAGTAGGGGTCCCCGGCCAGTGGGAAACAGAGAGAGGGGGTGACGTCATGTTTCACACCTAGGTGTGAAACTGAAACCACCATGCTGGGGGTTTGAGTTTTATGATTTCCTTTGTCCTTTGTCTCAGGCAAACCATGTGGTCTCTGTGAGCACATGGTGTGGCCCAACAATACCTATATATATATGACTTACAAATTAATTATTATTTTTCATTTCATGTAATTTTCTCAATTTTTTTTTCAATATTCTTTCTATAACTGTTAAAATAAAGCTGCCATAAAAATCTGAGACTGTTCATCTATTTCTTAGTATGACAACTGCCAAAATCAGCGGGGGATCCAATACTTATTTCCTCCACTGTATAATGGATGAATGGAAAATACTCTTAATTAATTTGATCCTCATGAAATCTATCTTTAAAACACCCGTCTGGTATCAAGGGAAGTGTCCTGAAGGATGGAGGAGATTTGGATGCAGTTGTTACTACAAATCTACTGAGAAGAAAACCTGGTCTGAGAGCAGGAGATGGTGTCAGGAAAGAGGAGCTGATCTGGTGATCATCAGCAGCAAAGAGGAGCAGGTAGCTGTTTGTTCATGTCAGTGTGTTTCATGTTACTGCAATTTTCTCTGACTAATGTTTCCAACTTGCAGTCAGTCTGCGTGTTGTTTCGTATTTTCAGGGAAGATATTATGTCTTTCTTGTGATTCAAAGGTTAAAAAATAAAAAAATTTTCAGGCTTGTAGCTGTCATTTCAAAATGGGGATGATTTATAGAGCATTATATAAGTGTTCTGAAAGGACAGTCAAAATGACCTTGTGCTTATACAAGCATTAAATTCATCTGAAAATTGTGCTCTGAACTCCAACCGCAAATCGACCCAGCTCATGCATCCATCCCCATGGTAACAGTGGTTGATTTCTTTTTTTTTTTTCCTTTTTTGGAGAGTACCAGATATGAAACAACAACCAAGTGGCAACATATTTGTATGTTTCACAATCATCAGGATACTGAGACACATGTGCAGATTTATGACTGAAACAACTTTTTTGTCATTTACTAGGAATTTGTCAGAAATCTAAACATGAATGGAGACTCCTGGATCGGTCTCAAAACTGAAGTGAACGGACCGCTACAGAAATCTGAGTGGAAATGGATGGATGGATCACCTCTGAACACAACGTAAGACAACATTTGTTTTGGGTAATTGAAAGGTAATTAAAAATCATTGTTTGAAACAGATCATGTTAACAGGTAGAATAGGAGTTCATGTTGTAAATTGTCATCATTTCATTATTTATCTGCTCATTTATCTTGTAAGCCCTTCATCTGCAGTCTATCTTTAACTAAAATTGTAATATTAAATCCTAATCGAGGATAATGGCATGAAAAAAAAAAACCTTTAAGCCAAACAGAGGCAAGGAAAAACTCTACTTTGAGGAAGAAACCTTGAGCAGGACCTGGCTCATATGGGGGACCTTCCTGCCGAAGGCCAGCCGGGTAAAGAAAGAACAAGAGGGGAGACAGAGAGAGAGGATGTAGGACAGAGAGAGGAGAGCACACAAATGACTGAATGAAATAAATATAAACAGACGCAGGTAGCAGCACTGAGATGAGATGGTCAGAGGACTAGATCACCGGTCACCACGCCAGCCGGCACCCCGAACACATCTACACACACAGGTGGAGGTAAACGCTGGGATGGACAGAGGATGGAACTGCAAGTCAGCATGTAACTCAGGAAACTCTGGCCTGCAAACATACAGAAAGAAAAGAGAAAAAAAGGGGGGGAAAACAGCACAACAAACTACAGAAAAATATGAAAATAATCCTCCTGCATACGAGTTAATCTGAATTAACAGTAGAATTCACAGTAGGCGGTCGTCAGAAGAGATGAGTGTGTCTGGAGAAAGATGTTGATAAGCATGTGCAGTGGGATTAAAAACCCACTGGTGTAAAAAAGGTGTAAAAAAGGTGTAAAAAGGAATGATACACAGCCGTATACTAATTAGGATCTACAGTGAACATTTATTTGTAAAAAATGACCAAGATGCTACTTTATTATTCTTATTCTTATTATTGTGATATGTCTTAGTAGTTTACCAATAGTCTCACTTTAATTAAGCTACATTCTCATCTGGAGGATAGTTTAGAAAAGACACAAATCCATTTAAAACTCTTCATCCTCGGAAATATTTGTACATTTCTTGTGTGCTTCCTCAGTTTGAAGCTTCTTTCTTGCAGCAGTCATCCATATCATATTAGTGGCATAAAAATGTTGTTTAGATGGAATATTACATGATCTATAATATTATCTGAAATCATTAACAATGGCTGAGCACACACATGGTCTTGCTTTAATGCTAAAAATGTTTTTATTTGTTTGACTTGTCAAGCTGTGCCAGTTCAAAGGTTTTTAGGTGGTGCACGCTTGTTGATGACTATAATTTAACTCATCATATTGACTTTATTGCGAAGCCTTTTATTTTATATATATATATTGTAGGATCCCACCATCGGATTTTATTTTATTTATTAAAGCCGCCTCAGCAGCCTGTGAACTCTCACCCAGATATCTGAACTCCACAGACACACAGCACAGAGCCATAAAACTCGGAGATGGCCACGTTACCATGACATCCCTAATCCAAAACTTTGCAAAAAAAAATATCTCTTGGCCCCGACGTTGGAATGCAAAATGACCACCACTACAAAGAGGCCACTTCGAGGCCTGGAATCACTCAAACAGCTCTTATCTGCATTGACAAGAGCCAAGACAGAAAATGCCTGCAAGTACCTCTCAGGGTGAGAGCAGACGATTAAAAGTTTGATATAACCAGATAACTTTTACAGGACAAGCAACCACCGGCATGGAGCCGGGCCACAACTGAGTTCCTTAAAATGTTATAACTGAAGAGAATATAACAAACATGAACTCATAAAGAAAGACTGCCAAGTTAAGCCGTGAAATGATTATTGTATTTAGATTCATGCCATCATAACCTTCTCTTCCAAAAGGCATTTCTGAATGAAAGGTTAAAATATTATCCTGTGACATTACTGTTGATATTTGCGTTTGTGATGTAACACACCCTGATAATTAGTCAGCTGTTTAAATGTGTTTAAAATTTGTGGACTACAAAAGGACCACATGGCTGGAGTGGAGACAAAAGACCAAAACTTCAACTCCCAGCATTCATTGCTTTGTGACCCGGTGGGAAAGATTCCCGTCTCTGACTGGACAGAGCATTGACCAAACCCCTCTTATTTACATTAACCGTTATTGATTATTCAGCCGTATAAAGTCAGACGACAGTCTTTGTCTTGTCTCTTCTCCCTCTCTTCTCTTTTGAATCTCTTACTCTCCTTTTTGAAAATCTTTTTCTCACTCTCTGCAACTTTTTCTTTTTTTAATTACCTTTGAAGTGCGAACGACCCGCTGAAATCAACTGGGTTGCTTCAAATTTTTTTCTTAATTTGATTTTTGCTTCTGCACATTTTTCAGTCCTCATTTTTACAGAAGCTTGGCAGTCGCGCCACATTGACCTTTGATAGAACAATCACTGAATAATTTCAACGAACAGAAGTTAGTGTATAGATACATCCTAGGATGCGCTGGGACACATCATCAGTGATGTTGTTACCTGAGATCATCGGGTGTTTCGGGTCTTTCAACATCAGACACCCTCCCTCAGGCGACCCAGCCGGGGTGATCAGTCCCCGGCTTGTGTCCCAGCAGCATTAGCCCACTTTTTGGACCTTTGGATCCAAATCCACCTAGAGGCTCTCTCCACAGCCTCTATGGCGGACCTGACGCCTCTCCTCTTAGCAGCGCCTTGGATGCCAAGCAGGCTGTAGGCCCTGCACAGGGACCGTGCAGCGAAGCCCCGACATCCCACCTCTATTGGCTCACAGCGGGCTTTCCAGCCTCTCCTCCGACAGTCTTCAATGAGCTCCTGGTATTTGAGCCGCTTGCGCTCATTGGCCTCTTCCATGCGGTCCTCCCAAGGGACTGTCAGTTCCAATAAGAGGACTTGATTTGAAGAGGCAGATGTCAGAACCAGGTCTGGTCTCAATGAGGTTGATGTTATATACTCTGGGAACTTGAGCTGCCTGCCCAAGTCAACTCGCAGCTCCCAGTCTGCTGCCGATGAGAGAAGACTGGCCGATGATGTTGGTTTGGGGTGTGGCTTCTCTCCAGCTCTCACGAATAGAATTGATTTCCGGCTGCTGGTGTGTTTGTTGTTGGCCACTGCACTGGAGATGGTTCCAGCTACTGCCTTCAGCACCTGGTCGTGTCTCCAGCGGTATCGACCTTCTCCGAGAGCTACAGGGCAGCTGCTCATGATGTGCTCCAGCGTGCCTCTTCCAGGACAGAGGGGGCAAGTTGGGAGGTCACTCTTCCCCCAAACTTGCAGGTTAGCTGGGCTTGGTAGCACATCGTAAACAGCTTGGACCATGAACTCAATACGCTGGGGCTCTGCCTTCCAGATGTCATTCCAGGTTAGCTTCCTTTCCAGCGTTCCTTCCCACCTTGATGATGCCCCCTGCTGCCGCATGCTCACCATCCTGTTGGTCCTCCCGTCCTCAACCCCTGCCCGCACCTCCTCCAAGACAAGGTCCCGCCTTTCCTTGCCCTGGGCCCTGTCGTACCGTGGCTGTGGGATAGCGCCCAGCCCTGCTCGCCCGATCGCCAGCGTGCCCACCAAGCCTTGTGTCTCATTCGAGACTCTGCCTGCTCCAACCCCTCTTGAGCCCTGAACTTCCTGCCCGTCCGAACCACAATGCCTGCTGATGCCACTCTGGTATCGCTTGAGTCTCGGTAGAGAAGTGCCTCTCTCGTACGAGAGACCCTGAATTCCTCCTCCAGGCTGCTGAAGGGAAGCTGGAGTTTGTTCCTTCTGCTGTATAGTGCTGCACTCGTGAGACTGCGAGGCAGACCCAGCCATCTTCTGAGGTAGGAACTGATCTTTCTCTCCAGGGTCTCCACCGTGGATATAGTCACCTCATACACCAAAAAGGGCCAAAGGATACGGGGAAGAATGCCGTGCTGGTACAGCCATGCCTTGAACCTGCCGGGTAGGCCAGACTTGTCTACTACGGATAACCAAGTTTCAAGCTTCATGATGGTTGCTTGGATGGAGGCTGTGTCTCTGAGGCTACAGTCAAAGGTCTTGCCCAAGCTTGTGACTGGCTTCTCAGTGATTGTTGGTATTGCCGTTCCATCAACAAAGAAGCGAAACCTGTCCACCACTTTTCCCCGCTTTAGCACCATGGACCTGGATTTTGTTGGTTTGAAGCTCATCCTAGCCCAGCGGATTAACTTCTCCAGGCCCTGTAGGATCCATCTGCATCCCGGCACTGATGTGGTGGTAACCGTCAGGTCATCCATAAAGGCACGGATGGGGGGTTGCCGAACTCCAGATTTAGACAAGGGGCCTCTACATTCAGTCTCAGCTGCTTTCACCAACATACTCATAGCCAGGGCGAACAGAATAACTGAGATCGTACAGCCGGTTATGATCCCCTTCTCGAGCCGATGCCAGTCAGATGTTACGCTCCCTGATGTAACTCTCAGCCTGAAGTTCCCATAATAGTTCAGGATGAGGTCCTTGACCTTGCGGGGAATGTGGTGATGGTCCAAGGTGGTTTCCACAAGCTTGTGGGGGATGGACCCATACGCATTGGCGAGGTCAAGCCAAAGCACCGCCAGGTCTCCATTCCCCTCACGTGCCTCCCTGATCAACTGAGTGACCACTCCGGTGTGTTCCAGACACCCGGGCACTCCGGGTATGCCCCCCTTTCTGTACTGAGGTGTCCACGTAATTGTTCCTGAGGAGGAAGTCCGTCATCCTTCTGGCGAGGACGCTAAAGAAGATCTTTCCCTCCACACTAAGAAGTGAGATGGATCGGAACTGCTCCAGCTTGGTGGAATTCTCCTCTTTCGGAATCCAGATTCCCTCAGCCTGTCTCCACTGATCCGAGATGGTCCCTCTACGCCAAAACACCCGCAGTAGGTTCCATAGGATTCTGAGGAGATTTGGACAGCGCTTGTACACCTTGTAAGGCACTTGACTGGGACCTGGAGCAGAACTTGATCTGGCGGATGTTACCACCTCCTGGACTTCCCTCCAAGTGGGATCTGCAGTATTGAACTCCACTAGAGGGGCTGGTACGTCCCGGAGGGCTCTCTGTGGTCCTAGCTCTTGCTCTCTGTTGGGGTCGCGGAGGGTGTTGAAGAGATGGTCATCTACCTCCCCCTTGGAACAGTCAAGACGCCCACTGCGCTTCTGCCCTAACAACTTCTTTGTGAATCCAAAGGGGTTGGAAATAAAGGAGGTCCGCTTCCTGGCTCTCTCAGTCCTCCGTCTCCTGTGCCATTCCGCCCTACGCAGGGTCATGAGTTTCTTCCGGATGGTGAGTCGAAGCTCTGCGAGAGGTGGCTTTTCCGCTGCACTTGCTGTCTTAAACTGCTTTGCCAGCGACCGCAGCTCTTTCCGCAGCTGGTGGATCTTATCTGCCCTACGGTTGTTGGTGTAGGTGGGCTTGCTGGACTTTGGCTCTTCAACCCCGAACCTCTCAGTCCCGAAGCTTGTAATGATGGTGGTCAGGCTCTTGAGTCGTCCCTCTACATCTCCTTTTGCTGTTGCGTTGATGATCCCAGCCGTGTCCTCATCAAACTGCTGCCACAGCCTGTGCTGCTTAGCGTGAGGCCATTTGATCCGCTGATACCGGACTACTTTGCTTGGATTCGGAGTGTTGAGCACTTGGAGGTTCTGGGCACTGTGGGTTGTCTCCGGGCCGGGCTCCTCCTGCGTCTCACCAGGCGGTGATCCTGTGCGCTGTGCTGTGTTCTCCTGTGCCAAGCATTTCTTCCGGGCCTGGTGTATTTTTTAGGCCATGGTCGTTCTTGCAGACCTTTCCGCAGATGCATCTACTAATCATAGTCGATTGTCCGTTTTCCAAGGTCGTCATCATTAGGTCCGTCCTATCGGGGTGCTCATCCTCCCCCCCTCTCGGGCTCCCCTGGGGGTATTTTCCTGTGGGTTGATCTGTAGCTTGGTTGGGTTTCTCCCTTACGGAAGATGCAAGTTGGGCTGCTACCCCTTCCTGCCCCGGTTGCCGTCTCTCCGTGCTGTCCACTGTCTCTCCAGTTGTCACCAAACTTTCTTGGTCGTCACCCAGCCTGTTCCTGGGAGTCACTGGTCAAGCCAGAGGAACAGTGTATAGATACATCCTAGGATGCGCTGGGACACATCATCAGTGATGTTGTTACCTGAGATCATCGGGTGTTTCGGGTCTTTCAACATCAGACACCCTCCCTCAGGCGACCCAGCCGGGGTGATCAGTCCCCGGCTTGTGTCCCAGCAGCATTAGCCCACTTTTTGGACCTTTGGATCCAAATCCACCTAGAGGCTCTCTCCGCAGCCTCTATGGCGGACCTGACGCCTCTCCTCTTAGCAGCGCCTTGGATGCCAAGCAGGCTGTAGGCCCTGCACAGGGACCGTGCAGCGAAGCCCCGACATCCCACCTCTATTGGCTCACAGCGGGCTTTCCAGCCTCTCCTCCGACAGTCTTCAATGAGCTCCTGGTATTTGAGCCGCTTGCGCTCATTGGCCTCTTCCATGCGGTCCTCCCAAGGGACTGTCAGTTCCAATAAGAGGACTTGATTTGAAGAGGCAGATGTCAGAACCAGGTCTGGTCTCAATGAGGTTGATGTTATATACTCTGGGAACTTGAGCTGCCTGCCCAAGTCAACTCGCAGCTCCCAGTCTGCTGCCGATGAGAGAAGACTGGCCGATGATGTTGGTTTGGGGTGTGGCTTCTCTCCAGCTCTCACGAATAGAATTGATTTCCGGCTGCTGGTGTGTTTGTTGTTGGCCACTGCACTGGAGATGGTTCCAGATGGTTAACTCATCAAATAAAATTGAATTGAATTGAATATCTAATACTTTATTGCGAAGCCTTTTATTTTATATATATATATATATTGTAGGATCCCACCATCGGATTTTATTTTATTTATTAAAGCCGCCTCAGCAGCCTGTGAACTCTCACCCAGATATCTGAACTCCACAGACACACAGCACTGAGCCATAAAACTCAGAGATGGCCACGTTACCATGACATCCCTAATCCAAAACTTTGCAAAAAAAAAATATCTCTTGGCCCCGACGTTGGAATGCAAAATGACCACCACTACAAAGAGGCCACTTCGAGGCCTGGAATCACTCAAACAGCTCTTATCTGCATTGACAAGAGCCAAGACAGAAAATGCCTGCAAGTACCTCTCAGGGTGAGAGCAGACGATTAAAAGTTTGATATAACCAGATAACTTTTACAGGACAAGCAACCACCGGCATGGAGCCGGGCCACAACTGAGTTCCTTAAAATGTTATAACTGAAGAGAATATAACAAACATGAACACATAAAGAAAGACTGCCAAGTTAAGCCGTGAAATGATTATTGTATTTAGATTTATGCCATCATAACCTTCTCTTCCAAAAGGCATTTCTGAATGAAAGGTTAAAGTATTATCCTGTGACATAACTGTTTATATTTGTGTTTGTGATGTAACACACCCTGATAATTAGTCAGCTGTTTAAATGTGTTTAAAATTTGTGGACTACAAAAGGACCACATGGCTGGAGTGGAGACAAAAGACCAAAACTTCAACTCCCAGCATTCATTGCTTTGTGACCCGGTGGGAAAGATTCCCGTCTCTGACTGGACAGAGCATTGACCAAACCCCTCTTATTTACATTAACCGTTATTGATTATTCAGCCGTATAAAGTCAGACGACAGTCTTTGTCTTGTCTCTTCTCCCTCTCTTCTCTTTTGAATCTCTTACTCTCCTTTTTGAAAATCTTTTTCTCACTCTCTGCAACTTTTTCTTTTTTTAATTACCTTTGAAGTGCGAACGACCCGCTGAAATCAACTGGGTTGCTTCAAATTTTTTTCTTAATTTGATTTTTGCTTCTGCACATTTTTCAGTCCTCATTTTTACAGAAGCTTGGCAGTCGCGCCACATTGACCTTTGATAGAACAATCACTGAATAATTTCAACGAACAGAAGTTAGATGTAGTTTTGATAACAACTTTTCTTTTGTAAACCTTCACGTGCGGCGAGGAGTGTAAGACGTTTCGACGCTTGACACCTGAAAACCCCACGCCTAGAACTTTAGCCAAACTGACCAGATTTTTGGCATTGGTTAATAATTTTGATTTTTGTTATTTCGTCTTTTCCTTTGGGGCTCACGTCTATTTGACGAGCCACTCCGCAAGTCATCGAAGTATTTAACTGCTGATTCGCCTCGACCAGGGCCGTGTCCGGGGACACCAGAACGTCAGCCTGCCGGTCGGATTCCGAGACCACCGGAACCGGCCCACCAGACGAAAGAAAGCGGTACCATGCGCCCAAGTCACGCGCTACGTCCGGAGACCCTGACTGCAGGACCTCCAGAGAGCCATCGGCCAAACACGGTTCCCGGATAGCGCCACTGCGAGCCGTGTGTTACTCAGTGCATTCAATGACAAGTACAGCCCAGGGTAAGGCTGAAAGAGATAAGATTGGTGTCCCCCAGGTTGTCGACGGTTCAGACAGGTCGGGCGCCATGGACCACGTCCGGGCCCTGCTTCCCCATTATTCGGCAGCTAATTAGTTCGAGAATTGCCCCTCTTTCTTATTTTATTAACTTTGATAACAGATTAGCCATTAGCAACCCCTTCGGTACCCGCCATCTTTGTTATTATGTTTCACTTCCTTCCTTTACTCTCTGTCGTCATTTCCTGTCATGCGCTATAGCCAAAATGAAGAATTTGTTTATGTTGATGTGCATATGATATAGATAAATGTCTTAAATGAAAAAAAAAAACAGTTTTCCTTTTCTCCTGCTGATTGTGTTCAGAAAATACAGTGACTCATGAAAGCAGCTGCTGAAAAACATCAAGATGTGCAATGTTATAAAAAGTATTCATCCCCCTTGGATGTTTCAACCTTTTATTACCTTTATAAATGACGTCATGGTCAATATGATTTAGGACTTTGGATGAGAATTTGTGAAAAAAAACACCCTCTTTAATGTCAAAGAGAAAACAGATTTTTGCAGCTTAATGCCAAATATCACTGGATTTGGTGATAATTTTCTGCATTTGTGTTCCCCTCTGGCTTTACAAGTCTTCCAGGTCCTGCTGCTGAGAAGCATCTCCAGACCATGATGTTCCCACCACCATGCTTCACAGTGGAGGCGCCGCATTTGTGGTGATGTGCAGGGTTTTGTGTTCTTCAAACATATCATCAAGCCTGGTGGCTTGATGATATGTTTGATGATGGCTTTTTTGTCTCATCAGTCCAAAGAACCATCTTCCAAATAATCCTAGAGTCTCCGGCATGCTCTTGAGCAAATTCCAGGCCAGATTTAATGAGAATTTTTTTTTTTAACAGTGGCTCTCTCCTTGACACTCTTCCATACAGCTTCAACTGATGAAGATCGTGAGAAACAGTTGTTGCATATCCAGTGTCTTCCATCTGGGCCGTCGAAGTTCTTCCCTCCTTTAGAGAGGTCGTAGGTGTCTCGTGTCTTCCCTCACCAGTCTTCTTCTTGTCCAATCACTCAGTTTGTAAGAAGGTCCAGCTCAAGGCAGATTTAGACAAGTACCATTCTCCTTCCATTGTTTAATGACGGATTCAACAGAACTCCATGGGAAGCCCAGTAAGTTGGAAATCTTCTTGTAGCCATCTCCTGTCTTATACTTTTCAATAATATTTTCTCTGAGTTTCTTGGAGTGTTCTTATCTCTTTATGTTGCACCTGCAGGCCCTCTGTTGAATCAGGTCGCTTACTTTAAGGTACTTATGCAATCATTTACTTTGCCTTATATAATTTGAATTAATTGACAGTAGTTAGTAAAAATCTGTTTTCGCATTGACTTGAAAGAAGCTTTTTTGGGGGGAAAATTCTCGTCGAAAAAGCCAAATTATATTGACCATAATATAGGCAATAAAAAGCTGAAACATTCAAGAGGGATGAGTACTTTTTATAGGCACTGTATATTAATGCTGAGTTTATATGAAGTTTGCGTATTATACCTGCTATGTAAATTTGTAAAATCTACAAACTACTTCTTGAGTTTGCTTTCTCACTCCCAATTATAAGCTAGGACCCACCTACTGTATACATTCATTATTAATGCCAACGCGTGAATACATTTCAGATGTGAGCATCCTTTGTTCTGCTTTTACTTCCTCAACATTTTCTGTCAAAATGTGACCAAGTCCAGTGTGACCAGTCAGTAACAGGTTGCCTCTGAAGATGTCAGCAGAAATTCAAACTGCGCGAGATCTAAGATTTAAATTTAGCAGAAGGATCCACAAAGATGGAAGAGAACAAGATCAATGTGAGGTGGAGGTAACAGAAAGTAGACAGGAGCTCTCTGATCCAGGCCTACAAGAAACCGGTAAGCAGGAAATGGTTAATATTGCTTTGCAAAACTAGATGCTAAGATATTAGTTGTGAACATCAATCATTAACAGTTGATCTGCTGCAGAACAACTTTTATTATATCCCATTTCAGTTCCTGTAACTACAACATCATCAGTTTGAATTTGTTTAAGTCCTTATTAGATAATGTCATGTTTAAAGTTTGAATCACTTGATTTCAACTTCGATTCGTTACTATGAGAAAGAAGTTCAATGTTTTAAAAGCCAGTAATGGTGCTTTCTCTGAGTGATTTTCTTTTGCAGACAACCAGAAGAACATTCCAGCTGTGCAAAGCAGATGTTTCAGGCTTTTTGAAGTTTCCCTGGGAGTGCTGTATCTACTGATTGTGGCTGGATTCAAGTGAAATATTTGATCATTTTCATTCCACTGATGTTTGGTTTGATTTTTCCACATAGAGAGCTAGGCTGAGATCACTCCATAAAAGTGCATGCAGTATAAAGCGTTAAACCGAAGAGCTTCTCATCATCTGTGAATTCTGCCTTTCAGTGAGAAAATTCATGTTTCAGTGATCAGTTAAGCAGCTCTGACCAGGAAACAGTGGTTTCCATGATGACCGAAAGTAAATTCCACTTGACTGAGACTGAAAAACCATGAAACAATCACAATTTACAAAGAGAAAATATGTCGACATACTGAAAATTAGAAAAAATTTGAGAACTCAGGACTCTATAAAGTGATTTAAATGAGGCTTCTACTTTTAATTATCAGGCTGCTCTGCTCTGGCAGTTGTCAATTACACTCTGGCTCAGGAACAGTCCACCATTCATTTCTATTTTGAAATAAATGAGTTTTGAGTTTTGCAGATAAAGTGTTTTTTAGAAACAGTCCAACGCTCGTCCAGGAAAAGTCAGACCACATGTCACGCAGTCGAGGTGGTCGTTTTGTCGTTTGCATCACGTTGCTACGTTGAACTTTGTCAGACTAGTTAGTGGACAATGACAAATTCAATTTTAGTATATTAGTTTTACATGCATATATATTGCCTTCATACTTTATATACATAAACTATATTTAAGTTAAAAAAAAGAGAGTGTAAATGTGGCCCTTTAACCACCTACATCCACCTGATCAGATCACTGCTTCTTTCCCATCATGTCACCCACTGAAAGCTCTGCTTTCTGCTGATGGTTGATTTCAACATGTGAAGTAAATGTGGTTAGAGCAGGCCCAGCTGTGGACTGGAGCCACATGTGCTTCACCTCTTTGTTGATTCACCTCATTTCTAATTCTTAAGGGCCGTGTATACTCTCGTGGCAATGTGTCGCCGTCAGCTTGTCGCAGAGATGCCGCCGTCACTTTTGATTTATACTAGCGCGGTCCCCGCTATGTTACGCCACAACGCAAGATGGACAATCACGAACTAGGTAAACTTGCTAAACTTATCTCTTGTGTTGTTGCACTTCCTCACCGTCTCGGCCGTATCCAGACCCACATTCATCCCCATCTCCCTCCATGAATTACTAGAATATGTGCTGTCTTTGTAGAGTGGAGAACGAAAATCATGCAGATGTGGGTACTTCCTTATTTCTTCGATGACGCGGATGTAGAATTGACCAATCAGAGGCCTCCTTTCTCTCCTCTCTGCGACACTGTCTGCGTTGAGCTACAATTTTGGAGAGGTGCACGGGAGTCTCTGCGTAGTGTCGGCGTAGGGTGGGGGGGGCATCTCTGCGTTGTCTGGGTAGGTGACGCAGACGACCTGACGTTCGAGTATAAATCAGGCTTTAGCAATTTTTAAAATGTTTAAGTAGAGACAGTATGAATGAAGTTTCTTCAGGCCTGATATTATTTTCTTTTAAACCCTTTGCTTTTTTTGTACTTGTGAAATGACAGTTTCTGAAAGGATCAGTGTTGTTAAATAAGTGTCAATACCAAATACATTTACTTTGATCCTTATTGGAAGCATTTGATTGAAGTAATTTTTTTTGGTATCATTTGACAAGTGTGATCAGATGCTTTAACTGCATCATGGAAACATATATTGCTTCACTTTGATGTTCCCTTGAGTTTCTTTTGTTGTTATAGTTCTAACCAGATGTTTCAGTTGCTTTGGAGAAAGATCAGCAGCAGACCAGAAATGACCAGCTGAACAACAATTACAATCAGGAGCACATTGACCTTCACAGTAAGAAAGCTTTTAATCTGAATAAGCAAAATCTAAATGCTCACTATGAACCCCTATATATTCCAGTCGCTTTACTTATCATTCAAATTGATTATCTTCTACAGCTACAGGATGAAGTAACACAACTAAAAGATGAGACTGAAGGTGAGAAAAGCAAAGAGAAGACACAACCAACACCTCAACTCTGCATTAACTTTTAATTAAAATAAATGTACAGAGTCTAAGACTTCCTGTAGATATGTCTGTTAGTGACAGCAAATTAAAAATGAGACATTAAACCTGAATATGGATATAAAGTAAGAAAAGTAACAGTGACAGGAAAAAAAAAAAGTAGTTGAAATGCTCCTCTTCAGGGCTGCTGTGTAGCTCAGTGGTCTTCAACAGGTGGTCCACGTACGGAGGCTGCAGTCCTCCTGCAGTGGTCGCAGGTTTGATTCCCAACCAATTGCTGTGTCTTCCCCACTCTCTCTGCCCTGGTTTACTGTCTCCACTTTACTAGAAATAAAGGCCACTAGTACCCAAAGAGTAAAATTAAGAAAGAAAAGATGCTCTTCATTAATTTGATCCTCATGAAATCTATCTTTAAAATACTTGTCTGGTATCAAGGGAAGTGTCCTGAAGGATGGAGGAGATTTGGATGCAGTTGTTACTACAAATCTACTGAGAAGAAAACCTGGTCTGAGAGCAGGAGATGGTGTCAGGAAAGAGGAGCTGATCTGGTGATCATCAGCAGCAAAGAGGAGCAGGTAGCTGTTTGTTCATGTCAGCGTGATTCATGTTACTGCAGTTTTCTCTCACTAATGTTTCCAACGTGCAGTCAGTCTGTGTGTTGTTTTGTATTTCAGGGAAGATATTATGTTTTTCTTGTGATTCAAAGGTTAGAAAATATCATTTTTTAAGGCTTTTTAGCTCTCATTTTTTTAAAAAGAGGATGCTTTATAGAGCATTAAATAAGTATTCTGAAAGGACAGTCATCGCAGGAGCTTTTCTTTTCTTTTCTTTTTTTTTCCAAAATGAGTTTGTGCTAAAAGCATTTATTTTATGTGCAAATTGTGCTCTAAACTCCAAGCACAAATTGACCCAGCTCATCCATCTATCCCCATGGTAACAGAGGTTGAATTTTCTTTTCCTTTTTTGGAGAGTACCAGATATGAAAGAACAACCAAGTGGCAACATATTTGTATGTTTGACCAACTTGTGAGTATTGAAATCGACGTTTTGTTCTTTGTTTTAGATTTGATCAAGCAACACGTATGAACATACCACAAACTTCCCAGGACATGCGTACATGTTCTCCACCAAGCCTGACCCTGGAGGCAACAGAAGGGACAGACATGGTGGCTGTAATAGATTTTTGCAAGGTTGCACTGTGAATTTGCGGATTAAATGGCATTTCCCAGAAATACATATGTGAAATTTCAATTAACTGCAAAACAAATAGTCGTACAACATCATACATGATACCAAACTTGGCAGAGTTGGGTATTATGTACCCTCAAATTGGTTATGCAGACATGGATCTGGCTGCATTGGGTCCATTATACCCATTATACTGTCTTGTCTGTTCCACAGCTCAACCAACACTGGAACAGATCCAACATCAGGGTTCACCCTAAAGATTAATGATACTAACTGAACTAACACCACTAACCTCCTAACATCCTGATCATACTTATTTTGGTGTTGTGGTAGATGTTCCAGCTTCTCTTCTTAGGAAGATGGAAAATTGCCAACATACTTTAACAATGCATTCTATAATCTACAGGCTTTGACAAAGCATACTGAGGCCATAGTGGGATTGTCCGAACAACCCGCTGCAACCTCTCATACGGCAAAATCGTATGGTTCTGAATATGATACTGGCAGAACAAGGAGGGCCTCCTGTTGCACATTTATACCAAACAATACCTCACTTGATGGTTCTGTTACTAAGGCTTTACAGGGAATCCGGACGCTGGCCAATCAGATGGTGGAGGATGCTGGAATTGAAAACCCCATCGCCGACTGGTTGTCAAGAACCTTTGGGAAGTATAGAGCCCTTGTCAGCTCTTTGCTAATCTCCACACTCACTGTTGCTGCCATCATTACTTGCTGTGGTTGTTGTCTGGTTCCCTGTGGAAGAACTTTGATTGACCGCCTCATTGTCACAGCCATTTCAAAAGAAACCTCTCTTCTTCCCCATCAGATGCCGTTGCTGCACTATGAGGACCAGCAGTTGGCAGAGGAGGAAGCAGAGGCTGCCATATTGATGATGGAAGCATGAGCATCAAATTCTACCTATCGACATTTGTGCTCATCATCACCCCTTTTTAAGCCACACACCTCTCCTGATTACTGCTTCCAATTTTTGATTGAGAGTTACATAGACATTGCTTAAAATAATTTGCATTCTGGTTGCTGTACTATCATTCCCCATTATGTTGTATCTTATTTAGTGTAGAACTTAATTTTGTTTGATTTTGTTTGGCTGGCCTTCGGCAGGAAGGTCCCCCCATAAGAGCCGGGTCCTGCTCAAGGTTTCTTCCTCTCGCGGGGGAGTTTTCCTTGCCACTGTTTTGGCGTAAAGTTTTTTCCTTCCTCATGGGAGTTTTTTTACTTGCCATTATCATTGTATGGATTTAAAATCATGATTTTAGTTAATGATATTTGCTCGGGGGTCATGCCTAGAATACTTGTATACTCGTAACATGCTAAACAAATGTTTGAATTGTACATTTATTTTCAAGTTATTCTTCTGTTTAGCGTTGCCATTTTATTTCTATACCATATTGTTGTATTCATTTTATTACCATGCTACATTTTATTATTCATTATGTTTGCTGGAATGTCATTGATTTGCATTCATTTATATACCTCGCTTGTGTTCACTTTATTCCCATATTTTATGCTGTCTTTGGGTTTTGATCACTTATCTCAGGTAAAAAGAAAAATTCAGACTTATGATTGTTGACACCGTTTAAACGGTGTCAAAGGAGGGACTGTTAGGTCAGAATTTTCTTAACTTTTAGGCCCAGAACCAGTGTAGCTAGAGGGTCACATTTGTACACAAATACACATTAGTTAAATATTGGAAATAGTACTGTTATCAATAGTATTATTAATATCCCAGTATTGATCATTCTTAGTGTATGTTTTGTCTTCACTTTATATTAGAAATGTAGCAAACTAGCCCAGTTAGCCAGTAAAAGCCATGTGCTGCATTGAACAAAGGACCTAGCCAGTAGGACCATGTGCAACAGAACAAAGGACCTGGCCAGGTGAGCAGCATAGGATTGTGGGAAAGGGTGATCACCTTCCTTTGTTAGAAAACACCAGCAGTGGATTGGACAAGAAGACCAGGACTGGCCAATGGGAGAGCCAAGTCTAAACCGCGGCTCCTCCCCATCTAGTTTCTGTATAAATTGTTGTGGTATTGTGAATTTGTTCTTCTTTTGCTTGAGACTGCCTCTACAAAGGAGCCGTGATCACGTTTATTGCAAATAAACATCTGTGTTGTACTTGTACTACCGACCAAGACTCTCCTTTTCAGCAAAGAACACGCGGTTAGATTCTTTTCAAAAAAGATTCCTAACACATAGCACAAGAGTTCAAGAAACGTTCGTGTTTTATGTAAAGCAACATGAATTGTCTTGTACACGAAATGTGCTATACAAATAATCTTGCCTTGCCTTGTCTGATCAGCTCAAAGGATGTATGTTTTCTCTGAATGTTGATGAAGCAACCACCCAAAACATGGAAAAAAACCTGAATGTAATGGTTCACTTTTTTGATGATGATAATGCATCTAGAGTAGGGTTTCTCAACGGGGGCGTTCTGAACCTTTAGGGGGGCGCTGGAAACATCAGGGCTGAGAGGGGGGCGCTTAGGCACAAATAAGGGGCGCCACGCCTTGAGAACTCCATTTTAAACTTCCATGGTTTCTCAAGGTTTTTTTTATAGTTCAAATCTATTTATGTTTCAATAAAATGTTGTGCTCAGATTTCCTTTCAAAAAATAAAGCTGCTGTCTGAGACCAAAATCTGCTGCTTCCATGACCCGGTAAAATCTTCTTTTCTCTCTACGTCACAATCAGACGAGCCGAGCATGATCTGTCGCCATAGTAACGCCCATAAACACTCAGCAGCAGAGAAACTCCTTTCCAGCACATTTCACAGGCTTCATTCAACAACCAATGAAAACATACACAACCAAGACGACGTGATCACGTTTAATCGCAAACATTTACAGTACAATCAAAAATGTGAGAAAACAAGAAAAAGTGCCGGCAGTACAATGCTAATTACATAAGTTATGGATTTATTCCATCACCGAGCAATGTACATCTGCTGATGTGCTGCTATGTGAGCAGGTGTTCTCCAATGAAGCCATGAAGCCGTCACCATTACAGGAGCAGCTTTCTAAAAAACCTCTAGACAAGGCATCTAAAGACTCAGCTTACTGAACAGGGATTCAGCCAAACTCTCCACATGCAGACAAAATACCTAAACTGTCTGAACTTTGTGAGCTCTGGTCCACTCAGGCTGAAGCTCACAGCGATGTGTCCAGACGTGAAAAAGCTGGCAGCAGCCCACCAAGAGCAGGGCTTCCCACTAAAACTGAAGAGCAGCAGTTGTTCCCTTTTGTAAATAGTTTTTTTCTTATTTTTTTTCTCATTGCCAGGGCAGGCCTCCAAAAATTACCATTTGAAATGTTTAAGGCACATTAATTAAGGCACGAGTGGTTCTGAGTTTTGATTAGTCAATTTACTGCTGTTCACGTGAAGTGTGCATAATGTTGTTGGCATCTTCAGTTAGCCTACCCATAAAACAGATTTTCAACAAATTCTGCTGTGGCTGTATATTTTATTAGTTCCAATAATTTATTTAGAAATATTGTGATGAATTCAAAAATCATAAAAGGTGGTGTGGCCTCTCTCTCTGTAGAAAGATCAATTTGATTTAAATTCAATCTCACGGTTCAATCTCAGAAATTCAGCCTCACAGTCCAGAGGATCAACTGAAGAGATTTCGGTCATAGTGCAACTAAAGTATTATAGTATTATTTATTTCCATGTTATTTTCATTTCCACAAATTAAAATCCACACTTGCACACACACACACTTTTCATTTTTTTTCTCTTTTTTCCCCGGTTAAGAGCATCATGGTGGCTCACGGGGGCGTTTGTCCAAAAAAGGTTGAGAACCACTGATCCAGAGGAATAACATAACTGCCTCTGCAAATATATTAAAGAGGAGAGGAGTCAGGACCAAATGTAATGTGTTTCCTATAACTTAATTTGCCATTTTTTTGAACAAAAATGATAGAAAAGTTACTTTTTTTTTTGGTACATATTGCCCTTTACTGAAATTAAATGGTTGTTAAATGAATCAGATTAATTGGCTTGACTGAGTTTCACATGTTTTCACGTATATCTTAATAACCTTTACTTTCTAAAATTCACACTTAAATTGAAGGTCATCTTGTACATTACCAAGCACAATACCAAAAAGTTGTTTGCCAAATTGCCTAAGATGTGTATGCGTTGGATCCACTGCACCCCTGGAAAAAGTTCAGGCTCAGGATTTTTTTTTACATTAAGCCCTGAATGAGGCAGGATGCAGTAATGCAAAACAAAAGTGAATTTATTTAACAAACGACAAAAATCCAAACTAAACTAATCCAACCAAAAACTAGGAAAACAAACAGAAATCCAGATGGGGGAAAATAGCAGAAAAACCATCAGGGAAACTCACAGGACGAAAAACAGCAGACCAGCACAGACAGAAGCAATGACAAGACTTAAATAGACAGAGGGACAAACGAGAGGCAGGTGCAGACAATCAGGATAACACCGAGAAGGAAGCAAAGTAGAAAACAATGCAGACAAGACAGACCTTCAAAGTAAAACAGGAAACAGAGCAGACAAGAGACAGGAAGTGACGCCAACTTGACACATAACACTGAAACTGCCATGGCTGACCTAAACCATGACAGAATGTAGTAAGGATTCAAGGTTTAACATTTAATTTCTTAGCTTTTTTACCAAGCAGGGATTCAATAAAGTACGCCAGGCTGGTTCGCAGCAATAAAGATGAAAAAAATATATATAATAGTCATAGTCAAAGTCAATAATAATCATGTAATAGATAATAAATATCTTAAAAAAAAAGATCTAAAGATATAAAAATGATAAAAAGTAGAAAGGGAATGAAACTGGATCTTTACATTGATGAGCACTAGTCAAAACCTTTAAAGAGTCTCCAATCATCTCCTGTATTTCGCTGGTGCTGATGCAAAGGTTGTCAGCTTGGCATCATGCCAAAAAATAGGTGTTTCAATAGAAGATGTGAATTCATGACAAAATGAGAAGGTGAACATTCTCATTGTGGGATTTTATGACAGAGAGCCTTGTGAAAGAAACCAATTATATGCACCTCAGGCGGGGTGACAACAGTTGTTCATTTGAAAGGAATGAACAGAAAATGTGTCAAGTTTGGTCACCCAGTCTTTATGCTGCACATCAGTGGCAAATGCTTGAACAGAAAGGAACTGAACTTCTTAGACCTTTCATCTTAAATGCTTCTTCAGTTGTAAATGACTTGTGGGCAGTTTCAAGGTTGTACGCTGTTAAGCTATTGAAGTCAAATATATTGCTTTATCCATTCTCATCGTGGGCATTTAGAGTCTTTGTTTTCTGCCACTTAGGAAAAAAATCTGTTTATCTAATGGGTAAAATGCTCGAACATTAAATGAAGCTGCATTGTAAATTCCACAGAAGACTGATGGTTTGAGACAGGAGTGAAAGAGCCCAGACATTAACTTGACAGCTATCAAAAGGTAGTAAATGCTGTTATACAGCTCCCTCTGCCTGGGCGGAAAAGTTAGTTCACTGAGCAACCTTCAGATTTTATGACCTGCCTCAAGGTGATGTTGAGACAAGAGAATGAAGGTATCATTGGAGCAAAACAATTGAGCATATGTAATTGTGTCATTTGTAATATGAGATCATAACAAAACTGAACACCTGTGAGACAGAATGTGAATTCATGCAACTCAAGTTACACATCTGATTTTCTTACAAGTAGGTTCTCATTGTACTTTCACTTGCCTCCAGTTTCTCTGAAATGTTAAGCAAAAGTGATGTATGACTTATTTGTGATTTATACTATTCAAACATCAGAGGCTTTATGATCATTCAGCTTCCCAGCAGGCGTGGGAGTGAGCACACTCTCACAAAACGCATTCCAATGCCTACCTAGTTGTTTTTCTGTTTCTGAAGCATGTTCTCTAAGAGCGTGAACTTACAGTCAGATCTCAATAAAGTAAATGTATTTGGCTGCGCACTCAAATATTTTTATCTTAAATAAATTAATAAAACAATTTGTGTTTTTCTTACTTACCTTCACACTTTTCTTGGATGTACAGAGAACTAAATGCTTAGCAGGCAACACTGGACAGTCTTACAGCTCAGATATATCTATATACAGTATATAAACATTTTTTTCTTTAATTCAACTTTTTGGCAAAATTGAAGCATTGGAATTTCTGACTCAGAAATGTTGCCTGTTTTAAAAATATCTGTACTATTGGGAGGTAAAAATACTAGAAATTCTAGAAATTCAGGTCTCAGCTTTTCCTGTTTTCTATCTTTTTAAAATGTTCCAGATATGCATGTTTAAAAGCAATGTTTTAAATACATCGCACTAGTGCTGGGAAATATGACGATACATGTCGTGGGGACGATAGAAAAGTGTGTATCGTGCCATTTCTCTTCTATCGTTTCTATCGTTTCTAACCTAATTTTATCAATTATTACAGCAAATATGTAATTAAATAACCTGCAGCGATAAATTTGATAGAAACATATCTACTTCTTCAAAGTAGCCTTTTATGTTTGCACTTTTATTCATGGTTAATGCCTTAAACAGCGTTCTCTTCAACCCTGATGTTTACTTTAGACACTTTATATTGGTTTGCAAACTTTGCACTACAAGGTTACAGATTTCAGGAAGTTGAAAAATAATTTGTGTTTATTTTTTTATAGCTGAACTTCAGTGCAAAAATGTGTTTTTCCTCTCAGAAACTGTTGTGCACTTTAAAAAAAATGTGAAAGCTACTGTACCTCTGTACGTACCTGTTTTTGCTGCACTAAAATGTATGTCTGTGACAGTTCAGCTAAATGTTCTTTCAAAATAAAGTCGAAAAGTAAGCAATGAAATTTTTGTCAAATTTTTCAGAGAATAACTGAAAACATACTTTATTATGGTATATCGTGATATATATCGTTATCGTGATATAAAAGAGTCCATATTGTGATATATGATTTTTTCCATATCGCCCAGCACTACATCACACATATAAACAGAACAGAAGAGTCTGTTCCCAGTTCAATCTGAAGAGTTAAAAGAATGAAGATGATTTTATGATCTATTTCCAACAACAGTGATGTCTCAATTCTGGTGTTATTTATCTCAGTAATCTAGAACAACTAAAGTACTGATCAAAGCAAATGTTGACCTGAGGGTGGCATCAGATGAAAAGGGCATTTCAGCCTGAAGGGAATATTGATATTTTAACCAAACTGCCAAATAATGACTCCACAAAATTTCATCTCCAAGGTGAGCACATTATACCGGTATTAGAACCACTGCAGTGGCTCCCCGTGAATTTTGGGATCGATTTTAAGGTCCTTTTATTGGTTTTTTAATGTCTTAACAGTCTTGGGCCATCTTATTTATCTGATCTGCTTTTACCATATCAATCCTTGCGGACCCTGAGGTCCTCTGGCACTGGCCTTTAATCATCCCAAGAGTTAGAAGAAAAACCCACGGTGAGGCTGCATTCAGCCATGATGATTCAGCCTGCCAGAGAACATCAGGACCAAAGAGACTGTTGAGATTTTTAAAAGGAGGTTCAAGACTCACCTTTTTAACCTGGCTTTTTCCTGGTTTCTTTTACTCTTTTATTTCTTTTATGTTTCTTAATCTGTAATGATTGCAATGACTTAATTTAAGTCTTAAATTTATTTTTGAGTCTTTGTGCATTTTATTACAATTAAAGAAATTACAAAAAAAAAAATGTATGCATTTTGCTGTGGCTATTAAATAAATAAACAAACAAACCTTAGCGTATTTCCATCACTGTGTGCAATAGTTAGACCAATCATTTTGTTGGGTGTCGTGGTGATTTCTAAAAAGGCATGTGTGCTGAAACTATAAAGGTTAAGTACACTCTAAAAAATAGAAAGTAGTGCTTTGGGTTTCTTCTATATCCCAGATCTGCTGCCTGTCTACAAGTGGGAACACAAACAAAACATATCGTATGTTGCCATATATGGTGACAATCAAACCGAATGTTCATGGGTTTATAATAAAGTAAGCGTTTGTGTGTTATCAGCTTGAGCACATTTGATGATTATCTGTGGCACTGCAGTGGACAGGCAGCTTATGGAGGGCGTGTCCCACCTTGCAGACCACTATTACACTAAATAAGACAGAAGTGGGTAAAGATAACTGAGGAAAATGGATGAATTAATGCTTTTATTTTAATGCAATACCACCCAGTGGCCCAACCCCCATGGATTAAATTTTACAGGAAAACATTCTTCCACATTTCGTATTTTATTCCATGGTTGAAGTTCCAGTAGTTCCTGGTAGGATTTTATAATGACAACTTCACTGAAGTAAACAAATAAATAACACAATATACGCATTATACATCTCAATGTTCATTGAGTTTAATGTTCCCGTCTTCTTTTCTCATGCTTTATCCAAATAATGTGATAAATAATGACCGGCCAAAATGCCAGTCTTTCATTCAAACCAGGCCAGTAGTTGTTTGTAATCAATATTTATCAAATATGCAGCATTCATTCTGTCACTAATAACAGTCATACTTTATTCTAAATGACAACTTAACTGAACGGAAAAAAAAATGACAAAGCTACAGTTTGTTTTCTTTCACAAGCTTTTTGTCTGCTGTGGATGTGTTTGTGTGTTCATATCATACATGTTGATTATTACCTTTTTTTGCAAAACATTAACAGATATCGATATGTGAATAGTTGTACAAAAATCTTAAAAGTTAAATAAATAAAAAAATAACCTGCATGCATGAAGTTTTTATGCAAAAAAAATAAATGCAGGATGCATGTTTCTTTAAAACCCACAGCTCCCTCAAGGACTTCTTTCTTTCTTTCTTTCTTTCTCTCTTTTTTTTCTGCCTGGTTTTCATTTTGTGTTCTTTTTATTCATGAAACCGGACTGAAGGCTGAACTAGGCACACTGGCAGCAGCATGAGCACTGATTTCATCTTTTGAGTTTCTCTGTTAGAGTTGGTGCCGGATATTTTACAAGAGAAGATCAGCGCTTAATCACTGTGCAGTTAGAGGAAGTGAAGTACAGTATCTGTCCAGCTGCCTCAGCCTTTTCAGGATGTCCTCAGATATTAACTCGGAACCAGACCTACCAGATAACAGAAATATACAAGAATTCAGAATCCTGGAGATGAATGAGGTGGATATTTATCAGAGTCCTGACTATGTTCTGGATAATTCCTCTGATTTTCTGTTACAACAGGGAGGTAAGTAAATGACCTGATGTTACTAAGTTCAAGATGATAAAGAATGATATTCAGGTATGATATATAGGGGACTTCTATGTTTATGGTCTTTACTTCTGCAGAACAACAGACTCAGAAAGATCCGATTCTCCTGCAAGGACCTGGCTGTCATGCAGTGTTGTGTGTAGGAGTGCTGTGCATTACAGTGATGGCTGTGGTCATGATCACGTCTGTATACTGTAAGACGACATCTAACACCTCAAAAACACTTGATGCACTTTAGTCACAGCATGCTTACTTTGTAGAAGCTAGACAAAGGTGAAAAGAAACCTTTTTCCACTAACATCGGCCTCATGATCCCGCAGCGTCTCTCCCACAATGCCATTGTGATCGTATAATAACCACAGAAGCTGCTGCTTTCTGGCTGACTTTTTTTGGTGAAACTCATGCAGTCTGTCTAGAGGTTCCAGAAAGGTTCCTCAGAACACAGCCGGGCTTCTTTATCAGCTTGCTCAGTTGTTGTTTTTTTTAAATCACTGCCATTGATGCTGCTCCTCCATGACTGCAGATGAGATTAGATTAGATGAGATCTCATATAATTATAAAGGCAGTGGAATCTGTAAAGGCTGGTATTTGTTTTGCTGTCAGACATTTGATTAATATATATTTCTCTTCATTACTATTTCAGTGGAAATGCTTAGAAAAGGTTGAGTTTGCAGTGATAGCAATAAAGTCAGTGATCAGGGCACTAGGTTTGATCATTTAATGTAACATTTGTGTCATGTGCATTTCTTTCACATGGCATTAGTTCTAATTCAAGAACATGTTTATTATGGTATAAATATGGAAAAACCATAAAAGAGAAAAACAATATCAAAATACATTTGTTAAAATATTAATATTAAATTCATTTGACATTCCTTTGCTCAGTATTTCTGTTTTTAAGTCACAAAGTATCAATTACCACTCTAATCCCAACCCATTACAAATCTAATCAGACATTTTAATCTGAACAGTATGAAACCAGCATTGCCTTACTGAAACAATGACAATTTGATATTTCCTAGAGTTTATTTTGTTATGTTTCTAACTGGATATTCTAGTTAATCTCAGCTGCAGACCAGAAATGACCAACTGAACAACAGTTATAATCAGGTGCATATTGACCTTCATAGTAAGAAAGGTTTTAATCTGAATAAGCAAAATCTAAACGCTCACTATCAACCCCAATATACTTCAATTGCTTTACTGATCATTCAAATTAATGATCTTTTCAAGCCAAAACAATGAAAAACAATCAGCTACAGGATGAAGTAACACAACTAAAAGATGAGACTGAAGGTGAGAAAAGAAAAGACACAACCAACACCTTAACTCTGCATTAACTGTTAATTAAAATAAATGTACATAGTCTAAGACTTTCTGTAGATATGTCTGTTAGTGACAGCAAATTAAAAATGAGACATTAAACCTGAATACAGATATAAAGTAACAGTGACAGGGAAAAAAAAAAGAAGTTGAAATGCTCCTCTTCAGGGCTGCTGTGTAGCTCAGTGGTCTTCAGCAGGTGGTCCACGTACGGAGGCTGCAGTCCTCCTGCAGTGGTCGCAGGTTTGATTCCCAACCAATTGCTGTGTCTTCCCCACTCTCTCTGCCCTGGTTTACTGTCTCCACTTTACTGGAAATAAAGGCCACTAGTACCCAAAGAGTAAAATAAAGAAAGAAAAGATACTCTTCATCAATTTGATGCTCATGAAATCTATCTTTAAAATACTTGTCTGGTATCAAGGGAAGTGTCCTGAAGGATGGAGGAGATTTGGATGCAGTTGTTACAACAAATCTACTGAGAAGAAAACCTGGTCTGAGAGCAGGAGATGGTGTCAGGAAAGAGGAGCTGATCTGGTGATCATCAGCAGCAAAGAGGAGCAGGTAGCTGTTTGTTCATGTCAGCGTGTTTCATGTTACTGCAATTTTCTCTGACTAATGTTTCCAACGTGCAGTCAGTCTGTGTGTTTCATATTTTCAGGGAAGATATTGTTTTTCTTGTGATTCAAAGGTTAAAAAAAAAAAAACACTTTTTTTCAGGCTTGTAGTCTTATTTCAAAAAGAAGATGATTTATAGAGGATTAAATAAGTGTTCTGAAAGGACAGTCATCACAGGAGCTTTTCTTCTTTTTTTAAAAAAATGACCTTGCAAATACAAGCATTAATTTCATCTGCAAATTGTGCTCTGAACTCCAACCGCAAATTGATCCAGCTCATGCATCCATCCCCATGGTAACAGTGGTTCAATTTTTTTTTTTTTTTGAGAGTACCAGATATGAAACAACAACCAAGTGGCAACATATTTGTATGTTTCACAATCATCAGGATACTGAGACAGATGTGCAGATTTATGACTGAAACAACTTTTTTGTCATTTACTAGGAATTTGTCAGAAATCTAAACATGAATGGAGACTCCTGGATCGGTCTCAAAACTGAAGTGAACGGACCGCTAAAGAAATCTGAGTGGAAATGGATGGATGGATCACCTCTGAACACAACGTAAGACAACATTTGTTTTGGGTAATTGAAAGGTAATTAAAAATCATTGTTTGAAACAGATCATGTTAACAGGTAGAATAGGAGTTCATGTTGTAAATTGTCATCATTTCATTATTTATCTGCTCATTTATCTTGTAAGCCCTTCATCTGCAGTCTATCTTTAACTAAAATTGTAATATTAAATCCTAATCGAGGATAATGGCATGAAAAAAAAAAAACCTTTAAGCCAAACAGTGGCAAGGAAAAACTCTACTTTGAGGAAGAAACCTTGAGCAGGACCTGGCTCATATGGGGGACCTTCCTGCCGAAGGCCAGCCGGGTAAAGAAAGAACAAGAGGGGAGACAGAGAGAGAGGATGTAGGACAGAGAGAGGAGAGAGAGAGGAGAGCACACAAATGACTGAATGAAATAAACATAAACAGACGCAGGTAGCAGCACTGAGATGAGATGGTCAGAGGACTAGATCACCAGTCACCACGCCAGCCGGCACCCCGAACACATCTACACACACACAGGTGGAGGTAAACGCTGGGATGGACAGAGGATGGGAACTGCAAGTCAGCATGCAACTCAGGAAACTCTGGCCTGCAAACATACAGAAAGAAAAGAGAAAAAAAAAGGGGGGGAAAACAGCACAACAAACTACAGAAAAATATGAAAATAATCCTCCTGCATACGAGTTAATCTGAATTAACAGTAGAATTCACAGTAGGCGGTTGTCAGAAGAGATGAGCGTGTCTGGAGAAAGATGTTGATTAGCATGTGCAGTGGGATTAAAAGCCAGGAATCATGTCAGAAAGACTGAGCTGTTTGTACTATAATAATTGAATGTACAACATTTTGAAAGACTTTTTTTTAGATCTATGAATTTTTAAAAGGATTTTAGAAAATATGAAAAATGTGAACCATGAAAAAAATGAAACTGTTTTGAATTTTAGCCCAGATGAACATTATCCTCTACTGTCTCACAGGTTCTGGGCTGCAGGATGGCCACAATATCACCACCACCTGTATGCTGCAGTGTGTTGTGATGATGAAGGAAAATGGACAGAATCGTATTACGGTGACAATAAGAGCTGGATCTGTGAGAAGTAACATTCCTCCTTTCCTTGTTGTATGAGGGATGTGTAGTCAAACTGTTTTTCAAATCTGACCAAAGACACCCAACTATAAATTTGTCCTGATCAACTTCAGATTATTCTTTTTTTCTCCCTCCTGCCTCATCTGTTAAAAACAAGCATCACAATGAACAAAATACAAAGAGATTATCAACAGAAACTCTTACAAGTGCACCTGAGATTGACTCTTGGACTGAATTGTTCAGTAGGTAAAGTCTGATGTTAGTATTTGATTTAAAAAAAAATATATATTGTGTTTTTAATATCAAAGTGTAAAAATGTTTGTATTTGTTTACCTTGTCAAGCTGTGCCAGTTCAAAGATTTTTAGGTGGTGCACGCTTTTTAACGGCTATAGTTTAATATTGTGAAACATGTTCTATTATATATATGTATATGTGTATTGTTGAGACCGTTACATGAACTTGTAATATTTTGGGAAACCGTGTAATGCAGTGTTTTAAAACTTTTAATACTGCGTACCACCTGAGAAACTGTTCAGCTCTCTGAGAACCACCATGATGACCAATTTTAAAAGAAGCCACATATGCCTTCTCAATTATCTTTGAATTCACAGGAGAGATGTTTATTCCTTATTGTAGTTCTTTATTGCTGCCTGAATTTCGTTTGAAACTTATTTATAATGCATTGTAATATTTCCGATTTGATAGAAAAAAAAAGTCAAAAATGTGGAAAGTCCTGATGTTCCCCGCGTACCACCAGAGAGCGCTTGCATACCACCAGTGGTACGCGTACCACAGTTTGCGCACCACTGGTGTAATGTATTTTGTTTCTGGGAAATGTTATCTTA
The DNA here is from genome assembly GCA_018398805.1 of Hirundichthys speculiger. Lineage (NCBI taxonomy): Eukaryota > Metazoa > Chordata > Actinopteri > Beloniformes > Exocoetidae > Hirundichthys > Hirundichthys speculiger. The sequence continues at coordinate 321,555 of JAGFBZ010002829.1, forward strand.
GAATGTTCTAGAAACAAGATGACCAGCCAGGAACAGCACATTTTATACACAAAATTAAATGATGAATTCTAAAGTAGTGTAAAGAGTATTTTTTAAAATGATCTGCTGCCATATGAACTAAAGTGCAATAACATTTGTTGTTCAAACACTTTTAACATAAGCACTTGTCAGTAACACATATTTAGTGTAAATCTCATCTTAAAAATGTGAAATAAAATAAAAATTATTGCCACTTCCAGGGCATTTATGACATCATGGGCCCGCTCTAAAGCTGCTATTAAGGGATAGCAGGTAGCAGGAGGGGCGTTCCCCCACAAAGAACGCAGTCTTCCACCTCCCGAAACCCGCGATTTTACCTGTGCTAACCGCTATTATGCATACATTATGCATGGGAGTGGTTAGGGCGTTCCACCTGTTTAACCAATCAGTGCGTCAGTAGCCATTGCCTTTAAGAGCAGGTTGCGCTACCCACAAACTGCTATGGAGCGTCTTTTCACCCAGATCGGAGCAGCTCTCATGGGCAGCTCGTCTGGGACTCTGCTGTAGAGCTTCCTCCTCTTCTTTCCTCCTCCTCCTCTGCACTGATATATACATAACTAGCTCTAACTAATGTGGAGCAAATGATTTAATCATTTCTTTTGTACTCCAAGAAGTTTCAACAAACTGCTCAGAAAAAATACAGTCAGTAAATTTTCAGGAAAGCATTTCTTAACTAGAAAGGCACTCAGAGAGCCCAGACCTCCACCAAGCACAACAGTTCTCCCATATAGCGATTTACAGATTGCGATAAAATCCACCTTCTGGATCAGCCTCTGAAATTTGATAGAGGTTTCCATTGTCAATCCCTGAGTGAAATTTCATGAGTTTTGGGCAATAATTAATGGAGATATTGAGAAACAAAATTTCCGGCCCCATTGAGCGCAATGTTATCGAAAATTTAAAAGTGTTCCAGAATCCAGGATTTCTTCCGGATCACAGCCAAAATGAAATCATTTCTTCACTTTCACATTTCTGACAACTCTTGAAAATTACATCAAAATCCATCCATAACTTTTTGAGTTATCTTGAACATATCCTTAGCAGCGGCTATGCACACAGCTGTGCTAAAACGCACCAAGCCGCACAGCTGCGCCAAGACGCATAGCCGCTCCCAGCGGTTCTCGCAGCGGTTCTCGCGGCTCTGCCTGAGCGTGTTTACCGGGAGCGCACCAACTATCTGGGACTTTCAGGTAGCCGATAGGAGTTGTCTGTGTAAGAATATTTTTACCTCCGCCAAGGAGGTAATGTTTTTGCCAGCGTGTTTTCGCCGGCGTATATCTGTCTGTTTGTCTGTCTGTGTACAAGATAACTCAAAAAGTTATGGATGGATTTTAATGAAATAGCCCTTCAAGCAATCTGTAAATCGCTGTATGGGAGAACTGTTGTGCTTGGCGGAGGTCTGCGCTCTCTGAGTGCTTTTCTAGTTAAGAAATGCTTTCCTGGAAGCTCACTGCGCCAAGGCTTTTTAAACGGATCATTGAATGAGCATTGAGCCAGAGGAACAGGTATGATGACATCTACTTTCTACCACTGAGCGCATCTCGGTGTTCCGAGCGCAAGGAGAGGGTCAGAGGGAGGCCCACAGTACAAGAAACTCCACAACAGAGTTCTGTGATCTCCTCGTTTCCTCCACAGCAAACGTCTGGATGAGATCATGCCACAGCTGTACAGACATCCTCTGCCCTTAAGAGAATGTATGCAAGTAATACAGTGGTGCGTAATCGAGAGGTAGAGCCGGTTGTGCAGTCCACATGTGACTGGGTGGACGCGCAATGATGCGATTTGGACGCGCTCTTTTATGCGCCGACATGCCAGTTGCGCTTTCCACAAACTCGGTATCTTGCGATACCAGTATCTCGCGGGTTTAAGATACAGGGTGGTCAGATCACCCACTACCCTCTATCCTAACCCCGCGATCGCAAGATACCGAATTTGTGGAAAGCGCAAGAGACACGCCCATTGCCGTGCCTACAATGTGAGTGAGGGAGTCGGCATAATGGGTAGCCGCTTTAGGGAGCGGAAGATTGCATTAGCGGTTGGCGGAAGTTCTTAAATCAGCAATTTGCGGGTAGTGGGTATTGGGTAGCGGCTAGCTGGAGGTGTAAGATGGGGCCCCATGTTTTTTATGAGAAATAAAAAGTCTACCAACAAAATCCTGAGCCACAATCATAAAATTAAAACAGGCTATTTCTAAGGTAACAGCAGAAACATTTAGGATTTTTTTGGCGGATTTTTGTGGCAGACCAAAGAGGAGAGAGTTACAGTAATCAAGGCGGGAGGTGACAAGGCTGTGGACAAGGATGGCGGTGGTGTGGGGGGTGAGGAAGGGGCAGAGACGGTTTATGGAGCGTAGATGGAAGTAAGCAGACCGGGAATGAAAGGATAGTGAACTGTCGAGCAGAGCATTGGAGCAGAGCAGAGCGGCGAGCGGAGCGGATGGATTTTTACGTGAGAGCTGAGCGGGTTTTAAATTGGTTGGAGCGCGCTCTGGAGCTGCAATTATGTCCACTCCGAGTCGCTCCAAGCAGCTCGGTGCACACGGCACTGCGCGCCAAATCAAAGTCATGTTTACATTTGAGCATGCTCCACAGTAGACTAAGCTACGCCGGTCCACAATGCACTTGTGCTTTGTATACAACCAACAACACAGCCAGTAATCCACTGCACTGAATAACATGAAAACATGGAGTATGCTACGTATTTCAAGAAACTATCAGAGAAAAAGTTCCAATGTATTGTTAAAACAACAAATGGTGATGGTAAAGAGACAGAGTGTGCCGAATGTGTTACCGTTGGCAAAGATTCTTTATGGAATTTGAAGAGACACATTGGAAGGAAACATGAGCACATACATCGTGAACACTGAGAAGAAATCTAAAGGTTTGTTGCCATTATTAGCCATTTGAAAACTGGTAGCCTAATTTACTAAATACAGCTTAATGTTGCCTACTAGATCTAATATAAGGCATGCAATTATTTGTTTTATACTGTAGATGCCAAGGCGCAACAGCAACAAAAAGAGAAACAGTGAACTGGGTCTGTTTTCATTATTCTATGATAGGCAAATACTGAGAGGAAGGCCTTCCGAAAAAAAAAGCATATATTTAATTAGCCAATTTCATGGATTTTCTTTTCACCTTCCCCTCTCATCTTTTTCTGCTGAGCGAGGGGTTGGAGGGGAGCGGCGGAGCGGTCAATGCTGAAATTAAGGCGAGCGAGGAGCGGTAGGGGAGGGGTCCACGTGAACGAATTGCGAGCGGAACAAAAGCCATCCAGAGCGAAGAGCGGGTTTTTCACTCGCTCCACTCCGCTCCAATGCTCTGCTGTCGAGGATGACACCCAGACTCTTAACCTGAGGGGAGGGGGACACAGAGGAGCTGTCAATGAGGAGGGAAAAATTGTTGACTCTGGAGAGGGTGGATTTGGTGCCGATGAGTAGAAATTCTGTTTTATTGCTGTTAAGTTTGAGGAAGTTTGCAGTGAACCAGGATTTTATTTCAGAAAGACAGGAGGAAAGGGAGGGGGGAAGGAGTGTGGAGTTTGGTGTGGTTAAAAGGTTGAGCTGGGTGTCATCCACGAAACAGTGAAATGAAATGTTAAATTTTCGGAATATATGACCAAGGGGGAGTAGGTAAGTGATGAAGAGGAGGGGCACCAGGACAGAGCCCTGGGGCACACCTGTGGTGACTGGGGAGGGATCGGAAGTGAAGGTCCCGAGTTGGATGAACTGAGTGCGGCCTGTCAGGTATGAATGAAACCAGTTAAGGGGGGTGTTGGAGATACCTAAGAAGGAGAGTCTTTGGAGGAGGATGGGGTGAGAAATAGTGTTGAAGGCCGCACTCAGATCAAAGAGGATGAGGATGGAAAGTGAACCGGAGTCAGCTGCAGTGAGGAGGTCATTAGTGATTTTGAGGAGGGCTGTTTCAGTGCTGTGACCGGGGCGAAAACCAGATTGAAAGGGTTCGTAGAGGCTATTGACGGTGAAATGGGCATGGAGTTGAGAGGAAACTGTTTTTTTCAAGGATTTTTGAAATGAAAGGCAAGTTGGAAATAGGACGGAGGTTATTGAAGTCGTTGGGATCTGAACCGGGTTTCTTCAGGATGGGGGTGATAGCAGCAGTTTTGAAAGCAGAAGGGACAATACCGGTGGAGAGTGAGGAGTGAATAATGGCGGAAATGAGGGGAAGCAGAGAGGGGAGGCAGGATTTGACCAGGGATGTGGGAAGAGGGTCCAGCTGGCAGGTGGCAGACTTGGAACTGCGGATGAGATTAAATATGTCGGAGGTACTGGGGAGTTGAAAACAGGAGAGGGGCTGACTGTAGAGAAAGGGTTCAGGTGAGGAGGGGGGTGGGGGTGGTGGGTGTGAACAGAGGTGCTGGTGGATGGAGGTGATTTTGTTGTTAAAAAAAACTCATTAAAGAGTTACAGGTGTGGGTTGAGAAGAGATGGGGAGGGAGGGAGTGTGGGGGCTGGAGGATTCTGTTGAGAAGTGAAAAGAGAGATTTGGTGTTTCCTTGATTTGCAGAGATGAGACCAGAGTAATAGGCAGATTTGTAGTGAGTGATGGAGTCCTTATAGAACAGAATGTGATCTTTGTACATATTTTTGTGTATGATGAGTCCAGTTTTCTTGTAGAGACATTCCAGTTGTCGACCTTTTGATTTCATAGTCTGGAGTTCAGGAGTGTACCAGGGAGCAGATGATGTAAATGAAACAGTCTGGGTTTTCAGGGGGGCAAGAAAGTTGAGGATGTTGTTGAGACCAGAGTTGTATAAAGCTGTTAGATCGTCCAGGGTGGAATGAGAATCAGGGATTATTAAACTGTCAATATGGGAGCAGAGAGTGTCAACATTAATGTACTTTAAATTCATGTATGTAATGAGACGTGGCGGTTTGATGATAGAGAGATGGAGAGCGGTGTTAAAAGAGAGAAGGAAGTGATCCGTAATGGGGAGTTCATCAAAGGAGCAGTTGGAGGGGGTGAGGCCAGAGCAGCAGAGTAAATCCAGTGTGTGTCCTTTTATGTGTGTGGGAAAGTCAATGTGTTGTTGGAGTCCAAAACTGTCATGGCAGGATAAAAAGTCTCTGGTGAAAGGAAGATTTTGGTTTTCAATGTGTATGTTAAAATCTCCCAGCAGAATTACGTTGGATGTTTGAGTGGAAAGTTGTGTGAGGAGAGTGGCAAAGTCTGTTGAAAAGTCTGTGTGGGGCTTGGATGGACGGTAAATAGGCAACAATAGTGGGAGATGGACCAGGCAGCATGAAAACAGTGCATTCAAATGAGTGGAATGAGGAAACAGACACTGGTAAAACTTTCCATTTCTCGCTGTGAATTACTGCGAGAACTCCTCTGCGTCCGTTGCCACGGGGATGAGAAATGTAAACATAGTCTGGCGGCGTTGAAACATTGAGGGGAGAGAAGTCATTGGGCTGTTGCCATGTTTCAGTTAAACAGAAAAAATCGTACTTACGGTCTGTGATGATATCATGGATGAGGTGATCCTTACTGTTTAGTGAGCGGATGTTTAGCAGACCAAAGTTGAGAGTAGCAGAGTCATGCTTGAGAGCGTTGTTGGCATTAGCCAACCTAGCCAGGCAAACCAATGCATGGATGTTCGCAGTCCTACCGAGTTTTCTATGAGGAGGGCGAATGATGGACCAGATGGGTTTTATTGTAGTGGAGGAGTTAACGCGACTGAAGTTCCTACGGGACCCACGGTGGAGATATCTCTGGCGGTGGATGAGAGCGATGTCCCGGTGGAGGTGCAGTACCGGTGGCGGAGGTGGCAGAGGCAGATGATGGCGGATACAGAGGAGCTCAGCGGCTCTGTATCGCCTCATTTCTGCCATTAGTTGAGGGCAGAGCAAGGAGGTAATCGAAATGACTGCAGACCAGATTGGGAGCTTGCTGTCCCACATCGAGTCTGCAGGAGCCAGGGTGAACTGTAGAGCCAACAACTAGCAGGTTGGCTAGCTAAGGAAAAGGGAGCACCGGATTAGCAGCTGTGCAAAAAAAAGTGCAAAAAATGAAGAATAAAAGTCCACGAAACCACGGTGAAGGCATCAAGCCTTGAAACTCCAAAAAAAAATGCATAAAATCACTTAAAACACTCAAAAGATACCGGTGAGCAGCAGGCAGTCAGTCACGCCTGCGTTCACTCAACCGGAAACCAGGACCGGAAGTTAGTGGTAACCCTGCTGATCTGTCGGGGGCTCTGTGGCTGCCCGCCCTCTCAGTAGCTGGGTTCTGTCGGGGTGGGCCCCCCTCTGTGTTCTGGGGAAAATAGATCCTTGGGGGCCTATTGTCTGGGGTTGGTGCTGGTGAGCACTCCCATGCAGGCTGACTGGCCCTGCGGCTGCGGTCATGAGGTGGGCCTGGGTCCTCCGCTGTTCCCCCTCCGGGTGGCCACCTCGCTGGATCCTGGGGCGCGTAACCCGGCCCTGGGGAGCTGGTTGGGGCTTGCCCATCCTGTGTGGTGGCCCTGGGGCCATACTGTATGGGCCTTCTAGTGGTGGGGGTCACTATGCTCCTGTCTCCCTTGGAGGTGGCCCTATCTCTTTGGAGACAGTCCATCTCTTTGGAGGTGGGACTGCCTCTGTCGGAGTCAACTCTGTCCAGTGCTGGGTACGGCTGGCGCTGAGCAGTGTTGGACTGAATGGGTGATTCTCCATCGTGGTGAGGGTGGTATTGCACTGGCTGTCCGTGGTTAGGTCCTGCTGCAGCTTTCCACTTCCCGGCAGCTGCTGCCAGCTCTTATGGGGTGTCCCTCCCTGCCCGGGCTGCTTTGGGGGTTTACTTCCGTGTGCATCTGGGTCAGGCAGGGAGGCTGTGGGGTTGAGGGATCAGGTCTCTGCCCTGTCCCACCCTCTCCAGCATGTGTTCATACCATGCCTCCTTTAATGCACATCACTAGATCAGGGCACAAGACCACATGGGTCACACACTAGATCACATGTTAGGGTTGGAGGAGCTCTTTGTGGTGGGGAACCAAGCGGTGGGTGGGTTGGAGCTCAGCAGTGGGTCGTTGTCTCCTTGCCACCCCCTAACCACTCCTGCACTCCAATTTTAATGCAATCACCTACCCTTATTCACTTAGTTGGGGATCACACAGCACTGTTGGTAGCACTACTGTTTTCTAATCGGGGAGTTAGAAGACAGCCAAAACTTCACCTCACACACAGTAGGGTTCTGGTCAGAGTCTCGAGGCACCATGGTGTGGAGCTGCTCGCGGAGGAGCTGGGGACGGTGCAGTGTCCCTGGTTTTGTTTTATCTCCCCGTTCTCCCCAACAACCTACCTTCATACCGTACCCGCGTAGGTGGTTTGTTCCTTTGGTGCAGGCTGGTGCCTTCCTGGACTGTGGGCCACTCCACCTTTCTGTTGCCTCTGGGGTGTGAGGGGGGGGCTTGTTGCCTTGTCTGGGCTTGTGGTGGAGGGAAGGTTGGATGGACTGGATGGCACCTGTTGGGCCTGGAGGGAAATCCAGTGCACTGGTGGAGGTCTGCAGCATGACACTGGCCCAACACACCAGCACCAACTGTGGTCCAGCCTGTAGATGTGGTTGTGGTCACTAGTTGGTGCTAAAGAGGCGTTGGAGGCCAACATTACTCCTCACTGTTCTGTGTCTGACTCCTGGATTGCTTAGTCTTTGGGGAGAATACTGGAGACAAACACTATCACAACTCAAACCACCACACATTCATCTATATGCACCACATAACTCACACATACTACACTACACATATTACACATATTACACACACCACACCATCACTGTCTGTTTTATGTCTTCTTGTTTAGTGTCTTTATCTGTTCTTTTGAACTCCACTGTCAGTGATTTAAGTCCTCTCTGACAGAACTTAGATTTTAGGAGTAAAAAAAAAAACAGGTTAGATTCAACAAAGAGAATTAGTGAAATACACACTCACTATCACTCACATTATGGTCAAAAAAATAAACTGCGACAAGATTAAAAGACTAAATTGCATATATACATTAATTGGTTTTGCTAGATGATGGCACTAACCATGAATGCAGACAAAAAAGAAATATATATATTTTTTAAATAAATTCATTTATAGAATCGTTCTTTTTCAGAAAAACTGTTAAAAAAAAAACACCCTCTTTAATGTCAAAGAGAAAACAGATTTTTGCAACTTAATGCAAAATACCACTGGATTTGATGATAATTTTCTGCATTTGTGTTCCCCTCTGGCTTTTCCAAGTCTTCCAGGTCCTGCTGCTGAGAAGCATCCCAGAGCATGATGTTGCCACCACCATGCTTCACAGTGGAGGCTCCGCATTTGTGGTGATGTGTAGGGTTTTTGTTCTTCAAGCATAGCATCAAGCCTGAAGATCATTTTTTTGTCTCATCAGACCAAAAATCCTTCTTCCAACTGATCTTGGGGTCTCCGGCATGCTTTTGAGCAAATTCCAGGCCAATGAGAACTTTTTTTCAACAGTGGCTCTCTCCTTGCCACTCTCCCATGCAGCTTCAACTAGAGCATGGGAAACAGTTGCTGCATATTCAGTGTCTTCCATCTGGGCCGTTGAAGTTCTTCTCTCCTTCAGAGAGGTCGTAGGTGTCTTCCCTCACCAGTCTTCTTGTCCAATCACTCAGTTTGTGAGGAGGGCCAGCTCAAGGCAGATTTAGACAAGTACCATTCTCCTTCCATTGTTTAATGACGGATTCAACAGAACTCCATGGGAAGCCCAGTAAGTTGGAAATCTTCTTGTAGCCATCTCCTGTCTTATACTTTTTAATAGTCCTTTCTCTGAGTTTCTTGGAGTGTTCTTTTCTTTTGATGTTGCACCTGCAGGACCTCTGTTGACTCAGGTCGCTTACTTTAAAGTACTTATGCAATAATTTTTTTTGTCTTATATAATTTTAATTAATTGACAGTAATTAATAAAAGTCTGTTTTCACATTGACATGAAAGAAGCTTTTTTTGGAAATTCTTGACAAAAAAGCCAAATTATCCATCCATCCATTATCCATACCCGTTTCATCCTCCAAAGGGCCACGGGGAATCCAAATTATATTGACAATAATTTAATTTATAAAGGCAATAAAAGGCTGAAACATTCAAGAGGGATGAATACTTTTTATCAGCACTGTATATTAATGCTGAGTTTATATGATGTTTGCGTATTATACCAGCTACGTACATTTGTAAAATCTGCAAACTACTTTTTGAGTTTGCTTTCTCACTCCCAATTATAAGCTAGGACCCACCTACTGTATACATTCAATATTAATACCAACGTATGTGTGAACGGGACAATTTCTGGGGGATGTGTGTTTTGCATGTTTTATATTTTTGCAGTGAAGAAGTGGTTGTTTATATGCATGCAGTGTGTTTTACACCCCTAGGGACAGTATCTAGTTTGAATCCCCAGGTTTCACTGATGAGCAGCAGGTGCATCGCGTCGAGAGGCAATTAACAGGGACTGGCTACGTGAAAGAGGGCGCCTCGCCCAGGAGACACGAGAGCATCCAGCGTCCTAGTCCCTGCGAACACAGATGGTCGAGCAGGAATATACGAGGACCCGGAGCCAGGTGGATCCAGCCTGTAGCGCAGCAACCTGTACTCGTTCAGCATGAATACTCTGGCCTGGGTGGTGACTCGCTTGCCGCCCACGAAAAGTGTGAGTACCCCCCGGCTTTGTGTGCAGCGGGTACAAGAGGGTTAGCTGCGGGGCTGGGCTGAGGGTGTATAGGTTCAACGTCGTCTATCCACGTTACTGGCACCGGGTATCTCCGTCTCACCCAACAGGACCTCCGAGGATGGCCCGACTGTGAGGGCGCCGCCGGACGCAGTAGAAACCAGGCCGGGAATATCGCAGCTTTGTGGGCTGCGGGGACTGACTGGGACGAGGCGAGGATCGACTGATGGGACGACTACAGGACACTTGCCCCGGGATTCTTTTTAAAAAAAATTTTTATGAACATCATTATTGTTTTAGTCTTTTAGTGTACTAATTAATAAAAAAATTTAAAAATGACTTTTTAGACTCTAACTCTGCTCACCTCTGTTTTCCTTGGCTAACCTGCGAGCCTTAGAGTCCTGGGCTCACTCCCAGGTGGGGTTGTCGGTTTTTAATTCATCTTAATGGTCGTATTTGTAGTCGTTTTTAGCCTACATTAAGTTATTACAATTTTTATAGGTTTTAACCACCCGATATGTACACGAGACCTCACCACACTTGGATACATTTCAGATGTGAGCAACTTTTGTTCTGCTTTTACGTCCTCAACCTTTTCTGTCGAAATGTGACCAATTAAAAAAAGAGACAGTGAAACCAAGTCAGTAACAGGTTGCCTCTGAAGATAGCTGAAGTTCAAACAACATGAAATCTAAAAATGAAATTTAACAAATGTAGTATATAGGTCCGCGCACAGGGACTAGAGTGATGAGGCTGGTGCGAAGTGTTACACATATGTGTGTTTAGTAGCTCCTGGTGGTGAATGTTTGTTAACCTGTCGATGTTGCTGCTATTGTGGAGTTTACAATAAAGACTGTTTAATTGGAAGTCTGATGTGAAGCCTCTACTTGTAAGTCATCCAGTTAACATAAAGCTATTACATGGTGTCAGAAGTTGGTCCAGTTTGTAACCCCCTTTTCCCTTAGTGTTCAGAATTTACACCGTGGTTACACTAAATAAAATAAAACAGGTCCTAGGTTCTCAGCTAAAGATGGTGAATTTGCTGGGGTCTTATTTAAACAAGGGACTTTATATTAGATTGGGAAAAAAATGACTAGTGCGGTGCCTCCACTAAAAACCTACTATGCTATGTGAACACTAGCAAAATTTACGTAAGCCCTTATAAATATAGATTACTCTCAAAAGAATGTTAAACCACAATATGTAAAGGGTAAGACACAAACATTTATTTTCAATTAAACCATTTTTAAATCAAAAGAACAGTTTTTAGTTTATTTCAACCAACCAATAATTAAAATAATCAAAAATAATCAAAAGAGTGATTTTAACCCTTTAAATTACCTCACCTCAATGAAATGAAAGGTTTTTAATTTGTAGCTCAACCTCAATCTTGTTATTAATGAAAACAATAAACCTATGCAATGAGGTCTCTTTTTAACTTAGATTAAACTAAATTAAATTTTGTTTACCTTCTTAATAAACCATTCACCTGAAATAATTACCTTGATGTGTTCTGAATATTTTAACTGTATTCACACCTTTTAACTGTTCAGTATTATGATTGCAATAACCAAACTGTAAAGAAATATAAACCAATAGTGCTCTTGTACTCTCAAAATGCAGTACTAATACCCACTCTTGTACCAAAATATTTTTCACCGTTCATAAAGATGATTATGATACCAAAATAAAGAGTCTAAACCCAAGCGCTTGGATAATTTAACCGTTGGGGCCCATTTGAAGAGTTGGTGCACATGAAGTTTTATCCAGTTATGAATGAAAGAGTTAAGTTTGAAACCAGGCCAGTCACAGTCTGTTCTAACACAGTCCCGTGCCTGTATCCTGCACTCGGTCTCGTTCCAATGTCAAGTACTCACGCAACCTCTCAGTGTGGAAGCAACATGGCGGTGTAGCCAACCAGGCCGCAGAGCGATTTCCAGACAGCTCCCCGCTGTCTCTCGTAACTCCAGCTACCTGCGTCCTGCGACACGTCCTCGTCTCCTGCCGCCGACTCGTCTACTCGTCCCGTTCGTCCAGGCCGTCCTCACACGCGCACGAATGTCCTATGGAAACTTCCTCCGTCCGTGTCCGTGTTGTGCAGCCGTCTGGTTTCTCTGCCGAGGAGCTAATGTCTGAGCTAATGGCGGAGACCACGTTGTACGTGGCTTGGAGAAAAATACTTCACCGTCCATGTAAAGTAAACACACTCGACTGAGACTTGCGAGAAGAGTGTTCTGGTCGCTTAAATTCTCTCTGGGCACTGCAATATCTGGGCCGACCTTTAGTCCGAGTCTCCAAACATTGACTTCTTTCTGTCCACCGCGAAACGCAGTGAAAAGTTTCTCTCCGTGTTCTTTTATCTGGTGCCTAATGACAAGTCTAGAAACAAAGGTCAATCAAGAATTTAATACAATCATGGATACAAAGAATTATTATGCCATGCAGAATATTTTAATCGGCCGATGGTACATCCTCCTAACATCTCAAGAGATGTCAGGGAATGCACACCAATGTAACGTCTCTCTTCTTTTTTAAAGCCTGCAAGAGGCGGAGTGATTTCTCTTCTGACTTTATGGTTCTTTGTCTCCGAAAATCCAGATATCCAATCACAGGTGGTTGAGTTGGTTCCAGGAGAAGGGTGTAACTAAATTTGTTATCTACCGTCACATACTTCCTTGGGAGACAGCAGGTCAGGAAGTCTTAGGTCATAAAGCAGCAACACTGAGGACTCACCCTCATAAAACAGCCAGCCTACAGGCAATAAAGTTTTAGCTTTAACAGTTTAAAGTTCTGAGTTTAAATCCTAACAAATCTCCACTCAAAACATGATTTATTCATGTTTTCTAAATCAACTGTAGCAAATATCCAGTATTCTATATGTATATAAAAGATTTCTATATCCCCTCTTCATATTAAAGAAAACCTTTTATGTGAAAACAAAACCAAACAAATATACTTAATATGACTACCCAAAAACATGTAAACACATCTCGTAATGTAGAACTGATATACACTCATAAACTCTATAAGAACTGTAAATTGTAAAAATATGAATAAAGTAAACATCCGTCATGTATTTAATTATTGAGTTCATCCCAGTTTGAAGAGAAGGAGATCCAAATGTCCGCAGATGACAGGCCAGTGTGACAACTCAGATGAAGTGGAAAAGTGACCTCCAATGGATTAAAACGATGTGAAGAAATTATTGAAATCCTCCGATCTTCCTGAGTTGACATAAACACGTCAAAAGGTGGTGGTCAAGCTCCATAAGCCTAGCAGATCATCCACTCTGGTCGTAAAACATCAACGAATCTTCCACAGGCTCCTTTATGACACCATAAAGGGGGGTACTCAACCTGCCACAGAAAGCAGAAGACAGAGGTTGCACAAATAACATTTTATCTAATCTATGTTAGTTCAAAAGAGGTTACAACAGACTCAGGAGAGATGTTATGTATTAGTAAATATCCTTCAATATTTAATAAGTGGATCGGCTCACCTTCCGATAGTCATAATCCATGATTATTAGAAAACTGTCCATACTGTTATAGTGTTAACTTCAAAAACCTTGTGCAGAAACATGCAGTATGTATGTTAGAAAAAGATAGAAAAAACATATTAAACTAATCAATAAAGTGGTAACCTTGTTGTAAATTCATTACGGTGAATATAAATTTAGAATGGTAATTCACTTCTTCCCTCTTTTATCACTTACAAAGAGCCTTTTCACTCACCTACAATTATCTTTTCTTTATTGTGTTTCACTTTTCATCACCTCCATCCTAGTCACTTCCACTCATGTCCTTCAAATATAAATGTCTTCACATACTTTCTCTGTCCTTCTTTAATGCATTCATATTTTTCTTATTTCCTTCTTTCTCCACTCTTTAAAAAAAAGAAAGAAAAGAAAAAATGCCACACTCCCTCATTAGGAAGTGATACCTAAGACCATCCCAATTATATACAAAAAAAATTAAATCACCACAGAAAGGATGAGAGAATTGCCAACTATCTCTGCATTCCTCCTTTTCCTCTGTCTTTTAACTTTCTTACGGTTAATCTCAGAATTTATGCCAATCGTTGTACGAAAATCATATACGGGACAATCCCCAGAAAACCGGGTACAAATTCTGAACAGACGTGACACACGAACAATTTACATGTACAAACATAGTACAGGTACAAACGAACAACACACACGAACAAACATAAAACATATACAGCAAAATTATACACGCAATATATCCAGCCGTGAATAATATCCCAGAAAAAAGACTTGATTAAGAAGCTTCTACACAAAAAAGAAGAAATTTTGTGTGCTTAACCATTGAGGGTAACCCAGCCTTTTTCTGGTCTTTCTTCAACAGCTTTGAATACATCACCCTTGCGGGTAAAAAGACCTTCACTGTGCTTTATAAAAAGGATGGCTATTGGCAAATAAAACTTGATAAAGAATCATCGCTGCTCTGCACATTCAACACTCCATGGGGGAGATACAGGTTCAAGCGCCTTTCATTTGGTCTGCAAGTGAAGTCTTCCAGCAGTGGAACTGTGAGACTTTTGGAGACATTCAAGGGGTTTACATCATTGCTGATGACATGATCATCGCTGCCTCTACAGTGAAAGAGCATGATGACATACTACAGAAAGTGATGACTCGAGCGAAAGAGGCCAACATTAAATTCAAAAAGGAAAAGATACAGTACAAGGTCAGCAGTATGAACAACATGGGACATGTGGTCACAGCAGAAGGTGTCCAGGCAGACAAGTCAAAAGTGAAAGCCATCGCTGAGATGCCCCCTCCCACTGATAAAGCAGGACTACAACGCATGTTGGGCATGACAAAATACCTGGCCCAATATATCCCCGGAAAAGCCACCATCACGGCGCCATTGAGACAGCTGCTGAGAAAAGACTGTGTGTGGCAGTGGCACCCTGAACATGACAAAGCAGTAAGGAAGCTCAAAGACGCTCTCATTAATGCACATGTTCTCAGATTCTTTGGCAAAAAAAACAACTTGTGATACAGGTTGACACATCCAAAGATGGCCTGGGGGCGTGTCTTCTACAAGAGCGTCACCCTGTGGCGTATGCATCCAGAGCATTGACGGAGACAGAAATGAACTATGCTCAAATTGAAAAAGAACTTTTGGCCATAGTGTTCTCTGTCAGGAAATTCCATCAGTATGTGTACGGAGTGAAAGTGGATGTGCAGTCAGATCATAAGCCCTTGGAAAATATCCTCAGAAAGCCACTTGCAACAGCACCCTCTAGATTGCAGAGGATGTTACTTCAACTCCAGAGATATGACTTAAATGTCATCTACACACCAGGTAAAGAGCTACTGATCGCTGACACACTCTCACGAGCTGTTATGCATGAACAACACATACTCACAGATGACATCACTCAAGAAAAGGTTGTCTATGCTCTGGAGTCCGACCGAGGCCCTTAGTGCTGAGACTCTCGAGAGACTTAGAAGTGAAACGCAGAAAGACGAGACATTACAGTTGTTACTACACACACACACAGTCAGGGTTGGCCACGTCATAGGAAACAGTTACATGTGTGCCTGTTGAGATATTGGCTACTCAGACACACCGTAGCAGTCAGAGATGGAGTCATGTTTACAGGGGACAGGATCATTTTACCATCCATGATGAGGAAAGAAATGCTACAGAGACTACATGTGGCGCATCAAGGAATGCAACGCACCAAAGCCCTTGCCAGAAAAATTTTACTGGCCAGGGATGACAAGAGAAATCGAGCAAATGGTCGAAGCATGTGGGATTTGCCAACAGTTTCAGCCCAGGAACCAGAGAGAGCCACTGATGCCCCACCGACATACCTGAGATCCCTTGGCTGAAAGTGGGTGCAGACATCTTTGAGATCCGAGGTCAGTCATACCTGTTAATTGTGGACTTATCTCTCAAAATTCCCAGAGGTTCTGAACATCAGAGACAAATCTGCTCACACAGTTACTGTATCACCAAGATGAAAGCAGTGTTCGCCAGGCTGGGGATACCAAAGGAGACTGTGTGTGATCATGTGCCGTTTGCGAGTCAGGAAATGAGAAACATTGCATCTTCATGTGGCATAAAAGTCACTCACTCCAGTCCAGGTTATGCACAGTCTAATAGGCTGGCAGAACGAATGGTTAAGACTGTGAAACACACGATGAAGAAAGCTCAGCTAACCAACACTGACTCCCATCTCACACTCCTCACCCTGAGAAACACTCCGGTGACGGGTCTGCAGTACTCTCCAGCGCAACTGCTTATGGGCAGGGTTCTCAGAAGCACGTTGCCAAGTTCCAGCATACTTCTGCAGCCAGCTGTTCCACAGGATGCTCATGCAACTCTACAGCATCTGTCAGAGAAGCAGCTGCTGAACTACGACAGAGGGACAAAGACACTTCCAGTGTTGCAGGCAGGCAGCCCTGTCCACTTGCGAACAAGACAAGGGTGGTGTCCGGCAGTGGTCACTTAACAAAGAGTGGAGCCTCACTCCTGTGATGTAGTGACTGCTGCTGGACAGACGTACAGGCGCAATAGGCGCCACCTGAGGAAAACTCCTGTCATCACGCAGATGGACTCACAATCCTACATCATGGATGACGAGTGTGTCTGCACACCAGTTGCTTGTACAGTGACGGACACTGACGGTCAACAGTCCGCACTCAGACCAGCGCAAACAAGAAGTGGTCGGCTCGTTTGACCGCCTCAGAGGTTTAAAGACTTTGTGTGAATTGTTAGTGGTATGCTTTGGTCACTTGTGTTTCATTTAAAAAAAAAAAAAAAAAAGAAAGTAAAAAAAAAAGATAAAGATTGTGTACAGGATGTAATCAAAATATGGATTACATGTTAACACATGGTTATATGTTTATACAGTACAGTTCAAAGCGGAAGTATAGGTATTGGATGGGTGAGAGTTTAACAGAAACAGATTTTAGGTCTAGACATGTTTCAGGCTGAAATATTGCTTTCATGTTAAGAAAGGGGGATGTAGTATATAGGTCCGCGCACAGGGACTAGAGTGATGAGGCTGGTGAGGAGTGTTATATATATGTGTGTTCAGTAGCTCCTGGTGGTGAATGTTTGTTAACCTGAGGGACCTGTCGATGTTGCTGCTATTGTGGAGTTTACAATAAAGACTGTTTAATTGGAAGTCTGACGTGAAGCCTCTACTTGTAAGTCACCTGGTCAACATAAAGCTATTACAGCAGAAGGGTCCACAAAGATAGAAGAGAACAAGATCAATGTGAGGTGGAGGTAACAGAAAGTAGACAGGAGCTCTCTGATCCAGGCCTACAAGGAACCGGTAAGCAGGAAATGGTTAACATTGCTTTGCAAAACTCGATGCTAAGATATTAGTTGTGAACATCAATAATTAACAGTTGATCTGCTGCAGAACAACATGTATTATATCCCCTTTCAGTTCCTGTAACTCAGTTTAAATTTGTTTAAGTCCTTATTAGATTACTTCATGTTGAAAGTTTCAATCATTTGATTTCAACTTCGATTCGTTACTATAAGAAAGAAGTTCAATATTTAAAAGCCAGTAATGGTGCTTTCTCTGAGTGATTTTCTTTTGCAGACAACCAGAAGAACATTCCAGCTGTGCAAAGCAGATGTTTCAGGCTTTTTGAAGTCTCCCTGGGAGTGCTGTATCTACTGATTGTGGCTGGATTCACGATACATGAATGTGTTGGATTTGTATTCCAACACATTTAAATATTATTTGCCACATTAGATGTTCTTTAAGTGAGATATTTGATAATTTTCATTCCACTGATGTTTGTTTTGATTTTCCACATAAAGAGCTAGACTGAGCAATTCCTGGAGAAACTCTGAGATCACTCCATAAAAGTGCATGCAGTTGTTGTGCAATAAGGCGTATAACGTGCTCGTTTAGTCATAAAAGGGGGTTATTACCAACTGTCTTGAGGGACAGCTGCTAATAACCAGAAGGGTATTAACAAAGTTAATAAATTGAAACGGAGCACCACCTGATAAATCAGGAAAAAGGACTAAACGGCACAATCAGTCTCAAAGTGGCTGTTGTTCTAGCGTGCCAGCAACTGGCCTAGAGCAACAGGAAGGTGTCAGCTCACAGCAATAAATCAGTCATTTTACTGTTGTGTGTAGTCAATTAACCCACACAGCACCCTCTCATTCCAGGAACCATGCAATTAGGAGTGTTCTAACACATGTGCCGTTTGCAAGTCAGGAAATGAGAAACATTGCATCTTCATGTGCATAAAAGTCATTCACTCCAGTCCAGGTTATGCACAGTCTAATGGCTGGCAGAAGAATGGTAAGACTGTGAAACACATGATGAAGAAAGCTCAGCTAACCAACACTGACCCATCTCACACTCCTCACCCTGAGAAACACTCCGGTGACGGGTCTGCAGTACTCTCCAGCGCAATGCTTATGGGAGGGTTCTCAGAAGCACGTTGCCAAGTTCCAGCATACTTCTGCAGCCAGCTGTTCCACAGGATGCTATGCAACTCTACAGCATCTGTCAGAGAAGCAGCGGCTGAACTACGACAGAGGGACAAAGACACTTCCAGTGTTGCAGGCAGGAGCCCTGTCCACTTGCGAACAAGACAAGGGTGGTGTCCGGCAGTGGTCACTTAACAAAGAGTGGAGCCTCACTCCTGTGATGTAGTGACTGCTGCTGGACAGACGTAAGGCGCAATGGCCACCTGAGGAAAACTCCTGTCATCACGCAGATGGACTCACAATCTACATCATGGATGACGAGTGTGTCTGCACACCAGTTTAGTACAGTGACGGACACTGACGGTCAACAGTCCGCACTCAGACCTGCGCAAACAAGAAGTGGTCGGCTCGTTGACCGCCTCAGAGGTTTAAAGACTTTGTGTGAATTGTCAGTGGTATGCTTTGGTCACTTGTGTTTAATTTAAAAAAAAAAAAAAAAAAAAGAAAGTAAAAAAGAAAAAGATTGTGTACAGGATGTAATCAAAATATGGATTACATGTTAACACATGGTTATATGTTTATACAGTACAGTTCAAAGCGGAAGTATAGGTATTGGATGGGTGAGAGTTTAACAGAAACAGATTTTAGGTCTAGACATGTTTCAGGCTGAAATATTGCTTTCATGTTAAGAAAGGGGGATGTAGTATATAGGTCCGCGCACAGGGACTAGAGTGATGAGGCTGGTGAGGAGTGTTATATATAGTGTGTTCAGTAGTCCTGGTGGTGAATGTTTGTTAACCTGAGGGACCTGTCGATGTTGCTGCTATTGTGGAGTTTACAATAAAGACTGTTTAATTGGAAGTCTGACGTGAAGCCTCTACTTGTAAGTCACCTGGTCAACATAAAGCTATTACAGCAGAAGGGTCCACAAAGATAGAAGAGAACAAGATCTATGTGAGGTGGAGGTAACAGAAAGTAGACAGGAGCTCTCTGATCCAGGTCTACAAGGAACCGGTAAGCAGGAAATGGTTAACATTGCTTTGCAAAACTCGATGCTAAGATATTAGTTGTGAACATCAATAATTAACAGTTGATCTGCTGCAGAACAACATGTATTATATCCCCTTTCAGTTCCTGTAACTACAACATCATCAGTTTAAATTTGTTTAAGTCCTTATTAGATTACTTCATGCTGAAAGTTTAAATCATTTGATTTCAACTTCGATTCGTTACTATAAGAAAGAAGTTCAATATTTAAAAGCCAGTAATGGTGCTTTCTCTGAGTGATTTTCTTTTGCAGACAACCAGAAGAACATTCCAGCTGTGCAAAGCAGATGTTTCAGGCTTTTTGAAGTCTCCCTGGGAGTGCTGTATCTACTGATTGTGGCTGGATTCACGATACATGAATGTGTTGGATTTGTATTCCAACACATTTAAATATTATTTGCCACATTAGATGTTCTTTAAGTGAGATATTTGATAATTTTCATTCCACTGATGTTTGTTTTGATTTTCCACATAAAGAGCTAGACTGAGCAATTCCTGGAGAACTCTGAGATCACTCCATAAAAGTGCATGCAGTTGTTGTGCAATAAGGCGTATAACGTGGTCGTTTAGTCATAAAAGGGGGTTATTACCAACTGTCTTGAGGGACAGCTGCTAATAACCAGAAGGGTATTAACAAAGTTAATAAATTGAAACGGAGCACCACCTGATAAATCAGGAAAAAGGACTAAACGGCACAATCAGTCTCAAAGTGGCTGTTGTTCTATGCGTGCCAGCCTGTAACCAAGTGTGGCGCTATAGAGCAACAGAGAAGGTGTGAGTCCGAGCACAGACCTCTTCAACCAACAAATCTTACAAAACTGTGTAAAATACCCACAAACAACTTCTCTTATTAGAATATATCAGAATTTATTAACTAGTTTAAGATGAACAAACATAAGCAAATAAAACGTTAAATGGAAAAGAGTGTCAACTTATATACATGTATGCTGAGGACTGTGTGTGTGATAAACTAAGATGACTTAATACTGTCAGGATTCCAAGATGGCGGCCGAGATTACATGGTCACACGTCCCTTACCAAGATGGCGGACGAGATCACGGGGTGTTCTCGTCTCTTACAACGTGACCTTGTCGGCCATCCTCAAAAAGAGGATGATTTATAGAGCATTCAATAAGCAATCTGAAAGGACAGCCATCTCAGGAGCTTTTATTTTCTTTTCTTCTCTTTTCAAAATAACTTTGTGCTTATACAAGCATTAAATTCCTCTGTAAATTGTGCTCTGACCTCCAAGCACAAATTGACCCAGCTCATGCATCCATCCCCATGGTAACAGTGAATGGATTTTTTTTTTTTTTTTTTTTTTTTTGGAGAGTACCAGATATGAAAGAACAACCAGGTGGCAACATATTTGTATGTTTCAAAGTCATCAGGATACTGAGACAGATTTATGACTGAAACAACTTTTTTGTCATTTGCTAGAAATCTGTCAGAAACCTAAACATGTATGGAGACTCCTGGATCGGTCTCAAAACTGAGGTGAATGGACCGCTACAGAAATCAGTGTGGAAATGGATGGATGGATCACCTCTGAACACAACATAAGACTCTTTGTTTTATCAGGATATTAAAATCATTGTTTGAAACTTAACAGATACAACAGCAGCTCATATTGAAAACTAGCTTTTCATTTTTTATCTCATCAATATGTATTTGATCAGAAAGTTCTTGTGTGTTTAGAGCATCTTTTCTCCAAAGTTTTCCTGCAGATTAACTGGTGTTCATTAAACATTGTTGAAACCAACATCACTGTTCAACCATTGAAAGGTTCATGTCTGTAAAACTGCTGCACAAACTGGTAAAACAACAGGTCAACTATGACTCCTTTATGATGACCGAAGAAAACATGAAGGTTTAGAGACTAAAAACCTTGAAGGCTTTTCTAGTGTCTGTGATGATTCACAGCAGAATGTCTTCAGAGGTTAGAAAGGTTAGGTGTTATTGGGGACAGAGACACTAAAGAGTATCACTAACTATATATATTTATATATATATATATATATATATATATATATATATATATATATATATATATATATATATTAATACATGATATATGTATTATATATTTTATATATGTATTTATATTTTTTTTTTCACATATTGTGTGTCACATGTCTTATACCTTGAGTACTGAAGTTCCACCAAATTATTAGAATTAAACTAAAACTGTGACTTGTCTTTGGTTTGTTTACTTTGTTCCTCAGTAAGAGTGAATAACCGTAGACTGATCAAATAAATCAGTTTTTCTAATTCTGCTACATTTACATGGAAATTAGCGTCAGACTACCAGCACAGTGAACAAGAACCATGTGCAAAGGGCTTTTTAACAAAAACTCCTACAAGTAAACCTGAGAGTAACTCTAGACTTTAATGGTTCTACAGCACACAAATACATTTTTTGATTTAAAAAAATAAAATAACATAAAATAAAAAGAGAGAGATTGTGTTTTTCATATTAGTGTGTAAAACGTTATAATACACAAGTACACATTAATCAGGATCTGCAACAAAAGTTTTGGTTTGCAAAAATGACCAAGATGTTACTTTTGTTGATGTTATAAATAATTATATAATAATAATGTGTTTCTGTAGGTTGATTGTAATCACACATTTCTTAAGCTACATTATTTTTCGGAAAGAAACAACAGTCAAATTGAAATGCTTCATCCTTATTTGAAATGTATGTAAATTTCTTATGTAGTTCCTCAATTTGAAGCTTCTTCTTATTTGAAAGAACCATCTGTATTATATTAGTGGCATGAAAATGTTGTTTAGATGGAATATTACATGCTCTATAAACTTATCTGAAATCACTCACAATGGTTAAGACGTACATGCTCTTTCTTTTGAGATTAAATGTTTTTCCTTGTCAACTTCATATCTTTTATCTACAGTATCAATTGAAAGATTTTTAAGTGGTGCATGTTTGTTGAGGATTGTAGGTTAAACTAATATATTGATTTAAATTTTTTTCATCATAGGATACTGTGAAGTTTATCTTAAAAGCTTACTTTCAGAAAAAAAAGTCAAATAAAAGTCAATTTTTAAAATCAGTGTTAGTTTTCATTTCTTTTTGTGGCCCATGAACTGATGGTTCAGTTCTGTGTAATTAATAAAATCCCTAATGTGTCTTACTGGAGAGGTTATATTTCAGAGGTGTTTGATGAATTACTGCTACATAAAGATTTCGATTAGGGCTGTCAGTCGATTACATTTTTGATCATGATTAATCAAAAGATTTTTATAGTTAACTCGCGATTAATCGCACATTAATCACATTTTTTTTAATGTTCTGTTTATCCATCCATCCATCCATCCATCATCTATACCCATTTTGTCCTATACAGGGTCACGGGGATCTGCTTCCTTTTTTTTTTTTTTCAAGCCTTTAGTTTGAAAACCGGAAGTCCGCCGATGCTGCCGTAAATTTTGGGGGCTTAATTCATCAGCTTCTTGGTATATTTTGTCGGGGCTGCTGCTTGACCGCAGTAATTTGCTGATGGTCCCTAAACTCCACGGCAGCAGCGAGGTATGAGGTATGTAATTCTGTATGTAGCTGCACAAAGCAACCGCCCCAAGGCCACACTGTTCCAAACAACCTCCAAAACAGTCCCTGCTACCTGGTCCAGCGTTGTCATGTGCTAACAGCAGCTGCTGTCAGGTTTCCGTAGTGTAGTGGTTATCACGTTCGCCTCACACGCGAAAGGTCCCCGGTTCGAAACCGGGCGGAAACACTTATTTTTTTTTCCACAATTTCCGTGACGGAGACCTCCCAAGGGATTAATAAAGTTCTATCTATCTATCTATCTACTCTTGTGTGTATGTAGGAGAGCATCATTATTTTTAAAACATGATATGCCTTTTCTACAGCCTGGGCTGCCTAAGCTGGATCTGAATAGATAGCTTGCAGTTTTTCTTCCTATCTTTGATGTGTCTTTGTAAGTCATGGTCTTAGCTTTAGCTTTCAGAAAATTGTTTTGAATAACCAGTTTAACTTCTCTTTCAAAAGAAATGTTATCGAAAAATCAAACCCAAATTTACACTTTATGTAAATCTATTTCCCACTTATTTTAGGTTTGTTAAGTCTTAGTATAGCCACTTGTTTTGGAACACACAGATCTGTTTACATACCACAGCTTCCACGCTCAGTACACCTCTCTAAATTCAGCACAGACGAATAGTACTTTGAGTTATTCAGACCAACATTGCTCTCTGTTTTTCAGAGAGCAATTTGCATTTCGATGGAAGGGTGGTTGAGTCCCGACTTAACAGAAAAGGTTACACACCACACTTATCGCAATGTTATTTTCTGCCTTGCTGGAAAAAGCATTTGCCTTTCCTCATCATATTCAGAATTCAAGGATGCCATGTCATTTAGAAGTCCATTATAAAATTGTTCTTATTCTATGGTGTATTATAATGACATGAAAAAGGAGGGAAGCTATTTTGGGTTTCTTGTTGCCAGTCTATGCAGAAAATGTGTTATATTCAGTCAGTCAAGAATGAAAGTTCCACTGCAATATTTGCTTTGATATGTAATCTAGAAACAGGTTCAGTTTTCAGACTGAATTTCTGGATTATTTGCAACAGGAACTGGATTTTATTGTTTAATATAGAAATGAAAAAGTCGTTTAATCAACAGTCCATTCAGGTTTGTCTTTTAGTTTCTTTTACTATTTCAAAGTCATATTTCCTTCACAAAATGTTGCATGCAAAGTCCATCTGCACATTAATGTAAGAACACATCCCATTATAAAAATAAATAAAATGCTTCATCCTGACACGACTCAAATTGCTGTATTCAATCTAATTTTCACTTATCTTTAGCCAGTATTCGGCCTTGATTAACAGCACTGAGTCAGGGTGGGTGAAGCTGCTCAAACTCAGCCACAATCCATCAGACTTGGCCCAAATCTACCTTTACCCTGGGCCTGGGGCACCGAAAAGGGGGGGTAAAGGATACGGATTATAGGGGCCCATGATTGACAGGGGCCCAGAGAGGCCCCTAATGATGATCAAAAATAGCATCAACAAATTTCGCCGCTGTGTTGGGGGGCCCGGTAAAGATTCTTTTCATGGGGCCCAAAATCCCTAGCGGCGCCCCTGCCCTGGGCACTCCCTCTCAACACTTACTCACATTGTAATCCAGGTTAAAACTGGACTTGATGCTCACCATCTGGTCCCATTTGTGCTGTAAATGACTAACAGCTGCAAAAGGGATCCAGATTAGACCCAAGAATGAGTGGAAAGCAAGACTGCACACACGGAGGAAACCAATTAGCTCGAATTAAATCTAAATCACTTTACTTGATTAAAACGCATACATACATTCACAGACAGATATACAAGAAAGAGCTCTGATAGAGTCCTATGATAAACACATAGTTTTAACCAAATGTACTAAAAACTAAATAAAAGAAAATAAAGGCAAAAAGAAGCAAATCAGTTCAGATAACAAAAAAGAAGCACAAGTGAAGATGAGGCAATGAGTCGTAACAATTTAGTTTCAAATATGACTGAGGGTCATCAGGAAAGTAGATGCAGGTATGCAGAAGAATGAGAAGGTGAGGCCTGTGGCAAGACGGGAAGTCGGTACAGCAGAAAAGGTCCATGGGGACCTCTTGTGGTAGGAAAAGGGAAAAAAAACAAGCTCAACAAAAAAAGCAAATGAAAGACAAAATGAAAGAGCATAAAAGCAGATGGATCAAATATAGGAATGAATATAGGTTGAAAAAAATATGTTTTAAAAAACTACATTTGTATTTAAATAAACTATGCACAAAAAGTCAGGGAATTTATGTGTCATAGATTACTTCTTTGTTATGTAACAATGCATCTCAGCAACACATCTTATACCATTAAAAATCATGTTTATTTATCCCTTTAAATAGTGTCACATTTGTAAAGAACATTGTGGGATGAGCAGCAGAGCTGAGTATCTTGGTTGCACCCATGAAAGATTCGTCATATCTTCTCTGACAATGCCAAACAGCATTTTTTTTTTTTTAACTTGATTTTTTTTGTGCTGTTGACTCTTGTTTGGGGGATTGTATGACTGAAGTCTGAAGAAACAAGACATATTGGCAATTTATCAACTTAAATGCATTCATTTAACATGCCTCAGTAGCGTGTGGAAGAACAGTACACAGCCACAACAGCCTGGCTCCTCCTCCTCCTCCTCCTCCTCCTCCTCGTGCTGTTTATCAGCCTGGTCACACTGCTGTGGGATGGCATCCCATTCTTTAACCTCAATTTGCTGCAAGTCAGCCAGTGTGGTTGTGTTGGTCCCTCTGGCAGAAACAGCAGCCCAAGCTGATCCAAGTGTTCGGTGAGGTTGAAGACAGGACTGTTGTTACAACTGACGTGTGTATTTTGTAGTACTATTGGTGGTGAGATTGGTGAGATGTTCCAAGGCTCGAAGACGATTAGATGTGTGGAACGAACCAACATTTAAAGAGCCAGGATGTTGATCAATCTAAAGAGATGGTCATTCACATCTCCCTCCTCTCCCAACCAGCCACCACTGATGCTACTCTAATGTAAAATGTAGAGTTTGTAGGGCGGGACTGCCTCTTACGTTGATTCTACAGTTCTCTTATTGATTTAGGTTGGGGGGGTGAATTGACTTCTGGGTTATTTATTTTTTGAAAGCTAAGTGGTTATTTCAAGGTAGTTCTGTTTTGTTATTTTGGCCTTGACCATCCTGATGATTTAAACTCTAGTTTTTGACTGCGCTCATGGCAGCCCATCAATAAAACCTCATATTTAAACTTAAAAATGCCCACTGGGTGTTTGAGAATTGTGGGAAATGGGGTCTTTTTTATGTTATGTCCTAACTGACTAGACAGTTCACTCCCAAATTCTGGAGACAGTCTTTGATTAACTCCATTCTGTGGGGTGAGCGCTTGGATGGGATAGACAGCAGAGATATGGGATTGCCACTGGTTTGTAGAATATCATCTCGACGTCTCTCTGCATTGAAATTGCCTCCAATGATGACAGGCCTTGTTTTTCCAGCTAGGGTAGATGGCCCTGCAAAGCCATCACACTTAGTCCACCAAAAGATACTACTCTATCGGTGCTGCATTCGCCAAAGATTTTGCTCCAGCTTCTCTACGCTTTGACCTTATGATCCGAGCGCTGGACTCATCGCTAAACATAATGTTCTTCCACATCTTGAGAACAATCAGGTGTCTGTCTGCACCTGAGGGGTACCGGAAGCTCAAAACAAGAACAGCAAAGAAAATAAAAAAGGTTTGGAATTGGAAGATACATTTTTCATGGACGCAACTCACATACTCAAATGCACACTCTTTACAAATGGGACACCATTTAAAAAAGGAAATAAACATGATCTCCAACGATATAAGATTCATTGCCAAGAAGCATTGTTAGAAATTAAAAATACTTTTTTTTGTTTGTTTTTTTTTTTAAAGAAATTGAAAAATCCTGAGATGAGAAAATGGGTTCAGAAGTCGTTCACTTAAGTAGCTTGATATTCCTGTATCATATACTGGAGGTTCACCAAGCACTTGGACCACAACTTTAAGAAGCAATCATCATTGGAGCTCTGATGGTGTGATTCAGATTCAGAATGGAGGAGATACTCCTGCATTTTTTTGTTCGTATTTAAGGTCTTATCACAATTATATAGTGTATTTGAGCACATCTTTTTGCGGAAAAGTAACAGGCTAGTCTTAAGGACAAAAGCTGAAATGAAAAACTTGAATGGAGAAGTTAAGAATATTTTTAGCTCAAGCTGGACTTTTGTTCACGGTTTTTAATCCTTAAAATTCAGACTTTACTGCATCAACCAGGGTGTATATCAATCTGCATTTTCCAGGACACTGACGCTCAGCTCTGAACTGAGTCATCAACTGAGGAGGAGAACTGTAAGAATGTGTGGAAAAATGTGTGACACAGAGTGAAGGTCCATATTTCAGGCAGATCATCATCATCATCAGCAGCAGCAGCAGCAGCAGCTTCACAGTTCCGTGTTTTGGTCTGAAGATGCTTCGTTTGGTGATCTTCTGTCATATTTGGTTCCTGCTCGCAGATCTGATCTACTGCATAGAAAACTCCACAGGTACATGCCGTTATATTTCATTTAACACTTTCATATGAATACTTGCACTGACTTTTGATCAACTTTATATTTTATACATGCCAAAGTTGTTCTGTCTTAATAATAATGTGCATTTATCATTTACCTTCTTTGTTAATGTTTTACACTCTTTATGCATGGAACAGCACTTTCACCTATGCTGTAGCACAATTTTCATGAATCTCAAATAATCTATTTGTCATAATCTTTCAATAAAAATTTCCTTAAAAACTGTTTTAAAACTATGAATTCTATCATTGGCACTAAACACCAATTGTTCTTCTGTTTCACTGTATTTTCCAATGCCTCTGTTAATTTAGTCTTACTGGATGACAGGGAGCATGTTTCCATGAGTTTAAAGAGGAATAGCACATAAAACAAGAAACAAGAATTAAAAAAACAACAACAAAAAAACAGTATGATGTTAGTCACAGTTTTACACTCAACACAGGCATTATGTGAACATAGAGGACATGTTGCCAAACCTTTTAAGGCTGAATTTTGGATGATACACACCACACATTTTAAATGCTCTCATCTCACTGAATGGGGTTGTAACAACAAATTACATGTTTAATATTGAAATCGGTGGGTTTGCTGTACTAATAATAACACTGCAGCGATATCAGTTAATTTATTTACATTATT
This sequence comes from Hirundichthys speculiger, assembly GCA_018398805.1. Taxonomy (NCBI): domain Eukaryota; kingdom Metazoa; phylum Chordata; class Actinopteri; order Beloniformes; family Exocoetidae; genus Hirundichthys; species Hirundichthys speculiger. Next base: position 349,528 of record JAGFBZ010002829.1, read on the forward strand.
GGCTGTTTCTAACTCAGATCTTCAAGTGTGGAGTTTCAGGTATGTGGACAGTTCAGCTCTTCCACCAGTGATCCGGTTTTCAGTCCCGGAGGATCACCATGTCTGTCTACCATGTGTTGGATCAGTCGGCTCAGATGTAGTCTGGACTCTTCGGGACAGCAGAGTCCTGGTTACCCAACAGGGAGGATACCAGACCAACCTGAACCGCCGACACTACTTTCTACTGATAGATGGCAGCCTCTGTCTACATGAGCTCGATGACTCAGAGAGTGGAGAATATCGATGTAACCAACAGCTGGTGGCCGAACTGCAGGTTCTCACAGGTATGCTGCATCATGGGAGACTGGGACACAGTGATGAGCAACACTATTACAACCAGAGTAACTACAAATATCTCATAATATCTAAGTTGTTCCATCGTTCTTAACATTGCAGCCTCACAATGAAGCCTCAAAAGTAGGATTTTAACAATGAACATTGCATAAAATATAGAGGACTGTATGTAGTCTACTGTGTTTTATGCACCATAAAAGGGAATATGTTGTAGTCAGGAAGAAGGCAACAGTCATTTCTCAGTCTGACTTCACTTGTGTTCCTGTGAACTTGTGAAATGTCATCAGTGACAGCTCAGTGACAGCTCAAGTTCTGTCCTGGCTGCCAAGCAAACTGGCAGAAGAGACAAATGCACAAATATACACAGAGGGGCTGAGGACAAGCAGATGGCACAAATGAGACAGGTGGCAATAATCAAGGAAGACAAGGTCGGTGAAGACGACCAAGGACGAAAGGGAAGACCAGTCGCAGAGAAAACCAAGAGTAAAAACAACAAAACACCATGATAACCTTTTCCCTTGCAGCCTTTTTCTTTATTCTTTATTGCATTTTATTGCTTTACTGCATGACAGAGAAGTACTGATTAATAGAAAAGGTTAAAAACTAAAATAAAACCTGCAGTGCTTTAACTGCAGTCTGGCATCACCTCAGTGCATAAAGCCCAAGTCACAGTTGGAGTTGTACAAGCTTAAGGCTTTCACACAGCTCTGGATGACAAACGGTCATATTTTTGTGATTGTTAAAGTGAAAGATGTGAACTACATGAAACTGTATTATGAGAGGAGGAAGCCATGTGTAACTTCTGCTCAGACTCACTATTAAATTCTCTGGTCACAAACTCACCTCAGACGGAAAGTAAGACAGTGCGTTTCCAAATGAGCTCTCCATTCCAAAGATGAGGAAAAACTATCGTGATGCTACGGAGGTGCATCAGTGGCATGGGAGAAATATGTGTGAGGTACCATTGATATGGAGGCATACATTGAAATTTAGGAGATGCACGTGCTAGCATCAATAAGATGTGTTTTCACGAGAGTGCCATGGTTATTTCCACTGGACAATGCCAGACTTCATTCTGTATGACTTACAACAGCATGGCTTCATAAACATAGGGCACACATGAGTCGACTAACAAAGTATTGTATCACATTTGGAAAGGAATGCAAATTTGCAATCCATGCAATAGGAGTAAATATGAACTGTTACCAGTCTTGACAGAAATAAACTGAAACCATTTTCCAAGGAAGTAAACGGTTATATGAGAGATCTAGAGGAATGAAAAAGAGGATGTTCAGGGCAAGGCAAAAAAAAAAAAAAGTGGAGGAAAAGAAGTTGCAAAAGATGCAATCTGTTGTGTTCATTAGTAAAGGTATTTACTTTATAAACTGACATTACTCAAATTTTGCATTCTGAATAGAGTTGCAATTAATTGGATTACGAATTGGATCAAAAATTGGACTGAACTAAATCATGAATTGGACTATGTATGAATTGCAGTGAATTGGAATTCAGTTTGGGCTTTTAATTGGATTAATTGGAACTTATAATGTTTCCTGTGTAAAGTACGTTGATAATAATAATTTTTTTATTTAGAGGCTCCTTTAACGACACTCAAAGTCAACCGTAGAAAGATCAATAAAGTAATTAGTAAAAACATGCTAGCTGAAAAACATAAATGCAGTACAACACAAAAAGTGTAATAGTGAGATTAGTCCTATGATAAATCAGTCCGTGGATATGCTTGTCTAAAGAGGTGAGTTTTAAGGCGTAATTTGAATATGGTGAGGGTCCGAGTGTTGAATGTCCATTGGCAGTGCGTTCCAGAGGCGGGGGGCCGAGCGGCTGAAGGCCCTCGACCCCATGGTGGACAGGAAAGCAGGTGGGATGGAGAGTTGAATAAAGGAGGAGGACCTGAGAGTGTGGGTGGGTATTTTGATGTGTAGGAGCTCAGCAATATAGTGGAGAGCAGGGTTATTAATAGCGTTGAAGGTGAGGAGGAGGATTTTAGAGATCATACGGAATTTGATTGGAAGCCAATGGAGCTGCTGTAGGACTGAGATGCCGGGAGCTGCCGCTACACAAGTAAAAGCAAACCGAAAAAAGTTCAGTGCTCAAATGCCAACGTGTTGCTGAGGAGCTTTATGTTTGCAATAGCCTACAACGTCTACAGTTACACTAAAAAGTAAAACAAGCAAAGAATGCTGTTTTTTCCAAAGAAGAAACTCGCAACAGTTAAGCTACCCAAGTACGACGGAACATGTAATGTAAGATGTTAGCACTCACACTCATCAGGGACTTGCAGATCTGTGCCTTCCCAGTCTTCTCCATGTTAGTGGATTCCTCCAGTTATTCCAGGCGAAGCAGACAGGATCACCACTTGTGTAGCCATCATTGCTAATCTTTTCCTTGTCAAAATTACCTGAACATTGCTTGGAATTTCATGCAAGGTTCATCACATTCACATGCTTCCCCATTTTGTCCATCCTCTCGCACTGAATCAGTACCGTTACAACTTTCCTGCCCGTAAAGATCTTCCAGCTCCTTCACGCACCTCACATCAGCCATGAAGTGATAGATGTGTAGCTTCTTTGCTTTGGATCTATGTGATTTACTCTCCACAGCATTGCAGTAGTACACCATGGCTGTTTAAAGGTAGAAAATGAATGACTTGTATCACTTGTTGTGGCTTGTTGCTTTAGGTACGAGAAATGGTCTGTAAAAAGCCTCAAATTCAATGGGTTCCTGCCTCCTAGGGGATTAAAAACATCCCCATTTTGAGATACTCGGGTAGCATTAGGGTATTTACCTTCCTCTGCCCTCTTTACTGTCTCACTGTCCACTTTTGAATAAAGGCCATACGTTAGAGAAATGAAAAAAAAAAAAAAACTTACTCTGTCAATATTCCAAATACTCCACCAGTTAATCATGTCTGGCATATACTAACAATTTCTTTGTTTATTTGCCCACAGGCCAGTACTACACAGTGCCTGCAGGTCGAACGCTGCTGCTTCCTTGCAGAGGCTCATTTAAACCCAAACAGAGGTGGTACCTACAGAGAGTGGGAGAGAGGCGGGAGGTCATCTTTACCCGTTTCAGAAATGGTACGGAGAAACCAGAGAAGGATGAGAGCCGGCTCAGTTACAACAACGATGCGCTGCAGATCCAGAACCTGCAGCCAGAAGATGCTGGGGAGTATCTATGCAATGGAGTACTGCAGGCCAGAGTCACCGTCCTTTCAGGTAATTACTGTGACACTTTAGGCTTTAGGACTCAAGGTAACAACATAGATAACAACATAGTTATGCTGTTATCTTCTTTTAAGAATACAAAAACCTAAGAATTGGAAATCAAAATTATTTCAGTCAAAAACACTGGTATATAATTGCTGATCATTCTGACCAGTTGTATAATAATTGTATTTTTTGTTGTCTATTTGTATTTGTTCTGACTTAAAATATTCCATAAACATTATCTAGAGTGTGTGTAACCTTTTAAAACTATAAAGACAATAACCTTTTTTTTTTAGGTCGTATTTACAGTTACAGGTCAAGTAGGATATATAATACTGGACACTTGCAGATTTTATTACATTTTTACCTATTTTACCTATTATTACATTTTGAGTCAAAATCATGACAAGGTTTTAGTAAGTTTCCTGACCCTCAACTGGAAAAAATATGACTGACTGTTTACTGTTTTTTAAACTAAATGTTTGACCATGAAGTCATACAGAAGAGTGAGCTTGTATTATAGTCTTTAACAATGTCATGATTTTTTCTAAATCTGGAATTGAAAAATGTTTTATGTAGCAGATCGCCCAGAGCCTACAAACAGTCTGTCATCCACCAGCACAACTCCAGTGTCTGCTGAAATGAAGACAGGTATTTTCTCTTCATCATTTACCATATATTCTGTTCAAAAAGGACATCGCAGTTGAAGAATATAGGACCAAAACTTGTGATTTTTAGCATTTTGCTTTAGTTTCAAAACTTGTAGATCAGATGTTACCATTTTACTTTATTTTTTTTTTATTTTGTGGAATTGAGTGTATATAATATTTATATCCCCTCGCTTGTAAATCACTTTTTAGTGTTGAAACAATGTCTTTACACAGACTTTTGATTACTACTTGCATGAGCCACAGTGGCTCTGAAATAATTGAATATCCATGGAAACAGACAGCATTTAGAAAGGACTTTTAAAAAATGATTTTAGTTGTGTAATTTTTAATTTTCTATCATTAAAGCACAATGAGGATACTCTTAAAGTCACAGTATGTAACAATATCACTCCAGACCAAGTGAGGGCAGCATATCACGAGTGAAGCCTGCTTGTGTCATAACTGTATGTTAACATATAACATTTGTGATAGCTGCACAAAGAGAACTGGACAAACCCTCTGTGATGTTACCTGGCGGTTTCTAGAAATTAATTTTCAAACCCAGTTTTCAGACCAATGGAAGACAGGGAGAGATGACTCCACCCAAACCTGGTAAATCCAAAAAAGGACTAATAGGCAGAACAAGCAACTCTGGTTGGCAGATGGAATTTGTCCACTTTAAATAAATTACCACAAGCTTCCTAAGGTAGTTTAGCTTAGCTCATGCTAATCTATGATGCTGACTAACTTTATTTTATCTCACATGACCTTACATTCGTTCTGATTGCATCTGAATCAGGGTTATAATAGTTTTGGATTTTCCATTGGTTTTAGTTTCTATTTAATTTTTAGTTTAGTTTTTCCAAATTCAGTTAGTTTTAATTCGTTTTTAGGGCAGTTTTGCTAGTTTTATTCAGTTTTGTTTTGAAATACTTAGTTTTAGTTTTTATTAGTTTCAGTGTTAGTTTTAGTTTTATTTTGTAAATTAGGGTTGTAATTTTGGTTCGAGTGAAGCACTGAACTTTTTGAAGGCTATCGAATCACATAGTTGTGTGTTACATTCTGGTCTCAATAAAGATATTTATCAATGCGTCTTCCCGCTTGTGGTGTTCCTGCGTATTTACTGACCAGCAGCTATTTGGTCGCCGGTGGAAACAGTCCATTCTAGTTGCAGTTTTCTCGCGGTCCTTCCCAGCGCTGACTGGCCTGCAGCTGCAGCTTCTCTTTCCAGGGGGCTAGCTTAGGCTAGCTTATCCAGGTAGTCTTGGTTAGCCTTCTGGTGCAAGCTTTTCAAATGGACTTTCAGATTCATGGGTTTTTTTCCCCTTGAGAAGTATTCCACACATTGTATCACCTGCTTCTACAACAAGGCACTTGATTTTTATCGTTAACACAGTCATAGTCAAAGAAATCCCAAATAGGACTGTACCGCTTTCTCCCAACTTTTGCCGCAGCCATCATTGCTGATAACTTCTTTTTTTTTTTTTTTTTTTTTTTTGCAGTTGTTGTTGTACGGCAGAGCGAAGTTAATAGATTTCAAACGTTTATGAAGAAAAAAAATTGCAAACATGAAAATGAAGGACGTTCTTGACATTATTATAGGTAATTTTAGTTCGTTTTATAAACACATAATACAGTTTCAGTTAGTTATCGTTTTTAAAAAAAAATCTCATTTTTATTTTATTTCAGTTAATGAAAATGTTTTTTCAATTCTAGTTTTTGTTATTTCGTTCGTTTTCGTTAAAGATAATAACCTTGATCTGTATGTTAAGTTGAGGAGCTGCACATTTCGGCAGATTCAGATTTTGTCAATTTACCAAATCGGATGTAGCCCTTCGGTCAGCCCTTCACATAAGATATAACAAAGTACATTGCTAGTACAACTTTAGTGGGACAAAATGGTATTACAAGGTTTGCCTGACTTTCCTCATTGGTCAGAACAGTATTTTGAGTAGCTCTTTCATCAGAACATTAGATGTATATGCTCAACATGGCATCAAAATGGGTCTCTTCTAATGCACTAATATTGATTTGGTTGATTTTTAAATATGGTTTTAAATCTTACATATAGTAGCTTTGAATATATATTGGAAAAACAGTTTGAACATGTGTTTTTTTATGCTGTCCCTGCTTTTGTTTATGAGATGGGGTTGAAAAGAAAAACAAGACAAAGAAGAGAACTGAGAATGGTTGGTCAGCCAACACCCTCTATCATTCACAAATCAAACCTCGAGCTTTTTGACAGATGTTTACATGTTTGTTAAGCTGATGTCATCTCTACTGTCATCTCGCTTAGCTCTGCTGCTGGTCGCTGTTGTTGGTATGGGGTTATTGATCATCCTCACGGCTGCTGTTTGTGTTTTGCTGAGCTGCATGAAGTGCAAGAGTAAAAAGAAGAAATATGGATGTGCAGGTAAAGAACCTCAAAAGGCTGCAGTATTAATTAAGTTATTCTTACTTTTACCTCATTTCTAATGAAAATTATGTAAAAGTGTCTGTTTTCAGATGTTTGGATCTGGCATGTTATTTGAAACATTGTGTGTGTGTGTGTGTGGATCTTGTGAAGTTAAATCAGCAGGTTCGTGGAGTTTTCATGAAAACTCCGACAGAGTTCAGACAACTCTTTAGAGAGCATTCTGTATCCCCTGGTTCCCTTAAAAGCATCTTTTCAAAGCTGGAGAAGCATATTTGCTGATGATGGAACCCTCTTTGTTGTTAGTGTCAACTCTCAACTGTTTTCTCAGCAACGCAGAGACAGGACAGCACAGAGCTGCAGCTGTGGAGGACGTCCAGTGCACAACTAACCCCGACTGGTAAAGCCATCAAATAACATCTTGCAGTCGGGGATGGGCAAAAATATATCACAATACATTACAAAAGCAAAATGCACAATAAACATCTAAAATAAGGTAAAATAATAGTAATAATAATAATAGTAATAAAACAGCAGTTTCTACATGTATAAAAATAAAACATTGTATTTTGAAAATACTTTCCCAAGGGAGTTTTATTCTGACTTGATGAAGTAAATAATGTTCCAGAGCAAGGCAGCAAGGTGGTTCGGTGGTTACTATTATTGCCTCACCGACAGTTCCTGGTTCAAATTCCAACTGACGCTTCTCTGTATTCCCCCTGCCCTGATTAGTCTAAATAGACTCTAGGAATGTCTGTGAATCTATTATAGACTGATGACCTGTCTAAAATATACCCCAATTTTTGCCCAAAGACAGCTGCAATACTCTTTTACTTGGAAATAAATTGTAAGCTAGCATACAACCAAAGTCAGTGGTCTAGGTTGAGAGAGACTTTTCAAAAATCTCAACTACACCCTCTTACGGTAACCCCAGCACATTCCTTCTGTGTGTTTAATATGTTAAACTATATAAACAATATTAATATGGCCTACTGGTGACCTGTCCAGGGTGTACCCCAGCCTTTTGCCCGTAGATGGCTGGGACAGGATCCAGCAGATCCCCGTGACCCTTTGGAGGATGAAACGCGTATAGATAATGGATGGATGGATAATATGGCCTAAACTACATGTTTTTGAGGTGGAAAGAAACCAGAGTACATGGGGAAAACCCATACAGACACAGAGAAAACATACAAACACTACATAGAAAACCCATCTGAACTGAGATCCAAATGTACCTTCTTGCTGTGAAGTGTCAGTGCTAACCACTGCACTACTGTGCTGCCCGTCATCAGCAATACAGGAGAAGAACTGGAGCAGCAGCTGCAGTAGGAACCATCAACACAATGGTAGGACCTGCAGAAAGAGAGGAGTCAGAGACTCTTGAAGATAGACAGTGTTAATGCTATTAAATGATCCAGGGCAGTCTTAAACTGAGATCAAAGAGACAGGGTGAAGATGGATAACGGGAGTCCCCCAAGTAGCCTGAGCCTATAGGAGCATAACTAAGATATTGTCTAAGAGACTACAGAGTTAAAGGTTTTATTAAAAAGGCTGATCTTAAGCCTAACGTTAAAAGCAGAGATGGAATCTGCCTCCCGGACCGAGGCCTGAAGTTGATTCCATAATAGAGGAGCCTTAAAGCTAAAGGCTCTGCCACCTTCAAACCTACAGACTCTTGGAACAGCAAGTAAACCTGCATTTAGGGAGTGTTCTACTAGGACCGTATGGGACGATGAGCTGATGTTAAAATAACTATGAAACAATATGTAATTTGCATCAAAATTCGATTTTTTTGAGTAAAAATTATGATTGGGCTTCTATAACATACAAAAACTTGACAGAACATATGACAAATGTTCCAGCTGTTTATTGAGTTAATGAAAAACTGGCCTCGTAATATCCTCACTTGAGCACTGGAACAATTTTCTTCAGAGACTTAATGCATCATTTTTTTGTTCTGCCATGTCATCTCATAGACATCTCAAAAATAGTTTTAGTATTTAAAAAACACCTAAAAATGTTTTGGTTAAGTTTGGTTAAATCTAAATACATATATCATAAGTATTGCCTATCCCTGCTTGGAATCCTCAGAAATACTTTGAAGGAAAATAATACATATTATTGATTGTTTATCCACAGAGCGGAGCGATGCTGAGAGTTCTTTCCTCCTGGAGGAATCGATCCACTACGCCTCTCTGGGACGGCAGAACTGGAGAAGGAGACCCAGCTGGTCTCCACCACCTACAGACCACCACAGCGTGATCTATTCCTCCGTCATCTCCAGGCCTGCAGCTGTAAACACAGTTTACTGAGAAAAATTCATTTCTGTTTGCTTTCAAGTCTTTTTAACTCCCATATATGATGCTTGTTGTCATAAACTTTGAATTATGACTGTGCTTTTTCCAGGCACGGTTCTCCACATGTACAAAACATAAGTGTCGTAGGTTAGAGGTAAAGTTTGTGACTTTGCTGTGAGATGGAATTGTTAATCGTTGATAGTGCATTGTTTTTGTGAAAGTATGGTTATTGCAGTTTGGACCTATAGTCCTGAAGTCTTTATGTTAATGGCATTTCATTTCCAATATTTAATAAAAACTGTTTGTGGTTCGCTGTGAAAAAAATCTAAAATTGGTGAAATTGAGCAACAGCTTAGTTTTGTCATGTGTTATGAGTTTGCAAATAAAAATAAGCACTCATAAATGATAACTGTGTGAGTTTATTACAAAAAAAAAAACATGGGTTTAAAACAGTGGATGCTACATTTCTACATAAGCATTATATACAAACACTTTTTCAACCATCGTGTGGACTCAGTCTACATGATTTACATTCTACATTCATGTGCTAGTTTCAAGCCACTCTCTGACCACATGGGGGCATATTGATCTGCTGTATTGACTAGAGTCCCAGTGACCACTGAGGACCAGGGACAGTCTTGTAATACCAATTTTGTTCCAGCAGAGGTGCACTTCGGTGTGTCTCACGCTACAGATGGACACATGAACTTTCTTCTGACATGCTGCACCCCCATGTCCACAAGGGGTATAGCTAAATAGAGTGGCTTAAAAGCTAGATGCAAAGTGAAGCACATATTTTAACATTTAAAAAAAGAATGGAACAGCTTAAATCTATTAAAATCAAAATATCTTATTTACAGAGGAACTAGGGATTTTTTTCCCCAAATAGGGTTGCATCATTTCTTATGTTAAATGTTCTCATATTTCTTTCCACATGAAGATTTTCATAAAAGTGACTAGTTAACTGTAGCATGAACATCAACATCTAGCTTACACGTGAAAGAGCTGATTAACCTAAACTTAACTGTTTGGTCAAAACTCTGTCATCATACAAATGTATGCCCTGAAATTCTAACCAACTAGGGTGGAATTAGAATGTTAAAAGCAATATAATTTGATAATAAATCAAATATCTTCTGAAATTTCAAGACCTTTTAGAACTTTTGGCTATCAGCTTTTATTTTGGCATTTAATAACTTTTATTTAGGTAGTTAAAGAATAGTATTTAACATGCTGATCTTCACATTTTATATGTTTTATATGTTATTTTTATCCAGATAAATTTGGCAATGAACTAGAAATGCATTGTTTTCCAGACTATACTGGAATATTACCCTCTACATGCAGTAAAAGGAATATCCCATTTACTATACATATAGATATATATATATATATATATATATATATATATATATATCTATATATATATATATATATATATATATATATATATACATATACATACATATGATATATATATATACATATATATATATATATAGATATCTCTATCTATATAGAGATATATATCTAGTATATCTATATATATATATATATATCTATACAAACATATATATATATATATATATATATATATATATATATATATATATAGTCATGGAAAAAATTATTAGACCACCCTTGTTTTCTTCAGTTTCTTGTTCATTTTAATGCCTGGTACAAATAAAGGTACATTTGTTTGGACAAAAACATACGATAACCACAAAGATTGCTCATAAGAGTTTTATTTAAGAGCTGATATCTTACCATTTTCCATGGTTTTCTTGATTATAACCTAAATCACTTAAGTTTTTACATCAATAGCTATGGCGTTGTTACTGCCAAAAACACTGCTTTTATGCATTCAGTGTTTTCTTTTCTGTCTGTTTTAGTCACATGATGACGTTTAGTGGTACCAGGTACTAAAATGAACAAGAAAGTGAAGAAAAAATGGTGGTCTAATAATTTTTTCCATGACTGTATATATATACACATACATATACATACATAGATAGATATGTATATATTAGATATATACATATATATAGATATACATATATATATATATATATATATATATATATATATATATATATATATATATATATATATATATATATATATATATATATATATATATATATATATATATATCCTAAATCAGGGGTGTCAAAAAAATCCTAAATCCTTAATCAGGGGTGTCAAACTCTAGTCCTCGAGGGCCGCTGTCCTGCATATCTTAGATATGCCCTCAAGGACTGGATTTTGACACCCCTGTCCTAAATTATGCCATGCAATGTACTTTCACACCAAAGACTCTCTCATCAAAAGAAACCTGAAAAAAAGGAAAGATTCTTTTAAAGAAACATTTCTTAAAAGGAACTGTCTCAGAAACTAAGATAAACATTAGTCAAAGGGTTGAGTTGGTCAGCAGACAGGAAAAAAAAAGATCATCTGTGGTCTTGTGATCTATTCATCACCGTTGAGTATGTGACAAGCTGTTCCTCCTGTGTGATCCCACGCCTGGCAGAGGGCCGAGGCTGGTGTGAATGCTTCACACTGCAATAATGAAGCGATTCTTTCTGCAGAGACGGGAAATTAGCAGGTCACTCTGGTGCACCACAAGAAGGAACTTATTGACAACAGACTTGTTTTTCTTCAACACACACACGCAGAAAAAGAGCACCACATGGCTGTCTACTCACCTGTGTGACCCTCAGTCTGGCGTTCCACTTCACTGAATGACAGCAGCAAACAGCTGGTTTACCTGAGGACAAAGTAGAGGGGATGTGATGTGACAGATGACATGAGGTGTAAATATATATCTAACTTGAAGAAGCTGGAGTCTGTCAGCTGAGTGAGGAGTTTCAAAAATTGGAATCAGTGCAGAAAAATAATGACCCTCTGTAAGAAAAAAACCCATTACTTTAAGACTTCAGGATTTCCTGAGGTGACAGTATTGGAACGACAATGCCAATTTCTTTGGTTTTGTTGTTCACGAAATACATTTGATCAAGAGATTGATATGAAACAAGAAATCAGAATATCAGCTGTTATTTCCTGGTATTTATATTTCAGTATGTTAAACAACTCAGGACATATCACCATTTGTATTGGACCGCAGCATTTAAAGAGGAGGATAAGTAAAGGAACATTTAATCTTCAAGTCAATAACATTAATAGTTGGTGGTATAACCCTTGCTTGCAGTAAATGCCCCAAGCCTGCAACTCATCGACATCACCAAACCGTTTCATTCTTCATTTGTGATGCTCCTCCAGGATTTCAGTTCTTGTTTGTTTTGGGGTGTTTTTCCCTTCTTTTTCCCTTTTCAGGAGGTGAAATGCATGTTCTGTTGGGTTAAGGTCAGGTGATTGACTTGGCTGGTCTAAAACTTCCCATGTTTTCTCCCTGATGAAGTCCTTTGATTTGTTGGCACTGTGCTTTGGGTCATTGTCCTCCTGCATGACAAACCTCCTCCCGATTAGTTTGGATGCATCTCCGCATAAATGGACAGACAAAATGTTTCTGTAGACTTCAGAATTCATTCTGCGGCTATTCAGTAACATCACTTACATCATCGATAAATATTAATGAATTCATTCTGCCGCTACCATCATCAGTTACATCATCGATAAATATTAATGAACTCATTCTGCAGCTACCATCATCAGTAACATCGTCAATAAATACTAAAGAGCCTGTTCCAGAAGCAGTCATGACATTTCCTCCACCATGCTTTACAGACTAGCTTGTTTGCTTTAGATCATTAGCTATTCCTTTCTTTCTCAACACTTTGGCCTTTCCATCACTTTGGTACAGCTCTTGGTCTCATCAGTCCATAAGATTGTGTTCCAGAACTCTTGCAGCTCATCTCTCAACTTATTTGTAAATTCCAATCTGGCCTTTGGATTCTTACTACTGATGAGAGGTTTGCATCTTGTGGTCTCTGTATTTCTGCTCTCTGAGTCTTCCTCCAACAGTGCATTGTGATTCCTTCACCCCTGCACTGTGGAGGTCATTGGTGATGGTCGTTGCCGTTGTTGTCACAGCTCCCACTATTTTTCTGTCATCAACTTCTGACGTTTTCCTTGGCCAACCTGTTCGACGTTCGTTGCTCAGTCCACCAGTCGTTTCTTTCTTCTTCAGAACGTTCTTAATTGCCCTGCTTGCTAGGCCCAATGTTTGTCCAATAGCTCTGATGGATTTTCCTTCTTTTCTCAGCCTCAAAATGGCTCGTTTTTCTCCCATAGACAACTCTCTGGTCTTCATGTCGGTTCACCATCTTTAACAAGAAATTGAGTCTTTGCAGGTTTAAGCCAAGGCTAAAAATTTAGACTAGTCATGCAGGGGTATTAAATGTTTGAAAAATTAACCTAAAAGGCGATACCTGGACAACAAGACATATCTGTCAGTCATGTTTCAATAGTTTTGCTCACTTGAATAATGAGTGGTTTCAAACAAAGGGTGGTATGTCCAGAGTTGTTTAACACATCTAGATGTAAATACCAGAAAATAAAAGCTGAAATTCTGAACTTTGGCTCATAATGCCTTTTGTGAACAACAAAAACAAAGAAATTGGCCTTATTGTTCCATTTCTTTTGGAGGGGACTGTAAGTTATCCTGAAATAAGAAAAAATGCTTAGAATTAATTTAAGAATCACAGAGTTTAGGATGTAATTTAGAATCATGAAGTACATCCACACTTATAAAGTTAATTAAAAAGTGTAAATTACCAAGTTATACAAGCCCAAACACACACCCAGTTCTCATTCCAGGCCAGGGTTTCACTTACAGGAAATAACTGGCTTTATGTGAAAGTGAAAGCATAAAAGTGAAACTAAGGCAGTTGTTTGTGACACAGCAGCAGACAAACTCAGCTCTGTTTTTCCCACTTTTTTCAAGGAAAACTCCAACTCTGGAAAGAAGACAGTAAAGACAGTTGCTTCTCAAGAGGAAGATTACTGTGAGTGGCTTTTTCTTGCACTGCCTCTCAGCAGCATGCCAGACTCTAATCTGTGTCTCGAGGCCCTGTCGGCTCTCTCTGGCTGCAATGTTGTGTCGACCAGTGGAGCCTCTCAGCTGTCGCCGCAGGACTTTATCAACATTGTGGCCCTCCGGGAGTTTTACAAGCAGGAGGGATTAACACAGCTGGAGTACCCAAGCATAGGATCCATATCCCTGCAGGACATGGACAACTTAGACAGCAAGGACATGTACAGCTCCCCACCAGCGCTGCCTGCGGGACCTGAAACGGCCCCTGTAACCACTGTGAAGATCAATCTTGAGGAGTTTTTCCATCCTGCATATGACTATGACTTCACCCACATTAAGGTGAGCAGACATTTAGACTTGTTTATTTGGTTAAAGCCCCAGTCATGTGACACGGGCATGAGACAACAGATAGCACAGCTATGATGTCACACTGCTGCTTAAATGCTCAAAAAGATAATACATGAATAAATGGAAGTAGGAAACAAAAGAGACATAAATGTATATGAGTGAGATAAACAACTAAAAAAAACTATGTGAGAAGCGAATGCACAGTTAAATGAACTATGTTGGAGTGTGACTAAGTGGATGGGAGTGGCTTTTATGCTAACGTTATGAAGTTTGAAAAAAAACAAATACAGAATCAAAGATTAAGTTAAGGGACTAAAATTATTTTTTTAAAAATTACGACTATGCAAAATAACATTATGCTCACCATCAGAAAAGATTTTTTTTTTAACTAAAGTTTTCTGAAGTCCCCCAGTTTTGACTGTTAACCCTTTACTGACTTCCAGGATGGGAATACAACATTCCTGCGTGGTAACGAGTCATATTTTCGCCCCTGCGGATGGAACCGGGTCGCCCTAAGAGTCATTCAGAAGTACGAAGACGGGGACGAATGGCTCGGGATGGGTAAGGACGCCTGGCCCGTCTCCTACCACGGACACAACATGGACGGGTCCCTCATCCTCACCCATCAAGGAAACCCGGAAGACGAGCCAAAGTTTCTGGAGGCCAGCGCCATGTCTCTGGTCAGGGAGGAGACAAGAGGCAAGGGGGTGTACTCCACACCAGACATCAAGATGGCAGAGAAATACTGCAAGACCTTTAAGTCGAAAGTGGATGGGAAGACGTATAAAGTGGTTCTCCAGAACCGCATCAACCCGAAGAAAAGGGTGAAGTGCCAGAGAGAAGATGTGTGGTTGGTGTACATCCCTGACGACAGCAGTGAAGTCCAGAAGAGGGTCCATTGTCCAGGAATCCATCCGTCCCTATGGGCTGCTGCTGAAGCAGGTGTGAGGCAAACACCCAGGATACCACATTTCCAAGGACACCACCATCAACAACAATAACAACATCAAAATCACAAAATATGTTCACGCCTTTGTCCTGGAATAATATACAACATCTTTGTGAGGAAAGCCAGTAATCTACAGCTGACAGAAATACCTGTTATACTGACTAATCAAATATAAAGTTCCCTTGTCAAATTTTACTGCTGCTAAATTTGATTTGATTGGGAGGTTGCAGTTGAAATTCAGAATTGTGGACATTGTCTCCTGACCTACTGTACTTTCACATGGAAGCCTATTTCTATTTAGAATCCTGACAATCTGACTGCACCACTGACAGGCGAGTGGAAAGCAAAAGCTACAGAACAACAAGGAGTCTGAGGTGAACCCCTTATTGTCTAAGTTGATTTATGCTGCCATCTAGTGCACATTCCTATCTCATTTTAAAAGGGTGGTGATCTAACTTTTTTTTTCTTAATGCAAACGCTGGTGAATGATCAAACAGAGCTGCTATGAGATGTGATGTGAGTTGTTTGGTTTTCTTTAAAGCAGCATTGCTTAAAGCACTGTTAATTTCTGCAGCTGGCACATCTGTGATTTCAGTTCTTTTGTGCAAGTTGATTTAAGTCTTTGCAGGGCAGAACTGTTGCAGAATCAGTTGTCCCTGTACGTGTCGGGTCTGTGACCAGGTGCGTAGAAAATAAAGTAAATTCTTTGACTGAGCTCGTCATTATGTTATTCTACAGTTTATGTTGATCACCATCATCATGTTTGGCAGATAGCACATTTCTCTCTCAGACAGAAAAAAAATACCAGATCAGAGTTCATTTGCTTTGAACTAGGGAAATGATATGAAAAATTTGATATCTTAAATATAGTGACCAAATTATCATGGTTTACGATATTATCGCGGTATTCTTAATTGCCGTACAAATGTACAAAAGACACATACATTGAAATAATTTCACAAAATCTTGTGATTTCTTTTGTAATACTAAAACATAAGAGGCCAAAATCTTATCAAAATGAAACTTTCACATTAAAAGGGCAAACAACTGGCACTGAAAGAGATTTTATTTTACATGAACAAAATAAATGACAGGAACAAAGCTTGTTTGTCAGGTGCAAGTTTAAATGAACACTTTAACAACCACAGTTGGTCAAAATATGCAAACAATTATCAGGAACAAAAAATTATAGCCAGTAGATTTGAAGTGTTACTGCCTTTCGCAGCAACTTTTTCTTGCAGACATGATAACTGTCCTCCACCAGTTGTCTCTGCATTTAAAAAATAAATAAATAAATGGATAAAAATATGCCCAGACCTTGGATTCTGTCCTTTAAGTGGGTTGGTAAACGTCCTGCGTGCTATCAACACATTCTGCCACGCTAACGTAACGATGCCGATGTTACAAGCTACATATTCACGCGAGACACAGTCATGAGTCGCTCGCGAGACTTGAACGAGGCTGATATTATATATCCTGGTAATCGACTGCGATAATGAGATTAAGTCAAAAATAAAAGTTATCGTTATCTCGTAAAATTTCACAGCGCTTTACCGTAACCGCTCCATCCCTACTTTTTACCTGCTTCTGTCTCTGTCTCTTTGTCTTTATGGAAGTAGCAATTTAGTTTTGGGTGAATGTTGTAATTCCTGTAGGACACCAACAGATAGTAGTAAACGTATGAAGACAGAGGAAATAAGTATCATTTAACAAGGGTAAAGGAAAAAGTCAGAATTTTTACTCAGTCAGGCATGTTTCAATATCTCCTTAATGATCCCATTAACAAATATGGGTTTCATTGATTTTGTTCCTTACCTGTGCACAGGTAGAGTCCAACCAGAACAACAAAGCAGATGGAGAGTAAAGACAGTAAGAGACAGATCCCTACACCCCAACATGGCTCCCCCTGTCTGTCTCCTGTAGCACCACCAGCTCCTGGAAACAAGAAAATACCGACATAACAGCAGCTCAAAGATTGCTTACTTATTAGTTGAACCTCTTTTCAGAGGTCAAAGTCCACATTGCCCCCATTAGTAGAAAAAAAAAAAAGCTGCAACTGGGAAAAAGGAGACTACTTTAGAAATAGTTTCAGTCTGCATTCTTCGTTTTCTGAACCGGGGATGTAATGCAAATGGAAAATTACTGTTTGAGTTACATCTGAATCATTTTTATATGAAGGATCCGCTCTCTTATCACAGAAATGTTATGTTCAGGCTGTGCTTATACATCTGCAAGTGCTCAAATTATTATTCTTTTTTTAAGCACCATTTATTTACAAAGTAAATTACTTTATTTGCAAAGTAAATAAAAGGTCTAAAGTTGATATCAGGTATCGAGTTGGCATTGTTTTACTGGAGCTACTGATATAAAGTCTAAAGAGATCTCAGTTTAAGTGAAGGAGGTCATCATCAGACTGAAAAAACAACATAAAGCCATAAAAGAGAAGCAAAAACATTGGGTTAGGCCAAATTTGGTACATTCTTAAAAAGAAAGCATGCACTAGAGTGTACAACAACATCATAAGGCTGATTTCCTTCATGAAGATAAACCGCGTCACAGCATCAGCAGAAGTCAAGAGTACTCTGGAGAAGGTCGGCTTATCGTTGTCAAAATCTACAATCAAGAGACCTCTTCATGAATGTAAAAACAGAGAGTTAACAGCGAGGCTCAAACCACTGGTAACATTCAAGGACAGGACAACCAGATTAGACTTTTTCAGAAACACTTCAAGAAAAAAACCTGTTTTGAAGGCAGAGAAATATAAGATTAAATGACTAAATAAGTCCTCAGATTGCAACCTACTAGAGCATAGTTCCACAGTTCCTGAAGACAAAACTGAAGTTGGAAACGTCCACTAACAAGGTGATTGCAGTGAAGGACCAGCAAAGCATCTTCATGCAGGAAACCTAAAATTTGGTGACGTCCATAAGCTCCAGCCTTCAGTCACTGACTCCATTCATTGTAATGTATTATCTCTCTAAGAGGTCTGATCAGTACTGATTCAATATAGATTCAAGACAACCACATTCCTGTTCTCTCTGTTTGGAGTTTTAAGAGAGTGAAAATGAATATGGATATAAAACTCTGAATAAATAAAAAGACTTTGGGTGCCTAAGCCTTTTGCACAGAACTGCACACTTTACTGCAGCTACAATTAGCAATTGCAATATGACATAATGTTTTTTTTCTAATTAATACAAAAGTCAATAAAAGTAACCTGTAACAAATGATCCCTTTCTGTAGCAATAGGAATAGAAATTGTAGAATGATTTTATTAATTAGTTACACTCATCATTACTGATAAAAGTACTAAATAAATAAGTAGTTTAACAGCGCTTCAAGTGATATATCTAAATGTATTTTTTAGGGACAAATACTTGCGATTGAATATTTGCATTTAATCTGTTTAATTTCACCTTTGAAAATATTCATTGTTAAAACTGATATTACACACAAAAGAAAAAACTAATTCTTACCCTTCACTGTCAGCTGAATCCCGCTGTTAGCATGCATCTGACCTTTATTCCACACAACACAGAAATAATCCCCGGCGTCCTGCTCCTCCACCCCCACGATCTCCAGACTGACCCAGCCGCTCTCCGGGTCACCTGACCAGCTGAAGCGGTCGTTGTTTTCTGCGTGAAAATGTTCAGTGCCTCCCCCTTGTAATTTAGACAGTGTAACTGTGAGCAGAGGCAGCAGCTGGCCTGAGCGGAGCAGGTACCAAGTGATCATCGTGCTGGATGTCAGGTTGCAGGTCAGAGAGACATTTTGCCCTGTCTGGACCACAGGGGCAGAGCGGAGAACAGGTGAGGATGATGACAGGTGACATCCTGCAGCACCTGAGGAGAGGGGACCGGTGAGAATGCTGACCTTCAGGTGCAGATCAGTAATAAGGCTAAATACTGTCCACTGCAAATACAGCAATTTATGAGCAATAAATAAGAAACTAGAAAAGCACTCGGAGAGCGCAGACCTCTGCCAAGCACAACAGTTCCCCCATATAGCGATTTACAGATTGCGATAAAATCTGTGTTCTGGATCAGATCCGGATCAGCCTTTGTAATTTGATAGAGGTTCCCATTGTCAATCCCTGAGTCAAATTTCATGAGTTTTGGGCATGAGGTTTGCGCTCTCCGAGTGCTTTTCTAGTGTTAAAATGCAAACCTTCTGAAACACAGTGATGGAGGGGTTTTAGACGTGCGTTAGTGTGTTTTTCTATTTCTCTGCCCTTTTCCATGTAAATAAAACAATCACTGAGAACAATGCAACAGTTTGAACTTTAAAGTAGCTTGCTTCCATTATAGTGTGTGTGTGTATATATATATATATATATATATATATATATAGATATATATATATATATATATATATATATATAATATATATATATATATATATATATATATATATATATATATAAATGATAGTAAAATTAGCAATCTGTCAATACTGAATAGCATGCCAATGTATGAAATAATAATTGCATCCATTTAGAGACAATAACAGTCTGGGATCAAAGTGACCCTGGTGCAGACCTTCACGTCACTGTTTAGTGCGTGACTTCAGCACAACAATATCAAGATGACGCAATGCAAGAAGCATAAACAAAATAAGGTCTGGCATTCAAGGTGATTCTCTTGCACTGATTTCATGTTCCAAAAATTATTGACTGTCATCACGCAGGACTTTAGAAATCACTAACACAAGACTGAAAACTCAAAGTGAGAGCACTGGAGTCCTGTCTGCATTTAAACCCGAAATAACTGAAAGGAAAAAAAAACTTACAAAGTAAAGAGAGGATCCAAGGGAGACCTGCCATCATCTATAACCATAACTGACTGACTAAACTTACATTTCACTGAGTACATATATGTGAATTCAGTGGGAGGAAGTGAAGGGGGACGTTATGCTGCCACAGCACACATTACAGACCACCAAAAGGTCTCTGCTGCAGCAGAAAACGGAAGAGTGAATATTTTCCACGGATTAAGCGAATCTGTCTGAATTTGATTAGTTTTAGCAGTTAGGTTTCGTTTCTGCACAGATCAAAGCTTAAATGACACGTATCAGCGTATAAACCGCCGTCAATGCCAGATGGCGTTTATCAAGACCGGAAGAAGCTCCAAAATAAAACAGATTATTATTACTATTGCAGTATTATTATTACTTATTATTATTATTATTATTATTATTATTATTATTATTATTATTATTATTATTATTATTACGGTATTATTATTAATAGTAGTAGTAGTAGTAGCTTAGTGATTTATTACCAAAGTATTTTTTCCTATATTGGAAATGTGTTTTCTATGCATATAATTTACAAAATAATAAATAAAGGGCACCAAATCACACATCACCCTCCTGCAGGTGGGAAGCCCACAGGATGGCAAACCCATCGAGATCATTCAGGTTGTGAGTGTACAAGTGACGTTTTTGAAGGAACGGCTCGGAAAAAGACGGGCTTTTATTTTGGCGGTGCAATCCAGGAAAACGAAACTTAAGCGCGCTTTAAAGCGTGATACCAGCTGAGAGTAAACACACGCCTCTGACCACAGCGGAGGACAGATTAGAAGACTGAACTAAGTTTCCAAGAAGACAACACAATGAAAACGGTCAGAATACGACTTTGGTAAGAAACTGCACTCTACTAAGTAACCATATAGCTTCATTTACAGGGTTTTTAATATTTACATCAGTTTTATTCGTTTTTATATGAGCTGCTTAATTGGTTAGTGCATATGTCAGTCCTTAATTGCTATATTTTTTTTTCTTACATGAAATTTGGCATGACATAGCGTGCATTCTGCAGGAATGGACATTTGCAGGGTAAAAGCAGGCGTTTGAGTGCACTGTAGTTGTGCTGCAGACTTACGGGGGCGCAGCGAGCACAGAGACGCTCCAGGAGTTTCATTTTCGAGGAATTCGCTCAATGAAAATTAAACCTATGAAAAGTATGACATGTACCATGTGTTAGTTTCAATTCTCTAATTTTGCTCCTGATGGAAATTAAAGTTTAAAATATGGCATAATAATAATAATAATAATAATAATAATAATAATAATAATAATAATAATAATACAAATTTGAAAGAAGTGAGTGATTTCAAACACATTTATCATGAAGTGAGATTATACAAAACATGAGGAGTTTATATTTGTTAATATATACAGAAGTATCATCCTGGTTTTAATTTTTAATAACTTGATACAAAAAAATAAAAAAAACAAAAATCCTTTGACTAATTAAATAATGTTATTATAAGATAAAATGAGATATTCCTTTATGTGTCCTACAATGGGAAATTCACATTGTTACAGCAGCAAGTTGACGGTAATAGAAAAATAGCAATAAAAGAAGAATATGGACAAATATTATAATAGATTGTAATAAATATTGTATTATAATATAATCATCATTATTATTATGTTTATGACAACCATTACAATTTCTTACCATTGTGCCAGCTAAAAACTATGGATATAATAAAAAACATCATGTTATGATGTCTGTTATTATCTGTTACATATGAAAATACTTTATTGATCCCAGAAGGGAAATTCAACAATACATATATCATGCTTCGTCTGTTTCTTTCAGGTTTTTCATACATCTCCAGTGTTTCCTGACTGGTGGTTTAGTTGGTGAGTATCTGTCTGTGATTTGGGCTGCATTACAGGATTCCTTTTTTTTTTCTTTTTAAGTCTGTCCTAAAATGGCAGTGAATATCTTCAATTAGATAAAGCTGATCTGTTATTGACGTTTGACTGTGTTCCAAAAAAAAAAAAAAGGGTTCTATAGAAGACTGATGTCAAGCTCTTCTCTCGCTCTCTTTTTGTGGCAGAACTGCTGCTGCTGATGGTGATGGTGAAGCTGATGGTGATGGTGAATTGACCGATAAAATAGGAAATCTGAATTTCTAACTTCAGACTTGGACAAAAACAACAACAAAAAAAAAAAAATTAAAGGATTAGATCACCTGATTGTGATATAAAACATTAAGTTCTACCAGTAAAGGACTGATACTTTACATAAAGAGAGTGAGAGAAGAGAGTAAGAGAAGAGCTTGTAAACACGTAGTTGATATAAGCAATGATTCTTTAATGTTAATCTCTCTCTGTGTTTTGTTAAAAACATAAAACATTTAACAAACAGAGAAATGGCTCAACAGTGAAATTTATATCAAATACATGAAACAGGTTTTGACTGGTGACTGTTGCGTTACATCAGCATTTCTATCTGTAGTGCCGACTACCTGAGACTATCCAAAGCATGAGTCACAATGAAAATGTGTCTCCAGTAAGTTCAATAATGACGCCGTCAAGTGCAAGAAAAAAGTTCTTTCTGAATACACACCTTCGGCTGTTCAATAACCTGTGGTTCTTTTCAGGCTCTTCTCCTCATGTGGCTCCAAACATTTTAAGATTTGAATTGCTGCCAGGAGGGCAAAGCACACACATTTTGTGTTCTATGTATGACATCACACTGGCAGGGAAAAATTAAAAAGACTAAAATGCAACATCTCCTGTGATTCCTTCCTGCTTTTAGACTCCTCTACTCTGCCCTCCGCTGCCGGTTCCCTGACCAAGATGTACAAAGTGGGGACCCAGGCGGTCCTTCCCTGCAGCTGGAAGTCCCGTCTGAATGTGGGGGGAATTTCTGCCAACTACGTCCAGTGGCTGACTCCCCCAGATATTGTGTTTGAACGGCACGGGGAGGACAAGTGGGAGACAGAGGACCTGAAAGGCCGGGCAGAGGTGCCTGAGGAGAATCTGGGAACTGGGGATTGTTCGCTGATCATCAACGATGTTCAGATTGCAGACTCTGGAAGATATGAGAGCTTCATGGTGGTGGATGGAGCGAGGTCCAAAAGAGTCCGGGTCTTTATTCAGAGCGTCAGGCTCTCTGTGACAGGTTAGTATCACGTTTTGAGCTCTGCTTTATTCTTTTTTAATTCTTTCTTATCACAACCTCCCCTTTTTCATTTTAGACTTCTAAACTTTGTTCAAACTCAGGGTCCAGGTCTTAGCTTCGGACATGTCTTACCCTGACAGGAATAAGTTAGGACTTACTTAAGCTGGTGGTCCGGAGACACTCCTGGCTGGTAACTGCCATGTCCAAGTGTAGCCTGTAGCACACCCAGTTTCATGGAGTCAGACAAAGCTACCAGCCACACCCATTAATGGCAGCTCTCTCATTATTTTGTTTAGTGACTTACATAATGGCCCCAAGGGTCTGTTGATTTTTATTGGTGAGAATAAACTTTTCAAAAGTTCTTAGATTAAACTTTGAGAGCTGTATGTCAGTATCTCCTCCTTTTTATCTCTGTATCGTTAAATTTTCATTAATGCCTTACTCACACTTTTTTTGTTTCTTTTTAACCTTCTCAATATTTTGTCTCTGTTAACTCTCGTTTTATTTTCCCTCTCAGACCACCAATCCAAGTACTCTCATCATCCAGGTGAAGATCTGGTTTTGGACCTCTACACCACCTACTCATTTCAAGTAGTCTTCCAGGGCAGGTGAGCGATTAAAATAAAAACTACTAAATTAAAAGTAAAGAAAAAAACAAAGCTTCCCACAGAAACGGTTTTTCAGATGGAGACTTGACTGGTGTGTCTTTTCGTTCCTTTGCTCGTGCGTACCACCTGCCAGTTCTCAGCTCTTGATTTCTGTCTTTGTCTCGTCTCTCCTCCCACCTTCCTCCTTACTCTGCACAGATTCTTCTTCTCTAAACACCTCTGCCTCCTGCTCAATTACTGTTTGCATCAAAACTAATTACAGCCCGCCGGTAGAGTTATGACTCACCCTATAAAGCCAAAAGAAAAGATACAAACTAGGCTTTGTGGTGGAAATGCACTTTATAAAGTAATTAGATTAAAAGTTGTTGTTGACGTTTGACGTCAGAGTAAAACATGTTGAGACTGTTTTTTTTTCCTTTCCTTTATGAGCCGCACAGCAGACACAGTGACAAGGATGTAATGTTTATACATGAAACATCTCCTTTCAAAGCAATAACTTAATGGAGCCTCACATGCTTTATTACAGTGTCACAAGACTCATTAGAGATGCTAGACAAGCAACAAAAGTACCACTAGTGTTGCATGTCCATACTTGCTAAACAGGGTTCAGCTGTGTTCAGCTTTAATGTAAATCAGCCATTTAAAACACACTAATCACACCATATAATATAATGTATGTTTATATAATGTGTGTAAAGAAAGTGGTTGTTATTTTACACAGCAGCCCATGATATATCTAATGATGCACATCAGTTTGCAGCAGACACCATATGCCAAAAACAGAAGACTGCCACTGGAGCAAAAAGATGGCTTGAACCCCAGGAGCCGTCACTGACAAGTTTTTAAACTGCCATCCACAGGAACAGCTCGGAGTGGATGGAGCTGTGGAAGAGGGGGGATGAAAACAGCCAGCACCTGGAGAAACACCCACGGCTAAACCAGATAACAATAAAGAACCTGAAATACTCAGATGAAGGAACATATAAGGTTCTAGACGAACGAGGCCTCTCCGTCAGCACCGTGCAGCTCTCGTTAGTGGGTGAGAGGCCGTCTTTGCTGTTTTCACCTCCTGATGCTGAAGTGATTAGTTCATCGCTCAGCTGATCTCTGATCTGTTTTTGAGAACTGATCTTTTGAGTGGAAATGAGGTACAAATGACAAAACCAAGAGATTCAAATTACAGACTTGAACCAGGAACTTTTTTTTCTTCTGACTCATTAAAACAGAGAAGCAGTAGGCTAAGAAATCTTTAAATGAAGTAAAAAAAAAAACTAAGATATGGACATGCAGTATAATTTTATTAAAGCAGTGTTTTGTATCAACTGTGGTGTGTATTGTCATCCTCACATGAAACTTCTCTCCCTGACAGAAAAGTCCCTGGCTTTCAGAGTCGATCAGAAGCTGGAAAACAGTCCCACAGGTGAGAATGCATTATTTCTGAAAGTATGACAGAGTGAAATTGAGGTGAAAACCAAAAATTTTTTTTTTTTTAAATATAATTTACTACCAAATCAGAATATTTTAATCTAAATATCAGTATGTATGATCATAAATGACTGCACATGTGCATCAATAGAACTAATGAAAGCTAAAGTCCGTCTCTATCCTTGTCTCGTTGTTAGGATTTAATCTTTAAAATTTAGATGCCTCATTTGCAATGTTCATGCTTTTCTTATTTTGTAACTGTGGATGAACTAAAGAAGAGTGTGGTGAAGAGGGCCATTTAGAAAAGTGGACCTGAAATAACTTTCTATTCCCACACTCTTTTTCTATCTTTTCAGATGCTGCTGCCAAAAGCAGCTGCTTAGATCTCCTCATCTTGTCTGTTCTTGTCTCGAGTTGCCAAATCCTTCATCTTCTCTGAAACTCTCGTTTGCAAAGCCTACATTACAAATGAACCTTGCACAACAGACTTGGACTGTGTTGAATTTAAATGCAGAGCTCCAAGAGTGGTTTTGGTTTGTTGTTCGCTTTTGATATCTTGAGCTGGTGTTTGAGGTTCTGAAGCATCTTATGGTGAAAAGTTACTGTCGCTGTTGTGATTCTGTTTTGTAAAGATTTTACTGAATCTGCATCTGAGTTGCACAGTTGTTTGAAAATATTCCTTTATACCATCACTAGCTCTTTTCTAACTCTGTCATTCACTTAAAAAAACTTCTCTAATGATTCGTTTGACTATTTATTTATTTAGAAACTGCTAATTAAAGGAACCTTTCAGAGCTAAAACAGCCCTAGGTCCATTATTAGATGGCCAGGAGTGAAAATCTTTGTGAGCGACCAGAACAACATGAATTAAAATGGTCTGAACATGTATTTGCAGCAAAATGGCAATTCATGTTAGCAGAGGGAGCAATGGAGCAACATCAAAATTAATTATTAGTTTAAGCCTCTAACAAGACTCAAAAATGTCATTCCAGTTGATTGATAGTGTTGAATGTTTTTTTTTTAAGTTCGCACTTATACAAGAAGTATATCAGAAGGACTGTGTGTGCAGACATTTCCTTCAGCTGCTGCCATAAAAGCAAGTTCACAACTAGAGTCCGTGCCCTCTACTGAAGGTGGCGTTGGCCAGAAGTAGATGGCTGTACAGTCCTTTTGGTGCACTTTATGTACAATTACAAAGTTAAAATGAAAAACCTTTACTTGTCTGTAGGGACCCTGTCCACACTTGTCATTCAAGTGGAATGATACTTTTAAATCTAGGCTTGTTATAGCAATTTATTTTGATTGGTCAATTTCCCCAGGTGCCAAAATTAATTGCCATATTGCTGCAAACATGATTTCCAGTTTTTTGAGTTTTCACTGACTCAAGACTGCTTCCTTTCAGACCGGTTTGGTCCCTAACTAAAGTTTACATCTAATAACAGAGTTGGTGTAGTTTTAACTCTGGAATGTTCTTTAGGCATTCATGGCTGCAGACCTGAGCTGATGTGATTGATTAGTCATTAGAGAGTCGAGTAAGAGTAGGTTCAATGGTCGTTCTGGAAAATTCTAAATATTTTTACTTGGTTGCCGCTTTTTTTTTTCTTTTTGTATAATTAATAATTTCCATTCAGTTAAATCTGGCCCATGTACGGTTCAAGTGTGTATAGGAACACTTTTTTGGCATGGTTTCTAAACTTACAAGAGTATGATAGTTATCACCTTTATTAAATGGTAGTTATCTTTGATAACTAAATGGAGCTCCTTGTGTCTGTGTATACTAAATTAAATTACTCTAAAATGTAAAAAAAACAATGTTAATCATTTATTTCTGTCTGATATATCTTTCATGCTGTTTTAAGTGAAAATGACCAACTCTAACAAATGTCTCTTTCAGAGTCAAATTCAATTCAAATTCAAATTCAAACATACTTTATTGATCCCCGAAGGGGGAAATTCGCAATGAAAAGAAAAAATGAAACTATTTTTTCAAGCAAATATACCAAAACTTGACATTTTCAGTTATCAAACAAAGACCGTTCTCCTTTGCACCATTATCTATCACTGCAAATTCGACAAGAAAACGTTTGGTTTCTGACTCTTAATAGAAAAAATTGTGAAATCTGTGAGATAGTAATTATTGTTTTACTGATTTACAAAAAAAAAAAAAAAGTGGCTTCTGTCTGAGACCAATCAATATAGTCTTTACATGATCACTGTATGTAAACTGGTATTCAGTTGTCAAGTTTTTAACTCTTGTTGTGATTTGTTTGGGGATATTTCTATTTATTATCTAATAAAGAGGTTAAAATAAAAGACACAAAAACAGCTGTCTGTTTCCATTATTCATTGTTAAACTCCACAGAATATTAGTTGACATGAGAAATCTTCACTTACAGATTCAGACATAAATGCAGCATAATGGACTCAACTGGAAGAGAAAAAGGCACACATCTTGGAAATGAGATGAAATAAAATGCCCCCTCACGCACAGGCATGCATCTTCTGAAGGACAAATTTTTCTTTTGTCAAAAAATTAATTCTAATAAGCATAAGTATGTATTTTCTACAGACCTGTATGGATCAGCTGCAATCTCTGGACCAAAGGGCTTATCCTGAAAAACTTCAATGTAATCTGGGATCAGATCTTGAATACTTTAGGGTCTGAAGTGACTACCGGATCCAAAAATTTCAACACAACATAACCCAGGCAGTTGGTTTTGGGCTGCCTGAGTCTGAAAACTTGTCATTTATTCATTCGGGTATTAAAGTGTGAATTAACCTGCAGCTAAAACCCTATCCTATTGATAAAGATTACAGGGAGCAGCTGCTTTAGAGAATATACAGATATATAAAATGTTTTTCTTCTGACATTAATGCCTTCAGGAGGAAACTAACTCTGGCCTGAGACCAGCAGAAAGAGACAGGAAGTCAGTCTGAAGTCACACGTATGTGATTTGTTGACAATGAAGAAAAATCGTCACCTTTAATGTTCAGCGTCACTTCTGCTGAGTTGAGTGTTCAACATGTTACCTGAAAAAGTACGAGTTTTTACTCACAGGTACAGACTATAAAATCAAATAAATACAGTTGTGGTTCTTTTAGCAGAAAAATGGTGACTTCTTAAAAAAACAAAAAACAACACATTTCACATTCTTACCACAAATGAATAAACAGAATGCTGAATATTTTGCTAGGAAGATTCTTAACTACTGATCACAAAAAGACATTTTGAATCAGTGTTTATTTGCACTTTCAACCGTTTGTCTAGAAAGAAGGAAGATTTTTTTTTTTTTAAATTATAGCTTTTATTAAGTTAACGACATTCCTGTTCTGATTATATGAGCTCCCACTGTGTCAACAATAGTTTGATGATCTAAACCGGTTTACCGGTTAAATGATCAGGTCAATGGAAGTTGATCTTCTTCCACCACTACATCCTGCACACCTCAAGTCTTTTTGCTCACCATGCAGATATCAAAGTTTCTGGTCCACACTTGTGCTCACTTTATTCATAACATTTTGCCCAGATATGTGTTTTTACCCGATGAAGGTCACA
The DNA here is from genome assembly GCA_018398805.1 of Hirundichthys speculiger. Lineage (NCBI taxonomy): Eukaryota > Metazoa > Chordata > Actinopteri > Beloniformes > Exocoetidae > Hirundichthys > Hirundichthys speculiger. The sequence goes on from JAGFBZ010002829.1 coordinate 378,254, forward strand.
GGAACAAAATGTCACCAGTAAAGTGATTGTGGTATTGTTTCCCACTGTTAAAGAATGTCTAAAGTCAAATAAACACTCCATTTCAGAGAGGAAATGACCTCCTCTCCCATCTGTGATGCGCTTTGTTTTTCAGCAGAGGAGTAAATATGTCTTTGTTTTCAGACTTCAGTGACCCTGAAGGAGACATGAAGTGCGAGCTGAGGGGAATCGTCACCTCTGGGTTTCGGTTGAGCGTCTTCCCAAACTCCCCACTGAGGAAGACGTCCTTCTAGAAGTTGGGTTTATGCTTTTTGACCTCAACCATGAGGTGGTGTAGGTTGATGAGCTCCGAGCGCACGGCCAGGCTGCGGAACGTAGGCTGGTTCAGGACCTTGTGGAAACCGTGGTAGTACTGGATCAGCTGAGTCAGGGCGCCCTGCAGGAGGAGGATGTAGAGCAAGTGTGTGCGTGGCCTTCATTTATCTCTGTTAAGTCTGCCACACTCTGATTGAGGTACAGCTGAAAGTCCCTTTTTCTTTTTCCTTATCATTGGTCACCAAGCTCTTTCGTTAAATTAATTGAAAGAAATTCATTGAGTAGAAAGTCAAGATAAGGAGAAAGCATATGAGTTTTTTTTTTTTTTTGGAAGAAATCACAAGGTCTTCACTTAAGACTGTTTGGTGTAACTGATTTTATATTTTGGTATCCTTAACTCAAACTGAAAGATGAAAAATAGTAACTTATGATGCTTACAACTGGGCCCTATTTTGCATTTATGTTGAAAAACATCAATTGAACCAGTTAGAGATTGAAACATTTGTTCTACAGATGTGTTTCTTCAAACTAAAAAAAAAAAAAAAAAAAAAAAAAAAAGGAAAAAAGGAAAAAAGTAAGATTTCATTAAGTGGTGGTAATTTTGCATCACTCTAAGTTTTGGTAATGTTGGCACTACTGTGTCCTTTGATTTTACACATCTGTAAACATTTTGTTCATTTTTTTTTTTTTTTTTTGGCAATTACTCCACAGATGTACATGCCTTTAGCTGTCACCATCTCTTTTGATGTAGAAAGGTCATTTTAAATCTGTGATTATTTTGTGTTTTTATTTTTTCTCTGTGTTTTTGAGCCTTTTTGATCCCCGTAGTCAGTTCATGGTCACTTTGAACCCTTTTTTTGTGTCTACTTTTTGTCATTTTCTCCTTTAAGGAGAAATAATTTGTCTCTGTGTTTCTTTTTGACTGTTTTGTATCACTATGAGTCTGTCGGGATTTTCCTTTTTGTTTGTTGTCAGTTCCTTTCCAACAAGACAGAGAGGTGCCTGCATAGGGCCTCCCTTTGCAAACGCTGACTCTTTTATGCAAACGCTGACGCAACGCAAATAGTTTCACACATCAGCAGTACTAAAGGAAGTGAACTCCTATGGATGGTTGAGTGACGCACCTGCTGGCCAACTCACCTGTATGATGCTTGTTCCGTTTTTGAAGTTAGTGAAGGACCTCATGACGTCTTGACTCATTGACTCAACCGACTGTTTCCACGTACTGGAAAATCCACGAACTAGCTGAGTGATCCGAGCTGCACACAGACACAATTAAACACACACATTACACACTGCTGTTAATTACTTTTCAGTTCAGTTCAGTTTATTTGTATCATGCCAATTCACAAAAAAGTAATATGAGGACATTTGGCACAGGAGGTTTTACTGGGGTCAAATTACACCTGCATTTTGCAATAATCCAGTGCCTTTTTCTAATACAGGTATAATTACAACTGAATATACAGGTAGTTTGATTTTAACACACTGTCTTTACCCCATGCAAGAGTTTAGGTTATTTCCTGTGTGGTTTCATATTTGAGTAAAACAAAAGAAAAGCGGTGGATCTGAGAGGATATGAGATATGAGATATGAGAACAAAAAAAAAAAAAAAACGATGTGGCAGTTCTTTAGACTGTTGGGAAGAAACGAAACTGGGACAGCTGGACTCTTGTGAAAGAAGTGGCTTGTTACTCTGTAAAGCAAAACTTAACCATGTGAGAGAAACTTGCAAGTGCGTGATAAACGTTGGCGAGAAAAAAAACAAAACAATGAGACTGCAAGCTTAAATAAAAGGCCTGGCAGCTATGAAATATAAAAGGCATCTAATTAAAGTAAAACAATTCATTTCCAAACTCTGACAAAGCATAAAGACGATACCTTCAGCAACCTAAAAACTTTTATTACTACAACAAAAGCCTTTCTGTGCTACTGTGTATATTCTATGATGGCACATAAAATATAGAACTTGGGAGACAATAGGTTACAATGTTTCATTTTCAAGAGGAATAAAAATTATGATAAAAATTATGAAAAATTATAATAAAAATTATTACCAAATTATGTGATCATCAAACTGCAGCGAGTTCACCTCAACTAAGATGAGAAGGTTTTAATACGAGAAAGATACCTAAAATGACTAGCACACTGAGTTGGACATTTTCAGTTTTCAGACAGGAAATGAAAACTACTGTGTCACATTTAAAAGATAAAAGACTGCAGACTATATTTTAGGGAGGAGCCGTTCTGCTGTAACAATAAAATGTAAAGGTGAAAAGTTTAGATTCTAACTTCAAATGATTCATATATAAATTCATCTTTATTTCACATCATGTATATGCATGTTCGAATACGGGGGAGCTAAGGGGAGCTCGGCTCCCCCGAGAGGACATGAGCTCCCCTGAGAGCCTGCCTGAGACTTCAGGGGGAGCTCTAAAGAATTTTCCACTTTAAGATATATTTTATTTTCTCTACATTGGGTTCCTGAAATAAAGAGAATAAACATCATGGCTGTGTGTGTTATGTGCTATTAAATGTTCAATATTTCTAAACATTTGCCTCAACTATTTAACATGATTCCTGTTATAACCGTGGCGACGCTGGAAGAATTGTTTGATTTTACGTAGCCGCACATGAACTTCATTGTGAATGGGTGGACTGGGGGATTTTTGGTGGTATACATTGAATGAAGGAAACGCGGAGATATTTGGCAATCCTCAATTATATTGAAAATGTCCAGGAAACGCCAGGTCTCGGACAGTTGGATTTTTTAAGTAAACGAAGACAACAACAGCCATGGTTAGTACTGACAACAGTGCAAGTGGACCGACTACTTCAGCTAGTGGTCGTCTGGCTTTGGTCCGATTTATCAGACTGTATTTTTATGATTTATGTTCCCAAACTAAGACGCTGGTATTGTTTTATTGAAATCATTGAAATCATTGGGTTTCAAAAGCGCCGAGAGACAACTGACATTGTAACAGACGCTATACAATAGTTGAATTGAATTGAATATCGGAGCTTGTTTCAGCACCATGCATAGCGCTGCTGGATGTGTGTGCGTTGTTTGTGAAATAACTGCCCTTAATAAGAACATAAAATTTTTACTGTTGTGAATGAGTTTTAGTCATGTGCTTGACTGTGGTTCTTAATTATGTTTTAATGCCTTGAGCTTTTTAAAGATGACTTCTATTTTTAACTCGAGACAGACAATAAATTATCAATCATTTTGGCAGAGGTTTGTTTTGCCTTTTGTGACACATACCATATTGTCATTTGTCAGATTGTGCGGACTGGATCTTGGAAATAGCAGAAAAAGGCCCTGAATGTTTCAAATGGTGGGGAAATGGCTCTGGTGCCCATTCTTGAGTTAATGCAATTCTGACATAAAGGTGATGATAACAAGACATGGAGAGATGTCTTTTGGCCAGATCCTGTTTCAGATTATTTTATGATGGCTGCGCCCTAATATGTTGACAGACGCACTTGTTTTCCTGTTAAATAAAGCATTTCGCTTTTTGAAATGTATTTATCGAACTAGTTATGTGTTTAATATATGTATATCTGTAATTAAATTCATATTAGACAGTCGTTTAAAATGTAGTTACTTACCTGGGATCTTGAGAGGGTAGAAGTGAGATGAAATATTCAGAAAGTCTAAATAGCCTAAAGTTTTGTGCCAAGATGAAAAATCAAAACTATGAAAAGAAAATGTTATGACATTCTTTTTTTAATTTAATAATTCTTATATTTATATGTCTTATTTGGGCATGGTTTACTTTTTCATTATTAACAAAATGATTTGTTTCAGAATAAGAAATCAAACTTTGTGGTGTTTTTTCTTGCTAAAAAAGTAAATTAAGTCCTTGCGCAGGAAGACAGCATCTACTTTCCTGAGCTGACAGACAGTCTTGTGTATTGGCGGCACTCTGATGTGATATGCGCATTGCAATGGGAAAGTCGATGCACACTGTAAAAATAGGGCTCCCCCAAGGGTCACTGTGTAATTCGAACCCTGTGTATATGTCTCCAGTGCCTCTTTATTTACATGCAACATCCAAAAGTGGCTATTTAAGGAACAGAACTTTTGTGAAGTACAGGCACTGTTAGGGCGGGGTTGGCACCTCTTAGTATTTCTGCTGACTGATACCCAGTCATCAAATCTTCACTCAGCTGCATGTTTCACACCATTTTCTCACCTTCCTCGTTCTTCAGTCGGTCCAGCTGCCCTTTCTCCATCAACGCCTCAGCTTCCTTCACGAAGGCAATCATCCCTCCAAAGGGAGGAGACAGAATCTCCTCGATGAACTCCTGTATGGATGAGACAGGTGAGACAGTGAGGAAACCTTGAAACATCAATCGTGTAAATATAATCAATCTCCTAAATTTACACCTTTTTGCTACTTTTTATATTTCACTTTATATATTCCACTCTGTTCTATTATTTTTAACTAAGTCCTCAGTGAATAGGTTAATATATATATTTAAAGTTTGGGTATTTAGAAAAAAAAAAGCTATCTAAACGATGGGTGTCCCCAAAGGAATAATTCATGTCAACAGGATGTCCAAAAGAAGTATATATGCCTAAATGCTAAAAAAGGGAGTTCATATATTGAAATAGCAATCAACAAATGTGGAAAAAATATTCTGAAATCTTAAATAAAATGTCTAAAAACATCCCAAACTCATTAATAAATGTTCAAGTATTTAATATGGTAGATATGTACAAATGAAATGTCAGAAAAAAAGCCATTAATTAAAATTCTGCTCATATTTACTTGAGTTCTGGCCAAAAGCAGCTGCTGGAAACCTTCCACCTCTTTGCTGTCGTCTGCTGCTCTCTCCTGGACGAACAAGGGAACAACAACCAAAACATATGATAGCATTTAAAACAAGAAAAAAAATCCAGCCAACAAGATGAGCTTAGTGCCACTTTTATCGCAGAAAAACAAGTATTCAGAGAATAGACTGCATGTGTACAGCACTTCCAGTACTCCTGCTGAACCCTCGAAACAATTTACGGTACAAAGCACGTTCACACAGCCACACCCTGATGTGTGGTAGTTACCATGAGAACGCTGAGCATCATGTCGTAGTTGTTGATGAGGAAGATGAGCTGGTCTTTTCTGGAGGGAAACTCTGCAGCCATTTTCAACACAAAATTTTCTACCTCAATCTGGGCGGGAAAGAAAAAAAAAGTCACAATTTTTAATCAAGTCAAAGTTTTTTGTGAGCATTACAATTTCACAAAAAAAAAAAAAACACAGTTCCAGAAGAAGAGGTTAAATATGTTGTGTCTCTGTGTGCCGGACCTGCAGCTGTCCCAGCAAAGCATTGGTCCTCTCGTTGGGAAATGTCTGGTTAATGCTGACAATGGCTGACGAAAACTCTGCATAACGGCGAGTAATCTGAAACCAAACACGAATCACTGATGGCCACTCCTCAGTTTGTGATGAAATTCAGACCCGAGCAGTGTTCAGTGTATGTGGACCTACATAGTGTGGTCTGGTGTCCAGCACCCCCAGTTTCTGAGGGTCCGTATTTCTGATACTGTGGATGTTCATCTCCAGGATCAGTTCAAACCTCGGCCACAGCAGTTCCAACACTGCCTCCCAGTACCTGGCAAACACACATTTAAACCAGTCCTTTTAAATCAGCATCAATGGATGCGGGTTTAACCTAGCAGGAAGAACTACTAGCCTGCCTAACTAGCCTCAGTCATATTTGCTGTCAAGTAATGTCAACTAACATTTCATTGTTTTTTTTTTTAAATAAATGCAACAAACCTTCTGCAATTCCTTGACCTCATTCATTCAAGTTTGACCTCATATAAAAGAGGCATTTTAGGAGGGTTTGTAACAGTGTTCAAAAATACGTAAATAAAAATATGCAATATTAATCGACTTTTCTCTTAATTAGACACTGACTTGTCAAGAGCAGGGATGTTCCTCTTGGCTGTGATGGCTCTGAATCTGAGGATGATGTGGATGCACAGGAAGATAGCGATGCTGTCGTAACAGTCTGACACATAGGTGGACATGCTCTTCTGCAGGATGAGACAGAGAGCAGGACTGAGCAGCTCAGCACTGTGAATTACCTCTGATAAAGTCTTGGACAACAGAAAGTCTTAGATTCTGATTACAGACCTGGTTTTACTTCAAAATTATTATATTTAGAGTAGCTGCACAACTTATCAATTGACTGAAAACATACTCAGTAAAACAGTAATTTTCAAGCAAAAATTGAAACGTTAACTTCATTGAAATTAATTCTGTCAGTCTGATGGTAAACGTTAACCAAAACTTGAAGACCCATGTGACTTTGTTATGCAGAAATTAATGTGGTTTGAGATGATTTGTGACTTAAACAAAGCTGAAAAGTTCCATTCTGTAAGAGAAGGCGCCCGTACCAGAAACATGCTCAGAGTTTTCCCCATGATGCTGTTGAAGAGGTCAAGGGCAGAGTTTCCTGCCACCATGAAGAAGTCAGACAGGAAAAGGTACTCTCGGCACCCGTTGTCCAGCAGAGCGTAGTGTTGGCTGCGAAACAGCGTCTCGTACGGATACTGGAGGACACAAGGATCAGTCAGTTAGATTGTGTTCTGGCACTAATTATTCCTGCTGTGTCAGCTGTTTAAAAAGTAGAAACAGAAACTGTAAATAAAAAATTAAGTATGAAATTTCAAACTACCTAATACTAGAGATGCCTATGTTAATTGACTGGTGATTGGAATTAGTTTCCTGTCTTGGTCCTGACCGGTATCGATCAATATCGGTTGCTAATATCAGTCGATACAGGCTGATGTTTTCTTTGTTCAATACATACATCATATGGATAGTAAATGTTTCCAGTTTTCCAAAGTTTAGAATACTATAAAATCACAAAAAATGTCAAATCATCCCACTGAGCCACAGCTGACATCATCAGAATGAGACTGCAAAGTATTTTCTTCATTGTTAAACTGCTTTGGGTTTTGAATGTGTGCCAGGTCTCACCCTGCTGTCTCCTCTCTGGGCCGTATGAGGAATCAGGATTGGCCCCTCCAGCTCAGCAGGACCCAGTACGGCCCCCCTCTGGCCCAGAGTGAAGATTGTGTTCCTGCTCTTCAGGGACGGTTTGGAGAAGAAACCTGCAGCTGCGGGTCAAGGAGTCTTGTAGACCATTTTTTCTGAGTTCCTGTCTGTATTTCCAAGGCGCTGGAAGCTCACGGCCGTTGGGCCTGATTAATGTACATGTCACTTTACTTCAATTTTCTACCAGTCATACATGTCAGTGACCATCGACAGAAGGCGAGAGCACTTTTCTGGTACTTTCCCTGCTCAGCAATTCTTCTTCACTGGCAACTACTCACTTTGAAATATGTTTTCACAATAACAGAATGTTAACACAATAACAGAATAAAAAGTAAGACCATATTTTAAACATGACTCATTTCAAACAGTCGTAGATTGTTTATGAGTCCTAACTGAGTGACCAGGATGAATGTCTTTGGTCTGGTCTCTGAAACAGCAGTTGCTAAAACATCACTTGAATAGTATGGCTGCACAACTTATCAATTGACAGAATTGATCATATGGCTCGGCAAACTTCAGAGAGATAAGAAATTCATTGACTGACGGTGCAGCACTAATGTTTTTCCATTCAATGATCCTATCACACATTGACTATTGCTTACCTAGCTGGTCATTAGCATGCTCCACAGCACTCAAACCGATTGAATCCCTTTACAAAAAAGGACTAAAAATCCTAAACAAAAAGCCGCCTTCAGTCCATACTTGTAGCATTAAAAAACTTACATTTTTAAGCTTCCAAAATTTCAAACCCTTTAGATATCCCTGCTTTGAGTACAAAACCCTCCATGGTCTTGCACCACCGCCGCTGAAAGAGTTCTTCAGAAGGAGATCTGTGCATGGTATAAACACTCGGGCGTGTGTGTATATATATATATATATATATATATTTATATATATATATATTTTTTTTTTTTTAGGGCTGCAATGGTACAGGTGGCTCACGGTACGGTCCGTACCACAGTTTTTGTGTCACGGTTTCGGTACGGATTCGGTACAGTTTCAGACGACCTGCTACCCTAAACCTGCGATTGCAAGATACCGAGTTTGCGGAAAGCCAACTCGCATGTTGGCGCGTAAAAGAGCATGTCCAAATGGAATAAATGTGCGTCCACTTGGTCACATGTGGACATGCACAAACGGCTCTACCTCTCGATTACGCATCACCGTATTACTTGCATACGTTTTTATTCTCTTGAGGTCAGAGGATGTCTGGTCAGCAGTTGTGGTGGATGTGGGAATAGTCACGGCCAGACACGTCAGTCTGTACAGCTGTGGCATGATCTCATCCAGATGTCTGCTGTGGAGGAAACCAAGGAGATCTTTGTCTCTGGTGTCAAGCTGGAAAAGGTTGGATGCGGGAATTTATTTCCGATATGTCTGAAACTGTTGGTGGTCGAGGAGGGACTGTTAACTGTTAACTGTTTTCACTCCCTCACCTGTGTATTCAACAGCAAAACCAAAATGCTCCCACACCGGTGATTAAAAAAAGTTTTTCCCAATTTCTCCGCTACCGCTGGCCATGCCTTCTTGTTTTGTTTTTTTTCCTGCATCTATGAGCTGCAGCCAACCGGCCAAAGTGTGATAGGCTGGTCACTGTGAGTGAGCGGAGGCCAGTGGACATTGACATGCAGTGACATGCAACATGCCTGTTGCCTAAAAGGCACGCACGCTCACGTGCAAGTCCAATGCAAAGTTATTGGAAACATAAAAGCATCCCGTGTCCCGCGCAGGTCGTACCGAACGGTTTGGTATTTTACCGAGTACCGTTGCATCCCTAATATATCTGTTATCTGTTATTAGATGTTATTACTCTGGATGCATCATCATTACAAAAGAGAACCATTACAACTCTTCAGCTATATCATGTGTGTTCATATAACTGGCCTGCTGATTGGAAACAGGCAGTTTTTTAAAGCGTTTTTATCAACGGCTACTTTTTTAACACAGATGTACGAGCGGTTGAGCGATTGTAAATGATAAATAATGTTCAATCAACGAGCACAAACGTATTTTCAAGTCACAAATAGATGAGTAATCCGCTATTTCTGTTGCTCCCGGTTAACGGCTTGTGTGCTGGAGCGCGCGGACTGCTGCTTCATGGCCGGCGTCTCCTTCGTCCTGGTGAAGAGTTTTTTTCTGCTGCTAGTTGCATTGACTAGCTTCTTGAAGCACAACACACAAAAACAGGTACCAGGCTTTCTCAGCTTCTGGCCCAAAAACGGCTAACCGTCTCCACCCTTGTCCTCCATGTTCAGAGACACTTGTTGCCTCCATTCAAACAACCACCGGCTCACCTCAGATGCTGCGTTCAAGACCACTCAGAGATAACGTGTTTGAGCGTGTTTTTTTTTTTTTTTTCCTGAAATCATAGTCAAACACCGGAGATCCGGCACGGTGCCGGAATACTTTAAGCTGTGTTAATAACAAAATAGTTTTAATTAAATTCTATTCTTGTTTAACCTGATTTCAAAGATCCATGTTCGATGTGTGAATATTTGTTGTGTACACAAAGACACAAACTGGCTTTAAAGGATATCTTTCTTTGCTGTATCTTCTACTCCCATCAGGTCATCTTTGTCAGCCACCTCCTCATACTGCAGCATGACAGAGAAACAAGTTCACACGTAAGAGTAATTCATTTCTTTAAATTAAGAGGTAAAAAAAAAAAAAAAGAAAAGACAAAAAAGCATGAGAGATGGAGATGTATGGTGTTATAATCATAAAGTGTGATGAAATAGATGAAATAGAACTCAGCTCTTGGAGCTCGGGATCTTCTCATTACTGATCCACTGACCTGCACTTTCAGCAGCCTGCCGCTGTATGACTTGAAGTAACTGTAATAAATCTTGCTCATAGTGTCCACATACTCGTCTCTGATCTCCTTTGCGACCGTTCTCTCGTTGGCCAAAAGGAACTGATAAAAAAATATGTAGTAATATGATAGAAACAAAATGCTACTGTTATATTTTACAACAAAAAGTGGTGATAAAAAACAGAAATGATAAAAAGGTATACTGACATTTATGTTGTTTCAGAGTCACGAACAACAGGTCTTATGTACATGATGAAAACACAGGTACTCACCTGTATTTCAGCAAAGTGTTTTGTGGGATCTGGTAGTTTGTCATTGGTTTCCTGAAGGAGTAGATCTTCTGAAGAATGAACTCTCTGATCTTTGAAACTGCCTGAGAAGCAGATCATGTCAGTTTTTATTTATTTATTTAAGTTTTTTTTTCCATTTTGTAACATGGTGTCTCTCTCAATGAAGTACCTTGAGTTTGAGGCGATCAACGATGTCCTGGATGTCGGAGCAGGCCAGCGTCTCTCTGAAGCTCAGCTCTTTGGCGAAGTTGATCTTGTTGTTGAGCTCGTGGAGCTGCTCCAGGAACTCCTGCTCTGTCACTGGACTGTCCAGAATGGTGCTGGGACAAGGTGGGAAAACATCAAGCACAAAACATGGACTTCTGACCTTTCTGAAACTGCATGGTACATCATTTACTTGTATCTGATTATTATATCAGTTTCTTCATTGTGAAAAAACTGAGATGGTGCAGATTTTGTGCTTTTACTATGCTTTTAGTTACTCTGAGATTTTCTGAGAATTCCACGACTTAATCTCATCAGAAGCTTGGGGGCTGTGGTATCACAAGAGGCTCTGAATGATTTTTTATCTTGAAAACTGAACCAAGATTTTTAGGGGCCCTGCAATGTGAGAGCGAAACCAAAATGCTAACTGTAATGTCTATCTCATTAACTAACCAACTCTCACTTATTTGTTTGTTATAGTTCTATTTTAGCTCCGTTTATTGTATTTGCAGAGGTCACACTTACGAGATCATGACTCCAGGCACCACCAGCTCGTCCACCAGCTGGCTGAGTTGGCTGCGAACAGCCTGCCTGTTTTTCAGCCGGATGTTCATGCTGACTGACTGCTGCTGCAGGGTCTGGATCTCGCTGCTGATGGACGACAAGTCGCTCTGGAAGCCGCTGAGCATGCCCTCCATACGCTGAGGGAAAAAAAATGAATTCCTCTCCTTCATTTCAGTTTTATCTTATGAGACCTTATTACAGAATTTTATTTTAAAATGAGGAAAAACTTGTTGGTAAAATTGAGCTAAAGTGGCAAATTAAAAGGCAAACCATCTGTGTCCCCTCATATTTAAGCTGTCTCCTTTATTGCAGAAGCCACAACAAAAGTGGTTTGCAACTGAGCCATTTTACTCAATTGTGTAAATTCTTACGATACTACCGAAATTGGAAGTGTAGCTTTTGCATTTGCTGCCCTCTCTGTCAAAAACAGCTTTCAGCAGAAACTAAAATCCACCATGTACCCTGGAGAAATCCATCATCATGGCACAAAAGAGGTAAAAAAAAAAAAAGTCTGCTTTTGTTCTCTGTGTTAAGACTCAGGACAATAACGCAATGAATTATATTTTTAAACATATTTTATCATCTTATATGTTGTCTTCATCCCCGTCAGATTTTAGACTCAACACGTTCCTCGTTCAAATATGGTTCAATGAGTAATTCCAGCTCTGATAAACGCAGACCCCATCTTGCAACGTTCTTGTGGGACTAATGTGACCACATCTTACCTCCAGTATGGAGTCACAGGCGGTGATCTGGTTGTGCAGAGAAGCAATGTTCTGACTCTCCTTGATGTCTGGCAGGTTAGCACTCAGGAAAACGACTCAAGTTCTCATCTGGGTTTCAGGCAAATTTAGTTTTAAAATTGAAAAATAAAACAGTCTTCAGCTCCAGCTTTTCATTGAAGAGGATTTGAGAGCACAGTACATTTTTGTGTGCATTTCTAATATTACTAGTCATACAATGAATATGAAGATACTGCTGTGGAGTCAGGGAACTGTTACAGGCGAGTGTCACTGTTTTCCAGGATTCGAGAAACAAAAGCATTAAAAGACAAAACAGATTACATGACAAACTCTTTCCTGAATCATGAGCACTTCTCAGCTAGCACAGATTTTCAAGTTTTGTGCCAGTTGAAATGACCAAGCAATGAAAATGCAAAATAAGAAATGTTTAGCAACCTAGATCCTGGATCTTATATTTATTCAGATTTTACCAAGTGAAGAACAAATAAAATATCAATCTGCCTACTGCACTGATGCCTACTAACCTTACCTACTGACTTAATATCCCCCAGCCTTCGGTTTGAAGGGATATCAGTAGGAGAAAGGGGTAGGTGAAGGTAAAAGGTGTAGAAATGAGACTGAACCTTATCTGCATCAGGTCATCTCAAGAAAACCTGATCAAATTTGTCTGTAAAATTAACATTAAACATGTTATAACATTCAGTCTGTGAACTGGGAAGGATACAGTCTTTGATGGAGGCCTGCTCGATCCTCTGCAGCTCCACCTCCACCTGTTTGGAATACTGACGAAGGTCAACGCCCTGAAAACAGATGGGAAGCTTTCATCACAGTAATGCCGCTGCAACAGCCATTGAGCTTTTACAACAAAGTGAAAAGTCTGAGCACTGTTGCTCCTTCAAGATGTTTTCTTATTTTTTGCACTCTCCTACGGTGGAGAAAACTCTGAAACATCAGAAGAAAAAAAAAGATTTATTCAGTAAAGCAGGGCAGGTTTATTTGTAGAGCACAATTTGTACACAAGGCAATTCCAAGTGCTTTACAGATACATAAAATCACAAGAAGGCAAATAGAATCATTCCATAAATTATTAAAGCATAAAGATAATCATTAATGAATTATATTAAAAATGAAGGGTGCAGATAAAATCATTTAAGTTGTCATATGCACATCAAAACAGAACTGTTTTCAGCCTGGATCTGAACATTGTCAGAGTTCAGGTCTGTCTCACATCTTCTGGAAGACTGTTCCAGATTTTAGCTTCACCTTGTTTAGTCCTGACTCTGGACACCAGCAGGAGACCACTACCTGAGGTTCTCAGAGTCCAGGTTGGTTCATATGGTTCTAACATGTCAGAGATGGACTTTGGGGCCATGAAGAGACTTGTACACACAAGCTGTTTTAAAGTCTATTCTCTGAGTGACAGGAAGCCAGTGCAGAGACCTCAGGACTGGACTAATATGGTCGTATTTCCTGGTTCTAGTCAGAACTCGAGCAGCAGCGTTCTGGATGTACTGCAGCTGTCTTACAGCTGGTTTAAAGTCTATTCTCTGAGTGACAGGAAGCCAGAGACCTCAGGACTGGACTAATATGGTCGTATTTCCTGGTTCTAGTCAGGACTGGTGCAGCAGCGTTCTGGATGTACTGCAGCTGTCTAACAGTTTGTTTAGAGCCCAGTGAGCAGGCCGTTACAGTAGTCTAACCTGGTGGAGACGAACGCATGGATTAGTCTTTCTACATCTGGTTTAGACACTATTCAGTTGATTCTGGCAATATTTTTTAGATGGTAAAAAGCTGCTGATTTTATTCCTTTAATGTGGCTGTTAAAGTTTCAGTCTAAATCCAATATTACCCCTAAATTTCTGACCTGATTTTTAGGTTTTAGAGAGAGAGTCTCAAGGTGACTGATGACACTTTCTCTTTGTTTCTGTGGGTGTAAAGCCTGATTTATACTCAAACGTCAGGTCGCAGAGATGCCCCCCCACCCTATGCAAAGACTCCCGTGCACCTCCCCAAAATTGTAGGTCGACGCAGACAGTGTCGCAGAGAGGAGAGAAAGGAGACCTCTGATTGGTCAATTCTACATCCGCATAGAAAAGAGCGCGTCATTGAAGAAATGAGGAAGTACCCACATCTGTACGATTCTCATTCTCCACACTACAAAGACAGCACATATTCTAGTAATTCATGGAGGGAGATTGCGATGAATGTGGGTCTAAATATGGCCGAGACGGTGAGGAAGTGGAAAAACACAAGAAATAAGTTTAGTAAGTTTAGCTAGTTCGTGATTGCCGCTCTTGCGTTGTGGTGTGGAATAACATAGCGGAGACCGCGCGAGTATAAATCAAAAGTGACAGCAGCATCTCTGCGACAAGCTGACGGCGACACATTGATGCGAGAGTATACACGGCCCTTTAGCTGGAGAAAGTTGTTTTGCATCAATACACTGATCTGTTTGATGCAGTGACACAATGAATCTACAGGCCCATGTTCTCCTGCTGTCAGTGACACATAGATCTGAGTATCATCTGCATAGTTGTGGTAGGACACATTATAGCTGCGTATTAGCTAGTCTAATGAAACATGTACAGATTGAACAACAGGGGTCCCAGGATTGACCCCTGGGGAACCCCACAGGTCATGGCCATTTGATCTGAGACACAGTTACCGATTTTAACAAAAGTATCTCCTGTCCCTGAGATAGGACTTGAACCAGTTTAAAGCATTTTCAGAGATCCCCACCCCATCTTCTAATCTCTGTAATAAGATCACATGGTCAACTGTGTCAAAGGCAGCGCTTAGGTCCAACAGAACTAGGACTGAGACTTTGCCTGCGTCTGTGTTCAGGCGAATGTCGTTTGTCACCTTGATCAGGGCTGTCTCAGTACTGTGGTGGGACCTGAAGCTTGATTGAAAACTATCAAAAACATTGTTGGACAGGAGAAAGTCAGTAAACTGCTGATATACAGCTTTTTCTACGACTTTGCCAAGGAATGGCAGGTTTGATATGAGCCGATAGTTCTTCAGTACTGTGGCATCAAGACTGCTCTTCTCTAGACGAGGCTTAATGACAGCAGTTTTTAAGGCCTCTGGGAATGTTCCAGACTAAAGTGAGATGTTAGTTAATTCAGTGAGTTGTGGTAACAAGTGCTCAGCACAGACTTTAGAAATCGAGTGGGCAACTCATCAAGGCAGCACATTGATGGACTCAGACTGCAGATGATCTCTTTGACTGTTTTGTCAGTTACAGATGTGAAATGTATCAGCTCTAGGTGTCTAGTTGGCTGCAGAGTAGTTATTTGTGTTGTGGAAATAAATTGAATTTTTACTACCTTGAACTACCTCATTAAACAATATTGCAGACTCATTACACTTTGATGTAGAAATGAGTTCTAAGGGCAGTGAAACTGGAGGGTTTGTTAATCTGTTTACTGTGGCAAACAGGACATGGAAGTTGTTACTACAGTTTTTGATGATTTCAGAAAAATAACTCTCCCTTGTTCTACACAATGTTTGGTTGAACACACTTAACTTTTCATTGTAAATCTCAATGGACCTGGAGCTTTGACAGTACTGCACATCACCAACGTTACATGATGCATTATGGTCCCAAAGCAGTCTACGTTTCTTAAAAATGTCATCTTGACATACTGAATCTGAGTCACCTTTCTGACAGCTCATTTTATACAAACACGCACACCAAACACCAAGGTTTTCATACGTAGTGGGAAAATTGTAGAAACATATGAGCTCCAAAGTGAAATACAAGTTATACCTTTAAAAAAAATATATGTTTTATACTTGTTTAAACAAAAATTGTCGTCCTGAGGAAAATTGACTAAATTGTTTTATTTTTTCCCCTTCTGGCAATATCAAGAAATTGTATTCTTAAGAGAGGAATTTTAAACAATCCCATTAAAGTGGCTGATTTCCCATATAATCATTTGCTCTAATGAGCTCACTCATGTCAGTAAATTGAGTCCAGCTTGACTGCTTATATTCTACCTTTTGTATTGCCAGCAGTTCTTATTGGTTAAAGTCAGTAGCTGGCAGCCAAAGCCACTCTCCAACTTTATCTTCCACATGGCCAATGTTGGCTATGACTCTGTGACTATTTAGGCTGTTTAAACCAGTTTTATAGAAATGTTTCTAGTTAACAGGTACACCATAACTAAAAGTAACTGATGCCACTTTTTAATGAGACCATAAAAAGTCAGTGTATTCTTAGTATACTTACAAACAGAGTTCCATATAATAGAAAAAAGCCCAAACTCAGAAATTGATATCACAGTTGATTATGACATAAAGCCATGGAAATCAGTTAGTAGAGAATATTATGAAATTTCAAAAGTCAAGTCTATCATTTCATAAAAGTAAGAAAATATTCTTTTCAATGTAAACTGATTTTTCAATGTGAATAAATGTCATGTGTGCTGCTTGAAAGCAGTGGATACATTTCAACATCACACACTGGAAGGAAAATACATTTGTCAAAGCTAAATATGAAAACTACATTGAAGAGTGAAAACGCTCACATGAAAAAAGCACAAGGACTCAGAACTAACCTTTTAGAAATCTAGACTTCGATCTGATGACTCTAAATTCTCAAAAGTGGGCGTTTCTAAACTTTTTATTGGTATTGTACATTTGAAAAAGGGCCTTCAAAACTTGTTTGAGTTTACAGGTTATTACCGTTTTGAGTGCCTCTTTCACAAGATCATCTTCCAGATTGGCCTGAATGTGAACTGCAAAAGAAAAAAAAAATTACAACGGAAATCCTGCAGAAACCTTTGCGAAGAGAAGGTGTTCATCAAACAGAAACTTCTTTGTGAGCCTTTGACTGTGCAACTTTATTAAGACCAAGCAAAAGATTGCATAACATTTCGATAGGCCTTTAAGAAAAAATGAAATGCACAATAATTGGGAATTGTCTTACTGTCCACTTCATCTAAAATAAACTCATCTGTGGTGAGGTCCAGTTCTCCCAGGTTGAGGTCAGCGATGTCTCCATCAGCCTTCTGGAGAAAGAGATGTGAGATTACACACAAATTATCAATGTATTTTTTCCACACCTGCCTTATCATGTTCAAGCCAATGACGTGGGGCTGGAGTCAACAACAGATGTCATCGGACAAGAGGCACAGTACGTCCAGGTACATCCATGTACATCCATGTACATCCAACATTGAAAAACAGTGTTTTTCAATTTTGGAGATGTGAATACAGTTAAAAATTTTCAGTTAGGGATTTTTTTCCTGTCCTTTTACTATCACCTTTATTCAACATTGTATTGTCAGTTTAGCAGACGATACAGAACAGTGAATTTACACCAGTAGACAGTTTCTTTCCCAGGTATATAAATACCTGTATTTTAAAAGTGCACAGAATAAATGTCATGCTCCTTTGTAATCCTCAACATTCTTTCACCTTAGGACCTCCATAATCTTTAATGACTGTATTTCTTATTCATATTGTGCATATTTTACTTGTTATATTATTGGTTCTGCTTCTTCATGTCTGTTTTTAACACCAAATGGATGTGCACTAATAACAATTTTATTGTTTCATTTGTTCTTTTGTTTTACACATAACCTAATCTTTTATTTGAACTGAATTTGCAGATGAATATAAAAGAAATCTGTTGTGGGAGCGCGCATTTCAGGACTTTTTTTTTTTTTTTATGTATTGTTTCAGGCTCATATCGAGAAGCGCTCCAATAAATTCAAGGCACGGCCAAAAAAAATCACAAGAATTATGTTTATAATTATTCTTTGACTAATATGGTCAAAATAAAGTATAAGGCTACTTTCTTGAATATTTAATTGACGTTTACAACCAAATACTCCCGAATGCGCGTGATTTGTCTACAATCAACTTGATATTGTCAATGAGTTTCAGTCTTTCGACCTGAATGACAACTCTGGTGCGTCAAGAAAACAACAACTTTTTAGTATTCTGACAGAGCTAACAGAAAACATTAGATTCAAGTAACCACAACACATCTTCAAAAAATTGTCATTCTGGCGTTATTTTGTCATCTACGACATCTTCGTCTAAACCATCCAACTAGATGTTCCAGTGAGATAATCTGACGCGAGGAGAACAGTACACAGAAACAGCACAGTATTAAATGTTTTCTCCATAAAAAAGGACAGGCTGTGGTTTAAAAAAAAAATCACCTCGTCTTGGAGGTACATCATTGCCATTTCTGTCGAATTTCCGGGGATGTTTACATCTGAACCAACTCCAACAGTTCCTGTAGCTCCCTCCGCCATTGCGGTGTATTTACACTGAAGGAAGAACCCCCCCAAAAAAAGCGCAAATCGAAATGTTCCTGTTTCGTCTTTTATTTTTATAAAGCCAGCAACTCTTTGATATGAATTTCAGATGTATATGATAAATAAGTAAAATAACGAAAATCTCTATTTAAAACTGACGTTGTGTCATAACATCAACTTTATTATATTTTAAATTTTTTTATGACATTTTTTATCGGACAGATTAAAATTGACGGACTAACGTCCGTTTGGAAGCGCGAAACTCTCGCGAGAACTTTGCGAACTTCCTCTTCGCACGGAACCTACGTTCAAGATGGTGAGTGGATTTTTTACCAACCTGGGACAGTTTTAAAATCCATGATTCATCCGCCTTTAATTTCGTTTATTTGTAGTAGTTATGCATGTTTTAAAATCTATAAACGTCATGTGTGTGATAAAATGCTCAATCGATGATATAATGGGACCAGTTACTGAAGTAATCTACTTTGCATTCAACACTGAGCTGAGCTCTGGAAGCCGATTGAGGCTAGTCAACGAGAATAATTTTCTTCAAAATATGTTCTTGTAGCTAGTAACCATCACATTTTCATCTCTGTGAAGATTTAGTAGTGACCTTTATTTGGGCAGCGGTTTACAGAGAAAGTTTATACTAACAACCAGAAGCTTTAATTCCCACTGGCGGCTGATAATGGAAGCTATCTTGGTTTAGCATTTCCTCCTGTTGAGGCAGCATGATGGTGTTACCAGTGTTTGGGGTTTATAGTGGATATTAATCGGGTGGAAACGCACTATTTAAAGCACAGATGAACCACGGTCTAGTTCAAGTAGTTCAGTTGTTGTTTTTTAACATCGTGTGCCTCTGATCACACTTGAAACCGGTCATTTGCAGCAACAAGACAAGTTAAATTATAACCTTATGTCACACTGAACCAAGATAAAAGTGAGGTCCACTACTCAAGTCAAAAAGAGAGGATCTGGTCATATTATGCAAATATATGAAACGTCTTGATGAGTGCAGCTTCTGTGTCCTGAAGGTCTCCAGAGTTGTGAAATTAAGATGTTTAGAAACTATTGATGATCTGTATATATATGTTGTTTTTTTTTTGTTTCCCCCTCAAGTCTCTGGTCATCCCTGAGAAGTTCCAGCACATTCTTCGTGTTCTCAACACGAACATCGATGGTAGAAGGAAAATTGCCTTTGCCATCACTGCCATCAAGGTAAGCTTACCTGCGAGAAAAATTAGTTGACTGAGGTGGTTGAGCATCAAAGTTACACTGAATTCGTCTTCTTTGAAAAAATTATTTTCAATGGTGAACAGCTTTGGACCCTGATACACCAGATAATTGGCTTTTGGGAACATTGATGAATGTCCATCTTTTTGTGGTGTGATGTTTTGTGGAACCCTAATAATGCATTTTCAACCAATTCAACATGTTGATTTGGAATTGAGTCTACCGGTCTGTTAACGACAAGCTCATTCACTGTGCTTAGGACGTGTTAGTTTAAATAGAAAAATATCTAATCTAAAACAGTGTTGGCTATTGAGAACTAGGCTAGTAACTCAGTATTGTTAACACTACAACTTCTTTCTCCACTGTAAAGGTCTGTCCTCTTGCATTGACATGGATTGTATTTTATAGTTGAATGGTGGATGCCATTGCAGTGTATTGATTTTTATTTTATTTTAGTTTTTGCTTAAACAGTGGTACCACAAGGAGACACAGAAGGGAGCCTTTTTTTTTTTGATAACAAAGGACTTCCTTCTCGTGCTTCATTGTACAAGTTTTCCCTCTGTATTTGTGCTTAAGAGTTAAAACATGCGCTGCTTGTGTTTACCTGAATCTACATC
The DNA here is from genome assembly GCA_018398805.1 of Hirundichthys speculiger. Lineage (NCBI taxonomy): Eukaryota > Metazoa > Chordata > Actinopteri > Beloniformes > Exocoetidae > Hirundichthys > Hirundichthys speculiger. Next base: position 398,359 of record JAGFBZ010002829.1, read on the forward strand.
CACTGCTAACATCGACCCTGCTTCTGTCTGATTTAAGGGTGTTGGCAGACGTTATGCACATGTCGTCCTGAGGAAAGCTGATATTGACCTCAACAAGAGGGCAGGAGAGCTGACTGAAGAGGAGGTAAGGAGAGCTAAGATGTAAATTAACATCTCAAGGAAAAGTTTGTTTTACAGATGAAGCCATTCAAAGACCAGTTAAATTAAACATGGGTAGTGGTGTTATGTCCATGCTTTTGAAGCCACTAATAAAGTAAAATTGTATTGGCATTGTGACTCATTTCTGATTGATCTTTACTATAAATTGGGGTAAAATTTTCTCAACAAAAGTTCCTTTTTTTTTGTCCTTTTACTGTAAGACGAAGAGGCTTTTTCTGCCCATTTTTATCATCCTTGGAAATGCGCACATTGGAATTGTGAATAGGAAGTAATGGAAATGTGTATTCACAAAAACAACCTATATTGCAAAAAGAAACAACTTATGTGCACATGAGGTGGTAATTCTTGTTTCAAAAAATACTTTGTAGAACTATAATGTGACTTTTCTGTTGGGATTGCCTCCCTTGATCATGATTCAACTGGTGCAACAAGAGGCGATATCGCCTCGCATTATGTATCAAAAGTTGTGTGAGTCGTCCTCAAGTTTTAATCCACTATTCCTTTGTGAAACTTTGGGTAATGACTTCCCAAAACTCTCCAATGTGGCAATCTCCACATATAAGGGGCTTGCCTTGCAGCATTTTGTTGCCGATGTCTTTGTTGTTGTTGCAGTTGAGTTTTATCAACATTTCAAGATTTTGCTTAAGTTCTGTGTCCAGAACATGTGAAAACATTTACTGTTGCACACCTGCATTTAGCAAACTGTTTGTCATGGTCTGCAGGTATGCAACAAAAGCCGTCTGGTTGTCCTGATGTAGATGACCATTATAAGCAGAATTTTAGTATGCATGCTAGCCCCCCTGACTTCAGTCAGTTGTACATGACGTGTTTCTTGTCAACGTATAAGGCTGTGTTGTCACACTTTGCTGTTATGTTTACCAGTATCTTTTTCCCAGTGAGTAAACTGCTGTCTTTGTTCCTCAGGTTGAGCGGGTGGTGACCATCATGCAGAATCCCCGTCAGTACAAAATCCCAGATTGGTTCCTTAACAGACAGAAAGATGTCAAGGATGGCAAATACAGCCAGGTAGGTGATCAATAATAAGCTAAAGCTTTTTACAAGATTGTGTATTATGGTTTTGAACCTGGTATTTCACAAACACAATCTCTACAATAAAATATTTGATTAGGTGAGTCCATTTGTTTCTAGTTAGTGAAAACTGCTTGCGTTGTTAAAGTGCTTTGAGTGGTCCTTGAACTAGAAAGGTGCTATATAAGCATGTTTGGTTTTTATTTTTGTGATGATAAATGACTAACATGTCTGCCATTGTTTTGTCTTGATCCAGGTCCTTGCCAACGGTCTGGACAACAAGCTGAGAGAAGATCTGGAGCGGCTTAAGAAGATCAGGGCTCACCGTGGTCTCAGGCACTTCTGGGGGTGAGATTAGATTGTTCTCATCATTGGATAAATTCATTCAAACATCCGCATCTTGTTTACCTGGAGACTTATTTTTTAGATTGCACAGAACCTGCTTTTCTGTACATTCTCATTAGTTTCCCTAAAACAAAAATAATAAAGTTTCATGCAAGTCTGGATTAGAGAGTCTGGCCTAGAAAAGCTTGGATTGTTGAATTTTACCAGAAAGTATTCTTTCCACACATAGCCATATGTGCTATTTTAACAAAAGGCATTCTTCAATGTTAAATATCGTTTTCAACTTCATTTGAATGAATATTTGATTACTTTTTGGAAATGTCATGTAGCTCTCGGGGTCTCCCCTTCCTGCCACAGCAAAAACCAGCCAGAGTACCTTTAGACTCCTGTCTTGGTCATGTTTCGATAAATGCATATCAATTTATCGCACTATTCAGCAACAATGAAACTATATTTCAGATCTACAGTTGACATCGTAGCAGAAGCAGCTAAGACACTGAAAAGTAATGAAGGAAGAGAAAACTGAAAGTAGCCCATCTATTTACTGTCACTGACCTTGTAAACAAGCAGGATCGTTTTGGGGCTTCAAACGTCTTTTTTTTTTTTTTTTGACATTGTCATTTGCAGACAGGAACTGAAATACCTGCTAAGGACATGTTATTTCAGCATTTTTGTCAATAGTATAAGATGACACAAGTCAGACCTCATGATTGTCAAGAATGAAAATGGCTGATGTAAATTTGCATTAATTTTTTTTTTCTTTTTCCCCTGCAGTCTCCGTGTGCGCGGTCAGCACACAAAGACCACCGGCCGCCGCGGTCGCACCGTCGGTGTGTCCAAGAAGAAGTAAACTCCCCTGCTTCCTTTAGTTTCAATAAAATACCAGTTCACAAAATCTTCCTGTCCTGGTGTCTTTTTTTTTTTTCTCTGGGGGGATTCAAGTGATGTACTATTATGATTATAATTATTTTATTTTCATGACATGTTCCTGCTAAATTGCATTGTCTTTTCAATTTCTCACCCATTTTTTTAATGTATGTACAGTAAATCTGGAATTTCACTTGATATAAAACACTTATCTCAAAAGCAATTCTTAAAATGGTTCAAAATTTAGTTTATTCTGCATTGCATTTATATAACTGGGGAAAAGAAATACAGCATTCTTAAATATCCCATAAACAAAGTGGGAAGAATTATGGCTGCAGGAAATGTAAAGTGCAGAAGAGAAGGTGAAACAAAGTCTGAGTACTGGGGGGGGGGGGATTTAAGGCTTATGGCTTATGAGTGGTTTATGCATACATGTTTCAACACCTGGTAATGAGTTAAAATGCCAAGAAACTAAACTTGCTTTGTCAGGTTAAAAAAAGTTTTAAGTACAGCTACATATTTAAAGGCTGAAAACATGGCAGGAAGTTGTGCTTATATTACAAAAAATGTACAAGCGAAAGCAAGAAACTTGGACTTCCTCTCAGTGTACATTAAGATACACGTCATGTCTCAAAAACATCACCCACCTTTTCCTCATCCATGTTGCACCAAAGAACTAGTTTTTACAGCAAAATAATACAAATGAAGAAAAGAAAAACTCCTTGGTTTCTTTAAGATGATACAAATCTATCTTTGTGACACCTATTAGGCTTACAACTTTGTAAATTAGTGATGTGGTCCATTTGTGTCGTGATGAGCTTTGCTCCGGCCCACCTGTCAGGAAATGGACCAAGAAAGCAGAAAAGACTTTCACACGTATTAAGACTGAAGATGAGACTTCATAGATGTCTTTAAGCAATTTTTTTTCTGAGATGTATAAGAAGATATCTGGAGTTTTAAGTCCAACAGAAGCATTAAAAAAAAAATCTGTCAAACACTTGGTAGCAAGAAATGATAGAATTGTAAAGAAAGAAAATGAAAAAGAAACTTGAGTCACTATGGTATTTTCACCAAAAATAAAGATACCAAAACAAAAAAAGTAATCTGTAAATCTCATTTGGAGAAAATATAACTGGTGGATAAGTGCATTTGGTAGTCAACAATAAATAAAATGCACTTTCTTGAATTTAGGAGGGAAAACATGCTAAAAAAAAAAAAAAAAAAAAGTCACTTCAGATTCCTCTGTCTTTTACAAATAAGAGATCAGGAAAAATTGTTTTGGAATTTTGGCTGTCGGTTATTTATGTATCTTAATGTTTTTTAACCATTTACAATACTTTAAGGGATGTGCACTGAACATGTCTTCACTGTTTAATTTTCCTGGCGCAGATGCGGATCCACAATGGTATCAATTTTTACCAATTTGCATATTTTGAGTTAAAAGTAACACAAGGATTTGTTTAGGAAACACACTTGTCACCAGCAGCTCAAAGAAGTGAAGTGTGAAAGACCTTGTTCAGTGTGCAACAGTAAAAGAAGTCATCTAATGGAAGAGGAAAGACAACAACGACTCCACTTTTCCATCATTCTGTACAGCAGCCAGTCTAACTTAATCCCAAACTTGACTTGAGCACCTGATCAGCCAGTCATGAGCAGGGTGATCAGCTGAGAGTTTACCAGCCATTAGTGGTAAGTTGGTTTACATTTTTCTCTTCCATGCTGCTGAACATGCTCTCAATTTGGGTCAAATCTCATATGATCCAAATAAAAACAACTTAGTGTGCAAATTAAATAATTCCAGTTTAATGCTAGTTTATAAAGAAAATGCAGATAATCTGGTGGCAGCTGAGAGAGGATGCGGTTATAAACATGAGGTGAGGGGTGGACAGAAAAGCAGCTCTCTGCTCTTCCTCAGGCCTCCTTCTGTGGCGGAGGGGACTTCTGCTGGGGGGGCGGCGGCGGCAGGGCCAGCTGCTGCTGCTGCTGCTGCTGCTGCTGTGGTGGCTGTGGTTGCTGCTGGTCCTTGGTGGGAGCGTAGTAAAGCTCCAAAGGCTTTCGCACCTTCCAGTATTTCTCGTTGACCAACTCCAGAGTCAGAGAGCCGTTCAGTGTCTGGGGAAAATAAATAAATAATGATAGTGGGGTGTCGGTGAATGAAAAGCAAGTGGTACCAGAAATGTACACAAGAACAGAACAGGAGTCATGATCGCATTACAAATAGAATTAATTTGGGTCATAATTCAATGAATAAATGAGTCTATTATTATGAAATACAGGCGTTTTATTATTATGAAATACATATCCATTATTATGAAATATGTGTTTATTATTATTAAATATTTCCCATTATGATGAAATATATGTGTATTATTATGAAATATTTCCCATTATTATGAAAAAAAAATGTAATTATTATGAAATATTTTCTATTATTATTTAATCTTAGCTTAATGCATAATAGTTTATTTCAGAATGGCTTTTTTAAATCTAAGAAAGAGTTTTTACACAATTGCTTCCTTTTTCATAAAAATTAGTTTTTACATAATGGCCGTCGTTTTTCATAAGAATGAGCTTTCACATAATAATGACATTTTGCCACTGGGCGGGACCAGTGGCAAATTGACCTGCACGCTCATTAGCTGATCCTTCTCCATTTTACGCTCTGACATCGACTAGTTTTGGCCGTGAGGTCCCGTTAGCAGCGGGCCGTTAGGCGTCATCAAGGTGCGCTCCTAGTCCGATTGTAGCTATGGCAGCTTGGACTGAGCTACGGGAAACCTTGAGTATATACATTGCACCTCTGGCCCACTATCGATATTCACTGTTCTGTTGCTTATGCCTGAATGAAAGAGCAGCCAATCACATAAATGGCTCCGCCCTCTCTGCTGTGATTGACACACAAATCATATGAAAAACAAAGCCATTATTATGTAAAAGCTCATTCTTATGAAAAAAATCCATTAAATAATAATAACCTGCATTCAATAATAATGGGAAATATTTCATAATAATAAAGCCTGTATTTCATAATAACAGACTCATTTATTCACTGAATTATGACCCAAACGGGGCTCCAATATAACAGTGCATAATGCACTGTAGGCTAAAAATTCCAGCAAAATATTGTGAAAAGCCAGTGAAGAACTCCCCGAAATGTTTGATCCAAGTGTATATGAAATTAAACAAATCAGACAATGTACACACAAAAGCCTCAGAACCTGGAGCCTTCTTTCTGTGAGGCCAAAAATAAAAAGGCTGGCCCAGTCCAAGTGTTGACAGATTTGGTCTCACACTACAGTTAAGCAAACACACCCAACATCTAAACTGTATCAGAGCAATAACTGTGGTTCAGGAGGGAAAATGCCCTCTGTGTACTCACAGAGAACTGTCCTCCCCTCGTTGTGATGTAGATGGTGTACTGTTTCTCACTGATACTGCTCAGATTTGTTCCCTCTCGGCTCCTTGACGTTCCTTCAGTTTCGTCTCCTCCCTCAGCTCCTCTCTCCTCCTCTCCTGCCTCCTCTGTCTCACAGTTAGCTCGCTTGTCCTCAAGTGCGATACGTAGTGCGAGATATTTTGACAGATGGTCCACTGTGGCATTGGCTGTCGTCTTGACATACCTAGAAAAGGAGGAAATTTAAGAAATTATGAAAATAATTCAAAAAATACCTGTGATTAGGGCTGGGTATTTAAAATTGTTCAATAATCGATACCTGAACGCTACTTTTTCAATATTGGCTAATTAAAATTTCAGCATACAGGAAGTTATCCGAGATATTAAATGGTAGAAGGGCTGGACAATCAGAAATTAATTGAAACAGTAATTCAGAACATTATGTCCATTATTTCAGTTCTTTCAAATATTCAGTGAATGACTCAAGTGCTCATTTGTGTGCATTTCCCTTCACTGGTTTAAAAAAAACAACAACAATACAAAATCGAAATAATCGCCCATTTTTAATAAAGGTAATATGTTCAATTAATCTCAATAGTGATATATGATTTGAAGTCATATTACCCAGAATACACCTGAATGACAGAAAACTTTAAAATTACTTTGTAGTTTCAGGAGAGAAATTATACAGTGTAGTTTGCTTTCAGTTGCATTTAAGACCTATCAGACATTAATAATCATTGCAATAAGTTTCGAGGCATTTCATTTTTATGTCAATGAGGGTAAACCAACTTTTAGGTTTAGTAAGATATGGTCTCACCTGGTCTGGCTGTAGTCTTGGGCATGGACCAGCTGTGGATGTGGTCTGAACACCAGCTCGATCTCTGATGTCATCCCTTCTTTACGGCGTCGCAGAGGAGGAGTTGGGCTCCCGCTGTCTGCCTCAGGGCCCGAGCCCTCCTCTGAGGCACGTTGCCGCTTGCGGCTCGGCCCGGCTTCTGGAGGGGTTTGACCACGGGGGTGGGGGGGATTTGAAGGGGCAGAGTCATGAGACATGTGTGAGCGGGAGTCACCATTGTCCTCCCCACCGCTGAAGGTGGTGTTGTCACTCTCTTGAGTGGGCTTCTTCACTCGGTGGTTCCTGCAAGAATCAGGTAAACATATACATATATACAGTCATGGAAAAAATTATCAGACCACCCTTGTTTTCTTCAGTTTCTTGTTCATTTTAATGCCTGGTACAACTAAAGGTACATTTGTTTGGACAAACATAACGATAACCACAAAGACTGCTCATAAGAGTTTTATTTAAGAGCTGATATCTTACCATTTTCCATGGTTTTCTTGATTATAACCTAAATCACTTAAGTTTTTACATCAATAGCTATGGCGTTGTACTGCCAAAAACATTGTTTTTATGCATTCAGTGTTTTCTTTTCTGTCTGTTTTAGTCACATGATGACGTTTAGTGGTACCAGGTACTAAAATGAACAAGAAAGTGAAGAAAAAATGGTGGTCTAATAATTTTTTCCATGACTGTACATAAATTTATATATATTTTTTTTTCTTCCCCCTTAAATTTAAGTCCTAGGACTGTTTACCCATCAATCGTTGGCTGAATGCGACTGAGGAATCTGTAACTGATCAAACTCTGTTTGTTCTCAGAGTGTTTGGCTTTTCCTTTTTCTGTTGTCATATTGGTCAGAAAAAAAACCAAAAACAAAAAAACTCCCCTTTCACACATACAAAAAGTGGAAAAAGGGACATCAATTTATTGTTCCTGCATTTCTGCTCTTCTTTCACATTAATTTTTACACCAATATCCCAACGGTACCCAGAATGTATCCGCTACAAGACAGCAAAAGAAATGTTTACGCCATAATAAATACCACAGGAATATTAGTGATTGTATTTCCCATTTCTGTTAAAAGTGTGAGCTTAAAAACTGATCTGTGATAAACCCCAGTCACCCCCTCTGTCCGCCCCCACCTCTCGGACCTGTAGCGGGCCTGCTGGCGGAGCCCCTCCTCAATGCTGGAGCTCAGTGCTTCTTTGTTGTGCAACCTGTTGAGGCGCTCGAGGACGCTGCGCTGGTGGGCCTCGTACTCGTCCCGACTCGGGTAGATCTTTGAAATAAGTGCGTCAAAGTTCGAGTCTCTGCGCAGTGAACGTCTGGAGACGAGCTTCTTTCTGCAGGTTGGGCACTCCTTGTTGCTGATGAGAGAAAAATGATTCTTAACTCACATCTTTGAATTTGAAATAAATGTAACATTAAATGTTAATAATATCAATATCGAGACTACTACAAACGTATAGCTGAGTTGAGCACTGTGCTCACCCCGATCGCAATGCAGTGACGATACAGTCGGAGCAAAAGCGGTGTAAACACTCCTTGGTGGTCATCGTATTCTTTAACATGTCCAGGCAGATGGGACACATGAGCTCACTGTGCAGCGAACGAGGTGAAACTGCCACCTCAGTTCCATCCACGATGGCCACCTGGACACACAAAAACACCCTGCTTATCAGACTGCTGACTGCAATTAATCACTTCTGTGGCACCCTGAAGTTTGGAGAGGAGGTTCAATAACACCAGTGTCACTGACACCATTTTAAGGGCATGCTTTGCTACATAATGCAGAGAGTTTTTTTTTTCCATAGTTTATTCGGACCTATTGATTATAGACTTGCTGTATTACCACTTAACGAAAGGATATTCAATTTGGCTTGATAGTTTGCCATTACCCACAAAGTTTGTATTTGTAACTCTCTGCCAACTAGTACTACTATGAGGAACCTTGGAGTACTTTTTAAAAAAGGATTTGTCTTTTACAATCTCACATTAAACAAGTTCCTAGAGCTGCTGTCTCTCACCTTCATAATATTGTAATAGTAAGGAAGATCTTATCTCAGGGTGAAGCAGAAAAACTAGCAGATCCATTTGTGACTTCAAGGCTGGAATACTGCAATTCCTAGGACGTCTTAAAATGACCCATAACTGCCTCCAGCTGGTCCAAAATGTTACAGCTGGATTCTTCTGATGAAGATTAGCAGTAGAGGTCATATTTCCCCAAACCTAGCTTCCCTTCACTGACTCCCAGTTTAATTGGGGATAGAATATAAAATTATTCTCCTCACATTTAAAGCCCTTCAGACCCTAGTCCTCTTTTATATATAGTTGCATATTATCCCAACGGAGCACTTTGCTCTCAAACTGTAGGTTTAATTCAAGTCCCCAGAATTCCCAAAAGCAGAATGGGAGCAGAGCTTTCAGTTTTAGGACTCCTCTCTCGTGGAACCAGCTCCTAGTTTATGCATAGGATGCAGACATCATCTCTACCTTTAAGATTACACTTAAAAGCTTTACTTTTTGATAAAGCTCAAGTATAGCTTCATGAATGACAGACTCATGTTCTCCTAATATGTATACATCAATGTCACTGCAGTCAACATTGTCCTCTTCTGTGTCTCACAAGTAGACACCAGGACTGATCTCTGTATCCCCGTCTCGTCACAGATGGCCCCTCCCAAAGTCCGGTTCCACTGGAGGTTTTTTTTTTTTTTTTTTAATCCCTGTTGACCAGCTTTTTTCACTCTTCACTGTGCAAACTCAGAATTGGGGATTGCACCAAAATCAAGATTCAGTGCAATATGTTGGCTTCTTCAGCTAGGCTGTTTTTATGAATGGCGTTATATGGATTTTAAAATTTGGACTCAAGTGTTCTAGGTGTCCTAAAAATCTTAAACCGGCCCAAATGAACAGGAAATTTTGAGAGTCCCCTGATAGGTGTGGAGGTTAAGTCACTTTTATGACACTGTAAAAAATTTACTCTTGCTTGGTCACCATCATGTTCTCCTCCATCATTACTACACACATCACACCCAAGAGACACTTACCTGAGGGCTTCTGTGCAGCTCATACAGGCTCAGTTCCCAGGTCTTGCTGGTATTCTGGATATTTACAGGAGCTGCCATGTCCGTTTCCTACAATCCCTATTGATGCAAGAGAAAAAAAGACCGTTGAGTTCTGTTCTTTAGCCTTAACTGCAATAATAAAATATCATCATCATCATCATCTCCCTGACAACGGTTCGCCTTTCGTTAATGTGGTCTAAGAAGTTTAAATCTGTCTAAATGTATTCGCAACTATTTACAGCTAAAATGCAGAAGAGAAGAAGACCACACAAAGTGATAATACAGTCATCTCTCCACGTCATGCAGTTGTCATTCTTTAAAAAGACTTAACGGAACTTCCAGAAATAACAAAGCTGAGACGTCGCCGCCATTTACAGCCACAGATAACTTCGTAAGCATTTCTACTCCATATAATTTTCCAGTTAAGCGCTTAAACCATCCAATTTCTTGATACAGACTTATAACTCTGGTCGAGAAAACTAGACCAAAGCAAAAACTCACCTGACGGACAGCTGAACGCAGAACACACGAACCCCTCCCGCAACACAAACACACACAGCCTTCTGACAAACTACACACTAAAGCACTCCAAACACACGAACCGCTGCTTATTTCCAACTCCACTCTTTATATCCTCGGGAGAGGGATTGCGGATGTGAGACCGAGCCCCGCTTGTTGAGGAAGAAGATGAAAACGATCAAGAGCGCAATATTTTCCGAGTATCAACATTTAGGCAGCATTAGCCGTAGCCATCTTTCTACGTCATCTTCCTCTTCTTCCCGGAACAACTATCCACCAGCTGCTCGCCTTTTCAGAACAGCACTGCACCCTAGCGGCCAAATTTTATATTGCACAGCAAAAATAAATATCTTAAAAAATAAATAAACAAAATAAATCTTAATGTTCTTTTAAAGTGTGTTTTAGATATTAAGTCATGGATGGCAGACAACATCTTACAGCTGAACCGGGACAAAACTGAAGTTTTAATCATTTGTCCTGAAAACAAGAGAGAGATAATTTTACCAAAATTACATAATTTTAAACCTTCTCATTGTGTGAGAAACCTGGGTGTTCTTTTTGACTCTGAGCTGAATTTTATTCCACATATTAGAAATATCACAAAAACAGGTTTTTATCATCTTAAAAACATAGCCCACTTCTCTCTCTTGCCAGCACGGAGGTGTTGATGCATGCTTTTATCTCCAGTAGAATAGATTATTGTAATGCCCTGCTCTCTGGTCTTCCCAAAAGTAGTATATCCATCCAACAATTATTCTAATCAGAGGGCGGGAACATATTACACCAGTTTTAAAATCGCTGCATTGACTCCCTGTGTGTTTCAGGATTGATTTTAAGGTTCTTTTATTAGTTTATAAATGTCTTAATGTCTTGGGCCATCTTATTTATCTGACCTCATTTTAAGGTACGAGCCCTCGTGGACCCTGAGGTCCTCAGGTACCGGCCTTTTAGTTGTTCCTAAAGTCAGAACTAAAACCTGTGGCGAGGCGTCATTTCATCATTACGGCCCTCGACTCTGGACCAACCTACCTGAGGACCTCAGGGCTGCAGAGACTGTTGATGCTTTTAAAGGGAAGCTCAAGACCTACCTTTTTAACTTGGCTTATAGTTAAATTTTATTTATACCTTTTTATTTTTAATTTATATAACTAATTTTACTTCTATTCATTTCATGCTTAATTACTTATTTATTTATTCTAAGTTGTTCATATAATTGCATAGTCATTCATTTATGTATTTCTTAGCTGTTCTTATTGATTTTAAGTCTGTTTGAAATTTTATTTTCTTTAACTCCAGTGTTCTCCTCATGGGGATCCTCCATGTCGGGAGCTACACCTGCCTGGTTTAAGGGGTTGTTGCCATGGGGACTGTCTGTGTTCTGGTTGAGCGGGGCCCTAGCCTGTGGCTGATGTCTGCAGTGTGGGTCCTGGTCAGCCTGGGTCTGGACGGTTCCTGTGGCAGCAACCTCTGTAATTGTGGGTGGGGGTGCTCTCGACGTGGACTGATCCCCAAGATTTCGTTTTCCTCACCTGATTCATTGTTGCCAAGATGGATGTTTTAGAGTCTATTTATAATGGGGCCAAAGGGGGTGGGGGTATGTGTACTGAATGTGTGGGTGTGAGTGAGAGAGAGAGAGACAGAGAGAGGATGACTGGGTGCTGATTTAACTCTGGGTGTGATGGCTTTTAAGTTGTTTTTGTTCCTTTTCTTGTTGTTTTAATTACTGTTTTTTATTATGTAAAGATCTTTGTGTTACCTTGGTATGAAAAGGGTTTTATAAATAAATTTGATTTGATTTGATTTAAAAATAGGTTGGCATGGCATGAGATAAAATACAAACAAACAATTAAGAGACTGCAGACTTCGGCATATAATCATATAAATTGTTGTTTTAGTTAATACAAAGAAAAGCAAAAAACATGTATCAGTAATGTGATATGTTGAACAAAGTATGAAAGTACAATTAATTGTCAAAGAACCTTCCAGTCCTTCTAGAGAATAGAAAAGAATAGAGATGTATTGTCATTGCACAGTAATACAATGAAATTAAGTGCACTCACGTATTGGTCACATTAAAAATGTAGCATAATAAATAGTTTACTAGAATAGTACATTCTCACTCTATAGCAGCTGCACCTTGTTTGCACACGCTGCTAGAACGTGCCTGGGCTAGATGGAATACAGACACTCACTAATGACAGTAATATAACCCTGTGCAAATGATATTTTATTTGTTGAGATGAAAGCTTTGATTTGTGTACTTCAACATCACCTGCTTGATATCCTACCATGAAGCTGTCCTTAACAACACAAACAAACAAAAACACTGGGAGTTCAAGATGCACATACAAGATTCACAGGTATTCTACTATTTACTGTGCAATTTACTGTGCAATAAATCTATCCATCCATCAACTTCTTATCCGAATTTGGCTCTTCCTTGAATCACCATCTTATCATGGTGGATGGGTTTGCACACCTGAATGATCCCACGTGCCTTGTTGTTGGGGGAAAAATCCCCCTGGAAGTGTCTCCCAAGGCAATTTAGTCCTGGGTGACAGGCCGAACTAAGAGCAACTCAAGAAAACTATGGAAAAGATAAATAGAATACAGTGTACCTCGCCTGGGTCAAGGTTTGTTGTGGTGAGGACAGAGTTGAGTCAAAAAGCAAGGTTTTATTTACCAGTCTATCTTTGTTCCAACCGTCACCTATGGCCAGAAACTGTAGGTAGTAGGGATGTAACGATATGGAAAATTTGATCTCTCGATTAGAGAGATCAAATTATCATGGTTCATGATATTATCAGGGTATTCTTAATTCCTGGTACAAGCTTAAATGAACACTTAAACAACCATAGAAGGTCAAAATATGCTAATAATTATCAGGAACAAAAATTATAGCCAGTAGATTTGAAGTGATACTGCCTTTAGCAGCAACGTTTTCCTTGCATGCCCTCCAGACAGGATAATTGTCCTCCAATAGTTGTCCATCTGCATTCTTAAAAAAAACAAAATATTTTGTCCTTTTAGAGGGTCTGTAAATTTCCTGTGTGCTATCACCACTTTCCGCCATGCTTACGTTACGATGCCGACGTTACAAGCTACATATTCACGCGAGACACAGTCACTAGTCGCTCGCGAGACTTGAATGAGGGTAATATTACATATCCCGGTAATCGATCACGATAATCACGCCTAGAGACAATTGTCATTGTAACAGACGCTATATAAATAAAATTGAATTGAATTGAATTGAACACACATTTCTGTGTATTAGTTTTGAGCTTCTATACACTAAAAGAACATTTTGCAAAGAACACCTGTCCACCTATTCATTCATGTAACCAATCTTATGCATTGCACTCTTGCTTTATAATATGAAGGAGCTTCTGTTGTTGTTCACATCAAAGAACAGTATGATGTTAATTTTGTGACAGACTGGTCTTAGTCTGGATTTCAACAGTCCAGAGTTGTCTTAAACTGCTCAGCAGCACAAACTAACCACTTTTCAGCAGTTCTGCAGATGGAAACACTTATCTGGCAAAAAAGTTCAGGCATTAGACTACCTGAAACTAACTGAAAAACTCAAAGATCTGAAAGATAAAAGATCTGTCTATTCATCCATTACCTTCCTCTTCTTCCATTTTGGGTCACAGGGGCAACAGACTAAGAAAGCCATTTTTTCTTATCTCTTCTGGAGGAATATGAAAATATTTCCAAGCAAGACAATCTCTCCAGCATGTCCTGGGTCTGCCTCAGGGTCTCCTCCTGGTGACACATGCTTGAAATACCTGAGGGAGGCCTCCAGGAGGAATCCTAACTAGATGCCTGAACGAGCTCAACTGGCTCCTCTCGATGTGGAGGAGCAGTGACTCTAGTCAGAGTCTCATCTCTAAGGGAGAGTCCAGGCACCCTACAAAGGAAACTAATTTCAGCACCTACAATCTTGTTCTTTCAGTTTACTACCCATAACATTCTTGTTAGAGGGAGCTGCTTTGCAGTTCTGGCTCAACTCTTCACCACAACAGGCTGGTACAGAATCCACATTAATGCAGTTGCTGTACCGATTCAGCTGTCGATCTCCCTCTCCATTCTTCCCCATATGTGAACACAATCCCACATTATCACAGATGTGGTACAGAAGGCAGCTGAAAGCCTTGGTGTTCTGATCCTCGACTGCTGGAACTGACTTTTGGGATAAAGATTATTCCTCTTTTAAGTTATACCCCAAGAAAAGCAGCTCAGACCTAACCTTGGGGTGGTTGGGAAGCAATGGCAGGAGACAAGATCAGATTGCACTTCTGTTGGGCAAGAGGAGAAGTAGGACTCCAAAACTGGCTGGCTGAAGACGGGAAAAGTCAGCTTTTTCTGATTAATCCACTGGTCTTGAGGATAGGTCAGAATCAACAGCACAAATTCAAAAAGTCTTGTGTAAACAGTGCAGGTTACCACAATCATATAAGTGTTCACAATTAATTACACTCATAATATAATTTTATTTAATTGCACTAATTTACATTTTAATTTAAATTGCACTCATTTAAGTCTTAATTTACATTTTTGAGGTCAGTAGCTTATAGGGTGTAGGAAGTATTATGGAGAGAGGGCACACTCTAAACCTGTGCATGTTGAAGAGGGTATAATTCATCCAAGAAAAGCCAGTGCATCACTGAGATATTTAAGAGGAAGATAAAAAGTGTTATTTGCATAACTTAATGAAAACTAGATGAAAGAGAATACAAACCACATGCATTTCTGGGAAGTATGTTGGACCCTAAAATCATAAATCACATTTAATTCATCTTTAAGTTTTAAGGCAGGTATGACTCATCTGATAAAAACACAGCTGCCGTTTGCTCTCATCTAAAGTGTTTAAAGAAGAGTAAAAAGAAGGTAATGAAATAAAAAAAAGAAAAAAAGAAAACTGACTTTACCCTGACTTCACCTTTAAATGCTGTTTGTCATTGCTCTGGCGCTGCTTCATTGAGCTCTTCAGATAATTTTCAATAGAACTGGCAAAAGGCTGAAGCAAATCATAAACCTGTTCTCTTGCCACATAGGCTTTTCAGTGCAACCCTTTCAGTGTCCCATTTCAGAGCATT
Source organism: Hirundichthys speculiger (assembly GCA_018398805.1). NCBI lineage: Eukaryota > Metazoa > Chordata > Actinopteri > Beloniformes > Exocoetidae > Hirundichthys > Hirundichthys speculiger. The sequence continues at coordinate 413,689 of JAGFBZ010002829.1, forward strand.
AGGAAATGCAGATGACTGAAGAGCTGGTTCCCAAGGCAAAACAAGATCATCATGCAGGGGGGTAATTACTCTGGAGCAGACTTGTGCTTTCTTTTGAGATCTACATACATTTTAGTCAGCATTTTTATTAAAAAAAAAAAACAACAAATGGCTGTCATCATCAAAGTGACTTCAGTATCTTGTGCCTCATGATGCATCTAAAGTCAGTAATGCAAAAAGTAGACAAACAGAAAGATCAGAGCTCCTGCAGGTCATTCACATCATGATCAACTGTTTTATTGTGAAGATGGGCGCATGGCCAACATCTCACGCTCTCAGAGCTATAAGTATTCTGCAGAAAAAGCTGAACAACAGTTAATAGTGTGTGGAGACAGTCATCCTCTGGTAATGAGGATTTTTGTATACTGGGTGTAGCTAGGACTATTGTTATGTTATGCTGTTATGAGAAATAATAGTGTGACTCAACACAGGGGTATCTAACAATGAGTCAGGTTTTTGTTCCTCAACACTTTGACGCCAACAGCTGTTAAGTCAAAATAAATACACAAAATGAAACAATGCACAATCACATATCTCTCTGAATCACACCGAAGCAGATCATTGGAACTGAGCATGCTGACTCCTTTGTAAAAGGTCAAGCTTCCTTGAGTCATATTATTCCATGAGCAGAATTCACATGACACCCAGATAGATTTGACCCACTCGCAGTACTTGTTCACCTGCTGGATAATTGTGATTATAGTTTTTAGGAGAACATTGCTAACCAAAGAGCATTTTAATCTTAGGAATCAGAACTATTGCAAATATGACAAAAGTCTTTTATTTTAGAAATCATCTGCTTTTTATAGTATCAAATTGCTAGCTTAGAGGTTTCAATACAGGATGTGCAGGGATTTATGGAAGAATTTGTCTTAGATGGTTTAAAAGTGGATAATGATGATGTATCAAGGAAGGATTCTGATCTGATTGGACCAACCAAATTCAGGCCTGCTCTGGGAATGTCCACAGTGAAGAACTATGGAGCGATAGGAGTGCCACATTAATAAATAAATAAATAAATAAATAAATGTGGAAATAAAAAGAGAAATAAATAAATAAATAAATAAATGTGGAAATATATAGAGAAATAAATAAATAAATAAATGTGGAAATATAAAGAGAAATAAATAAATAAATAAATAAATATATGTGGAAATATAAAGAGAAATAAATAAATAAATAAATAAATGTATGTGGAAATATAAAGAGAAATAAATATAAATAAATATATGTGGAAATATAAAGAGAAATAAATAAATATATGTGGAAATATAAAGGAAATAAATAAATAAATGTGGAAATATCCCGGGAAATAAATAAATAAATAAATGTGGAAATATAAAGAGAAATAAATAAATGAAAAGGAAAATCATCTTTAATTTTTGTATTTCATTTGCTTTTCCTTTTTGGCACTCCTGTGACAGAAGGATAAAGCAATGACAAAACGCTTGGTGGACTGAGCTGTCAATCATATGGCTCTGGGCGGGGCTTCCTGGTCAGGATGGATAGTCGTTCCCTGATCACTGGATTTCTACATGAGTTACGTGGTCTATGAGTTAGCGCCCATACCGCCCATACCACCATACTGCCTGGCGGTATGGGCGCTAACTCATAGATATGTACATATCTATGAGTCATTGTCAAAGGTCATTGAATATACTTGTGAAACTTGGACAATGATGTACAGAACAAAGGTGATTTTAATCAGTTTTATTCTGAAATAACGGTCTCAACAGTTTTTGGTTTTAAGCGATTCCCTCTTCTTGACACAACATCTCCGGCCTTTAAAAGCACCCTTTCACATGGTACAGAAGTACATAAGTTTGTGCTGGTGTGCACAAACGCAAGAGAAAGAATATATAAATGGGGACACAGTCATTTTTGCCTCTCCCAGTATTCCGGAGGATTATTAGGAGTTATCAAATCCAAATGTTTCCACACAGGAGAAATCCCCCTCTTCCTAGCTGGCTCCATCATCTTACCTATCCTTCTCTCCTCACTCTCCTACATCTCCGAACTATCTTCAAACTAAATAAACGCTATTCAAGCTCAAGTGTCCAAACTGTCAAATCTCTATCCAAACTCTGAACTGACCGCAACTCTCTACCAACAACCCACATCATGAATGAAGCCTGAGGGGTTTACACCGCTGCTGAACCTCGCGGCGACACCTTAATCACTTCCCCGAAGCAGTCATGTGGTACAGCTGGGCAGCGAGACTTCGGACAACATCATTTTTGGCTCCTCCCCTAAATGAAGCAAGCCTCGATACGCTTTGTGCAAACGTCCTCTCCATTACTCAACACACCCCGAAGCCTCGACACATCTTAACATCGCTAGCACTGTCAAACATGCATACATTTCAATAAAATAAACAAATACATTTGTGTATAAATTAAAAAATATTCTTTACCAATGAAACTTATTATTCTACTGCTAGACAAAAGGTAATGGAACCACTAGGTCTATATTACACTCACCATTACACTGGTTGATATTCATACGGCTGCCGAGCTCCACAGATCCACGGCACAAGCAAACTCTTCGTAAGCAAACAACGACTAGGAGAAGCCAGGATGTGGACAATGGGATGATGACATTGTGTTATCAAAAGAACAAATAGGAGCTGATCTTTCTGAAACAGATGAACAAGACCACAAAGCCTTTTATTCTCCACCTGTCCATGAGAGACCGGCTTCATGCTTATCCTTTTCACAGTGATTAAAACCATAAGCTGTAAAGACAGTGCATGTACTTTCCTTCAAAGCATCAAAATAGATTTCAGTAGCAGATTATGCATTTTCTTTGGTCTTTTTGTAAAACCAAAATCAGGCTTTATTGAACGAATAAACAATTAAATCTATACAGAGTAAACTGTCAAATAATGAGACCTATCTTGTACTTAATTATCCAGAGCTGTGCAGGTGTTTTAGGCTCTATTACTGATAATGTGTTAAAGTAATTCTGCTCTTCCATAGAATAGAACATAATATTCATCCATCCATCCATTATCCATACCTGTATAGTCCTATGCAGGGCCACGGGGATCAGCTAGAGCTTCTCGCAGCTCTAGAACATAACATACTGAACAAACATATAGAAGCAACAGTTTTGTTTTTACCCCCATTTTTCATGAGCTGAACTCAAAAATCAAAGACTTTTTCTATGTACACAAAAGGCCTATTTCTCTGAAATATCGTTCACAAATCTGTTTAAATTGGTGTTAGTGAGCACTTCTCCTGTGGTTACAAATGGTCTGCAGTTGTAATGCCGCTTGAATTAACTGTCAAATGCTCTGAAACGCCTTTGGAGATGGTGTATGGTAGGGAAATGAACATTTAATTAATAGGCAACAGCTCTGGTGGCTTTTCCTGCAGTCAGCATGCCAATTGCATGCTCAAGTGGCATTGTGCTGTGTGTAATAAAAAAAAGTGGCAAAAGTGTTGTGTTTATATTTTTGCTCAGTGTACAAAGGACCAGAATATTTATATGACTTTGACATGCAGTTGATGTCATAGATCAGTGACGAACTTCAGGTTCTCTTCATTCCTCTGCAGTGATGCAGACTTTCCTGCAGCATCATGCTGATCTTATAGAAATTGCAAACAGCTATTTCAGTTCAACTGTTTTTGCACATAAAACAAAAGAAAAAAAAAACATTTTCTCTCTGAATACAACTCTGCTTAATCTTTAAAAAGACAACTATTTTGTGCATGTTTCAGCAGCGTATTCTTGTAGGAAAATATACAATATGTATGTTTATCCACATATCCAAAAGATCTGTCAAATGATTAACATCTGCAGTCATTTGAAAATGTATATGCATCAGTACAAATACAAAGTCTTCTGTTGTGTGACTATTTCATGTTTTTATGGAAGACCAGACTGATTCTGTGCACCAATTATGAAAAAAGTATGAAAACAATATATTAAAAAAAATGAATGTAAACAAATAAATTAATTAACTAATGTCTTAAGATATGTCAACTAAGACATAATTTGTTAGTTTTACTGGTTTTATTTATTGATTGGTATTTTGACACTGAAGGTAGCAGAGGTCAAATATCCGCTGGATTTAGGTGCAAATGAAATTATCATCCTTTGTGAAGTGTATTTTCACATTTACTTGATACCACCAATAAACTAATCATAGTCACAGAGATCTAACCAGATACAATGTTTTATTTGTCAATATTAGTGACTACAATGAGGTACACTTTAACACTGATATCTACTCCATATCTGACTATATGACTTAAACTTAATTTTTTTCTATAAAGTCACAGAAACCTGTCGGCTAACTTGGTGACAGAGTACTGCTGATGTTGTTCTAGCAATGGTGAACTCTATGAAAAGAAATATTTGAATTGATCAATTGCAAGAATTATTTTTATTAGGTTAATCATTTCTTTCTTCACTTGTGTGGTACTATTTATATTCTAAATGATATTTTTCAACAAGAAAAAGCAAACAAAAATAGAAACACAAGCTATAACTGGGTCCATTCTTTGTGGGAAAACATCAAAAATCTAATGTCATGTCCTCATGCAAAAAAGACAACAAATGCAGCTCAACCAGTTTTATTACAAAGCACATACAAATGATAAAAGGGTGGGAGAAAGATGACCACACCTAAAAGGAACCATTGCAAGCTATATTACACACTCAGTTAATTAACGTCTTTGTTCAGATGTGATGTAAGCGTACCTACTCTGTGTAGCTATAAAAGCCTCTGCCTGACACTGACCAACAATCAAACAGCAAACAGACAGAATCAGTGAGCATCACTACTTCAATCACTGCACTGAAGCAAAATAACTACCAGAAGACATCTGTAAGTACTGCATATTTGACTAATTCTAGTTGCTACAAAACACCATTCTTATACGGTATTTGATGGAGTGGTTGTAAAATCAAACTCAAAAACAAAAAAAAGTATGTTGTGTGATGTGATGTTTATCTCTGTTTTCCTTTGGGGGGGGGGGTGGATGATGGAGATTAAAAAAAAATCTGTTTTGGATTTAAAAGTGACATGAATGAAAAAAATATGGTCATATCATAAATATTTTTGCTTGAAAGACAACTGTGCTGTCTGGAAATGAACAGGTGCAATATCATTAACTGCATTTTTCTTTTTTTAATAAATGCATGATACATTTTTAGAGTGCTAATTTCTTAATAAGGATTTTTTAATGTAATACAAATTAGGAAAAAAATATACAAAGACATATTAAAATGATTTTGATATGGTTAAATTAATTTTGGCACATAAAATCTAAAACGACCATAATAATTTATTTTTTTTAATAGCAGCAGTGTTTTAAAACTGACTGGCAAACTGTATGCACTTAAAGACACAAAAACATTAGAAAATATATTTTAAAAGTTGTTGAATTTGTCTGATTTAAAATACTGACCTTAAGTCAAATAGTCTAAAAATGATGATTATTCAGTTCTAAAAAAAACTGAACCTAATAAAGGAATTATTTTATCAATTGAACAGGAAGCATATCCAAAAATGAAGCTCAAGATGTACGCCATCTTTCTTCTAATGAATGGTAAGTTAAGAAACATAAAATGAGGCATGTTGCACTGTAAAATGTTCTAAGAAAATAATCACTTAAAAATACAAACTGAAATGGACTATAACACTTTCAATTTTCAAATTAATATCTTTAGGCATTACCATGATATCAATAGCAGATGCCACAATCACAACCACAGCAGGCCCAACAACTACAGAAGCTTCAACAATGACCACAACCACTCTACCCACAACTGCTCCAACAACTACACCAGCTTCATCAACAACAGCTGCCCCAGCACCTGCTACTGAAGCTTCAACGATGACCACAACCACTCTACCCACAACAACTGCTCCAACAACTACATCAGCTTCATCAACAACATCAGCTCCAGCAACTACTACAGAAGCTTCAATGATGACGACAACCCCTCTTCCCTCTACAACCGCTTCAACAACTACATCAGCTTCATCAACAACAGCCACCCCAGCAACTGCTACAGAAGCTTCAATGATGACCACAACCACTCTACCCACAACAACTGCTCCAACAACTACATCACCTTCATCAACAACAGCCGCTCCAGCAACTGCTACAGAAGCTTCAACGATGACCACAACCACTCTACCCACAACAACTGCTCCAACAACTACATCAGCTTCATCAACAACAGCCGCTCCAGCAACTGCTACAGAAGCTTCAACGATGACCACAACCACTCTACCCACAACAACTGCTCCAACAACTACATCAGCTTCATCAACAACAGCCGCTCTAGCAACTACTACAGAAGCTTCAATGATGACGACAACCCCTCTTCCCTCTACAACCGCTTCAACAACTACATCAGCTTCATCAACAACAGCCACCCCAGCAACTGCTACAGAAGCTTCAATGATGACCACAACCACTCTACCCACAACAACTGCTCCAACAACTATATCAGCTTCACCAACAACAGCCACCCCAGCAACTGCTACAGAAGCTTCAACGATGACCACAACCACTCTACCTACAACAACTGCTCCAACAACTACATCAGCTTCATCAACAACAGCCGCTCCAGCAACTGCTACAGAAGCTTCAACAATGACCACAGCCACTCTACCCACAACAACTGCTCCAACAACTACACCAGCTTCATCAACAACAGCCACCCCAGCAACTGCTACAGAAGCTTCAACGATGACCACAACCACTCTACCCACAACAACTGCTCCAACAACTACATCAGCTTCATCAACAACAGCCGCTCCAGCAACTGCTACAGAAGCTTCAACGATGACCACAACCACTCTACCCACAACAACTGCTCCAACAACTACATCAGCTTCATCAACAACAGCCGCTCTAGCAACTGCTACAGAAGCTTCAACGATGACCACAACAACTGCTCCAACAACTACATCAGCTTTATCAACAACAGCCGCTCCAGCAACTGCTACAGAAGCTTCAACGATGACCACAACCACTCTACCCACAACAACTGCTCCAACAACTACATCAGCTTCATCAACATCAGCTCCAGCAACTACTACAGAAGCTTCAACGATGACGACAACCCCTCTTCCCTCTACAACCGCTTCAACAACTACACCAGCTTCATCAACAACAGCCACCCCAGCAACTGCTACAGAAGTTTCAACGATGACCACAACAACTGCTCCAACAACTACACCAGCTTCATCAACAACAGCCACCCCAGCAACTGCTACAGAAGTTTCAACGATGACCACAACAACTGCTCCAACAACTACACCAGCTTCATCAACAACAGCCACCCCAGCAACTGCTACAGAAGTTTCAACGATGACCACAACCACTCTACCCACAACAACTGCTCCAACCACTACATCAGCTTCATCAACAACAGCCACCCCAGCAACTGCTACAGAAGCTTCAACGATGACCACAACCACTCTACCCACAACAACTGCTCCAACAACTACATCAGCTTCATCAACAACAGCTGCTCCAGCAACTGCTACAGAAGTTTCAACGATGACTACAACAACTGCTCCAACAACTACATCAGCTTCATCAACAACAGCCGCTCCAGCAAATACTACAGAAGCTTCAACGATGACCACAACCCCTCTTCCCTCTACAACCGCTTCAACAACTACACCAGCTTCATCAACAACAGCTGCCCCAGCAACTGCTACAGAAGCTTCAACGATGATCACAACCACTCTACCCACAACAACTGCTCCAACAACTACACCAGCATTATCAACAACAGCCGCCCCAGCAACTGCTACAGAAGCTTCAACAATGACTACAACCACTCTACCCACAACAACTGCTCCAACAACTACACCAGCTTCATCAACAACAGCTGCCCCAGCAACTGCTACAGAAGCTTCAAAAATGACTACAACCACTCTACCCACAACAGCTGCTCCAACAACAACTACAGCCACCCCAACTATAACTACAACTGAACAAACAAATACAGCAGCTTCAACAACAGGTACCCTAACAGCAACTACAACCACAACCAAACTAATTATAACAACAACAGCTTCAACAACAGTAGCCACAACCACAGCTGCCCCAACAACTACTACAACAGCTTCAACAATGACCACAGCCACCCCAACCACAACAGCTGCTCCAGTGGCAACTGCAGCAGCTTCGACAACAGCTACAGCCACTGCAACAACCACAGCCACCACAGTAATAACCACAATTGCTCCACCAACAAATGGAGTTGCTTTATCGACATCCAACACTCTCCCAACTGCAACTGTAACAGCCTCAACAACTGCTCCAACCACAACAACAGCATCTTCAACACCAACCTCAGATACCCTGACCACAGCCACAACTGCTCAAGCAACAGGAACTTCAACTTCTACCAAAAGTACCCAAATGACAACTACAGGAGCCTCAACAACATCCTCAGCTACCCTAACAATAACCACAACTGCTTCATCAACAAATGAAGCTTCTTTAACATCATCCACCACTCTCCTAACCACGACTGCTCCAACAAGTACATCAGCTTCAACAAGAACCACATCCACCCCAACTACAACTGCCTCAATGACAGCCACAACAGCTTCAACAACTACCACTGTCCCAACCTCAACTGCAGATGACTTGACAACAACCACTACTGTCCTAACTACAACCACAACTGCTCCACCAACAAGTGCAGATGATTTGATAATCACCACTGTCCCAACTACAACAATAACTGCCCCAACAACAGCTGCAACTGCTCCATTAACACCCAAATCTGACACAACAACCACTTCAGCCACAATGACCACATCTACTTCATATGTATCAATGACTGCCTCAACCTCACCATCTGCCCAAACACAAACCATGACAGCTCCAAAAACAGCCCATACTCCCTTAACATCAACCATAACAACTTCAACAACACTTGGTCCCACATCAACAGAAGGATCACAGCAAACAACCACAACCTCTTCAGCAGTCATTCACAAAACAAGCTTCCTTTTTATTATTATCACAGCAACCTTTTGTAATTAAAAACTGGAGAGACAGATTTTTCACATTGTAAATATGATGAAGAAACTTGACAATTTTATCAAATTTATTGTTATTTATCATGTCTGTAACTGTGAAATAGAATTATATTCAAACACGCTTTGATGGTTATTTGCACATGCACTAAATTATTTTCATAACAGATTCTTTACCTCATGTTTTTGCTCGTTGCAAAATTTTGTCATTTTAAAAAAAAGAAAGCAATTTTGTCAACAAGAATGTCTAACTGCCTTAAATTATTCACACAGAACTTAATGAGCCGCACAGCATGAGCTGATACATACTCCATTGTCTGATGTATTTATCATAGGGCTGTCAATTTCTCAAAATAATTAATCAGATTAATCGCATGACTGTCAATAGTTAATCATGATTAATCGCATATTTTTATGTGTTCTAAATCTACCTTATACAGATCTTTTTCAAGTTGTATTACTCTTATTAATACGAGTCCTGACTAGAACCAGGAAATATGACCATAATAGTCCAGTTCTGAGGTCTCTGGCTTCCTGTCACTCAGAGAATAGACTTTAAAACAGCTCTACTTGTGTTCAAGTCTCTTCATGGCCCCAAAGTCCATCTCTGACATGTAAGAGCCATATGAACCAACCTGGACTCTGAGAACCTCAGGTAGTGGTCTCCTGCTGGTGTCCAGAGTCTGGACTAAACAAGGTGAAGCTGCATTTCAGTTTTATGCTCCTAAAATCTGGAACAGTCTTCCAGAAGATGAGAGACAGACCTGAACTCTGACAATGTTCAGATCCAGACTGAAAACTGTTCTGTTTAGATGTGCAGATGACATCTGAAGGGATTTTTTCTGCACTCTTCATTTTTAATTTAATTAATTAATTTTTTTATTAATTTTATTTATTATTGATTATTTTTATGCTTGTATGGAATGATTCTATTTGCCTTCTTGTGATTTTATGCATCTGTAAAGCACTTTGAATTGCCTTGTGTACGAATTGTGCTCTACAAATAAAGTTGCCTTGCCTAATATGAGAGTACACAAATGCTTGCCTTATGCAAAACAAATGCATGTTTATTTATTGCTACAATGCCAAATCCATTATATATATATATATATATATATATATTATATATTATATATATATATATATATATATATATACTCAATATTTTCTCTTATGTTCTTCATACAAAATATTTTCGTGGTTTGCTTCGGGGGGGGGGCTCTCTGCATCAGCGCTCTCATTAGCCGACAAGTGATATTTCAGTAGTCGGGACAGCAAACATAAACAACATTTATCTTGTGGAGTTAGCCATCAGGCAAGGTTTTGAAGCTAAACTTACCATTCAAAATAGTATGTTTTATATCCATTTGTATCCCAGCTACTTTTTACGGAGTTTGTTTACGTTTGTCTGCGGCATGGACGTCGACGTCAGTGCATGGCTTCCTGTTTTGACAGGACTACGGAGGACTACAACTACGGCGGGGCCCGAGGCTCATTAAACCTACTCTCCTCTCTACTATTGTACATCAACGGCACGTTAATCGCGCGTTAAAAAAATGAGTTGTGTTAAAATTATTTTGCGTTAATCACGCGTTAACGCGTTAACTTTGACAGCCCTAATTTATCAAGATATTTATTCATCAATTACAGAAAGTCAGCCATGTACCATGCAACACAAAGTGGTGATTGTTCTGTAACCTGCTTTTAGATGTGCATACAGTTTTTTTTTTTTTATCATATTAAATAATAAATATTGAACAAAAACAAGATAAGATTGAGTTTGACTTACTTTGTGGTGTCTGTGGTGTAAGCTTTATCATTTCAGTGAACCAGACTTCTGAGCTGTTAAATTAATGCATAATTATTCATATTTAAATAATAATATGGCCTGTTTTGTTGTTAATTGTACTAACAGAATGTCACAATCAGCTATGTTAGCCAGGGATTTTGCAATGAGCAAAAACATGAGGTAAAGAATCTGTTCTGAAAATAATTTAGTGCATGTGCAAATAACCATCAAAGCATGTTTGAATATATGAAGGGTCCAGGGGTAAAGTGATCAAATCTGTCAATGTTAGCTTAGCTTAGCTCAGTTTATGCTAACCTATGATGATAATTATTATTACCTTATATTCATTCTAAACAAATTCCTCCATTTGTCTGATCAAATCAAATTGGCAATATTTAATAGCTGATCAAATGAAAAACATTAGAAAGCCTTAATTTATTAAAAAATTATTAAGAGGCTCACAACAATGGGTTTTCTCCACAGAGTAGCTGGACTCTCCCTTAGAGATAGTGTGAAAAGTTCAGTCATTCAGGTCATTCGGGTCGAATTGAGTCATTCATGCTGTCTTATATTAAAGTTATAAAAGTTTAAACTACTTATTATGAAACAAAGTATCCTGGAAGTTCTAGATCAAAATAATTTTCCAAGAAAAAATATAAAACAGCTCGTATTAAACGATACCACTTCACTAGTTCTTGCTGCATGTTTCGCTACACCTGTGAATAAACTACATTTTTCTTTTTTAATGATGCCATACCAGTTTCTTGTTCTCAAAAAAGGTTCTGTGCTCTCCTTGGATCCCGCATCTTGGAACAACCGGAATGAAGGAGGGTTACAGTAGAAAGAGCATCACAAGACTCGATTTGCTTTGTGTTCTGCTTTTTTTTTGCTTGTTTTTTTGTTAGCTGTTTGTAAATTTATTTTAGCAATAAGGTTTTTGTAACAAAGAAAATTTTTTGATGAAGCAATCTATTTGATGGCTAAAAAAAAAAAAAAAATCACCACCAAAAAGAAAAAGAAGAAAGTATTGAGGAGGGAAAACATGACTCTTTTCATTAGCAATATTTGCAAAATGTATCTTCCTTCAATGCGTACAGTAATTTTTTTGTGTATCTGTACTTTATTTGAATGTTTTTAGGGTAAACTTATCATTTTCACTTCACTTCTTATAAAAAGCAAATATTGTACTTCAGACTCCCAGGAGAAACCCAGGAGAAACCCAGGAGACCGAGTGCCCTTTTTGTGAATGTTTTTGGTGCCAAATACCAACTCTGTACCTGATATCATCTCCAGACCTTTTATCCTCTTCATTTGCCTTGAAGTAACAAGGAAATGCAGCACACATGTCAAAATAAATTCTTTTCAGTCAACTGTCCAAATTGATTGATTGATTTTGAGGCTCCAAAAATGTGAGGTACTTTGTTTAAAACGTCTGTATTTCCTAAATAGTAAATACCATATTGCTGTGAAACTTCTTAAATTAAAGGTGAGAATCTACACTTTGATCACAGTGGTCTTTTTTCAAATTTCAAATCCATTGTGGCTGTGAATGAAGGAAAACTCAGACAATCATTGTCACAATATGTCTGGACCTAACTGTACCTAATCTAGTATTAGCTGGTATCTAGTATCTAGCTGGTATTTATTTTTCTCACAGAGCTACCAGCATGGAAAGCTGGTTTGGTTTACCTTTTAAACCAAACTATAGAAAGAAAACTATAGCTTTCTTTTTTTTCTGCTGCTGAACACGACACTTTATAAAGCAAATTTATAATTTAAGAAAAAAGCATTATCTGCCAAAAATTTAAATGTACACAGGTGAGTCTTCAACCTGGATTTAAATAAACTGAGTGTTGCAGCTGATCTGAGGCTTTCTTGGAGTTTACATATATATATATACAGGGTTCGAATTACACAGTGACCCTTGGAGGAGCCCTATTTTACAGTGTGCATCATGACTTTCCCATGTGCACATGCGCATATCACTATCAGAGTGCCGCCAATAACACATTCAGACTGTCTGTCAGCTCAGGAAAGCAGATGCTGTCTTTCCTGCTGCAAGGACTTAATTTACTTTTATAGCAAGAAAATAAAAACACCACAAGTTTGATTTCTTATTCTGAAACAAATGCATTTTGTTTAATAATTGAAAAAGTAAACAATTGCCCAAATAAAGACCGCATATAATATAAGAAATTATTAATTAAAAAAAAGAATGTCATAACATTTTCTTTTCATGGTTTTGATTTCTTCATCTTGGCACAAAACTTTAGGCTATTTAGACCTTTCTGAATATTTCATCCACTTCTACCCTCTCAAGTATCCCAGGTAAGTAACTACATTTTAAAACGTTACTGTCTAATATGAATTTATTCACAGATATACATATATTAAACACAATAACTATTCTAATAAACTACATTTCAAAAAGCGAAATGTAGTTTATTTAACAGAAAACAAGTGCGTCTGTCAAACATATTAGGGCTGCAGCCATCATAAAATAATCTGAAACAGGTACATCTGGCCAAAAGACATCTCTCCATGTCTTTGGTTATCATCACCTTTATGTCAGAATTGCATTAACTCAAAGGAAGTGGGCCACCAGAGACATTTCCCCACCAATTTAAAAACATTCAGGGCCTTTTTCTGCTATTTTCCAAGATCCAGTCCGCACAATCCTGACAAATGACAATATGGTATGTGTCACAAAAGGCAAAACAACACTCGCCAAAATGATAGATAATTTATTGTCTGTCTCGAGTAAAAATAGAAATTCATCTTTAAAACAGCTCAATGAAGCATTAAAACATAATTAAGAACCACAGTTGTGGTATTCTGACATGGTTACAATAAAGTTAATTGATGACGTATTCAAGGTGCGCCAGGGCGCGACGCTGTCAGGATATACAGGTGTCAATAAAGTTTGGGCCACACATATACGCCGAGGCGAGACCACAACATGTCGTCCGTGTTATGATTAAAACCCGAGGTACGAATACTACATGGTGTCAGAGTTAGTGCTCATCGACCTGCCGACGGAAGATGGACAGCACAGGTATCCCCACGCCACGAATGGACTGGGAGTCGTCTAACCTGCCCGACGCATGGAGAAAGTTTCACCAGCATCATGTGGAGCTAATGTTTTTCGGGGCCTCTCCGCTCTAAAGAAGAGGAGGAGAAATGTAGCTACTTGCTACTGTGGGTCGGCGAGAAGGGCCGCGACGTTTTTAGCACATGGACTCTTACGGCGGATGAAAGAAAACTACTAAAGACATACTACGACAGGTTTGGAGCTTATGTAACGCCGAAAGCAAACCCCATTTTCGCACGCTATAAGTTTCACGAGAAGAAACAAGGGGATAATGAGAGTTTTGACCAGTTTGTGACTGAGCTAAAGCTGCTAGTAAAAGACTGTAACTACCCCAACGGCGATGAGATGGTCCGAGACCGAATCGTTTTCGGCATAAGCTCGCCAAGAGTGCGTGAAAAGTTACTCTGCTATGGTCCAAACCTCACGCTCGAAAATGCTATAGACATTGCCCGTTCACATGAGTTGTCGCAGCAGCAGCTAAAGACAATGGTTTTCCCCGCTGCTAACCCAGCTAGCCAGTCCGTGCATGCAATGAACAGATGGACAAATAAAACAGAACACACACGCCATGGACGTAAAATGGCCAGCGGAGCGGACAGTGACGGCGCCGCTAGGAGCAGAGACTGTGGTGCATGCGGACGAGGACACAGCCGCACAGAGGGCTGTCCAGCAAAAGGACGACAATGCAACAAATGCAAGAAATTTAATCATTTTGCTAAGGTTTGCAGGACAGGTACACAGCAGAAACAGGCAACATTCAAGCCCAAAAAAATACACACTGTTTCTGACTGCACAGAGCAATCACCACCTGAGTTGTTTATTGACAGTATAACAAAACTACATGCAAACACAGACAGGGAACAGGCATTTGCAGAGATTGAAATAGGCAAAGAAAGGCGCAAACTACAGTTTAAAGTTGATACAGGCGCCCAGGCTAATGTGATACCAGCAGACACATTTCACAGAATATTTGGTGATGTGGTATTAGGTTCAACAGACAGTTACATATCAGGATATGGAGGACAGAGACTCCAAGTTAAAGGAGCTTGCAGACTAACATGCAGATACAAGGAAAAAACAGTCATGTTAGATTTTGATGTTGTTAATGTTGAAAACGCTCCTGCTGTCTTGGGCATGAGAGCATGTCTAGATTTGAACATTGTTAAGCTGGTACACGTAATCCAAGCACAGCCAGAGACACACACAAGCATCACTGTCGAGTTTGCAGACGTGTTCAAAGGCATTGGGCTGTTTCCTGGTGAATGCGTCCTCCACCTCAAACCTTCAGCCACACCAGTGGTGTGCCCACCTCGTCGCATTCCATACGCTCTTCGTGGCAGACTCAAGAGTGAACTAGATGAGATGGAAAAAATGGACATTATTCAAAAGGTGACAGAACCAACCGAGTGGGTAAATGCTTTAGTGGCAGTGGAAAAGCCAAAGACTGGGAAACTCAGGGTGTGCCTTGATCCCCGCCCCTGAATAAAAGCCATCCAGAGGCCACACTACCCGCTTCCCACTCTTGATGACATCACACCGAGATTAGCTGGAGCACAATATTTCAGCGTGTTGGATGCCAGATCTGGCTACTGGACAATTAAACTAAGCCATGAATCATCTATGCTAACTACCTTCAACACTGTCTTCGGCAGATACAGGTTCAAAGGACTTCCGTTCGGAATCATATCTGCGCAGGACGAGTTTCAAAGAAGGGTCGATGAAGCTTATGAAGGACTCCAGGGCGTTGCAGCGATCGTAGATGACATCCTGGTGTACGGCCGCACCAAAGAGGAGCACGATGCAAACCTGCGCGCCATGTTGGAAAGGACGAGAGAGAGAGGAATAAAGCTGAACGAAGACAAAAGCATCATCTGTGTGACGAAGGTGAGCAATTTTGGTCACAGACTGACACGAGAAGGCATCCGGCCTGACCCCAGCAAGGTCAAGGCCATCAGAGAAATGGCTCCCCCACGCAACCAAGCAGAGCTGGAGACCATATTGGGCATGGTCACTTACCTCTCCAGGTTCGCCCCCAGGCTTTTCATCAGAGGCAACAGCTCCCCTCAGACAACTGTTAAAAGAGAGCAACGAGTTTATATGGGACTCAAATCACGACACAGCTTTCCAGCATGTAAAAGATCTTCTAACACAAGAGCCTGGCCCTGTACTCACATATTTCAACCACACAAAAGATGTGAAGCTGCAGGTTGACGCATCCAAATCTGGCTTAGGAGCCGTATTACTTCAGGAAGAGAAACCAGTTGCATACGCATCCAGAGCACTGAATGAAACTGAAGACAACTATGCTCAGATAGAAAAGGAGCTTTATGCTGTGCTTTTTGGGTGCAAACGGTTTCATCAATACCTGTACGGTCGTCAAGTGGTTGTTGAATCGGATCACAAACCGCTGGAGTCAATCATGCGGAAGCCTCTGGCAGCAGCTCCCCCACGACTTCAACGCATGATACTGCAACTACAGCGATATGACATCGTCATCACACACAAGCCTGGAAAACAGATACCAGTTGCAGACACGCTTTCCAGGAAACCGATTGAATGCACTGACAGCTCACTGAGCGAAGGCATGGACTTACAAGTACACTCTGTGGTCAGTAATGCACCAGTAAGTGACAACAAAATGGCAGAGATCAGAGCTGCCACAGCCCAAGATGTGCAACTCTCAATGTTGAGGCGGGTCATCACCTCAGGGTGGCCCGAGTCACACAAGAAATGTCCGCCTGCTATTTGCTGCGTACTGGAACCACAGGGACGAGATATCAGAGACAGATGGTATCCTACTGAAAGGGGAGAAAATCATCGTGCCGCATTCACTCAGAACAGAAATGCTGTCACGCATCCACACAGGACACTTAGGGATTGAAAAATGTAAGCAGCGAGCAAGAGATGTACTGTTCTGGCCCGGGATGGGTAAGGAGATAGAGGCGTTGGTAGAATCTTGCAGCATCTGCCAGGAGCGATCTCCGCCCAGAAGGAGCCGATGATTCCACATCCTATTCCGGAGCGACCTTGGCAGGTGATAGCCACAGATTTGTTCATGTGGAACAACACTGACTACATTGTTGTTGTTGACTATTACAGCAGGTATTTTGAAGTTGAAAAAATCACCAGCCTCACATCTAACACAATCATCCAAAAACTCAAAGTTATGTTTGCTAGGTTTGGCATACCACAAACACTAATGAGTGACAATGGACCTTGTTATAGCTCAAGAGAGTTCAAAGACTTTGCTCGTGCGTGGGACTTTGAGCACATCACAAGCAGCCCACTGTACCCACAGAGCAATGGGTTGGCTGAAAAGACTGTCCAGACAGCCAAAACCCTCATGGACAAAGCACATGCGCAGCGCAGAGACTCCTACCTGAGCCTATTGGAGTATAGGAACACCCCGGTCGATGGATTGAAATCGCCAGCACAGCTGCTGATGAGCAGGCGTCTGCGCTCGATCCTTCCATCCACGGAGAAACAGCTTCAACCAGAGCTCGTCTGTCGCAGCACAGTTCACAGTCGGAGAAAAGTTTGTCAGACAAGACAAAAGCAATACTATGACAAGACTGCAAAAGCACAACCTGCCTTGCCTGCAGGAGCAGCAGTCCGTTTCCAACTGCAAAATGGAAGATGGGAGCCTGCAACAGTTGTGGATTCAGCTGGCACCCAGAGATCATACAACATCCTCACAGAAGAAGGCCAGGTGCTGAGACGCAACAGGCGCCATCTCCTACAGACTGAAAACAGCACCGACAAAGAAACACCAGCTCGTGATCCTGATCATGAGAACACTGACTCAATGACTTTACAGCAAGACACTGTGGGTCAACCAGGCCCTAAGGAACCTTTGCACTTTACCACCACTAGGTCAGGTCGCACAGTGAAGCCAAGAGCTATACTGGACCTGTAAAAAAAAAAAAAAAAAAGACTTGACTTTGATGGCAAAATGTTCATGATGTTTATTGTGATGCCATAGTTGAAAAAAAAAAAAAAAGAAAAATATCTGAGTCAATATTAAGAATGTCACATACAGTTTGCTAAAGTTTCCAGAAATTAATATTTGAAACTGTTTTCTTGTTCTTTAAAAGAAAGGAGATATGGTATTCTGACATGGTTACAATAAAGTTAATTGATGACGTATTCAAGGTGCGCCAGGGCGCGACGCTGTCAGGATATACAGGTGTCAATAAAGTTTGGGCCACACATGTACGCCGAGGCGAGACCACAACATGTCGTCCGTGTTATGATTAAAACCCGAGGTACGAATACTACAACAGTCAAGCACATTGACTAAAACTCATTCAACAACAGTAAAAAAGTTTGTGTTCTTATTAAGGGCAGTTATTTCAGTAAACAACCCACACATATTCAATTCAATTCAACTTTATTTGTATAGCGTCTGTTACAATGTCAGTTGTCTCTCGGCGCTTTACAGAAACCCAATGATTTCAAGTGATTTTCAATAAAACAATACCAGCGTCCTAGTTTGGGAACATAAATCATAAAAATACAGTCTGATAAATCGGACCAAAGCCAGACCGACCACTAGCTGAAGTAGTCGGTCCACTTGCACTGTTGTCAGTACTAACCATGGCTGTTGTTGTCTTCGTTTACTTCAAAAATCCAAACTGTCCGAGACCTGGCTGTTTCCGTTTGGACATTTTCAATATAATTTGAGGATATGCCAAATATCATCCGCGTTCATTCCTTCAATTTCAAATACAGTATACCACCAAAAATCCCCCCAGTCCACCCATTCACTAATGAGGAGTTCATGTGCGGCTACGTAAATCAAACAATTCTCCTCCAGCGTCGCCACGGTTATAACAGGAATCATGTTAAATAGTTGGAGGCAAATGTTTAGAAATATTGAACATTTAATAGCACATAAACACACACAGCCATGACATGTTTTATCTTCTTTATTTCAGAACCTCAATGTAGAGAAAATAAAATATATCTTAAAGTGGACAATTCTTTAGAGCTCCCCCTGAATGTCTCAGGGCAGGCTCTCAGGGGAGCTCATGTCCCTCTCGGGGGAGCCGAGCTCCCCTTAGCTCCCCCGTAATTCGAACCATGACTTTAGCCATTTCAAAGTTGAAGGCTGGTAAGTCCCCAGGCTCTGACGGCTTCACTTCAGAGTGGTATTAGGTCTTAAAGCCACAATTGCTACCATTACTACTTAACACATTTAACTGGGTCTTACAGAAAGGAGAACTTCCACCCTCTTGGAGGGAAGAAATTATAACAGTCATTCCCAAAGAGCAAAAAGACAAACAAGAATGTGGTAACTATCGGCCTGTCAGTGTTTTAAATGTGGATTACAAGTTGTTTACGTCTATCTTAGCCCGCAGACTCGAAACACTCCTGCCTGATCTTATACATTTAGATCAAACAGGATTTATCCAACATAGACAGACTCTAGATAACATAAGAAGAAGTCTACATATACTAGGACAGATAAAGAAAGATAAGACAAAAGCAGTGATTGTAGGTTTAGATGCAGAGAAAGCCTTTGACTCCGTCAGATGGTTATTCCTATATAAAGTCATGGGAAAATTCAGCTTTCAAGATAAGTTTATAAGAGTTATTCAAACCCTTTATGATAAGCCCGCGGCACGGATTAAAGTTAACGGGGACCTCTCCGACTCTTTTACTTTGGAGAGGGGAACGAGGCAGGGCTGCCCGATATCCCCTCTCCTTTTTGCTTTATTTATTGAGCCCTTAGGACAATTATTGAGACAGAGTGATGCTATTAGAGGCGTTGAGGTGGAGGGGATTGAACAGAGGGCAATGCTTTTTGCGGATGATGTGCTGGTTCTTTTGGGCGAGCCTGAGAAGTCCTTCTTAGGTTTGATGTCACTGTTGACCGAGTTTGGAAACCTATCAGGGTACAAGCTCAACATAGCAAAGACACAGGTTATGACCTTAAACTTCACTGCACCAAAGAGTATGCAAGACAACTATAACCTTGACTGGGGAGCTGAATCATTAAAATACTTAGGAATAACACTAACAAAGGACCTTTCAAAATTATCACAAGCAAATTATGGACCATTATCGTTGAAAATAAAATCAGACCTGCACTGATGGAATCTTATTCCCTTTCTAAGTCTAAGTTCAAGGATTAATGCAATTAAGATGAACACTCTTCCAAAACTATTATATATTTTTCGGACTTTACCAGTGGAAATAAATGACAACCAATTTAGAGAGTGGAATAAATGGATTTCTAGATTTATATGGCAACTTGGCAAGGGAAGAAGCCTAGAATCCGATTTAATATTCTGCAGTTGAGAAAAGAAAGAGGAGGAGTAGCACTTCCTTGTTTAAAAAAATATTTCTATGCCTCACAGCTAACCCCTTTACTGTACTGGTGAAATAGTGAATATAAAGCTAGATGGAAGGAACTAGAATCTGAAATTAGTGAAGATTTCCCTCTGCAAGCTGTAATATCTGATAGAGGTTTGATGGCTCAATTAGAAGAGAGGAATAATCCCTGGATTAATTTTACATTGAGGATATGGCAAAAAGTGGTTAAATCATATGAAATTCATAACATGCTCAGACTCTTTAGATGGTGCACTTACGATACAGAATTTATTCCTAATAGAGGAGACAAAAGATTTGAATCCTGGATACAGAAAGGACTTACAACTTATCTTTCATTTACACACAAAAACACAATACAGAGTTTCCAATATTTACAGGATGAACATGGACTAGAGCAGAGGGATTTCTTTAGGTATCTCCAATTGCGACATCATTTTAACCAGAAGTGCAGACCTGCTGATTTTTCAAAAGCCGAATCTGAGTTTTTCAGGATTTTAAAGTCAGCCCCGGTTTCAATCCCCTCCAAATCAATTTCTAAGTTGTACAATGCTCTATTTTTGACTAAAAATGAAAATACTCTGTGTATTAAGGAAAAATAGGAAAAAGAGACAGGAGTGGGGATTTCGGAAGAGGCCTGGGAGGAGGTATGCAGCTTCCAGTGGTCTTCAACTAATTCTATGGAGTGGAGGAAACACTGTTGGAAAAACATAGTAAGATTCTTTAAGACCCCACACCAGGAAAAATATAATACTAAAAGTTCAGAGTGCTCTAGACAATGTGGGTCAATGGGAGCAAATCATTCCCACATATTTTGGGAATGCCCTAAATTGAGTCCATTTTGGAAGGGTATCCATAAATATTGTGCACGGTATTCAAAATTCATTTACCCATGAACATAGAGACGCTTTATCTGGGCCATGTAGTGTGTCTGAAACATTGGAGGGGTACAAAGCTGCTGCAGGCCCTTTTGGCGGCAAGTAAAAAATCAATCACCAGAAAGTGGCTAAATACAACACCACCTACAGTGGAAGATTGGCAGTGGGTCATCCTGGAAATATTTAAGATGGAAAAATTGACTTATTCTTTGAGGGCTCAAAAAGACAAATTCTACCAAATTTGGCACAAATGGATTGAATTTATAACCCCAACGAGAGCAGACTTTGTATAACCCTACGAACGTTTCAAACTCCTCTCCTCCACTTATGGAGAAAAATGTAAAGTCCCTTCAGTTCGGTTGTATATAGTTATCATTTCTTGAAATAAGAGTGGGGCATATGTATGAAAATGGAACACCTAATGACTGACAGAGTAATGCAGAAGCTCGAAGGATTATAAGGTCACTTGATGCTATGTGGAACAATGCAGATGAACATGTTCAAAGTTATAAATGATGCATGATTCATGAGATTCCCTCGAACTCTCATCTCTGGAAGTGAAGGACTGAAAAGTTACTAAGGTCAGAGCTTCAGCACAAGAGGACTGCGACTTTCAGACTCTTTTCTAGTACATATGCAGAGGATTGTCAAAAGGAAAACTGGAAAAGTGTGTTATGGAAACTGTAGAAAATATGTGTGCTAAATGATTATCTTTTCCAAATAAAAAGATGATTACAAAAAAAACTCAAAAATACAATTTACAGAAAACGTTGTTGTAGTTAGCCTAACTTGCAGAATTGTGTTATTTGGAACACACAACAGTAAAGTTTACATCATGCAATTTAGTATTCTGAACTGGTACTTCTAAATAGTCTGAACTTAACCAATAGTATACATAAAGCAAATTTGTAAGTAGTTTTTACTGGTTTGTCTTAGTTACAGTAACTTGGAGATAAGTGAGTTTAACTTTGTAAGCATTAGTTACTAGAACACACAATATCTTATTCTAGTGTACTTATTATTTTAAGTGCAATCAGTTTGCATCCCTTTTTCAAGTAAGGTTAACTAATCGGATTTTACAGTGCAGTTTACATGAAAAAAACAAAAAAAATGTGTTCTCATTTTAAGAGGAACTTTTTTTTTCCTATTATTATGTCACAAATCATCTTCAGTTCAAACAGAAAAAAAGGACAGACATAGAGGTAAAGTTTTAGTTTAAATGTTCAGTATTTATTTATTTATTATTATTATTTTTACAAGTTTAAATGTTTACATATTGTACAAGCTCAGATTTTTTTTTAGAAGTTCTCCCATCAATTCTAGGAGTTTGAGCACTTTGAAACATGTTTTCATACATCCTTTCCAAAGCTTTGAGGGTTAATTGTAAGCAAATATCATATAATAATTGAACTTTGTTTCCAAGACTTTAAAGCATTCTGGGCATCTAGACGTTTCTTCAGGTGATGTTTAGGTCTCCACTTCACAAGCATGACACAGATTTGAAACGTCACTTTCAGAGGTCAAAATTGAAAAATGCAATAACCAAAAAGAGAATCACAGGTCCATGAAAAGTTATTTGGAATCATTTTAATTATATGAGCACAGCTGAATCTTTGTTAATCTATTGGTTTTTTTTTTTATGTGGGATAACACCAGAGTACCTGGAGAAAACCCATTCTAGCGTATCAGTCGAAATAAGTGTAAGCCATGATTGATGGTCAACTTTCTTTTAATGAAGAAAGCAGTGCATAGACCAACGTAAGAGCTTGTTGCCACTCTCGACTGGAGCTAAACTCCTTCCAACACTTTACTCTCCCGTTCGTTTATGACTTTTTTATCACTCTCCCCGTACTTCGTACTGTCTACACCTGGTCAGATGTCCCTTATCTGAGATAGGTGGTAAAGGTTCACGCTCTAACTTCTCAGAGGTCATGGGAGGATGAGATTTGAGCCGGGTCCTGGTCAGATGTCCCTTATCTGAGATAGGTGGTAAAAGTTTACGTTTTAACTTCTCAGGGGTCATGGGAGGATGAGGTTTGAGCTCGGTCCTGGTCAGATGTCCCTTATCTGAGATAGGTGGTAAAAGTTTACGTTTTAACTTCTCAGGGGTCATGGGAGGATGAGGTTTGAGCTCAGTCCTGGTCAGATGTCCCTTATCTGAGATAGGTGGTAAAGCTTTACGTTTTAACTTTTCATCAGTCATGGGAGGATGAGATTTGAGCCGGGTCCTGGTCAGATGTCCCTTATCTGAGATAGGTGGTAAAGCTTTACGTTTTAACTTTTCATCAGTCATGGGAGGATGAGGTTTGAGCTCGGTCCTGGTCAGATGTCCCTTATCTGAGATAGGTGGTAAAAGTTTATGTTTTAACTTCTCAGGGGTCATGGGTGGATATGGTTTGAGCTGGGCCTTACTGGTAGACTGTTCTTCATGTTCGGTCCCTTTCATACAAGTCCTTTCCAAATCACTCAAGATTCTTTTGTGGAGATCTCTATCATTCTCAATATCTTCAAATAGGTTTTGCACTATCCTACTTAAAGGAGATGTGCTACGTTCGAGTTCATCCAACATTTCAGGTAGTCCAGGTATGTCAGAAGGGGAGAATGTTAATGGTATTTTAATGTCTATTTCGGTGTCTGCTTCAGTGTCTGTCTCTGGTGAGTCTGGTTTATTTTCCTGATTTTGCTCAGTGGTTTCAACCTGTTGGGTAGGTTGAGTAAGTGGTTCAGCATCGGGGTTCCATTCGTATTTGCCAAATATACCTACACAATAACCTGTGTTTGTCCATCGTTTAACATTAAGATCCAGCCCTGCTGTAAATATTTTCTCACAAGTAGGATCACACACAACACTTACTATCTCAGAAAGACTCGCCTGCCAAGATCTCAACAATGGAGGTGGACACAGTGACATGTGCTCTTCTTTTTGAGTTTCACAATGGCTTTTGTCCTTCTTTATATTAAAGCCATAGTCTTGAATATCCCACAAACAAACCCTTCCAGTACTATCACCAGTCAGTAGTGTTTTCTCTTCTTGGTCAATTGACATGCAGGTAATAACTGCATCATCAGTTTCGACTGCTCGAAAGCTCCCTACCTGCTCTGTTTTGACTTTAAATGACCAGGCAGAGATGTAGCCACCAGCTGAGATCAGCAATGTGACCGTATTCATATTTGCCTCTCTGGTCTTCAGAGACAAAACGATAGGACCCACATTCTTCTCATTTTTAGACATAGACAGAGAAGTTCTTCTGACTTTCTTTTCAAAAGGCTGCTCACAGTGATTTTGTTCCTGAAATGCTTCTGTACATTTTTGAGGGCTGACTCTGATTGAGTCACAAAGCGGTGGTGCATTGGTGTATAGATTCCAGATAACAAAATTTCCATTGCTGGATGCAGCAATCAGAAATGGTTCATGGAGTTCCATGGAACAAATATCACTTAATGAGCGATGTTGCAAACGTTTTTTGTCTTTTTCTTCAAAGTCCAGGACAAGGATGCTCTTGGAATTCTTGGATGAAATATACAATATTTCCTCTCTGCAGAAAAGACCTGTCACATCTTCTGGAACTTTATAAGGAAGAACATCCAGCTCTTCCCCAGTGTTGAAATTCCATATTCTAACTTTCCTATCTTGAGAAGTAGTAATTAATTTGCGTTGTGTTTTATTAAATGTAATGGCAGTGTGCCCTGTAAGGTCTTCTGGGTTGACGTTAAAGTTCACTTCAGCCTTTCCTGTCAGGACATCCCACACTGTCACCAAACCATTCACGCTAACAGAGACAAGCTGCTTGTAAATGTGGTGATAGAGTGCACTGCACACAGGCATTTCAAAGGATGTCACTGTTTCTTGAAAAACATCTGTTCCTCTTCCACGATATTTAGCTATATTTCTGTTAGCGATGAGTAACTCGTTGTTGTGGAAGTTGTAGCATACGCTGGAGATGGGAAACGGTTGCAAACAGTCAGGAGAAAAACTCTGAGTACAGGTGAATAAAGTATCAGACCAGACCCGAACGTTGTTATCAGCAGATATGCTGATAAATACTTTCTCCACATCGTTGTAAATGATGTGGGTGACATTAGTTTTGTGTCCTTTTAGTGTTTTTATGCAGAATGATGCATTCTGCCACACCCGCAGACAGCCATCTATTCCACCCGTCATCAGAATTTTAGAGTGTCTTGAGTATTCAACACAGGTAAAAAATTTCTTACCTTTCTCGCTTTTATAGATTTCTGTTTTGATTTCGGTATTGGCAGAATCAGAGCCACATTGGAATTCTGAGAGACTCATCGATTCAGATGATGCACCACAGATAGCAAATGAGTTTATATCTGAGAAGTATTTCATATTAGAGCAAATGTCATTACATACCAACTCTCTTACAAAAATAAAATCTTTTGAGTTTTTTTTTAACAGGGTTGAAAGTTGTACAACCGGATAGGATCGCCAAGAGTTTTTCTCAAGCCATCTTCTGTCAAAGAAACCCTTTACAGCTACATTGAAGGACACTAATATGGACAAATGTCCTTTGGAATCACCAAGGAAAAACATTCCTTGTTTACCACTTGATGAGTAGTTTATGGTTGTAAAATCAGACTCATAATTAATTAAACCGTGTTTGATTTTACAATTGGTCTTGTCAAATTCATAAAATAGGACTTCCCTCTCAGATGTGCTAACTGCCAGCTGTTGCAAGTCTTTGATGTACACCATATCAAGAACTTTCATTCTCTTTTTGTGACAGAAATCATCTGTTTTTCAGATATTTCAGGCAAATTAATGCTCCTGGAAATTCCTCCTGAAAAGTCACCAGTTAACTGTTTCAACATACCATCTTTAGTGAGGGTGAGGTAGTTACAGGGCTGGTAAGTCCTGGTTTGTTCCGATGAAACACCCTCGTCATAATTCTTGTTGCTATCCACGGGGAGACAAATAATTTTGAAAATTGATCTGTAGCTGTCAAGTGGTAGAAATTCAAAGGGCGTTGGCCCTGGAAAAACGTTCTTCCTGTAATCCAAAGTCTGTGCTCTATCATTTTGTGTAAAAAAAGACAAAAATTCCCCGAGATCCACTGTTCCATCGCAATTTGTGTCAATTTTCATATGTAGGGCTTTCAGATCATCTTCTGTCATTTTGCCATATAAAGGCTGGATTACTTCACAAAATTCTTCTTCATCAAGGCCACCGCTGTCATCTTGATCCGCATCTTTGAACAATTTGACAAGGCTTTGAATCAATTTAATAGCCTTTTCTTGTTCTTCACCATCTTTTATATCAAAGAGGTATTTGTCCAAATCTGAAAACTCTTTCTGCGCTAAGTTTATATAATCTTCCAAGGGAATCATCTTGTACAAGTTGAATGTCGTCTTCCTTACAAGTTTTCAAACTGAAATAATAGCTGGATGCAAAGGTACATATATAGAAGTGAGAACTTCAAAGGACCAGGGGCATTCTGCGCACTTCGCAGTGCATGTTGGGATATTGCCAAGATTGATGACGTAAGAGGTGTAGCTGACGCTGAAGCGCAGTTGTCGGTTGCTATGACAACACCGGAAGTTGGTGCAATGTTTACATGTTTATTTGTTTGTTAAGGTTTATGGATTCAGGAGGAAATGTGCCATAATTTGTTGTCTACAGTTCATATTTATTGTTGTTAAAGTAATTGAGTTAAAAAGTTAAAAACGTAATGGTCACTTTCCGTTGACTCCGGAAGTGCAGATAAATCAAACAGAGAAAGGGGGGAAAGCAATAAAAAGAGCGGAAAAGAGAACTGTCAATGGTTTAAGAAGGCGTACACTGTAATTGTCTGAATCTAAAACCTGTATATTGTGAAGAGAGAGAATGTGAGAATGATTAATCTGAAATGTGTTCATTTTAATGCAGTTTTCACGGTGTTTCCGTAACCTCAGAGGAGGAATAAATGTTGTGGACATCGGTATGAAGCGGACGTGATTGTTGAAACCGGAGGGGTGTACCACGAAGCGAGATTAGAGGGTTAGCGAGTTATGTTGAGTCTAAAGCCAGGATTTTCAGTACCACGAAGGTGGCTCTCTTTTAACCGGGCTAGATCACCATGGTAATTTACTCTGCAAGCTTAACCTGGTCCGGGGCAGGTTAAGTGCAGAGTTTAGGCTCAAATCGGCTATAAAAAGCGCCACCCTTTCACTTACCACCTCTTTCAGAGATGACATCACTTTTTTAGAGAAATCCCGTTGAGCTGAGCGCCAGGATTGTGCAATGGAGGGAGAGTATTCAGAGACCGGACTGATCCGCTGGCTGCCCATGACCATATTCTCTATGAACGCTAGAGATTTCCAGCTGAGGGAACCGCACCAACAATCACAAGACTCCACTGACTTGCGAATTGAAAATCCCGGGATGGGCGGACGTCCCTGCAGCTTTGTGCAAGATTCCCCACCCATCTGAGTAATTACCCCACACACTGATCAGCAGATTTGCATGAGCCTCGAATCCATGAAGGAACTTAAAAACACCCACACAGATTGATTCAGTTCCTTTTTTTCTCTTTTATTATCATCATTTTTTTAACCAATAAATCACTTTTCACAATCTTCTTGGAAGACAACAGCATTTTATTCCCTATTTTTTTTTCTCTTTTTTTTTGGCCAAAAGGTAATTGGTCCAAAAGCAAAGCAGGAGCTCAGAATGGAATGTCTAAACAATGATTCATAGTGAATATATGTCAACAACAGGCAAACATCTACAACCATCCACTTACAAAATGGTGCACAAATGCGTCTGAACATCACAGGAGCTCCAAGTCGAGGTCAACAGATGCTACGAGTCAGAGAAGGAAGAACTTTTAAAGACTAAATGCGACGTTGATTCTACTAAGAACGGTAAATGGAATGGAGAACGAACACAAAAGCAGCCTTCATTTTTCCCATGAGAGACCGACGTCGGCTGAAACCGCCGGGTTGGAGCTTTACGTGTTCGAAACGAAGCAGCGTCTCTGCGCCCAGCAGCTGGCGAAGCTGCGACAGAGTCCCATCATCAACACTCCCCATGAGATGCTCCCAAAGTTTTCAAGTTATACTGTAATTTATGGGGAAATGCAGGAGATGCCAACACCACGGGGAATACCAGCTGGCATCAAGAGTTTTAGTCAGCAGGTGCCAAATGTGTTCATTCTGCTGGACTTGAGACAATAAAACAGCAAGCTGCTGCAATGTTAGATCAAGGATTCTGTTAGAGGAGTAAAACAACTCATGATTAACTGTGATCCATTAGCCTCGATAAGGAACGAATGACTTTGAACCAAAAATCCAGCAGAAACCGTGATCAGCTGTTCACCTTCCTCATCAGAACAATCAAACTCATGAAGAAACTTCAGTGGTTTTTTTTTTTGCCTCTTTTCTTTTTGGTGGCCAAAATTGAAATAAGCCTCTGAATTTTCATTTTAGAGTTTGAAATGCCCTGATATGTTCAGGTAAATTGGGGGATGTGACTGTCACTTCAGCAACTTCTAGTACCAACAGACATGCAGACTTTGTTACCCTGTGGTGAAGTGAACCAACAGCTGGTGTGGATTGTACTCTTGTTGACAGCAAAATTAAAAGGCATCTCTGACGTGTTGCGGGACGCGCCTACGCTACAGTGGCCTCCCACATCACAGCCAGTAAAGTGCATAAGGACACCGATGAACCGATGAACAACAGATGAAAAAGCTGTCAGCTCCAACAGCAGAAGCCGTCTTTTAGCAGCTAGAACTCTCGATCGGGTACATGGAATTGGCGGTCCCCGGTTTCTCCGTGTGCATTTCTAGTGACATGATGGCATATGAACAGCGTGCTGTCATGTACAACATGGGAACTTGAAGGCTACTGAAAAAGACAACAAAGTAGTTAAGACTGACTACTGATAGTGATGACGGCAATGATGACCTGTCTGGTCAGCAGAGGATCAGGTGGACTTCTGGGTTAAATGTTGCCATCCAGCAGATTAGTTTGATCTCCGCGATCATGTGGCCACGGCCGAGATTAGTCGACCTAATTACCACACTTTTCCAGAGCTGATTGATTCATTGTAGACTAGGAGCACCGGGTGACACTAGGAGAAAAAAAAAAGTATGACCAGAAATGACAAAAAAAGAACACATTAAGAAAAAAAAAAAGAGTAAGACAAATCTAAAGAGTCTGATGGTGAAGTTAGGGGGAATGTGTGTCTTCTGATTAGTTGGATTCAAGATATTTGGCATTCCTCATCATGGCATTGATGGTGGCGGTATACTGTGCCACCAGTGGTGCAGAGTCTCCCGCAGGAAGCAGGGTGGTTGGAAGGGGGGGTGGCTGGAAGGGATGGGGCTGACGGGAGAATTTCTCGTCATCCGCCTCACGCCCGTTTCAGAAACTGTTCCACTGTGTCGGCTTCCACCGCCTCAGAAAACATTTCATAGTTCTGCAAAGAAGAAATAGACAAGTCAACGGATGGTGTTTGAAATGGCCTGTCTTCTCCAACTTGACCACTAGATGCCAGTAACTGTTACACAGTGTTCCTTTAAACGCCTTGGCAGTGCGGCTAATGTGAGGGACAACGTTAGCAGTCTTCACCCTGACCAGAGGAGCACAGGCAGCACTACAAACCAGAGGACAGCTGTGGAGTTCAAACCCCTGAGATGCAGCAGTAACAAACCACAACGTCACTCTGGGGAAAAGTTACACCTGAACTCAGGAGCCAAACTACTGGCCAGGGTAAGGACTCAAAGTCACGCTTTTTTTTTTTTTTTAACTTAGTTTTTATTTGTTTTTCAATCAACACAGTACAGTTTATATATTTCAACATTTCAACACAGTTCAATAAGTTCCTTTAGCCTTATCTCAGGTGTATATCTCAGTTGTATATGAGTTTTTGCAAACCTCCTTAGGCAATATAAAATGGAAGAATAAAAAAAAATAACAACAGTCATAGAAATAAATAGTTTCCACTCCGGAGTGTAAGGTTACAGGTACAAATCCCAGGATGGCAGCATTTTGATATGGAACAAGGGGTTTTTGCATAAAGTCACGCTTTTTTGATAGAGATTTCAACAAATTTGTGGGCCATGACCCGTGTCCACTGACAGGCACTGGTTCTGAAAAGCTCTATATTAGAATCGTCTCTATTTCAAGGGTGTCTGACTTTATTTCATCCTGGGCCACGCCTGCGTCCTGGTACCACCTGTTATCACGCAGGAGGGCCTCCAGTGTAAAACCTGTGCCAAACCAACCATCCAGATCAGTCCGCCGTGGCGACCCTGAACACGGAGCAGCCGAAAGGACAAGGAGATTTAGATCTCAGACGACCCCCCCCACATACAAACCCTGGCTGGGCAGGTGTATTTACTTTCATTTATGTTTTGTTTCAGGGTGACGTCTGCATCGAGACGCCTCCCAGCACCGACGGGGCAGGACAGGAGCTCTGGCGCCGCCCTCACAGCTACTTTGTTCACCGTCGCTACAGAGGCAAACTCAGTTTATGAAGCTGGAGGTTTCCTGTGAAGGACAAATCCTGCCAGTTTAGACTCCGCTTTGTTCAAACATGTGTCTCGTTTTGACCAGACGACCTTGAAGAGACTCTGCTGCTCACATGGAGCCACGCGTGGTCATGTTGCCCTCACGTTGTCGTCTGGTCGCCCCGTACGGACGTTCACAGCAGTTCTGAACAGGGCTTCGGGGGCAGCAAGTACAACCCAAGTAAACTGGACATGATTTCATGTTCAAGATAAGAAAAATGTCAGGTGATATTTGTGATTTGTGTTTTACCAGGAGGCCTGACAGGAGTTTCCAAAACAGATCACAAATATCACCTGACATTTTTTTTATCTTGAACAGGATAGTGTGTGCGCTATCCTTACCCCACAGTACTGGTCTTCGTTGAAAAGCTGTGGAGGGACCGCCGTTGGGTCCCCCGCTTTGCTTCTCATTTCGTCACGAAGCTCCCCACCCACAGAGATGTCAATGAGCTCGTACTGGATGCTTTTACTGTCCAGGATCCGGATCACTTCGGCCTGCTGGGACTTCACCTGAAAAACGAGAGCTTCGGTCAGAAAACAGGCCAAACTCTTCCCGACTTCCAGAAGGTTCAGAAATGACTCAAACCCTCACAAACCCAGTTTTCTTTAAAGAGGAGCACAACTGATTAGGTTATTTAAAAAAAAAAAAAAAGTTTTAAAACAGTAGTCACATCAGGAACTTCTGCAAGTTTTTTTCCTCTTATTTTTTCAGGAGAGGAAAAATAAAACCATATCATTGTATGGCTGTGGTTACATGATGTTTTTTAATTCATAATTAATAATTAGGAATTAAATAATTCCGAATTAAACTATTTTCCTTCAAGTTTACATGGAAATAGTAATTCCGAATTAAGGTTTACATGGAAAACACGTTTGTTCGGCTTTATCCAACTCCGCTTTAGGTCTGGGGGTTGGGAAGGGTTCTGATTGGATAGGGGGGGGGGGGGCGGACGTCTTTACATCTACCGGAAGAAAACAAACTTAGCAACAACTTGGTTAGCAACATTTCACTTATTTTTGACCTGGGTGGCGTCTCTATCTGCGAAACCGCCTTCATTTAACCTGGCCGCTTTGAAAAGCTCACAATTTTTATGTTTCCTGCCATCTGTTCTTTTAATTATTTCCAGTTCCTCCAAGCTATTTATTAAATAAATCGTCTCTGCTCTTGAACACCGTTTACTGCGTGCTGCCGTTTTGAAAACAAGCCCAGCGCGGAATATAAGCGTCATCGCGACAGACGGGCAAGAGAACGAGCATGCGCAGAAAGACGGGAATTAATTTAAACAGGAATGAGTGTATACATGACCGCGGCAGGGCATAAAATCACGACCAACTGGTCGCCATATGCGACCCAAATTTAACGATTTCGACCGTTTTTTTCTGCCATGTCGCCAGTGGCGAGAGACACAAAATCCACCATCAATTTAGGAATATTTTTTTTTTAATGATTTCTGCACATTTGTCATGTGTCACCAAGGCAAACATATCTAAATAACTTAGAAACAAAGTTTATTTAGAACTTTAGAAACAAAGTTTATAATAAGATATATATTATATATCGGAAAGTGGCCCTGTCTTGGGTGCACGTCGTTTGCCGGAAGTCATAACTACACATGCGCCTAACCAGCGATGGACAGGTGGACTTTTGCATTCGTCGGTCTTCAGTTTTGTCCATCACTGAATCTACTCCACAGTAAAATGGATCATTCTGGTAAATAACCTCATAAAAATACACAACAGAATGGTTAACACTAGAACCGCCAAGATTCCAAACTTCATTTTCACCCCATCGCTGCAACAGCGTCAGTGATGCGAACATGTCATTTCTAATAGTTGTGAAGTGGCTCATTCCAGAATATTTCTGAAATAATAATGATGGACACTTGTCAAAATAAGTGTTTAAAATGTATATTTTTGCGAGCTTTTTTTCTACGTGGTAGAATGCTGCGCGCGCTCTCTCTCTCAGCCACACAAATAAATACATCGGTACTTTCATCAACAAACTGTAGGAGCTGAATGCTAACACAAACATGAAAACAACAGCAATCGAATGACAGACTATTTACAATACAAAACAACAGATTTTAGATATAAATCACAGATATTTTAATGATTTTGGTAAAACGGATTAACGCTGCGTGCCCCCTCCTCACGCACACACGACTCCATTCCCAGCCCTCCTCTCCACCGGCGCGGCTCCGCCACCGTACAGTCACAGGTGTGCTGTATCACCTGGTCCATCAGGTACATGGACGCATTCACAGGGTCGTCAATGTTGCAGCGCGCGTATGCAGTTGGACCACCTCTCTCCACCGGGACATTTTTGGACTGGGCTCTCCCGGTCCGCGGTCCCAGCTTTATGGGTCCAAACGGTTCCGTCCTTGGCAGCCTCATGTAGCTGACATACAGGTTGAGCTCTGATCAATGTTAATATTTATGATTAGATCAGTCAGAGTCGTAGTCTCACTAAAATACCAAACGATTAGAACCAGAGGAAACTAAAATGCTTGACTTCTGAATTTACCTGTCAGAGTATTTCCGCGAGCCTCCACTGTGTCTGAGGACTGAATGTATGTGGCGGTGACCCCTCACTTATAGAAGCCGGGGCCTTTTTCATAAATTCACCTCCTCATCCTCAGTTGATGTCGTATCACCTGGTAAAAATGACGGGTCATCAAGAAAAAATTGCGGAAATTCTGTGAAAATCCACCCCACAGCAGACGAGAGGCCGCAGCTACCAGCAAAACGATGACACATTATTTAGTCTCGGGGAGCTCCAGCTCCAGTTTGTGGATTTTGATTTTCGCGGGGGGGCACCGGTCCCCATTAACCACGAAAAATAAAGGATCACTGTATCTGATTGTAGCAGGTCTTAGTCTTAGAGGAATACAATTTTCCTGACCTGGCCAGCCTTCCTAAGTCTTTTCCTTTTTTCAACAGAGCGTGAATCTGGTTCCCCTGATTTGACTCTGATTTCCAGGGGTCCAACAACCAGGGCAGCATCAAGAAAAAAAAAACATCTTGGACACTCCTGGACTGTCCTGCATGAGTCGCTGAACAAGGCCCGCCCCTGACCCACTGCGATTGGTTCGGTACATTCCATACCAGTGGAAATGGCAGCGGATGGGAGAAGGACCAGGGAGAGATTTTTTTTTTTTTTTTTTTTTGGGGGGGGGGGGGGGGGCATGTTAATTCTCTTTCTTTGTGCAGGACACTGACTTATACATCAACTAATTTTACTCTGAAAAGAGAACATTTTTTGGTGTATTTAGTGTATTTTGGGTGGAGCAGAGAAGACAAAATTTTAGTTTTATCAGAGAGAAAAATCTCGTGAAGTATGTTTGGCTGGCCAGGCTCGTATTTGCCCAAAACACACTATGATCAAATTATTTTAGGTGTTAAGAGGTGTTAATTTTGCACAAGACTGTAAAATGGTAAATAACAGTGAAGTCTGCAGTGCAAAAAACAAAAACGAACACTAACTCACCTGCTGTCTGTGTCCAAACCTACGAAGTCCTTCTTCTCAAACGGCACACAAAGCAGTGGAATCTTGTCACCAGACTTATCTGTGGCTCGATCGAGCCGCTTGGACTCCAGGACAATAAATATGGACTCCACAAAGTCCTCCACTCTCCTCTCTACGTCAGCGCACTCCTCAAAACTGGGGTAGAAGGCCACATCCGTGCGCTGCGCTGCTGCTCCGCAATCTCCCCCTGGAGCCCGAACACCAGCAGCCTGGAGTCGTACAGCGTGGAGCTGTACACCTCCTTCTGTCCGTGGAAGCGCTCGGAGGTCTGGGGCCAATCCTTGGCCGAGCCACAGGTGGTGACGGCAACGAGGCCCACCACCTTGCGGTGCGTCTGGAAGTCTCCCCACTCGTTGTTCTCGGGCAGGTAGTGGTGGCGGTAGCGGATGTAGAGGAGGCGCTGAGAGTCCCTGATGTTCACCTGGCTCACGCTGGCGATGCGCTTGTAGATCCTAAAGAACTGGTCCTCGGGCACGATGCCAACCGGCTGGACCACCACGAGCACCGTCTGGTGGTCCTCTGCGCACTGCATGTAGTCCGGGACGCTCATCTTTATGTGCAGCTGCAAACATGTGGGAGAGGAACATCACATCCTTTACAAACCTGGGAAATGTTCCAGAAAGCAGACTTAACTAATGGCTTCAGGACAAGAAATTCTGCGTTCTGGAGCGACCATCACGAAGCCCCGATCTAAGTCCTGGAGAACATTTTATTTTTTTTTGTAAGCATTTTGAGATTTTAAATATAAAGTGCAATACAAATCAAATGTATTATTATTATTATTATTATTATTAAAAGGAGACCGATAGACCTGACTTTTGACCCAAGTCAGACACTTTAAAGGCAACGACAGCAGATACTGAGGAGATGGATGGAACCTTCTGACTTTGGAGAAAGTCAGAAACAAAATCTCTCTCCCATCATTCTGGAATTTTAGAAATAGAAATATTTTTGGTAATTCTAACTGAGCTAAAACAGGTAAAATTCAGTCTGATTTAATGTCAAATGGTGAAAAAAAAAAACAAAAAAAAAAAAAACGGTAATCCGTCTTTTTATACAGTGGATAAAAACTTCTGGCTATCTTTTTGTACTGCGATCATTGGACAGAATCAATTTGAGAAACCCAATCGACATGACAGGGTTTTCAAAATTCATCAGTATAAAATAAGATAGAAATGATGATTTATTCCAAGACAGAACAGATAGTTAAGTAGAGAAGTTTAATGTTTTGTTTTTAAAATTACCTTGATTTTCCTCTATTATACAGTAAACATGAGCTGGCTGCGCTGTGCTGAAGTTTGAAAAAAAAAAAAACTGATGAACGCAAGAATGAAAAGTAGATCTCTGAGAGTCCCCATTAGAACCAGGACCAGGACCGGGACCAGGACCGAGAGAAGTCCAGGAGCCAGGCTACACCTGCTGCTGTCTCTGACAACACCAACACCGAGCAGACAGCTCAAACAACTATTACAGGCACAAGACGAGACATGGAATGAAATTACATAATAACAGGGGAGCTCGTGTTATCTGACGTTTAATTATTTTCACGTGTCAAAAACACAACTGTCAGTTAGCTTAGCTTGGCTAAGTAACCAATGAAACTGGGCTCACAACAGTCGCACGGCGACCAAAATTACTGAAGCAAAAAGAACAGTGAAGCAAATATCAGCTTTGTCAAATCTGCTGTTTTCACACCGGTCCCATTAATAAATAACTCACGTTACCTTTGCAGTTTTGTGTAAGATTTCAGTGCTTCCTCCTCTCAGTCAGATGAACAAGAGCAGAGCTGCAGCAACACTTCCGGAAGTATTTTTCAAGTTAAAAGCCTGAAATGATGAGAAATATGCTGCTTTTTACACTAACACACACACACACACACACACACACACACACACACCACACACACACACACATATATATATATATATATATATATATATATATATATATATATAATATATATATATATATATATATAGTAGTATGAGTGTGTGGGGGAGACCTGATGAGTGATGTTTTGCACCTGTGGAGAGTGATTGGACTCAATTGTTTGGAGCCAGAGGGGATAAAGAGGAGAGGAGGAGGAGTAACGAGGAGCCCCGAGGTTGGTGTGAGAGCCAGACCAGAAACTGCTGTCCTGAGCTGCGATTGAGGTGTGGCACCGCGGTGGGTGGGTGCTGTTCGCAGCTTGTAGTGCTGCCGGCAGTGAAGACAGCTGAGCAGGGGAGCTGCATCCTGTTGGTTAGGAGGGGAGGCCTGATACCTCCTTTAGGTAGCTAGGGACTGGGGATTAGTTTGTGCCTCACCACTCTCCTGGACAACTTCTCTCCATCTCAGTGGCTCCAGACGACATCCAGCCTTGCCTAGCACATCTGCCCTGCCTGTGGTGGTGCATCTCAAGTAGCTGGGTCGCCCTTCCTGCTCCGTGGGAGACATCAATACTCAACCCCATGGGGGGGTCTTGTCACTAGACCCGGGCAGGATAAGTCAATTTATTTTAATCACATCCATGATTGTTTGTCTGTCATTATAGCTTGTATATGTCTTTTTAAATAGGTCTTAATCAATTGACAGTTTGTGAGAGGGGCTCTTTTAAGGTGGCCGCCAGCCAGTTGGGCAGTATTCTGCTTCCCTTTTTGTTTGTTAGGAGTGGGTTCTGACTTGCTTGCAGTTGCAGTGGTCCTGAATAAAAAAAAGGGGGGCATAGCCAAGTGTATCCCCCAGTTTGTAGTGTCTGGTTGCTGTGCAGTGAGCCTAGTGTGCAGTGCCTCGTGTAGGGTGTTTAACTCTCTCCTTTGCTTGCAGTGTTGGTGTGCAGGAGTGTGGAGTTACTGCCTGGCCTGCTGGGGCACCCTTCTCAGCCCACTACTCCAGACCTTTTTAAAGGAGCGACCGTTTTTTTTGAATAAAGATTTCTTTGTGGTATTTCTAATCTAGCTGCGGCGAGTGCTTCTTTGCCTCTGACACCGGACCAGACCGGATTAACAAAGGTGGTGGCAGCTTAATTCTTTAAATCTAGAAATTTATTGTGTGTGTGTGTGTGTGTGTGTTAGTCTGCAGCACGGGGGCACCGCAGGGCACAGTCCTCTCACCCTTTCTGTTCAGCCTGTACACTAAGGACTTCAGGTACAGCTCAGACCACTGCCACCTACAGAAGTTCTCGGATGATACGGCCATCATCGGATGCGTATCGGACGGGAATGACCAGGAATACAGAGAGGTCATCAGGGACTTTGTCAACTGGTGTGAGATCAATGCCAGTAAGACAAAGGAGATGGTGATAGACCTTCAGGAGGAAGTCACCCCCTACCACACTGGTGAACATCCAGGGAAAGGACATTGAGACAGTGGACTCATACAAGTACCTGGGTGTTCATCTCAATAACAAACTGGACTGGTCAACCAACACAGATGACCTGTACAAGAGGGGCCAGAGTCAACTCCACCTACTGAGGAGACTGAGGTCCTTCGGAGTCTGCAGGACTCTGTTAAAAACTTTTTATGCTCCGACAGAGACAGGAACAGGATCGACAAATTAGGTGCGGAGGTCAAGCTCCGTACTGGGTTGTCCCCTAGAGTCTGTGATTGTGGTGGGTGAGAGGAGGATGTTGGCGAAGCTGACATCCATCATGGACAATCCCCATCACCCTCTGCATGAGACCGTGGGTGCGCTGAGCAGCTCCTTCAGTCAGAGACTGAAACACCCTCGCTGCAGGAAGGAGCGCTTTCGCAGGTCTTTTATACCAACTGCGGTTAGACTCTACAACGCATCATGACGCTGAGAGTCGCTCGGACAATTTTACTTACACTCACACACTTACACTCACACACACTTACTCACTCCACTCACACACACCTGTGACGCATATTCAGGGTTCAAATTACACAGTGACCCTTGGAGGAGCCCTATTTTACAGTGTGCATCATGACTTTCCCATGTGCACATGCGCATATCACTATCAGAGTGCCGCCAATAACACATTCAGACTGTCTGTCAGCTCAGGAAAGCAGATGCTGTCTTTCCTGCTGCAAGGACTTAATTTACTTTTATGGCAAGAAAATAAAAACACCACAAAGTTTGATTTCTTATTCTGAAACAAATGCATTTTGTTTAATAATTGAAAAAGTAAACAATTGCCCAAATATAAGACCACATATAAATATAAGAAATTATTAAATTAAAAAAAATGTCATAACATTTTCTTTTCATAGTTTTGATTTCTTCATCTTGGCACAAAACTTTAGGCTATTTAGACCTTTCTGAATATTTCATCCACTTCTACCCTCTCAAGTATCCCAGGTAAGTAACTACATTTTAAACGTTACTGTCTAATATGAATTTATTACACAGATATACATATATTAAACACAATAACCAGTTCGATAAACTACATTTCAAAAGCGAAATGTAGTTTATTTAACAGGAAAACAAGTGCGTCTGTCAAACATATTAGGGCTGCAGCCATCATAAAATAATCTGAAACAGGTACATCTGGCCAAAAGACATCTCTCCATGTCTTTGGTTATCATCACCTTTATGTCAGAATTGCATTAACTCAAAGGAAGTGGGCCATTTCCCCACCAATTTAAAAACATTCAGGGCCTTTTTCTGCTATTTTCCAAGATCCAGTCCGCACAATCCTGACAAATGACAATATGGTATGTGTCACAAAAGGCAAAACAACACTCTGCCAAAATGATAGATAATTTATTGTCTGTCTCGAGTAAAAATAGAAATTCATCTTTAAAACAGCTCAATGAAGCATTAAAACATAATTAAGAACCACAGTCAAGCACATTGACTAAAACTCATTCAACAACAGTAAAAAAAGTTTATGTGTTCTTATTAAGGGCAGTTATTTCAGCAAACAACGCACACACATCCAGCAGCGCTATGCATGGTGCTGAAACAAGCTCCGATATTCAATTCAACTTTATTTGTATAGCGTCTGTTACAATGTCAGTTGTCTCTCGGCGCTTTACAGAAACCCAATGATTTCAAGTGATTTTCAATAAAACAATACCAGCGTCTTAGTTTGGGAACATAAATCATAAAAATACAGTCTGATAAATCGGACCAAAGCCAGACCGACCACTAGCTGAAGTAGTCGGCCCACTTGCACTGTTATCAGTACTAACCATGGCTGTTGTTGTCTTCGTTTACTTCAAAAATCCAAACTGTCCGAGACCTGGCTGTTTCCGTTTTGACATTTTCAATATAATTTGAGGATAAGCCAAATATCATCCACGTTCATTCCTTCAATTTCAAATACAGTATACCACCAAAAAAAACCCCAGTCCACCCATTCACTAATGAGGAGTTCATGTGCGGCTACGTAAATCAAACAATTCTCCTCCAGCGTCGCCACGGTTATAACAGGAATCATGTTAAATAGTTGAGGCAAATGTTTAGAAATATTGAACATTTAATAGCACATAAACACACACAGCCATGACATGTTTATTCTCTTTATTTCAGGAACCTCAATGTAGAGAAAATAAAATATATCTTAAAGTGGACATTCTTTAGAGCTCCCCCTGAATGTCTCAGGGCCGGCTCTCAGGGGAGCTCATGTCCCTCTCGGGGGAGCCGAGCTCCCCTTAGCTTCCCCCGTAATTCGAACCATATATATATATATATATGTATATATATATATATATCTATATATATTAATATATATAATATATATATATATATATATATATATATATATATATATAAGGGCTGGGCTGCTGCGGAACTGGAAGACATTTGGCAGGAAACATGCGGTAAAGTTAAAACAGACATGGAGAACGATTAAAAATCTGTGTACTTTACAGTTCGGGTAGCAACTCAGGTAGCGATATCAACAATTCTGTCTGAAAAAGAAAATTCTGGACTGCAATAAAACTTTTGCGTCATTCCTCCATGTGTTCACTGTCGTACTATTCTCTTACTGGTTACTTCAGTGTGGCTCCATCTAGTGGCACAGATGTGTAACGACAACAGGAAGTCCAGTACTCGATTATAAAACAAATTCAGTTCTGTGGTCCGTTTTTTCATTTTGTATTTTTGATCGAAGTCTAAAATTGAAATACAAAAAAGTTTTTTTTTGTGTTAGATTAAACAACAATTTTATTTTTGATTGACAATTGAAAATGGAAAGAATGAATGATACACAGATTGGTAAAGTTACTGAACTCTAACATGGACATTTCATTTTAAAGTTCTCCCAGACAGAGGATTCAACAGAAACAAGGTTATTTGTTACCAATGACAAGTTGAACTCCCCATTAAAAGTTTCTGCTGTTACCTCAGAAATTACCTGTTTTAATGTTCTGATTGTGCTGAGCCACAATCATTTTGTTGGATTTAGTTTGAGGACTTTTTAAAAAATTTTTTTTATAAAAACAGGATGACATTAATGCCCTGGCAGTGGCAATAAGCTTTATTTTATTTTATATTATTTAACATTAGATTTATATTAAATATGTTACTGACAAGTGCCAATGTTAAAAGCGATTAATCGTGATTAATCAGGGAAATAATGCGATTAATCTCGATTAAAAATTTTAATCGTTGCCCAGCCCTAATATATATATATATATATATATATATATATATATATATATATATAATATATATATATATATATTATATATATATAATATAAACTGAAAATGCTCCCTGCCTGATGCACTTTAACGCTTTTTAAACACATTCTAATATAGCAATTTTTATGTGCACACATGTAGCACTGAGGTTTGTGGTTTTTGTGTTGCTCAGTTTTGTAAAAGTGATGTACAGAGTTACTTCCCACAGAGAGTAAAGAAATCAAGAAATGCATTACATTTTTTTCAGTAGTGAATATTGTAAAATACATTGCTTTTTTTAAAGCAACAACCCCAACACTGCAAATAAACTCAATTGCACTGACCTGAAAGACCTGATTTTGAAGTTACGTACTGAATACTTGTCATGTTTTTTATACTGTAGAGAATTTATTTGTCAGTATTTACTGTTGTTAATATGCTCTTGTTAACATGCTCTTTTCAGCATATTAAAGAGAGTATGAGGTAAAAAGAACACACATAAACTTTGCAAAAATATTTATTTAATAATATTTTTTTTAATAAATATCAAAATACAGATATCTATTGGTTATAGACATCATACTCCAGTACAAATAAAGGCTTCATTTCCTCATCCTCTCCAGGAGGGTCAGTTGGGATTTATAACATCACTCGTTTACATAGAAAAGTATTATGATGATAAAATAAGTTAATCAGAAATGTTCAAGTCTTAAATGTTTAAGTCGTAAGTATGTTATCACCACATTATACAAATGTTGCCTTGATTAATTTGCAAGTAATGCATAAAGAAATTGTGACATCACAGCCAGAAGGACTGAGAGGAGGCTGATTTTGTTGAGAAATGCAGACGAAGTAGTTGCAGCGGTGTTTGAGGATGTGGCAGGAGTCGTGGTACTGGAGGTCAGCGCAGCTGTAGTGGTGGTTGGTGCAGCTGTGGTGGTGGTTGGCCAGCTGTGGTGGTGGTTGGTGCAGCTGTGGTAGTGGTTGATCCAGCTGTGGTGGTGGTTGGCGCAGCTGTAGTGGTGGTGGTTGGTGCAGCTGTGGTAGTGGTTGGTCCAGCTGTGGTAGTGGTTGATCCAGCTGTGGTGGTGGTTGGCGCAGCTGTGGTGGTGGTGGTTGGTCCAGCTGTGGTGGTGGTTGGTCCAGCTGTGGTGGTGGTTGGTGCAGCTGTGGTGGTGGTGGTTGGTCCAGCTGTGGTGGTGGTTGGTGCAGCTGTGGTGGTGGTGGTTGGTGCAGCTGTGGTGGTGGTTGGTCCAGCTGTGGTGGTGGTTGGTGCCACTGTGGTGGTGGTGGTTGGTGCAGCTGTGGTGGTGTGGTTGGTGCGGCTGTTGTGGTGGTTGGTGCAGCTGTAGTTGTGGTTGGTGCCGCTGTGGTGTGGTGGTGGTTGGTGCAGCTGTGGTGGTGGTTGGTGCAGCTGTGGTGGTGGCTGGTGCAGCTGTGGTGGTGGTGTTGGTGCTGCTGTGGTGGTGTGGTGCAGCTGTGGTGGTGGTGGTTGGTGCAGCTGTGCTGGTTGCTGCAGCTGTGGTGGTGGTGGTGTCCTTGGGTGGGTGGTGGTTGGTGCTGTGTGTGGTTTGGTGCGCTGTGGTGGTGGTTGGTGGTGGTGTTGGTGGTGCTGTGTGGTGGTGGTGGTGCCGCTGGTGGTGGTGGTGGTTGGTGCCGCTGTGGTGGTGGTTGGTGCATGCTGTGGTGGTGTGTGGTGTGGTGGTTGGTGTGGCAGCTGTGTGGTGGTGGTGGTGCAGCTGTGCTTGGTTGGTGAGCTGTGGGTGGTGGTTGGTTCCTGTGGTGGTGGTGCAGCTGTGGTGGTTGGTGGTTGTGTGGTGGTGGTTGGTGCAGCTGTGGTAGTGGTTGGTGCAGCTGTGGTGGGTGGTTGGTTGGTGGTGGTGGTGGTGGCTGGTGGTGACCAGCTGGTGGTTGGTGGTGGGTTGCAGCTGTGTGGTGGTTGGTCCTGGTGGCCGTGTTGGTGGGTGTGGTGTGGTTGGTGCCCTGTGGTGTGGTGGTGGTGGTTGGTGCAGCTGTGGTGGTGGTTGGTGCAGCTGTGGTGGTTGGTGCCGCTGTGGTGGTGGTGGTTGGTGCTGCTGTGGTGGTTGGTGCCGCTGTGGTGGTGGTGGTTGGTGGTGCAGCTGTGCAGCTGTGTGGTTGGTGCAGCTGTGGTGGTGGTTGGTGCAGCTGTGTTGGTTGGTGCAAGCTGTGGTAGTGGTTGGTGCTGGCTGTGGTGGTGGTGGTTGATGCCGCTGTGGTGGTTGTGCTGTTTTTCTGGTGGTGGTGGTTGTGTGTGGTGGTGGTTGGTGC
Source organism: Hirundichthys speculiger (assembly GCA_018398805.1). Classification (NCBI taxonomy): domain Eukaryota; kingdom Metazoa; phylum Chordata; class Actinopteri; order Beloniformes; family Exocoetidae; genus Hirundichthys; species Hirundichthys speculiger. Next base: position 456,747 of record JAGFBZ010002829.1, read on the forward strand.
AGCTGTGGTTGGTGCAGCTGTGGTGGTGGTTGGTGCAGCTGTGGTGGTGGTTGGTGCCGCTGTGGAGGTGGTGGTTGGTGCCGCTGTGGTGGTTGGTGCAGCGGTGGTGGTGGTTGGTGCAGCTGTGGTGGTGGTTGGTGCTGCTGTGGTGGTGGTGGTGGTTGGTGCCGCTGTGGTGGTGGTGGTTGGTGCCGCTGTGGTGGTTGGTGCAGCTGTGGTGGTGGTGGTTGGTGGTGGTGGTGGTGGTGTGCAGCTGGTGGTTGTGGTGGTGGTGTGGTTGGTGGTGTGGTGGGGTTGGTCAGCTGGTGGTGGTTATTGCAGCTGTGCTGGTTGCTGCAGCAGTGGTGGTGGTTGGTGCAGCTGTGGTGTTGTGGTTGGTGGTGGTGGGTGGTGTGGTGTGGTTGCTGTGGTGGTTGGTGCAGCTGTGGTGGTTGGTGCCGCTGTGGTGGTTGTTGGTGCAGCTGTGGTGGTGGTTGGTGCAGCTGTGGTGGTGGTGGTTGGTGCCAGCTGTGGTGGTGGTGTGCAGCTGTGGTGGTTGGTGCAGCTGTGGTGGTGGTTGGTGCAGCTGCTGTGGTGGTGGTTGGTGCCGCTGTGTGGTGGTTGGTGGTGGTGGCTGTGGTGGTGGTTGGTGCAGCTGTGGTGTTGGTTGGTGCAGCTGTGGTGGTGGTTGGTGTGGTGGTGGTTGGTGCAGCTGTGGTGGTGGTTGGTGCAGCTGTGGTGGTGGTTGGTGAGCTGTGGTGGTGGTTGGTGCCGTGTGGGGTGGTGGTTGGTGCTGTGGTGTGGTTGGTGGTGGCTGGTGGTGGTTGGGTTGGTGGCTTGGTTGCAGCTGTGGTGGTGGTGGTTGCAGTGCATGTTTGGTGGTGGTGGTTGGTGGGTGTGGTTGTGTGGTGGTGTGCAGCTGTGGTGTGGTGTGGCGCTGTGGTGGTGGCTGTGGTGGTGGTTGGTGCCGCTGTGGTGGTGGTGGTGGTGGTCAGCTGTGGGTTGGTGTGTGGTGCAGCTGTGTGTGGTTGGTGTGTGCTGGTTGGTGCACTGTGGTGGTGGTGGTTGGTGCAGCTGTGGTGGTGGTGTGTTGGTGGTGCTGTGGTGTGGTGCCGCCGCTGTGGTGGTTGGCTGGTGGTGGTTGGTGCCGCTGTGGTGGTGGTGGTTGCAGCTGTTGGTGGTGTGGTGGTGGTGGTGCGCTGTGGTGGTGGTTGGTGCAGCTGTGGTGGTGGTGCAGTGGGTGGTGGTTGTTGGTGCAGCTGTGGTGGTGGTTGGTTGCAGCTGTGGTGTGGTGTGTGGTTGGTGGTTGGTGCCGCGCTGTGGTGGTTGGTTGGTGCTGTGTGGTGGTGTGGTGGCTGTGGTGGTGGTTGCTGTGGTGGTGGTTGGTGCAGCTGTGGTGTTTGGTGGCTGTGGTAGTGGTTGGTGCAGCTGTGGTGGTGGTTGGTGCAGCTGCGCTGGTTGCTGCAGCTGTGGTGGTGGTTGGTGCAGCTGTGGTAGTTGTTGGTGCAGCTGTGGTGGTTGTTGGTGCAGCTGTGGTGGTGGTTGGTGCCGCTGTGGTGGTGGTGGTTGGTGCCGCTGTGGTGGTGGTGGTTGGTGCAGCTGTGGTGGTGGTTGGTGCCGCTGTGGTGGTGGTTGGTGCCACTGTGGTGGTGGTGGTGGTGGGCAGCTGTGGTGGTGTGGGTTGGTGCCGCTGTGGTGGTGGTGGTTGTGTGCAGCTGTGCTGGTTGGTGCAGTGTGGGCTGTGGTGGTGGTTGGTGGTTGGTGCAGCTGTGGTGGTTGCTGCTGGTGGTGGTGGTGGTGCCGCTGTGGTGGTGGTGGTGGTGCTGCTGTGGTTGGTGGGTGGTGCAGCTGTGGTGTGGTGGTGGTTGGTGGTTGGGCTGTGGTGGTGGTTTGGTGCCGCTGTGGGGTGGTGGTTGGTGTGGTTGTGGTTTGGTGGTTGGTGCGTTGGTGGTGGTTGGTGCGTGGGGGTGGTGCAGCTGTGGGGGTGGTTGGTGCAGGGGGTGTGGTTGTGGTGGTGGTGGTGCAATGTGGTGGTGGTTGGTGCAGCTGTGGTGGTGGTTGGTGCAGCTGTTGGTGGGGTGGTGGGCTGTGGTGGTGGTTGGTTGGTGCCGCTGGTGGTGGTGGTTTGTTGTTGGTGTGGTGGTGGGGTGGTGGGTGGTTGTGGTGCAGCTGTGGTTGGTGGGTTTTGGTGCCGCTGTGGTGGTGGGTGGTTGGTGAGTGTGTGGTTTGCTGCAGCTGTGGTGGTGGTTGGTGCCGCTGTGGTGGTGGTGGTGGTGGTGGTGTGGAAGTGGTTGGTGGTGGTGGTGGTGGTGTGGTGGTGGTGGTTGGTGGTGGTTGTGCAGCTGTGGTGGTGGTTGGTTGCAGCTGTGGTGGTGGTGGTGCAGCTGTTGGTGGTGTGGTGGTGGGTGGTGTGTGGGTGGTGGTGTGGTGGTGGTGGCTGTGGTGGCAGCTGTGGTGGTGGTGCCGTGGTGGTGTGCACTGTGGTGGTTGGTGCAGCTGTGGTGGTGGTTGGGTGTGGCAGCTGGTGGTGGTGGTTGTGGTGGTTGGTGTGGTGTTGGTTGCAGCTGTGGTGGTGGTTGGTGCAGCTGTGGTGGTGGTTGGTGCAGCTGTGGTGGTGGTGGTGCAGCTGTGGTGGTGGTGGTGGTGCAGCTGTGGTGGTTGGTGCAGCTGTGGTGGTGGTTGTGGTGGGTGGTTGTGGCTGTGGTGGTGGTTGGTGCAGCTGTGGTGGTGGTGGTTGGTGCAGCTGTGGTGGTGGTTGGTGCAGCTGTGGTGGTGGTTGGTGCAGCTGTGGTGGTGTTGGTGCAGCTGTGGTGGTGGTTGGTGCAGCTGTGGTGGTGGTTGGTGCACCTGTGGTGGTGGTTGGTGCTGCTGTGGTGGTGGTGATTGCTGCCACTGTTGTTGCTGTCTGTCCATTTGCAGAGGCTGTTTTACACAGAAATGCTCCATTAATTTCATGTTGACATTTCACACATTACGAACTGAGGAATTCCGTGAGTTTAACTTACCAGCAAACAGAAGAAGAACGACATAAATATTTGCAAGCATGGTGATGTAGTTTCTCTTGTCTGTTTTCTGAAATTAAAGTTAATCAGCCATTATTGGACTAATGAAAGCTTGAGAAATATTTGCATATTTAACAGATGGTCAACTCAGAAAAGACACTTAATCAGAGCTTTTTTGGCATCAAAAGAGAAATAAAAAAACCCCATCTACTCTTGTTTTCTCCAATGCTTTAGGGTTTAACATTCTCTCAAAATCTTATTCAAGATATTATATATTTTTTTCTGTATTGGAGAAGTAAAAAACTTCTGTAAGACTCAGAATTTAGCCTTTCTGGATGATCTTTCTTTTTACCTAATCAAGCCACTGACCTGGAGATGAAGTTGTATTTCTCCTCATTCTTTTCTTTTTACTTTTATTCTCTTGGAAAATGCTAATGGTCACATTTTAAAAAGCAGCTTCTAATTTTCCAGAATAAATTCAAACCTCTTCCACATTTGTTCCCTCAGTACCAGGGCAGAGATCATTCAAGTCATTTTTCATCGTAAAAGACATATAATGCACGATACACACAAGCAGAATACATAAGAAACAAAAACCTCAGTGACTTAGGTATACCTAAATGTGCCAAAATGGCCAATTTTGGAAGTCAGTCTAAATATTCTTTTTCAAAAACTTCTCAAATATCAAAAACAGGCCTAGTTTGAAATGAAAGTTGAATTGATTTTTTTTTTTTCCTTTGGATGTTAAATATTGGCTTAAATTATTTAAAACTCAGATTTAAAACTGAACAACCTCAGTGGCGGTCTGAGGTCTTTCAAGTATGTAATGAATGTAAGTTGAAACCAGGATAAACAAAAAAAAATAAAAATGTGGAAACTTCACACATTCAAAGATGAAGATCAGATTAAAATTTCTTTATAAATACACATTGCACTGATCATTTTAAAATACAAAACTTTGTGCAGTACTTACAGATGATTCTTTGTTGATTCTTCGCTCCTCAGCAGAGACTGAAGGTGTGATGTTTCCTGATTTCATCTCCACTTTTATTAGCAGACAACCAGAGGTAACATTATTCTGCAGACAAAGATGGGTGTGGACAGCCTTTGGGGCTGTTAGGTATGTATGTAGCTGGTCATTTGTTCCATCTCTCCTTCCACCAATCTGATCACAGTGAGGATGTTGCAACACATTTTTTTTGACGTCACATTGCACCTGTTTACGTGAGCAATGTGACTGTATGACTGTGACACCTGCATTTACTATTTTCCTTGTGTCAGAATATTTTGTCTGGTCTGAAAGCAGGATGTTATCAAATCACATGTTGCAAATAACTGATTCCACAAAAGAAAAAGTAACAGACATAAAGCATAGTGTCGAAAAGAACATCTGGCTAAAAGTATTCATGGATTGTATTGCCCTTGTACACATTTTAGATAAGTTGATTTACCTACTTGTATTTTGCTTTTGTTTTATTTTTCAATATACATTAATCCATTAATAGTGCACCAACCCAATTACCTTATTTTTTTAATACTACTCTTGATTGACAGAATGCTTTTTGAATTAAATAATTAATTTCACTTCAACAAAAGCCTTTGAGTCATCCACATGAGTCATCTATTTGTTTTTTTTTCTGACAGGTTGCTTGGTTAGGGTTGGGTGCAATCTGTTTTAAGGATAGAAAAAAAGCAAGGTTTTACTTTAAAAACAAATACCCGTTGCATTTATGAACAGATTTCATTGAGATACAATATGACACTAAGGGGTCCAGACAAATGGTAAACTTTGTTCATTGTTTGTATTTTGAGGCTCCAATACATATATGTGTGTGTGTGTGTTGTCTTTACAGTAATAGAACATATTTTCATTTCATTTTAATGTATACATTGGAGTATACATTTTTTTTGGAGTAAAATTTTTTTTAACTTTGTGCATTTTAATTGTGGCCAGCCTCAGGCTGGCCACAATTAAAATCCTTTCTTTGTGTAAAGTCTTTATCACTTGTTTTTTTTTTTCTTCTGCAAGCTGCTGTTCTTGCTTTTTGCTCTTACCTTGACCCAGCTGCTTGTTCAACTTGGCAGTGGTTACAAATAACCTTGTTTCTGTCGAATCCTCCATCTGGGAGAACTTTAAAATGAAAATGTCCATGTAAAGGTTCTGTAACTTTATCAATCTGTGTATCATTTGTTCTTTCCATTTTCAATCGTCAATCAAAAATTTAAAAACAATTAAAAAGTGACATTTTATTTTGTTTTTCATTCTTTTAATGAAAAAAATGCCTGCTTTTTTTAGATTACCATTTTAGACTTAAACAAATACAAAAAACAGGTGACGGGACTGAATTTGTTTTTAATATTTAATTGTCTGGTTTACGTGACCCTGAAATGGCTTTGTGCGCAGCAGTTCAGGTAGCATGGCAGCGCTGGAATTACATACTATAATATTTGTAATATTGTGGAAATCTGAATGAAAATTCAGCTCATAAATAGATGAACCAAAGTGCTCTCCAGCTCTGCATCTTCTCCTCAGATCATGACGAGCACAGAATCTTCTGATGCTCATTTCCACCATTGCAGGACACCCAGGACGGTATTTTAATCCAGAAGTAATATTCTTTAAAATGGGGGTCGTTTTGTAATCGAGAAATAGACTTTCTGTTGTCATTACACATCTGTGCCACTAGATGGAGCCGCACTGAAGTAACCAGTAAGAGAATAGCAGGACAGTGAACGTATGGAGCAGATTTAATGTAAAATGGAGGAATGACGCGATCGTCTTGAACAAAGGGATTTAAAAGTTTTGTTGTTGTCCATAATTTTTTTTAGATGGAATTGTTAATATTGCTACCTGAGCTGCTACTGGAACTGTAAAGTACACGTATTTTTACCGCTCTCCATGTCCGTTTTAGCTTTTGCGCATATTTACCTGCCAATTCTCTCCCGGCTCCGCAGCAGCCAGTAACAGACTTTTCAAAACAAAAGCACGTGAGCAACATGTGTTAACGCGCGATAAAATAAATGTCAGCGTTAATAAATTAATGCGTTAATGTGATAATAGCGCATTAAATTGCCCAGCCCTAGTATATATATATATATATATATATATATATACATATATATATATATATATATATGTATATATATATATATATATATATATATATATATATATATATATATATATATATATATATATATATATATATCCAGGTGTGTCTGGGAAGCCATAATGGTCTGACACACCTGGATTATTCGCATGGTAAAGTTAGTTTCAGATCCGACATTCACTTGTTTTTTTTTTTCTCTAATAGCGTCATGAAAACGGCACCGATTTAATCCAGGCTGGTATCTTTTGGTAGATATAAGTATGCCAGACATTTCACAAGTGTCATCAACCCTCCAAGCTCAGTGAGGGTGTCAAAAACTCTAAGGAACAGCACTGAATGTCCTTCTGAGTACCTCGTTGCTGCCGTGGAGTTTAGGGACCAGTGTTGCCAGGTGGGAAATTTAGGATTATCGTACCAGAGACTCAAAAATTATTGTATTTTGAGGGAAATTATCGTACATTTGTCATAACTAAAATATGAAGATCAATGATGCACAGTCAAATATAATCACTCTGATAAATAGCATCTCACAGGTACTCACAGCTTTTTGGCGTGAGTACGGAATGGGTTAACGGCATCACATCAGCCCCAATTCACAGTTGCGTTAGACTAATGTGTCCCCCAAAAACAAATTAGAGGTGGAAAGTAAGAGCCAAATTATGAGGCCTGGAGGAGATTTTGGAGACAAATTTTTTCCCTTGCTTTTTCTCTTCTGCTTAAACACTGTTTAAATCTCGCTCGCTCGACTTCCTGATATGGTCTTGACTGTGAGCGTCTCGAGGGTGCGCGCACCATTCAGCCTATCATGCTCATTGTTCTGAGACAAACATGCTCAGCAAAGCACGATTGGCCGAAAACATGTCACATGGGAACAGATGCCTTCAGTGTCTCCAGCAGACAGATGCGGCAGACAATAATTTGAAATGGTCAAATGATCTTACATTTGGCTTTTTTTTGGATTATTGATCGTACATCGTGTATGTATATATATATATATATATATATATATATATATATATATATATATATATATATATATATATATATATATATATATATATACATATATATACACTACACATACACTCAGAGACTTTACTACTGTTTGTGTTTTACTGATCTGAAACCTCGCAGTGTTTGATCTTTTGGTTTCATTGGCGGAAGAAATGACCATATAGTATGTGGATGAAACAGAGTGGTGCTCAGTAATCAGTTATCAAGTAAATCAAGGAATTTAATCATTCTTTAGCATAATCTTCAGTTCTTCAGCAATATTAATGTTAATGTACTGTTAATCTAAAAAAAAAAAATCACAAAACAAATATGTAGGTTGCTTTTTCCTTCTCTTGTGACAAATATGGCCAAATTGGAGTGGTTTTAAATTGAAATTGATGAAAGACATCATGTGATAACACAATAACAGAGTTAGAACGGGCCATTCGGTACACATCTAATCAGTCATTGTTGTTCAAGCACAACAAAATATACAAAAACATTGTTCCAGGAAATTCCATGACATCATTTATTCTATGATTGTGCATCTCTTATTATGTCTATGTTCCTGCAAGTATCTCTGGCGCAGGAGCTGCATTTTTCTAATTGACTGCTGATGACCTAACCAAGGAGCTCTGTGTTTATTGTTTATTGCTTCTTTTTTTTATCCCTTTTCTTCATGCTGCTCTTTTTGCTTTGTTCTTACCTTGACCCAACTGGTTGAGTTGGATGCGTGACTTGATCAGCTAATTCCTTCCGTCTGAGGCATCTCCCTTTAAAATGTGTTGTTCTCACTGCCAAGTGTTGCTCAAGGGGAACTAGTGGGTTTGTCTATTTTTCTCTCTTACTGCCCCAAAATCCCTTTTGTTGAAAACTTAAGCAAAAGCTTATTATTTTCATCAGTTTTATTCCTACATTGTAGGTTTGGATTCTATCTTACAAACAATTATAACCTTACTCAACCTTTTTATGAGTAACCCTTGGCATTATATTGTAACTCTCTGGATACCTTTTTAACATATTTTATCAGCATTTAATTTAACCACTTAAGAAGTTGCTTTGAAATTAAAACCTTGCTCTTTTCCTAACCTTGAAAACCTTTAGCTAAATCTCACACTACCCCATACAAACACTTTATATCAACATAACACCTATCCACTGATGTAAAAATCTAAGCTTCCTCTTCTTCCCTTCTTCAAACATCAAATCTGACCTTAAAGACTTTGAATTGGACTTCAAATTAAATTTATATTTCAATCAACACCCAACATTCTGAAATTCCGATCCTTGCACGAGAACATTTTGGAGATGGGAGAAACTGGTGGTGCAGATGGTGAGGTGGTGAATTGAAGCCATGTTCATATCATATATTTCATTTCATTTTATATCAGACATGGAGATCTGCATAATCATAATTATTCAATATTCTAGGCTCTGCTGGACTGTGGGCTGAGGGGTGTATTCTATGTTCGGCTTTGATCAGTGCTAAATTGGCAGCAAATGAGTCTTTGCTCACGACTCATTTCTGCTTACTGGCTTTCAGTTTGAGATGAACTTTGACATATTGTAAATATACATATTTTGTTGTATTTTTTCTGTCTTGATGTGCATCAATTACTGTTGTTTTCATTTTTCCTGTAAAGTGTTATGGTCAACCTGGGTTGTTTTAAATGAGCTTTTTAAATAAGATTGACCTTGACAGAAACAGGCAATGGCTGTTGACTGAAGAAAGAGCTTGACAGGCACGCCAACGGTCCGATGAATTTGCTGGGGTCACTCACAATGATTGGGTGGTGTTTTTTGAGCCCTGTCACTTCCACAGCGGATTAATTATTTCTTTTTTTTCTCATATGCAAGCATTTGAATAATTTTATTGGTGCATAAAGAGAATTTCAAGTTTAGCAAACAATGCTTCAGAAATACAGACCTCCTCCCCAATCTTTAATGTAATTACATGATGGCAAATGTAAAAGCAGCAATTGTGCTCTGGCACAATTGGAAATGGAGTAATGTTAATGCAGACAAGAGGAAGGAAATGGCATGGGAAAATTTCACTAGTGTGAGTGAGCCACTGGTTTTTATTTGCTCTAGTGACTGTAATTAATCAACTGTCACAAAGTAATATGCAGTTCAATATTTCAGTTCAACACACTTAACAGATATCCGATTCGCTTAACCACTGATGTTGCTTTGTTCTTGCTTTTGAGGCAAGTATATGATCTTTTTTTTTTTTCTTTTTTCCCTGGTAATATCACACCTCAGTAAAGAGACAAAGTGTATGATTCAGAGAAACAAGTGTGAATATTTAGTTTGCTGTGGTCAAATACATGTTTTCAAAGGCTCTCTGTATTCCAAATGGCAACTCAGACTTGATAGTTTGAGGGACCGAAGTAATTGTCACCATGTTGTCTCCAGTTGATTTATTGTCTGGGTGTGTGGACCTAGACAATAGATTGTTGTACATCAAAGCTAGGTGTGAACTCTCTTAACTTGTCTCGTTAACTCTGTCGTCAATGATATAAGGAGGATCCCAACAGCCCTCACGCAAGAATGCAGAAACTCCTGGTGAAACGTAATCACGGATGACAGCCACATTGCATTTCTTAATGGTCCTTTGACATTCACATAAGTGAGGTTCAGCACTCCATCTTGATTAAAGACCCTCTAATTTATGAACAAGGGAAGTTGGAGGTTAAATCAGTGACTGTCCACAGTTAAGAGAAACCATCCTGAGACAGTAATTCCTGTCATAAGCTCACCTCTCTCACACACGACTGTTTTGGTGACATCCAGACTTATAATTACAAGACTGCATTCCAGTAAAAAGAAGATGCCAAACAATCTTTTGTGCAAAAACTTGTAATGATTTAAAGTTATGTTTACTTCTAAGGCAACCCCTAGACATTGACAGACAGACAAACCAATTCAACTCAGTTCAAGTCCAATCAGTTCAATGTCAGCAATTCACAACAACATGTCATCCCAGGGCACTCTACGCAGAAAGAAACCAGCTTCAATTTAATCCCCTTAAATACAGGACTATTTAGTCTATTTAATCCTTTTTCAGTAACCCAACAGATTTCTTTGAATGTCCACTTTAATTTAGTCCCTTCTAAGAATCCACAAGGTGACAGTCAGAAGGAAAAACTAATAACAGGAAGAGAGCTCCAAGAAATCCAGATTCATGAAGTGTGATCATCTGATCATCTGCCTCAACCACTTCGGGAAATATTGTATCCATAATCCTCAAAACTCAGATACGTATATAATTTAAAAAAAAAAAAAAAGGTCTGTAAGGATGCAGTCATAAAATGCAGCAAAACCCTTGTTAGAATGACATGGATGAAAGAAAAAAAGCATTTTAAGTTAGAAGAGTGTCTGAGCAGATACATAATCATGATCATAAACAGCCAGGCCTGCAGTGTTATTGGTGTGTTCCTGCAGGATGCACCAGTAGAGATCAGATGTGGATCACATGAGAGACCTTCTCTGAATGTTTGTATTAGGTTTGAAAAATATATGATTTCATGATTTAAATTTAGATTTATATATATATATATATATATATATATATATATATATATTATATATATATATATTTTATATTTATATATATATATATATTTTTTCTTATAAAGCCATCTTTAAATTGTTGACATGTGACATCCAAATGACATAAAATATGTACTCATTGGAAATATTCTGGCCAATTGCTTCATGTTATTAGTTTAAAAAAATACTTTTAATGATTTCAGTTTTTAAATAAAGCAACTTGCTGGACAGAGATTTTCAGATTCTTTTCTTTCATGAGAAGTTTAAAGAAGACATTGATAAAAGAAAAAAAATGACACTAACATTGTGTTTACGTGGTTTACTGTTGACGTCAGGCCCTTCTTGTAATGAACCAAGAGACTTGATGAACCTTGGGGTTTATGCTGTACCTTCAGGCGTGTCCATCAGAGCACATGGAAACATGGCTGTGAAACTATTTGGCTGCAAGGTACTTGCAGTGCAGCATTGCAAAAGGTGCAATACAGCCAGCGCAGAAAGTAAACACACACACATCTATCTATCTATCTATCTGGTCCATACTTGTCCACACACGCACGCTTTGCTATCAAAAAAGCTGGGCGCACCGCACCCACCCTTGTCTTCAATGTGTCATTATCTTTGGTTGTCTCCCAATAAAAAGAGGAGCTGAAACCAGAATACATCACACCTTTGATCTCTGCTGAGGAAAAAGGAATCAAGCAAAGAATCATCTGTAAGGACAGCATATACTTTAATATTTTAAAATGATCAAGGTAATGTGTATTTTCTCATTTTATTTTTTATATATATTGTGGGAATTATAATTGTGCTTGCATATTTGGACACATATATTAAGAGTAAAATTAAGTTGCTAAAAGGTCTGCATCTGCAGGTCTGCAGGTCACGGGCTGAGCTTGAGTCATAAAGTTGCAGGGACTTAGGAGGACAATTTAAGCTGTGTCAGGGTGATATGTTCTTATTAGGGACAGGCACTGTTCTGGGGGACAATGGGGGAGTTTGCCTTTAACTAACAGAAAAAGTGATTGTATCTAACAACGCTTAATGTTTAACGCCCTGCATGTGTCAATAAAACCAGCCTGTGAGCTGCAGAGAGTCAGAAATCGGGAGGACAGACCGCGGGGTCTGTCAGCTGATTTCTCCCTTTGCAAAGGCGAAACTTGAGAGTGTCATGACTATTATTGAATTCAAATTAATCTCACTTTGAGTCCACAGATCAGCAGTCCGGGGAAGGTCAGGTTGACCACAACAATATATATATATATATATATATATATATATATATATATATATATATATATATATATATATATATATATATATATATATATATATATCTATATGCTGGGCAACGATTAAAATTTTTAATCGTGATTAATCGCATGATTTCCCTGATTAATCACGATTAATTGCATTGTATATGGAAAATCAAATAATGAACTCAAAAGTAGTGTAAAGTGCATTTTCATTTAAATGTTCTGCTGCCATATGAACTAAAGTACCATAACATTTGTAATTCAAACACTTTTAACATCAGCACTTGTCAGTAACACATATTAAGTGTAAATCTCATCCTAAAAAATGTCAAATAAAATAAAGTTTATTGCCACTGCCAGGGCATTAATGTCATCCTGCTTTTTTATGGCATATAAAAAAAGTCAATAAAAATCCTGAGCCACAATCAGAACATTAAAACAGGTAATATCTGAGGTAACAGCAGAAACTTTTAACGGGGAGTTCAACTTGGCAGTGGTTACAAATAACCTTGTTTCTGATGAATCCTCCGTCTGGGAGAACTTTAAAATGAAAATGTCCATGTAAAGGTTCTGTAACTTTATCAATCTGTGCATCATTCGTTCTTTCCATTTTCAAATGTCAATCAGAAATTAAAAATATTAAAAAGTGACACTTTGTTTTGTTTTTCATTTTTTAATCTAACAAAAAAAAAATGAAAAAAAAAAACAAAACTTTTTTTTTAGATTTCTATTTTAGACTTGGATCAAAAATACAAAATTAAAAAAACGGGCCACGGGACTGAATTTGTTTTTAATATTTAATTGTCCAGTTTAGTGACCCTGAAATGGTTTTGTGCGCAGCAGTTCAGGTAGCATGGCAGCGCTGGAATCACATACTATAATATTTGCAATTTTGTGGAAATCTGAATGAAAACTCAGCTCATAAATAGATGAACCAAAGTGCTCACCAGCTCTGCGTTTGACATAAGTCTTTTTCTCCTCAGATCATGACGAGCACAGAATCTTCTGACATTCATTTCTGAGCATTGTCCATCTGTTGCTTAATAAGTCCTTGATCCAATTACTGTAGTGACCCAAATACAGTATAGGACGATATTTTAATCTAGAAGTCATATTCTCAAAAATGGGGGTCGTTTATAATAAAGGACTAGACTTTCTGTTGTCGTTACACATCTGTGCCACTAGATAGAGCTGTACTGAAGTAACCGGCTAGGGAATAGCACAACAGTGATCACATGGAGAAGATCTGGTGATAAATGGAGGAATAACACGATTGTCTTGAACAAAGGGGTTTAAAAGTTTTCTGTCAGTCCAGAATTTTTTTTTCAGACAGAATTGTTAATATTGCTACCTGATTTGCTACCCAAACTGCAAAGTACACAGATTTTTACCGTTCTCTATGTCCGTTTTAGCTTTTCCAAATGCCAATTATCTTCCGGTTCCGCAGCAGCCAGTAACAGACTTTTCAAAAGAAAAGCATGTGAGCAACATGCGTTAACGCGCCTTAAAATAAATAAATTAATTAATTAATTAATGCGTTAACGCGATAATGTTAAACCTTGTTTTTTTTCACTGTCAGACATTAAATCAGACTAAATATTACTCTGTCTTAGGTCAGTTAGGATTAACAAAATGATTACAAAAATCTTTTTTAACATACAAATAAGGTAAAAATCTGTCATATACTCTGTAAATTCCAAAACAATATATATATTATTCAAAATGAGTAATATACCAAGTTGCTTCCAATGAAGCTGGGGTTCTGTGTAAATTGTAAAACATAATGCTAGATACATATAGAATGTTAGATATTTATTTGACATTAGTATATCAACTTTGATATAAAATTTTGAAACAAACATAATTCTGGTAAAGTTAAACATATCTTTAGAACAAAAAAAGACTAAACAAGTTTTGCAATAATTGGGGGAAAATCCCAAAACAAATCAGATTGTTGTCAGGAGGTAGGTAGCATTATTACATATAAAAAAGAGTTCTGGATTACATATCACGATTTTCCAAATCTTGATATATTATATTATATCTAAATTATTTATAGATATAAAGAATTGGGAATAGGTGAGTAGGTTTTTCTCAATTAGTCTTTCAACAGCTAAAAGTGATATTTTATATCATTTAAAGGGCTGAACAGTCTGTCACATAGGTGAGCTTAAAAACTGTTTTTAAGCTTTCATTTATCCAATGATGACTGTGACCAACTTTATTTCCAGAAACCAGGCCAGAGATACTCCATCACCATGCTTGCAAATATTTGTGCCATTTTTCTTCTGCTTTTAGGTAAGTTGAACTTTTAGCCCTTGTAGCATTCTAACTTGTTTGATATTTGTAACCTAAAAAATTAACAAAACAGTTTATTGATTTATTTACAACCATGACAGCTGGACCAACCACCACAGCTGCAGCAACAGCAAACACTACAGCTGCACCAATAACAACCACACCTGTAGCACCAATAACCACTACAGCTGTTGCAACAACCACTACAACTGCTGCAACAACTACTACAACTGCAGCAACAACCACCGCAGCTGCAGCAACGACTACTACAGCTGCATCAACAACCACCACAGCTGCAGCACCAACGACTACTGCTTCAACAGCAACAATATCAACAACCACCACAGCTGCAGTACAAACCACTAAGCTGCACCAACCACCACAGCTGCATCAACAACCACCACAGCTGCAGCACCAATGACTACTGCTTCAACAGCAACAATATCAACATCCACCACAGCTGCAGTACAAACCACTACAGCTGCACCAACCACCACAGCTCCAGCAACATCAACCACTACAGCTGCACCAATAACAACCACCACTACAGTTGCATCAACAACTACCATGCCTGTAGCACAAATAACCACTACAGCTGCTTGCAACAACCACCACAGCTGCTGCAACAACCACTACAACTGCAGCAACAACCACCACAGCTGCAGCAACAACTACTACAGCTACAGCAACAACCACCACAGCTGCAGCAACAACCACTACAGCTGCACCAACCACTACAGCTGCAGCAACAAGTACTACTACAGCAGCAGCACCAACCACTACAGCTGCAGCAACAACTACTACAACAGCAGCAGCACCAACCACTACAGGTGCAGCAACACCAACAACTACAGCTGCACCAACCACTACAGCTGCAGCAACAACCACCACAGCTGCAGCAGCCACTACAGCTGAACCAACCACTACAACTGCAGCACCAACAACCATGACAGCCGCACCAACTACCCCTACAACTGCACCAATGACTACTGCTTCAACAGCAACAATATCAACAACCACCACAGCTGCAGTACAAACCACTACAGCTGCAACCAACCACCACAGCTGCAGCAACAGCAACCACTACAGCTGCACCAACAACAACCACCACTACAATTGCATCAATAACCACCACACCTGTAGCACCAATAATCACTACAGCTGTTGCAACAACCACTACAGCTTCTGCAACAACTACTACAACTGCAGCAACAACCACCACAGCTGCAGCAGCAACCACTACAGCTGCACCAACAACCACTACAGCTTGCAGCACCAACCACCACAGCTTCACCAATGACAACTACTGCTGCAGCAACAACAACAACCACCACAGCTGCAGCAACAAGAACCACTAAAGCTGCACCAACCACCACCACCACCACTGCTACCACATACTTCTAGTATTACAACTGCATCTACAACTACCTCTTCTGCATCTTTTGAAAAAATAAGCCTCCTCCCAGTCTTTGTGGCTGTGTTGTTCTTCTTTACGCATAGTGTTGAAGATGCTCTGTGTGGTTCACACTTAAATTGAATACCAACACAAAAATATATATTTTTCTTAACTTAATAGCACATTTATGATTTGGAATGTCTGTAAAAGTTTTTTAATGTAATATATTGTACTTCCGTATTTATTAAATTAATACTATACAGCTAAGATTTTTGCAAGGATTTTGCATTCTTTCCATAAAACTACCATTATCTTATTTTAAGATACTGAAAACAGTTTACTATTTCTCTTTCACAGCAAGTTCTGATAAATAAATCATTAACAGTTAAAAAAGCTTATAAAACCATTTACTCTTTTTTTTTTTTGAGTGATTAATATCTCTGTTAATCTCCTTCCTCCAGACTATGCAAATGTGTTTTTAAAAGGTCTGAAGATCATTTACTTCAACTGTCTCATCAAATTCAGGTCAGGGTGTAGGGAGGAAAACTATCCCAGCTCTTACTGGTGATATAGTGTTAAAAATAAAAACCACCAAACATAGTTTTTCCATGTTTCAGCACTGATGTTGTTACAAATGAATGGCAGTACCTGAGGGTACAGTGGCAAACTTTCCTCAGGTGTGAAGCCGTCTGGAGCTACTCCAGCATAGCAAGTTGACCTGATGTTGCACAGTATTTGGCAGCAGAACATCTGTAATTCACAATGCACACATTTGTCTGCACAAACTCATTGTGCATTGCATGGAGTGATGTCCTGCAGATCTCAGATCTGTATCTGACAGATCAAAATGTCTTCTCCGTTCCATCTGTCAACTGTATCCACAGACGTAGTTCAGTGGTAGGAACAGCAGAGGGAAGCATTATTCAACTCTAGCAGTCACTGCTGCAGCTTTTGATTTAGTAGAAATGCATGCTTTTCTTTTTTTTCTTTTTTTTTTTTGGTAAACTACTTCTCTTTTCTTTCTTCTATTTTGCCATAAAGTAAAATGGTCTCTGCTTGTCAGTGACCACTATAATGAATTATATCACCTCACTTGGAAAGTTACAAAATATACTAATTCAGGTCTTTAGGTTTTTCTTATTTAAAAAGTGAGAGCATTGACCTAATAGTTCACTTGAGAAATATATATTTTCATTAACAACGCATGGA
Organism: Hirundichthys speculiger; assembly: GCA_018398805.1. NCBI lineage: Eukaryota > Metazoa > Chordata > Actinopteri > Beloniformes > Exocoetidae > Hirundichthys > Hirundichthys speculiger. The sequence goes on from JAGFBZ010002829.1 coordinate 473,539, forward strand.
GTCCTTATCAAATATATTTTGTTATACATAAAACTGTTCCACTGTATGTTTGATTAGACCCATAAAAAATTAGCCTTAAACTTCAGAAATTCAATTCAAATTATCATTAATTTAATTTTTTCAGGTGCTTCTTTAAGAGTGCCTGGTGCCTGGGCCTTCACCCATGGGTTCCATTATCTGAGAGAGGGTGCCATGTGGGATTAAGTAGAGGCTGAAGGCGGGGCCTTGGCATTCCAACCCAAGGTCAGAAAACTGGTTCATGGGGATATTTTTCCAAGGATAAAATTTAATGTTAAATTTCATTCAAACAGACAAAAAGTAACACTGAAATTTGTCTAGTGGAGCTGACATTGTTCCAATGGATTTATTTATTTCCTTGTTTGTGCCTGTTTTCCAACACCCCTTAAACCAGTGGTTTGGGGCTCCTTTTGTGTGGAAAAAATATCAGAATCAGAATCAACTTTATTGTCAAGTACGATTTTACACATACGCGGAATTTGTTGTGGCGATGATGGTGCATGCGATTAAAGGAAAAATACAAACAATGTAAACTAAAAATATTGCCATATAAATATATATATACACAAGCAGTTTTTAGCATTGAGGGCACAGCGACTAACAGTGATGTGCCATGAAAATGTACAAATGTGCAAATGAATAGGCAGTGCAGACTGAACGTTAATGTAACGTATAGTGTTCTGAGTTCTGTCAATGTGACAGCAGTGTCAGAGTCAGAGGTGGAGAGTGAGGGGTGTCGGGGGGTTCCGGGTCTTATTGATAAGGCTGACAGCAGATGGGAAAAAACTGTTCCTGTGGCGTGAGGTTTTGGTCTTGATGGTCTGCAACCTCCTGCCAGAGGGGAGTGACTCAAAGAGTTGGTGTCCGGGGTGTGAGGGATCAGCCACAATCTTTCCTGCACGCCTCAGGGTCCTGGAGGAGTCCAGGTCCAGGCCTCAGGGTCCTGGAGGAGTCCAGGTCCTGAAGAGATGGGAGATTGCAGCCAATCACCTTCTCAGCTGACTGAATGACACGCTGCAGCCTGCTCTTATCCTTGGCGGTGGCAGCAGCGTACCAGATGGTGATGGAGGAGGTGAGGACGGACTCAATGATGGCTGTGTAGAACTGCACCATCATTGTCTTCGGCAGACTGAATTTCTGCAGCTGCCTCAGGAAGATACATCCTCTGCTGTGCTTTCTTGATGAGGGAGCTGATGTTCAGCTCCCACTGAAGGTCCTGGGAGATGACAGTTACCAGGAAGCGGATAGACTCCACAGTGTCAATAGTGGAGTCACAGAGGGTGATGGGGGCAGGTGGGGCTGAGTTCTTCCTATAGTCCACAACCATCTCCACTGTCTTTAGAGTGTTGAGCTCAAGGCTGTTCTGGCTGCACCAGGTCACCAGGTGGTCAACCTCCCACCTGTAGGCGGACTCTTCACCATCAGAGATGAGTCCGATGAGGGTGGTGTCATCCGCAAACTTCATGAGCTTGACGGACTGGTGACTGGAGGTGCAGCTGTTAGTGTACAGGGAGAAGAGCAGAGGAGAAAGAACACAGCCCTGGGGGGATCCAGTACTGATGGTCCGTGAGTTCGAGATGTGTTTTCCAGCTTCACACACTGTTTCCTGTCAGTCAGGAAGTCTGTGATAAACCTGCAGGTGGAGTCAGGCACACTTAGCTGGGAGAGCTTCTCCTGTAGCAGAGTAGGGATGATGGTGTTAAAAGCAGAGCTGAAATCCACAAACAGGATCCTGGCGTAGGTTCCTGAGGAGTCCAGGTGCTGGAGGATGAAGTGGAGGGTCAAGTTGACAGCGTCGTCTACAGACCTGTTGGCTCTGTAGGCGAACTGCAGGGGGTCCAGGAGAGGGTCAGTGATGGCTTTGAGGTGTTAGAGCACAAGGAGCTCAAAGGTCTTCATGACCACAGAGGTCAGGGCGACGGGTCTGAAGTCATTAAAGGTGGAGTAGGTGTTGTTTGAAAAACGGTTCCAGCAATCCAACTCAAGTGAGATTTTGAAAATATACACTCCCTCCCTCCTCCCAAAGGCTCCGCCTCCTCCTCTTCAGCTCACCCCTCGAAACCACGCCTTCACATGATTCACGACTGCATGAACCATAGGGAGGGAGGGAGGGAGGGGTGATATTTGATGGACGTATTAGGCAGCCAATCAAAATAGTGATGATCACTTTTTTGATTGGTCAGAGTTTTTCTCTGATTATACCTTCTAGACTGGACCAAAATGTTTAGTTTTTTTTGCAAACATTTTATTTCAGTGGGTGCAATGGAAATGTGAAAAGGTTTTCAGGCAATATTGTAAAAAGTGTTGCAAAAAAACAACACCCACCCCACCTTTAAGTCCTGTGGTCCTTGGCTTCTTGGGAACAGGGATGATGGTAGAGGTCTTGAAGGAGGCTGGCACATGACAGGTCTCCAGTGAGGTGTTAAAAATGTCTGTGAACACTGGAGACAGCTGATCAGCACAGTTTTTTTTTTACAGATGAGGGAAACATAAATTACCATTAATCATGAGAAATCATGAGAAAGTTTGTGGACCAGATAAAATATCTGAAAGCCAAAAAAAACATTTTTTTTTTTTTTTTTGGTGGGGGAATTGGGACTGTGGGCTTGAAAACTGACTTTTTTTTTTTTTGAGGAAAATCTGGAATGTTGCAGGGAATGTCAGCTTTTTTCCCCCAAACTATTACATAGAAGATAGAGGACATGGGAAATATTTAATAAACTGCATTTATTCTATGATGTCCACAGATGGTATACTTTTATTCCTTAATATTTTAGAGTGTTAATCTTCAGTGAACTAAAGGCGAGAGCATCCAACTAAGCTGCTCTTCAAGAATTCTTTAGAAGATTAAGAACAAAATGCAAAATCCCTGCCTCATTTGTACATTAGAGGCTGTTCAGTGTCAGACAACAGAGCTGCACCGCCTCTCAGCTGCTTCAAACAAACAGCAACAGACAACTTTTCTCTGTCTTTTGCGTGTTAAATTTGAAACCTGTTGGCAGTGACGCAAACCTCTTCATCCACGCTAAATGTTGTTAAAAACATAACTATTGTTTCCTTCCAGTAAATCCCTATATATTGGATTTCTACTTTTTACAGTTCACTCAGTAAGCTTGATCTTTTTTCATCTTTTCTGCTCTTTGATCAAGAATTCTCTCTCCCTCTCTCTAATTTTTTTCTTATCCTTTTCTACTTTCTCCTTAATTTTGTGTGTGAAAATCAGCTAAACCTGCAGCTTATCAAACACGTTTCCCTTTAGAAAATTGAGGTTTTTCCCTTTCTGTCTTCTGTTCCATTTGCTTTCCCCCTCGGTTGCTGTGCCAACAGCTTCAGGCCAGTTTTCCTTTGTGGCCCTCTGCTTTTCTTCTGTTCGAGTTAAGAGAGAGGAAAAAAACATCAGATCAGCTACTTTGATGTTTTCCTGCACCAATGGGAGAGTTTTTTGGTTTAAAAGAAAAGCTCAAGAGAAGGTGGGAAGCAGTTAACACTATAATGTTATTCAAATCAACCACAATGTTTGATTTTTAGACTAAAGACAATAGTTGCATTCATATACTGGCACACAAAGAGAATGTGTATTATCTTTTCAAGATTTTCTGAGAAGTGATGAGGGTGAGTGCAGCAGAAGGGAAAACATAGACTAACATGTCTGACACGGCAGAAACAAAAGCTGGTAGCAGTGAAACGTTGTTCTTCCTCTGTTCTCTCTACAGTGGGTTTCTTGACTTCATCTGCATCTAGGCTGGCCAGGAAATTGCACGATTGCACACTGAGTTTACAAACAGCTGGATGATGATGATGATGTGTTACCCTGAGTCAAAAGTGCAAAAACTGACCCTTGGTGAACAAAGAAAAACATTCTATTTTATTTTTCTTTTGTTTTCTACTGATAAGCAGAAAGTTGAAGTCAGTACTTAACAAGTTCTAAAGTCCAGAAGGTCATTTGGACAATGACAGAGTTTTTGTAACCACAATGGATTTGAAATGAAATACTGAAACCATGATCAAAGTGTAGACCGTCAGCTTTAATTTAATGGGATTCATAAAATTTTGACATTTATCATTTATCATTTAAGAATTACAGCCATTTTAACCAAAAGTCAATGACTTCCAACATCTGGAGCTCATGAACATCACCAAATTCAAAATTCTTCCTTCTTGAAGAGGCTTTGGTTGGCCTTCACTCCCCCCCCCTTCAGGTGCTTGAAGGCCTCTCTGTGCTTAACTTTATCTTCAGCAACTAAAAAAACATGCTCTATTTGGTTGATGTCAGACAATTGACTTGGCCATTGAAGGATATTTAATTTATTGCCTTAAAGTCTTGAGCTGCGTTCATAGGACATTTGTTTGGAATGCAAAGCTGTAAAGTATCATCCCATCGGTTTTGTATCTGACTGGATGCATTGTGAGCAGAACATAGCCCTATACACCTCAGAATTCATCCTGCTACTTCTCTCAGCAGTCACACCATAAACTAGAAAAGCACTCGGAGAGTGCTGACCTCCACCAAGCACAACAATTATCGAAAATTTAAAAGAGATCCAGAGTTCAGGATTTCTTCCGGATCACACCCAAAATGAAATCAGTCTTTCCTTTTCACATTTCCGTCAACTCCTGAATTTCATCAAAATCTATCCATAACATTTTGAGTTATCTTGAACACAGACAAACAGACAGATAAACACCGGAAAAAATATAACCTCCTTCGCAGAGGTAATAAACACTAGTCAGCCTGTTCCACTGGCATACACATATCATGATGCATCCTCCGCCATGTTTGATTCATGATGTGGTATGCTGTGATTTCTTGGTCCTTTCCTTTTTCTAATTTTTTTCTTGTGCCATCATTCTGCCACAGATTTATCTTGGTTTCATCTGTCTAAACAATTTGATTCCAGAACATGGGAGGGGTTTTAAGGTGTTTTTGGTTAGATCTCTTGTTCCTGAATTATGCAAGGGGTTTGCAGCTTGTTGTAAGCCCTCTGTATTTACATTCATGAAGGTGTCTCTTGATTGTAGAGTTTGACAATGATACACCTACCTTCTACAGCATATTCTTGCATTCCCATTATGTTTAGAAAGGGTTTTTCTTGGCCAAGGAAAAGGAGCCACTTAAGCCTTGTGATGTTGTTGAGCTCACCAGTGCTTTTTGTTTGAAGGATGAACTAAACTGTTGATTTGGCTGCACATAAGCTCTTGGAATTTTATTTTTGTTTTGTTTTGTTTTTTTCTTTTCAGTCTCAGTCTATTTTATTTGCAGTGAGATCTCCTTGGTTGTCATGGTGGTAGCTCCAGTCAAACACTTGCCAAATGCCAACTCAGTACCTGATATCAACTTCAGACCTTTATCTGCTTCATTTGTCTTGAAGTAAGAAAGACATGGACTTTATCTGGTCAATTAACTTTTCAGTCAATGGTTTTAATTCCTTAATAGTAAAAACCATATTTTTTTTGTAAAAATCTCTTAAAGTTGAAAGACTAGACTTTGATCACATCTTGACTGTTTTATTTCAAATCCTTTCTGGTGTTGTATAAATACAAAATCATAGAAACTCCTAGTGTACTTTTGGACCTAACTGTAAATTCACTGTCAAGACAGGATATATTTCAGTTCAATTCAATTCATTTTGATTCACTTTATTTACAGAGCCCCTAAATTCACAATAAAAGTGATCTTAGGGTGCTACAGAGAAAGTAGGCAAATTAAATTCAAATCCAATCTCTCACACACTCTTTACCATATATCCCCTGCCATGCAGTCAAAGGCATGTGCTGAGCTGCTTTCATGATGTGCCTGCAGGCCATTTCCTGGAACGGGCGTGGGCAGCAGCATCTTCTCTGGATTTAAAGCTACAAATACTGAAAAAGTCTGTTTAGGAACAGGGGAAAGAAAGCCTTGGCTATATAAGCATAGAATTGATATGTTTTAAGTGGAAACTTGAGTTACGCGTTCTGAGAACATCTGAAACTTGCAATAACTTAAAAGAAGGATAATATGTCCCCAGCAGGGGTGTCAGACTGATCCATGAAAGGGCCGTGTGGCTGCAGGTTTTTGTTCCAACCATGCAGCAGCACAGCTGACTTGTTTCATTCAATCAACTTAACTGGTTTAGACCTTTAGTGACGACAACTAGTTGATAGACTAAAACAAGTCAGCTGTGCTGCTGCATTGTTGGAACAAAAACCTGCAGCCACACGACCCTTTCATTGATCAGTTTGACACCTGTGCCTTAAAGCTCTGGGTTGCTTTTAGAGGTTTCTGGGTCAGCCATTTCAATTCAATGAGTGATGACTCCACAACTGTATGGTCAACACTGGGCTCTATGAAAGATTGACTCTTGGAATCAGGGGTTAGGGATCAGGGTTGTGCAAAACAAGCAGAACTATGCTCTTACAATCTACTTGAAATGCAAACTACAAATGTTTCCTTTAAGGCCCTGATTAGAGACGAGACTAAGAAAGATACAGAGAGCAGTTTGTTTTGTGTGGCCAGAAACTGAAGTTCAACAAACCTCTCAGCTTATTTACGTTTGGATGCTCAGGATGTTGCAAAATAGCTTCAGGACAAACACGATCAGGTAAAGGATGGTCAATGGAGTTGAAGCAAATGGACAAACAGACCTGAAAACCGGCCATGGTGCCAGCAAATATACAACAAGACTGAACTAAAATGAGACATACGTACAAAAATAAATGGTCTAGCAAGTGTTTGTGTGGCCCCTTATACACAGCACAGATGCTGTGTGTTTGGGGTGTGGAGGCACATTCACTTAAAACATGCCTTCTATCTGTGGATAAAAACTTGTTTCATAATGTAAATCATAACTTTATATTAAGAAGACTATCACTGAGATTAATGGAAGGCTGAAGATGATGAATGGAAGTCAACCTAATGTCCTCCGAAATGATGGAAACTTAATGTGTTTAAAGGACGGCTTTGCCACAAAGCTATCTGCTTCATCAATGGAGACCTCATACTAAGAGGAAAAAAAGACAAAAGGGGTGGGATTATAAGAGAATAACTGGATGAATAAATGGTTAAATAAGTGGATGTGTGAATAGGGTGATGGATGAGGCTAACAATGAACATTAGATGAATGGATTAGCATTAACAATATTTAGCTTTGTTTATGTCATATTAAAATTGTTCTTATATGTGGTGAGATGCATATATATATATATATATATATATATATATATAAATATAAAGCATTCCATTCTGTAGATCAGGGGTGGGTTAGTCCTCGAGGGCAGGTGTCCTGCAGGTTTTGCATGTTTCCCTGCTTTAACACACCTGATCCTAATTAATGGCTGACATCATCTTGTCATCAAGGTCAGCACATGTCTGTTAATGACACAGCCACTTGTATCAGGGTGTGAAGAAGGAGGGAAACATCTAAAACCTGCAGGACAGCGGACCGACTTTGGTCACCCCTGCTGTAGATGATCATTTTCAACTAAAAAACAGGCTGTGAACCAAAAGGTGTTAAAAACAGAAAACGTTTATGTTCATACATATCAGACAATCAGTCCCATCAGCATCTGGTACAGCATTGGTACCACCCATCTCATATTGGTAACAGAATTCTTGCTCTACGGTTTTTTTCTTTTCCTTTTCTCGAGGAGCACTGGAGGGATGGGGAGGGGGAGGGATGTTTTCTTTAAAATATTAACTGATGTGACTTCCAGAAATCCCTCACCCTGCTTTTAAAGCAGAACAAAGGACTTTTGTTCATGTCGAAATATCGGTTTCAGTTTAATTTTAAGAAATATTTCCCTACTTCTACAAACCGCTGTCTAGCTGCAGTGATCCTGCATGGAACGGGCACTTTATTCTGGCACTGCAGGAACTTGTAATATCACACAGGTTGTATTGTTCGGCTCCTGTCGGTTAACAGAGAATGTAAATCTATACACGCTGGGCTACACACTTTTTATCTAACCTCGTTTTCGTTCTGCTGTCCCACGACACACACACTCCATTACCCATAAGGCCACCTTCTTAAAGGGGCCAGGCTGATTCACAACATTTCTTTGCTGTGAGAGAACGCGCACAACGTCCTGTGATGTTTGCGCAATTTTTTATTATATATTTCTGAAAAATCTGCGAATAACTAAAACTGCGGAACTTAAAGCGCGAATTGGCAAGGGATCACTGTAATACATTTACCCTTAATGTAATGTAAGTTTCCAGCCCCGTCTACTGCCTCTCCCTCCCATGGGACCAGCTCACCATCAGCTCCTCAGTGCCTGATTGTTATCACCTGCATCCAACAACATCATCAGATCAGTCATATAAAACCCAAACCTGCTCCTGATGTCTAGCTATAGCCATAAGTCACAGCCTGGGTAAACCACGACACTTTCCATGATTACTCTGTTCTTTGATTTTTTTTTCTATTGCTCTGACTAACTATAATCTTTGGTTTCTACAAAGCTGCTGTGGATTTTCACCTGGCCCCCCAGGGAAAGCTTAATCTGCTTCCACCAGTGCTGCCTTTGAGGAATGAAGACATCAAACTGATCTAGACTGTGTATACCCACATCACTCTGTCACACCTTCTCTTCATTAAACACGTCTTAAAGCTTATACCTAATATAAGCAACACATAATAAACTGATTGTTGGTATTGTCAGGTTAAAGATTGGTCTACATGTGAATAGAACAAAACATGAAAAATATGTCTTAGCATTCTAACGAACTGACTTCCAGGAGCTTGTTTTGTGTTTGAGCAAAGTAAAAGGTATACCAAAAAACATGTGAAGTTAAATCTAGACCATTTTAAAGAACCAGGTGGCTGGCTGTTTTTTTTTTCTTTTTTCAAATAAATGGGGAAAATCTTTATAAATATGGTATTTAAAAAAGGAAGATGAGTTGTTTTTTTGGGGGTGGGGGGGTATAAAATGGTAGAAGACAAATTCTCAGATGGAAGGTAGTAGGTGATAAATGTGTGGATGTATACAGTTTATAGTTTCACACTCAGGGTGAAGCAGTTAAACTATCTGGAATCCTGCTGAGACTCATCACACTTCATTCAGGCAGAATCAGGCGTGTGTGTGTGTGTGTGTGCGCAACAGTGCCACGTGCTGAACTCTTTTCCGGAATAATCTGATTTTTGATGTTTCTGCAGACAGTGACGGTAAAAATGAAATAATCTGCTTGAAACATGAGAATAACTGGAGATGGCAGTCCAGAAAGGCTGTCGCAAACTCAGCTATGGTTTAAAGGTGTTCATGGCAGTTAAGTTGATGAGAGAAGAAAGATCATCTCGGGAGAAGCCATCTGCTCTGTAATCAGAGCAGCGGATCAGTTTTGTTGGAACAAAGACAATCTCTGAATAAAATATTTTACTGCTGTGTTTGTTGGCCCAGTCTGCTCCTGGAAAAGCAGAGATTGTAATTCTGAGCAGCATGTGTGCTGTGTAAAAAATCTTTAATTTACACAAACATTCTCTCAGAGCTGTAGCCAATAAAGGTTAAATGGAAACATTTGAGGAGCGAGAGATGCTGAAACAATGCAAATGAAGAAGGTCAAATGTGAAGATGAAGAAGGCATACTTATTGGGGGCACTTCTTCTCTTTTTTGTGATGATGTTTCTTTTTTCAAAGCAGGGTAAGCTCATTATGGACGCAACATCAACTCCATTAATAATTCCTCTGGCCTTACAGGGCCATCAATCATCCTCAACACTGAAACATTATTTAAAGCAGCTTGACTCAGAGCCTCAGGGACAGTATTTAAAAGGTTGATTAGACTTTACTTTTTCACTTCACCGTGGAAGATTTCAGCCCTGTGTATTAGACTGTACAGGTTAGTCTGGTAATTGTTGCAGGATTTTCTAAAACCTTTAAAGGGCACACATGTGTTTCCTGTCTTTCAAAGGTTCAAAATTATTATATACCTGTCATTTGAAGAGGTGCATGACTGAGCACTAAATAAAAGTTTTGTTCTACAACAACCGTCTGCTTAGAAAAGCACTAATGGCATATGCAGATTGGCCCTATAAACTCAAAGCAAGTGATTCAGTGAAAACAAAAACAAAGAAACAAACAAAAAAAACCAACAACAACAAATGGTTTCCAGTCTCTTTGAACTGGCAACATGACTGGCAGCTCACTGGAGCACACAGAAAAAAAGAGGATTTAGGCTGCATGATCTAACAAATCCAGAGAGGGCGTTCATGTGACAGTTTTCTCAGAGACGAGTCGAGCTCTTAGTAAAATGAAGTAAAATATTGTGGCCCTTGTTCAAAATGAATAGGGATCAGAATTGCATGATGTGGGACCTTTAATAAGATCTTAATCCTATTATTTTTCAAATTTGAAAAAAAAAAAAAATGTGAGTGCAGCCATGCCACAAAAACAAGTGTTCAATGGGAGCTCAAATGATTTTTTTCTAACCTGCATGAAACAATTTATAAAATCTCTAACTGACATCACATATATTTGATCAAACCAAAATTTGCAGTTTTCAACCACTCAGATTTTCTCTGAACATGTTTCAATGCTCGGAGAAAATCTGAGTGGTTCCGTGACAATGTTTGCAAGTATCAACTAAAGTAAAACTCAAATATCAACTTAAAGTAAAACGTACATAATCAAGTTAACTCTTCTCAGACTCTTCATGTTCATTAAGACTGAGCAGAAATTGAAGTGATGTTCCTGTTAAACAGCTGCAAACTGACTATATAAAGGAATATACGAATTTTCATTCTCAATCTCTGACAAATTACAAGACAGAAACTCTGTCTTCCTCTGAACCAGCAGCCTTCAACTGGAACAATGTAATGAAGTCGTTAGGAAAAGAAGCTGACTTGGGACCACTGCCTTGCTCTAATTCTGACTCCAGAGTTGAGCTTCTGTTCGGTTTCACTGCATGTCAAAGTTCCTGCTGCATACAAAGACAAAACTTACATTTTATTATGATAACAAAAGGGTGAAAAACACTCGGGCGCATATGAGCAATGAATTTAACACGAGAAATGTGAAGCAGAGCTGCTCTTTGTTAACATGCTGAGCTCAGCCACGCCTGGTGATATTTATCCAGTTTGCATTTAATTTAAAATAAATGTCATTCTCAACAGCTGGAAGAACAGCTCTTAACATTATGTACTATTTATAAATATATACAATCTATTTTGGAATGCATGCAAAATGAGAACTTCTTAAGTCATTAATTACTTGACCCTGTTGTAATTATTAGAAAAGATCTGATAACGAGAAAAGGTTAAGCTGCTTATCAATTAATTTCATTGCTACACTTGAGAAATCACTGAAGAATGTATTATCTGATTCAGTGCTAAGGAATACAAGATATAATCACAATTTAAGTGTTTTTTTTTTTTTGTCAAGTTCTTACTTGTGTTAATAGATATGCACTCATCCAAGACCAAAAGCAGGGTGTTTCGATGGATACGTAGCGTAAAATTTCTTTATGAGCGGAAACATGAATCATTACTGCAACAAATGAAACACAGAAAACTTACAAGGGAAGCAGTATCTGGCATTGTTTCATGCATTATAATGCACTCAATTTAATCTCTTTTGATTATACTAATAAAATCTATTATATTTAAAGCTGAGCGGTTGTGAATGAAGTGTTTGTGTTTTCTGGTCTGCATCCCAGATTTTGGTCTTAGTATTTGGTGTGTTTGCATTGATGGGTTCACTCCCAGCTGCTCCATTACAACAACGGTGATGATAAAGCCCTCTTAAATTCTAATAATGCACGGCTTTACATTAAGCTGCCTGAGGACAATAAACATCTCTGTGCATTTTTAACAGCTAATGCATTCGGGTATTACAATCGGAGATTTCTCAATGAAAGGCAATGAATCGAATCACTGTTATTAGTCCCGTCCTCCCAGTAAGGGACACAGAATCACATTAACATGTTCACTAAAACAAACCTCCAAATTAGAAAATGCAAACAGATTGCCCCTATTGATTTTATTTTTATCCATTTGTATATCAGTTTATTTTTTTACCTTTTATCTCCAATATTTCTGTATGTATAAAAGTGTATCAATACAGTTCATGTTACAGCTGTGACTCTATATAGATATACAGCATTTAAAACAGTTATAGATTATTATTTTTGACTTTTATGTGCATGTCTGTTTTCCTACTATAATAATTAGGGTGAGTAAGAGATACCAAGGGCAGAAAAGAAAAAAAATAAGAGGAAAACAAAAACAGCACATCACTAACTGTTCCACTTTCAGCTTTTCCACATTAAAAGTAATATAAATAAGCTATATCTGTAAATAAATTGCAAAAACCTAAAAAATAGACACACATTGTATTTACCGGTAAAATTCATGGTCACTTTAGAAAACTCTTCCACACTGGGAGAAGTCAGACACCCTGATTTCATCTGCCATGCTTGAAATGATCAGAAAGTGGCTCTTGTTTGAGCCCTGGAGAGCAGAGTTGAGAACACGGCCAGTAAGAACAAGAGAAGAAAAAATATTCTCTGAACAAAATAAAAATCAGTGAATTGCTTCTAATTACTTGTACAGAAGGATTAATGCTATTGATTTTAATTACTACTGATTTCCCCAGACCCCCCCCCCCCCCCCTTTTTTTTTTTTTTTTCATTTCGCTGCAGCCCATATCAGTTTTTCGCTCTTTCCGGTTCATTTTTGTGTTTCTGTTTTCACACTCAGACTCACTGTGCATTAGTTAACAGGCTCTGATAGCTGTGGTACTAGAATCAAATCATGATCTAGAAGAAAGTGCGTGAACCACTTGTTATTCAACATTGACGGAGGAAAATAAGAAAAAAAAGAACTACCCTGTCTTTTCAGCACTGTTTCCAGGCTTAAAGTCTTTACTTTGTTTAGACTTGTACAGTTTTAACTGATGACCTCATGAGTCAACATAAATATGATTATTATTTCCATTAAAGGAGAATCCGCAGCCCCCATGTGACAGCTGCCTCTGATGTGTCATGGAATGGAATAGTTTTATTCTTGTTAGGACTTGTTGAACCGTATGTGCATCTGTACTTCCTGTCAGATAAAGCTCGCTGAACTACCAACAGCTTCATCAAAACCAGGGACACAATTTATGCGCCATGCCCCCTCATGTTCTTCTTCTTTTTTTTCTGGGAAAAATGTTTAAGGTGGAAATAAATTTTTGACATTATTGGACTAATTTTCAACTCAGACTCAGTGCTGGCTGAAACAAAACAAATGGTGCTTCCATGGCGATAAGACAGAGCGGACTGACAGGCCTCTGTGACATCGACTTTTCTGCTGTTCCCTCTCTGAAAACAAATACCACATCTGAATGTGGTATTTGCTGAATGTTGAGCATGACTTGAGAGTGTAACAAGCCTTCAGCACCGTTTTATAAATGTGCAGGATGCATTGATGAGCAGGTCAGAACTGTTCTAGCTCTAACCTGCCCAACACCTTGATATCATATCTATGTAAACTGAGCTGCAAATATTAAAACACACATCTTTAAGACAGGAAGGAAAAGTTTGAGAACCAGTGATCTAAACCATCAACAGGTTTCGTAGACCCTTTTCCTACCTGACTGTGCAAGGAGCTTTTTCCCTTACTTAAAAGTTCTATACTGGATGTAATCAATCTATCTTTATCGACTGGTTATATCGCTCAAGCTTTTAATGTTGCTGTAATCAAACTGTTTCTAATCTGTTTCGAATCTTCTTCATATTCCAGTGTTAGGGGTATAGGTCCAAGAATTGAATACAGCATGATGACATTAATTACTGAATATAAAGTTTATAGTTTATGAACTTCCAGTTATGATTCTATCAAAAAGATTTTTAATGTCTCATAGGCAAATATTCCTGGACTAATCTTTTTGTGTTTAATGGTCTGTCTTTTACAACCGGTCAAAGCCAAATGGCTAAGTCTGTTTCTGCTGGAGTTATTTTTTCTTTTCCCTTTTTCTTTTTCTTTTTTTTTTTTTAAATTCCTGTTATTTATTTTTTTCTCTCCACTCTCACCTTGTCCTTCCTCAGTATGGGGGGATTTAACCAAAGTGAAGATTCTGTGTAATCTGTTTGGTTCCTGTCATGAGCTGATTTTTCTGAACTGGCTTTTTGAATTCATATGCATTTAGAATCTGGGCTCTGGTGGAATGAAGTGGATTAACTGAATTACAACTGGACTTGTTGGTTTCTGTGTAAAGTGTGTACGTTTCTCAAGCAACAACATGCTTAGGAGGAGACAGATGTTGAGACTCTTTTTAAATGCTATATTAATTCATGTCTACATGTCTAATGTTACTGTATCCATTCCATTTAAGAACTGTTGCTTGTTTCTTTTATAAGTGCTCTTAAATTAGAAGGCTTTAGAAGAAATACTAAAGCATTTGTGAAACCAACAAATCTCTCTATTTCTTACAATATAATGTAAATATTTCTATTCTGATAGAAAAACTGCTCCATTAAATGTGAGTCCATGTTCTTGAACTTATTCTTTGTCCTGTAAAGCTAGTAGAAGGACATTTTTATAGTTTGTGTGGTGCCATGAAGTTTATTTGTCACATCAATTGAGGTTGTAAAGAGAGTGTTCAGTACTCATGAACCAGCACTTCTCCTGCGTGTTGCAGGCACGTGAGCTGCTCTTCTAATAACCCTTTTGCAGCTGCAAGTTGATTTTTTTTCTTTTACTCCCTTAGTCTACAACATTTTTTTCCTGCTGCCTTAAAAATCAGCAGAGAAATGTCTCATGTCAAGGTTAACTGCAAGCTCAGTTTGTTACTACTGTGCAACAGCAGAGAGCCGAGTCACAGAGCTCAGCTTCCTGTACTGTGACTATTTTCTGCATTGAAGCGGCTATCTTCATTCTAATTTCAAAATGTTTTACACAGTGAGTTGTTTTAGTATCTGAGTTCGAACACTTTGGAAAAACGAAGCTGGATGGAACCAGAATCCCAAGGATCATTTGTCATATCACACGCTGTGAAACAAAGCAATGCTAAATTTTGAGGTGCCAGAAACATCAAACCTGGGCAGGAGAAAGAAGACCTGAATGCTAAGCCATTGAATTATAGTGGTTACAGTGTCCAGTTCCTGTTTTGATCCTCCAGTTTCATACTCTGGTGAACTAGATCAAGTGGTCAGTGATGCGTCAGTCTCAATCTCTGCTGTCAATCTCACTTGATTCTGATTTTACATCCCAACTGTAACTTCATGAGATCTCTCAGTAAAATATGCTATCACAGAAGGATCAGTGAAGTCTGTTGACATTTTTGAAACATAAAATGTTAGAATAAAATGTTTTTGAAATAAAAATGAGCCTTATGTTTCTCTCTCTTGCTTCATCAGAGTATGTAGATTGTGCAAATGCATCTTAATACAAGATTTATGCCCATGTTTTCTCCTTGAATTCACATGTGCTGCACAATGTCCATGCATTTTACTATACGCCAGCAGTTCATTGTGTTGGCAGCATCTTGGTTCTCCTCTGGAGCCTGCTGCTGTCTGCTCAGCTCCTTTTTTTTGTGGCTGCTGGCAGCGTACCTGTTTTCCCTCCATGTTTATCCATAAGCGTGTCTACAACGGACCATATGGCCCTGCACAGACCGCATTCAGCTTGCCCTCTGTTCGGCTTCTGCCTACTGACACACAGTCTGCTAGATAGTTAGTTCTGCTTAACTTGTGTCAATAAAGTATTCAGTTTGTACTCCACTACAGGCCTTCATTAGCAGATAAGTGGTATGGGATCAGATTGGACCTGGACGAGAGAGAGAGAGAGTGGAATTCTTGTCTTATCACTTACGAGCTAATGGCCCTGTTGCCCTTTTTCATCGTGAGGGTTTTCAGCGCTGCACTGCATGTTAACTTTGACTTTGAAGGCATTTTTCTGTTGGCTAAGGGTCACTTTAAGCAAAATGCATTATATCTTTCTGCAAATAAATTCCGGAGTTGCTTTGTATTATTCCTACACTGCGTAGGAGCTTCCAGTTGTAGCTTCAATTAATGCTATGGAGATTCAGTTCAATAAGGTCTGCAGTCTTAAGAGATTAGAAGCCTCATTACTGCACAGCCACAGAAAACATTCAGAACACAAACCACTTATTAAAGATGGTGCACAAAGTAGCCATGGTGATAATGCAGACGGCTCACATAAAATCACTGAATTAAACCATTGAAAACTCGTGTGGATCTATCATTTGTGGCTAAGTGGTGACTGTAAAAAGCTTATCAACTTACTTGCAGCGTTTGTCTTTGTTGTGCTGGATCTATACCTGCAGAGGATGTACAATGTTTCTGGACATTTAATTAATGTTGGTGTGTTGAGTTGAATGTAGGGCAGTACGGTGGCTTAGTGGTCAGCACTGTTGCCTCACAGCAAGAAGGTTCCTGGTTTGATCCTCAGCAGGGCCTTTCTGTGTGGAGTTTGGACGTTCTCCCTGTGCTTGCGTGGGTTTTCTCCAGGTACTCCAGCTTCCTCCCACAGTCCAAAGACATGCATGTTCGGTTAATTGGTGGTTCTAAATTGCCAGTAGGAGTGATTGTGAGTGTGCGTGGTTGTTCGTCTACATGTAGCTCTGCAATGGACTGGAGACCTGTCCAGGGCGTACCCCTGCCTTTTGCCTGAAGAGAGCTGGGATAGGCTCCAGCAGATCCCAGTGACCCTGCAGAGTATTAAGCGGGTATGGATAATGGATGGATAGATGGAGTTGGATGTATGATGCGCATATATACTGAAAACTGTATAAAAAAGAAACAAACAAAAAAATCTGACAATTTAAACACTGTCCCTCTGTCATTTATCTCCCAGTTATTTTATTATTATTATTATTATTATTGTTGTTATTATTATATATATTTTTTAGACACTTAACACTAAGGTGTCTAAAATGTGGTATAAATCAGGCCTCAAATTTGTTACAGGAAATGCCACCTTCTTTACTGTGACAGGCGCCTAGCGCTCTTAAAAGTTCTAAGAAATAAAAAGCATTATGAAACAGGCTCAGGGTGAATCCATTCCTGCAGGAGAATCATTCAATTTCAATTTGAGCTTCCTTTTTCCCCCTCTTTCTGAACCTGTTGTGAAGAAGAAATGATACCAAAACTAGCAATCATTTAAATGGGAGCATTCAGTAGTGAAAATTGAAGCCAGAGAGTCTCTCCTGTCTGGGCATGAGCCCAAAAAATGCTCGAGTTCCCTCCCTGTTGCGATAAGAGTCTCTGTAGCACTTTCCACAGATCATTAGCTTTAGATTGATGGGAGCTCCTATCTTCCAGTTATTTGATCACAGCTGGCCAAGGACCAGTAACAAGCACTCGTAGAGGCTTTTGTTGTCACAATAAACAGCTAAGAGACTCACATCGGTTGGTTCAAGATCCACCAGGCTGCTTCCTTTTCATCCCTGTTGTTTTCTGTATTTCCTTTATCTACAAGGAATATGACCATAACGATATATTATAACCAGGAAAGATCAAATAAGTAAATATTGATGGAAACATGGAGGAATAAAAACAGTAAGAGAGCAAAAACGAAAGAAAATAAAAGGACGAAATTGAGGAGGAAGTAGGTACATTTTATATGTAAAATGCCCTTATCTATTTCATTTATACAACAACAAAATAATTTATCTTTGGCATTAGAGTAGTTTTATGTAATTTAATATTTTCCTCACAATCATATCACTATTGTGCTGTTTTTGATGAGTATATCTGAAAGTTTGGTTATGACATGTGATAAAAGCTTATAGATAAGTCATTAGTCTGTTGATTGATACTCCAGCCTGAAACTGGTGTAGTGGCCCATACCAATAATTCCTCAAACACCAGATTTAGAGTGCACTAATTCACTGTAACTGCTCTGAGAGTCCACTGTTGACAGATAGCAGCAATCAGGGCAAGGAAAAGATGAATAAATAGTGAATATATGATTGTTTTATGTTTTAAAGGACAAATAAAAAAAGAAAGAGGTTTTTGTCACATTAACAGATCGGAGTTCATACAGGTGAAGTACACATCCAAGTTTGAGTGAGCTGTAGGTTTCAGGAGCAATGTTCACTCTGCAATGGACTTAAGTTGTCCGAAGCACAAGGGTAGATAAGACCTCAGTGAAGTACTGCAGCAGCCTTTTACTTGTTTAAAAAACACAGTTTTACAACATGGTACTACAGAATGAGTCAGACCATGTTGCAACAAAGTCTATCAGTGGTTTAAAAAAAAATAAATGTAAATAAATAAATAATTGTCTGGTGTAAAAGCAATGGGGCGCCTTTTACTTCAAAAAACTGAAATATCTCTTGAGCTATCTCTCAAAACCAGCAGCCTGTACCGGATTCCTACTGAAGAGGGTGAAACTGTTTTCAACCTGGCAATTTGGGGTATTTATCTATCAGACATTACGTTCATACTACATGACAGTTTGGACTGATGTGTCAAATAAAGATGGACGTGGTATCAGTGCTTAGCATCGGCATGTTTCTTCTGATTTTGTTCAATCTGAACCCCCGATTTCAGACAACCAGAAGACCAAATGAGGAAGAAGACTTTGTGAAAAAAGATGCTCGCCAGACACTGCTCAGTCTACGTCTCAAGTTTCTCCTCTGCTTCTCAGTTTTTATCATTTCAAGATTTGAATCATCAATTAGTTAATTAAATGAGCAGTAATAAATTACTGCATCTCTAATATTAAAGTGTAGATTTGTTAAAATTAATATAAATGAGGTGGATTAGGATGATGTGCTTTTTGGAGCACTGCAAAAATACTTTTACAATTACAATTATTACAAATACAGTTATTTACATCATTTTAGCAGTGTGGTTATACATATATTTCTGTGCCAGTGTTGTGCAACAATTACATCTACTCTTAAATGATGAAACAGTATTGATATCAAGATCACTTTTTCAGTTCAATGAGGAGATAAAGAGAGAACATTGGCGTGAGTTTAAAAACCCTGAAATATAATAAAAAAAATTATAATGTTTCCAAAGGAGCACTGACACTTTGCTTCAAATTGACATCCAAACTTGGCTGTACGTTAATAATTAGCTTTGATTCTCCTTGTGATTCGGTGGGAGGCAGGCTAAAACTAAAAAGCAGCGTGTGTTGGTGTTTGTTGGGAATTAATTTGAGCAGTACGCCACCTGATCAGGCGTTGCTTGGCTGCCATCTTCCCAACAGTTTGTTGTGTGTAGCCCAGCCGGACACTGTGGTTATTTGGTGCTCCTCCAGGCCAGCTGGTGCATGGGTTCAAGCTGTTAATGACTAATTATCGTCCTATTAATGTGTCTGGATGCTGGGTCTTTCTCAATAGTCAGCACTGTGAAAATAAATAAATAAAACAAAATAAAGCGATTCAAACGGAAAAAAAAATCCTCCACCTCCTTTTCTTGGTGGATCAACACATTATTTTGTTAGGATCCAGTTTTCACTGAGCCAAAACTGACTGGCTTTCTGTGGTGGACACGTCTGATGTGAAGTCATGGCAGGTTTTTCTCAACGTGGTGTCTTTGCAAGGGAACCCTGAACATAAGTGGTTTTGATTCATGATTTAACAGAGAAAAAAAAATGTGATCATGATATTTGGAGGAAATAAAAGACAAATTAGGTAGTTAGGGGGGTTCTGACCATGACCTGACAGAACTGAGAGTCATTTATTACTGCAGGTGGATATTCTGTCTACCAAAGTGTAAGAAGAGAATTGTTGTAGCTGGGTTTAACTGGAGTGGCTAAATCCGTTAAATACTTGGAGTAGCAAACAAGCACCTAAGGCTTTAGCTTCAACAGATGGGATTTTAAGGTGGAGATGGAATACCAATACTTTAACAAATTTGCTTCAGCAAGTTTGCATTTAACTTGTTATTCGATCAATAGTTGGATTGGTTTGCCAGTATCCCTTACAAGCCTAATTTCTTTTTTTTTGGGTGGATTAACCTTTTGGGCATGCAGGACAAGAAGCAGATACACTCAACCAAAAATCCCTCTTTGGAATGAAATGATCTCTTCTTTGTGACACAAGTTGCTTTTCAGAGGTTGTTTCAGATGGCAGACATAACACGGCCAATTTTGGGATGAGCTTGCAAACCACAGCGAGCTTCGATCTCTGGATGTTCTAATCTCCATGTTTTAGTGGGCCATCAGTGAACAATTCAGGAAAGCTTTTTGTTCCCACTCATCTATGCCTGAAATCAAAGCTGGCAAGTTTCCATCTATTTTCAGCTATCTAATTTATCTGGTATCTCCAGAGTAGCTTTGCACCCACACTGAGAACCACATGGAAAGACTCTATCTGAAAATGAATAGATTAGGCTGAAGTGTTTCCTTAAATTACTTGCTGATGGGCAGAGCTAATGTCTCAACTCCTATTCACACAACTCCTACTGCTGGTCAGACACGGACATTTTAGAAATATCAATACATTGTCATGATTATATTGTCCTTTGGTCACTCACTCTTCGTATATTTTTTTCTGTACGTTAATAGGTGTAGATGTGGACGATAAAGTAAAATGCCCACTAAGTCAGAAAACATCTGCTAATAAGAGATAGTTGTGTTCTCTTATTAGCACAACTAGTATACTAGTATACTAATGATATACTAGTATCAATAGTATACTGGTATTCTAATGATACTAGTATACTAGTATCATTAGTATACTAATGATGCTAATATCATTAGTATCATAGTACTAATGATACTGTTACTAAATTACTTTTGACACCATAGTTGCTGACAATTGTCTTGGCACGACAAGACAATCACAGTTTTGATTGCTTTTTGTGTGAGATGCTTTGAAGTGAAATGATTAATTTATCACAGTTATGGTCACCAGCATGTTTGAACTAAGATGCACACACACACACACACCTTAATGATGGTGAAAACAACTATAAGGAGACCGAGCAGCTGACTTTGTTGCACAGCTGGGCAATATGGACTAAATTTAAAATTTCACAGTTGTTCAAACTGCAGAATTTTTATACTGATCCAGTTCCAGGAAAATGGAGGACACAAATTCTCCTTTTTTTGTGTCTATTGGTAGCAGTATATTTCACCAGAAGTCATAGATTTATCTATTTGAGTTAAGATGATGGTGAAGTGAAAGGAAGGACATTCATGTACGGTCTTTTTATGTACAAAAGTTACCATATAGTAAAATATCTAAGGCTGATTTAACTTTGTAATATGTTTCTAAGATGCTGAAATGAAATCAGCAGTTTTGCTGTGTTTAATTACCAAGGACTACACACAAATTTTACAACAGACAGAAATTTGCACAACATTAGAGGGTGTAAATCTGGCTTTTTCGGTGTTGATACCGATAATGATGCCTTGGGTTTGTGTATGAGTCAAGACCCAATCCAGTGCCATTGTTTAATGAATAATGAATGAATGTACGCCTCACCATGTAGAATTTGGCTCATTTCAACATTTCTTTCCAAACTAAACCACAATTTCTGAAGATAAAATGTAACAAAATAACACTGACATAGATGTAAGGAACTTTATTATTTGTTGTGCAACAGCATTCAGAATTCCTAGTAAAACAGAATAAAAGAAAAGCCAAAACTGAACATGCATAGAAACCATATCTATGTGCACATCATACATCAGCAAGAAATTAAACTTGTGGTTTTGCCTCATGGATCAGTTTTCCAACTGATCTTTGCATTTTGTTGATATCAGGACCGATGTCTGATCCTGATATCGGATCGGTGAATCCCAAACACAAACCACCTGCAGAAAACTGAAGAAACTGCCAGTTTTGGGAATGTTTTTTGTGACAAAAATTCACTTCACAACTATGTTGTTTCCAACATAATACAACCAAATTCATGTGTTTTGAAGATGTCTTGGAAATAAAAGCAAAAGGATAAGTAAGAAGAACTAGCAGATCCACCGGGATTGAAAATGGAGACTCTATGTTTGCTGGGTAGTCGTACGCTTCCATTTTTAAAATGATCAGTGAAGCTTTTGCTCTTGTGGACAAGCGGAGCCTGGAGAATAAGACCATACAAGGACATTCCACATGATGATGTCACAGAGACCTAATATAATGAGAGAAAATGCTTTAAAAAATTTTTAGCACCCTTAAGCTTGATTTTTTTCTTTTTGTGAATAGGAATGCTACAACATAGACTTACATTGTGATCTTTTTTCTTTGTTCAGCCTTTGGTCATATTTGAGGTGATAAATCTATTCAGAAGACATGGGAAGGCATAATATGGCCACTTCAGTTTGGTCATTCGGGCCTCACCAGACTGAGTCACCTGGTGTCTTTTTTAGTCACACAACCATCAGCCCTTCTCTTTCTCATCAACAATTTTCTACCCAGAAAAAAAAAAAAAATCTAAAACTGTCCCTCTTTACAAAAACCTGCCCCATTTATTCAAGACAGTGGCCATCATTCCTCTGACCGTCAAGAATCGATGAGTCAGAGGACTCGGGTTCAATGTCAGAAACGGATAAAGCATCTGAATCGCTGCCATCTCGCACTTTCATTGTTTTTTTTTACCCCTTTTGACTCCTTCTTTCTTGTTCACTTTGTGTTCAGTGCTTTGAACACAGTTTCATCACACCTTACTGTTTTTCTTCTATCTAATATTGACTCAATGTTCATTTCGTCCTGCAATCCATCTTCTTCTACCCTGTTCTGACTGATCTCTCCAAACATCACAGCAGATGTAGTGGCAATCTCTCTATTCTGCTGCACACCTGAGCCAGATGCCAGGATCTCTATCTCTCCTCTGCTCATCTTTCTTGTCTGCATTACTCCTTTGCTCTACCAGGGCTCTTCAGCCCACCATTTAGACCACCATTAATAAAAACAAGCACCACCATTGTACTTTTGCTCATCATGTAAAAATGGATAAATAGAAGTTCTATTTCATCATCATTTCTTTTCTTTTTTAAAATATTTTTAATAGAACTCAGCTTATGTGAGATAAATACATAATGTCTAGGACCTTGTTTCTTTTTTCTTTTTCTGAGAGAAACCCATTCAGGTCATTGGCTGCAATCCATCTCTGTAACTCTCTCTCTCCCCCATTCTCTCTCTCTCCAACAGTTCAATGGGTTTTATTGGCAACACAATAAACTGCAGCCAATTTCAGGACACTTTGGCTTGAGATAATTTGTCTGTAAATCCATATGTTTTTATGCAGTGTGTTAACAATCCACATCAAGCTGCTCCATCACCAGTTCCTCTCTTGAGAATGAAATAGACTGGAAAAAAGAATAGGAATGTTGAGCAAGCGCGAATGATCAGAAGCCTCATTCAAAGGCAAAGTTTATCTATACTTTATTTTTCTTTTACAGAATCTACACAAGATCTCCATTAGTTTTCACTCTTCTGCTGTTATGACAGTGAACTAGGAAAAGATACTCAAGTTTTGTGTCAAGTCTTTTTTTTTTTTTAACTCTGGACTTTCATTTAGTTCTTTTATTTCCAGTAGAACTTGCACAAGATCTGACAGTCCTTTAATGTCTGCATTTTAATTATCATTAGCAGGAAGAGAGGGTGTCTAAGGGAACCTGCGCTCCCCCACAGAGATGCTGTTTAAGTGCTATTTACTCTCCATTCATCCATCTATCCATCCTCCTCTACTTGAGGCAGAACCTCACTCCCGACCCGGAGAAGACATTCTACTCTTTTCCAACTGAGAACCATGGTCTCAGATTTGGATGTGCTGATTCTTATCCCTGACGCTTCACACACAGCTACGAACAGCTACAGTGTGAGTTGAAGATCCTCACCTGATGGGCCCCAACAGGACCACGTCATCTGAAAACAGCAGAGACGAAATCCTGACACCACCGAACTGGAACCCCTCCGCTCTTTGGCTGCGCCTAGAAACTCTGTCCATAAACGTTATGAACAGAATCGGTGACAAAGGGCAGCCCTGGTGGAGTCCAACTTTCACTGAAAACGAGTACGACTTACAACTGGCAATGCGGACCAAATTTCCACTCCATTTGTACAGGGACTGGACAGACCGTAACAACGGGCCCAGCACCCCATACTCCTGGAGTACCCCCCACAGGATCCCCTGAGGGACACGGTCAAATGCCTTCTCCAAGTCCACAAAGCACATGTGGACTGGTTGGGCAAATTCCCATGTTCCCTCCAGGACCCTAGTGAGGGTATAGAGCTGGTCCAGTGTTCCACGACCAGGACAGAACCCGCATTGTTCCTCCTGAATCTGGGATTTGACAAACGATCGGGCTCTCTTCTCCAGCACCCCTGCATAGACCTTACCAGGGAGGAGTCTGATTCCCCTGTAATTGGAACACACCCTCCGGTCCCCCTTCTTAAAAAGAGGAACCACCACCCCGGTCTGCCAATCCAGAGGTACTGGCCCTGATTTCCATGCGATGTTGCAGAGACGTGTTGTGGTGGAAATTTTTATTTGGTTTATTTCATCTTGTAATTTTGTCATCTAACAATATGTTTAGAAGTGATTTGTCTGTGTCACACGAGACCAAATGTCTGACAAAGGCAAATTACAGGGGTCAGCTGTAACTTCCTAAATTCAATCAGTCTGTCTTGAGACAAATGTCTTTTTGTCTTAACCACCACCTGCTGTGTCTATTCTGTATGCAAAACCTGTAAGCACAATCAACATCTTCTGTCTTGGTATCCTGTATGCAAAACCTGTAAGCACAATCAACATCTTCTGTCTTGGTATCCTGTATGCAAAACCTGTAACACCTTGCTGTCTGGTATAAAAATCAGCTTGTTCTTTGTATCTGCAGAGTCATTAGCCGGCACTCTGCGAGTGGTGGCTGGTGGCTCTCCTTGTGGCCACAAGTATTTGTATGTCTGTCTTTCTTTCTCTGTAATAAATTCTATTCTGATTTTCTCATCAAGATCGGATCTAATTTTTTCCACAACAATTTGGCGCTGCAAAGTAGGGTCCCTCGCTTGGCCGTCTGGACGGAGTGACCAGAGACCGAGAACCTCAAAAGTGCTGTTGAGATGGGAGCTGGCTCACTGTGTCCTGGCTGCCAACGCTGGGATCCAACGAACTTAAGTCCTACAATCTGATCTGGTGAGAAATTCATTTTCAAAAACACATTTGGTCTCGAAAAGGTTCAGATCTGAGGTGGTTCAGCATTCTCCATAGCATTTGGGGAAGTTTAGTCTGCAGGAGTGACTGCGACTAGGTTAGTTTCTGAGATCTGTTCTGAAACACTCCTTCTGTAAAGTAACTCAGAGGGTTAGGCTTTAACTGTTTGGGGCAGGCAAACAGATTTTGCAAAGACGTTTGCAATCTTAGCAAGAGTATGCATACTGACTCATAAAGAAATGAGTTCTGGTAAAATCCAAACCTCTTTTTTTTTTTGTTCCTCAGAGTTCCAATGTGGAATAGGTGAGAGAAAGAAACGGCCGTGAGAGTGTTGAATGTCTGGACTCAGAAATATGGGTTTGTCGAGTTTGAATGAGTTGGAAAGACTGAATGAGAAATTGACTGAAAGATTTGTGTAAAAGATCTGGAAGAATGTGAAACATAGCGCTTTGTTTTTTTTTTTTTTTTTTTTTTTAAGGAGTGAATGTATCTTTATTGTTGATTCTGATGCTATTCCGCATCTCTGACCCCTGCGCATGCGCAACAATACATATATATATATATATATATATGTGTGTGTGTGTGTGTGAGTGTATATATATATATATATATATATTATATATATGTATTTTTTGGTACCTTAAGTGTTGTATGTATGTCCTGTGATTTGTCTGTCTCACTAAACCTCAGAACAGAGACAGTTGTTTCCCACACTGATACTTTTTTTTTTTTTTTTTTTTTTTTTACTCATTTGCTTTTGGCCAAAGCAATTTACAGTGATGCTTCCTAGATTTTTTTTTTTTTTGTAAAACTGTCAGGACTGAAAGCCAGTCCTGATTTCAAAGTTTGTGTTTTTCTCTCTTTAACCGGTTTTCCATGGCTGCTGTCACGTCTCACAGCTTCCTGTCTGAGGAACAGACAGCAGCCCCCCCCCCCCCCTTATGGGACGTCCCCCCTCAGATCTCTAAGCCCAGAGTAAATATGTTAGTCTAAAAAAACAAACAAACTGTGACCCTGTTGTTATTCCCGTTGTTGTGATTTTGTACTAAACTTCTCTGTGCTTGAAGCCCCTTTATCTTCTCTTGTCCATGGAGGTCTACAGCCTCCAGACCTTATTAGATGCCCCCCCCCCAAGGCAGAGAAATTAGCTGAAGAAGGCTCTTCAGGCGGCTCCCACGTTGGGCCTTTCCTGGAAAGAGTTCTCATCCCCCGACAACCAGATTGCTCAGCAGGTGGGGGCGGCTCTTCCTGAGACCAGCAGACGCCCCTGCTCGCGAGTCACCCATGCAGCGGTGGCGGTTGCTGAGGGAGCTACTTGGACCCATGCTAGCCAAATGCAAAAGGTGCCAGAATCCACTGGTGACCTCCCTCCGGCTATAAATCACTCGGCATCAGAGTAGACGCTCTACTCCACCCATCACCAGGCGAAAGTCATGTCCTCACCAACAGAGGGGACATCTCAGCTGAAGGAATGAGTGCTGATCAGGCCTCTGGCAGCACTCCGAGCTACAAGCTGCTCAACATGGGTGCTTTGTTCTGCTTGGTGAGTGACATTGGCTCAAACACGGACAATGACAGCCTGTTGGACTGACAGGTTGTGGACTATTTGGCTCAAAATGCCCTTGATTCGGATTACTCGTCATTTGGCCTGAGGGTCAGGAGGTCATTCAAGATTGCTGCATGACAAAAGATCTCACACTGCAGCACCTTTATGTGGTGTCAGCTCATGACACCCCCCGCCATCGCTGCTTTCCAACTGACCCACATGATTCAATCTGGGGCTCGGATGTCCCACCTGACAGGAAACTCTGGTCAAACACTTTTTTTCCCCTTGATGGGAAAACTCATGCTCTGCCTGTAAACTGTGAACTACAAGCTGGACGAATTCACCAGGGACTGTGTTTGCCCTAAAAGGACTCTGCTTGCGGACCATGTGTCCTCCTCTGGCTGGCTTTCATTGCTAGCTGGTAACAGCTAAAAGGTCTCTCCTGCTACGGATTATGACCTCAGTCATCATTGTGTTCTTTCATGCTGCATTATTCCCTTAAGTCAAGAACTGTCTAAGATGATTCCCATCCAGTTTTGGATCTGTATACCCCATGTTCCCTCAACAAATCCCATGGACTCTATTTCTAATCCTCCCTCATTGCCTGGATATTATGACGATTCATCAGAATGACTCTGACAACGACTCCTTTGTGTGATCGTCCGTTTTCCAACACTGAATATTATTGTCCATATTCATAAGTCGAACATTGTTTCTGTTTTCAATCATGTTTATGATGGTGATCATTGAATCTCAGTGAATTTGGTGACCTAATGTTACAGTTAATGGATGTTATTGTGTGATTAATATGAAACATATCAATGTTTCATTTGTAATCAAAAGAGGGAAATTGTGGTGGAAATTTTTATTTGGTTTATTTCATCTTGTAATTTTGTCATCTAACAATATGTTTAGAAGTGATTTGTCTGTGTCACACGAGACCAAATGTCTGACAAAGGCAAATTACAGGGGTCAGCTGTAACTTCCTAAATTCAATCAGTCTGTCTTGAGACAAATGTCTTTTTGTCTTAACCACCACCTGCTGTGTCTATTCTGTATGCAAAACCTGTAAGCACAATCAACATCTTCTGTCTTGGTATCCTGTATGCAAAACCTGTAAGCACAATCAACATCTTCTGTCTTGGTATCCTGTATGCAAAACCTGTAACACCTTGCTGTCTGGTATAAAAATCAGCTTGTTCTTTGTATCTGCAGAGTCATTAGCCGGCACTCTGCGAGTGGTGGCTGGTGGCTCTCCTTGTGGCCACAAGTATTTGTATGTCTGTCTTTCTTTCTCTGTAATAAATTCTATTCTGATTTTCTCATCAAGATCGGATCTAATTTTTTCCACAACAGTGTCAACCAAGACAGTCCCACAGCATCCAGAGCCTTCAGGAAATCAGGACAGATCTTGTCCACCCCCAGAGCCCAGCCACCATCCAGCTTCTTAACTACCTCGGCGACCTCAGCTTCAGTAATGGACGAGTCTACCTCTTAGTCCACAGGCTCAGCATCCTTCACGGAAGACATGTTGGTGGGATTGAGAATCCTCAAAGTATTCGTTCCACCGCGGAACAACGTCTCCAGTCGAGGTCAGCAGCACCCCACCCCCACTATACACCGTGTTGGTGAAGCACTGCTTTCTCTGCCTGCGGCACCTGATGGTTTGCCAGAATCTCCGTGGAGCCAATTGAAAGTCGTTTTCCATGGCCTCATCAAAATCCTCCCACACCCCAGTTTTCTCCTCAGAGACGACCAAGGCTGCAGCCCGTTTGGCCCGTAGATACCCACCTGCTGATTCTGGAGTACCACAAGCTAACCAAGCCCGACAGGACTCCTTCTTTAGTCTGACAGCCTCTCTTACCCAAGGTGTCCACTCACTAAACATTTGGGCCTATCAGGTCTGACCGGCATTCTCCCCCACCATCCAATCCAACCCACCACCAGGTAGTGATCAGTTGATACCAAGGCTACAGAGAAGAAGAATAAAACAGATGTGGTTTTCCTAAATCTCATTACCTTTTAGGTCTATTCTTGTCATGGTCTGGGGTGGCCATGACAGCCATTTTGTGTTTTTTTTTTTTTTGTTCTGTGTTAAGTTGACGACAATCCCTGTCGTCAACCTGTTTCCTGTTTTACTTTGAAGGTCTTGTCTCTGTTGCTTTCAGCTTTGCTTCCTTCCCTCTTGTTATCCTGATTGTCTGCACCTGCCTCTCATTGGGTTCCCTGTGTATTTAAGTCTTGTCATCTCCCCTGTCCGTGCTGGTCCGTTGTCTCATGTCCTGTAAGTACTCTGTTGGTTTTTGGTTGCTTGTTTTTCCTCCATGTTACCTTGCCTGGATTCCTGATTCCTTTTGTGCTTTTTTTTTTTTTTTTTTTTAGTTTCCTTGGACTTTTGGTTTTGTTTTTGCAAAATAAATACTTCATTTCTTGTGAACTCCTGCGTTTGGGTTCTCCAAACCTGACAATTCTGTGTCAGAATTAACCTGCTTGACACATTTTATAGTTTTTTTATTTTATGCTAAGGTGACCCATACTGCAAAAATACTCAAAGATAGTCAAAGAAGACAAAAGTAGCTTTATAAACCATTCATTTATTGAAAACATCCCTTTTCTGTTTGAAATGAAAATGTTCTGATATGTAAACATAAATAATGCCTCATAACCAGTGACATGTGGTGAGATTCATGGCTGGTGAGGCACTGACTCTATCAGAATCAGATTTACACATTTATGAACCCAACAGAGTAGAATATTTACCATCTGATCAGCAGTAGATAGCAGGTTATGTTTTATGTCATAGCATCTTTTAAAATATTTTCTAGTGGCCTTTATTGGGTAGAGAGAAAGCAATGGCTAAAAAGGGGCACCAACAACATATTACAACACTGGAAATTGAACCCCCAAACCACTATATGAGAGTTCACCCACTTAACCATGAGACACCTGGTAAATACTATTGTAGGATCCTGACATTATACTATTTTTTCAAATTAAAATTTCCATATGAATTGCTGCTGTGATTAGTTAGGGTACCATTCAACCAATCATCCTTCAAACAATATTGGTAGCCTGTTCCACAGACATTGCACCACCATGCACCACAAAAGAGAAGACAATGATAAATATTGCCAAAATGGAAAAACACCTCTCCCCCCCAAACTTACTTGGCTTTCTTTAGTTTAAATTTTTCCCATGCCCCTTTCTCCTTGCGTTTTCTGTTAGTTGATAGAATTGAAAGTTTGGTGATTGAACAGGGCTGGCGGCTGCAGACCGGACGGCCGTTCTGGACTTTTCCAGAATCCACAGATTACAAGTCCGCCCCTGAGAAGGAGAAGTTGGGTGTTTAGCAGCAGGGAAGCATGCAGCAGTTTTCATCAACGAAAACATTTCTGCGCGTATTTGATTCCCATCCAACACACCGTAGCTTTTGTAATTAAATACTGTCATTCACAGTGCTGACTCAGTTTTTTTTTCCTCAATTTTTTTTAATATTGTAGGCATTGCTTTTTTACTGTGGAAGACGCTCCGCCAAGGCCAAATGGTGTCATACTGATCCTCTCATGCCAGATGACCATTATAAAACACTTGAAATCAGATGTGACCACCCCCAGTTTACACTGCTCTCGTTGCTGTGCTGAAAAGGAGACAAACTCATAGAGCTTCTATGTTCAAAGACAAGAATTTGATCTTTTAAAAACATGGTTATAATTCACACATGTCAAAAGTACTCAAATGCCTTCAGGCAAGATAGTATGAAAATCATTCTGATCTGCTGCAACTTTTCACCCAAACATCTGAAAGACTCCAAGATTAAAAACACATTTTGATTAAAATATGTCTTAACAACCCCTGAAATGTTAAAACTCTCATCTTTTCTTTCCAGTGGTAAAAGTAATGTGGAAAGCAGAGATGTACGATGCAGCTCCAGGAGTAACAAAAATGAGAACCCACACTTACAGATCCAGGTACCAGACAGGGGGAAGACTTCCATGGAATGTAGAAATGGGCAATAGTGGAGCTGAAATAAAAGAAGCCTGAGATGGTTGGTTGCATAAAGACGGTCTAACAGGCAGAGTGACAGAATTACAATTATATTTAAGGAGGCTATGGGCACCTTGGCACATGCAAAATAAGCCAAGAAGATTATTGGATGGGTGCAGTGATGGAGGATGGAAAAATTAAACTTTGAAGTAATGGGCCTGCAGAAAGAGCCCACATTCGCCAAAGACAAATAGAGACAAAATTAGATGGAATTGGACATTTTATAGAACTTGCAATTAAGCTTCACTGAAAATAAAATGGCACAAAAAAAGCTATTTATATTTTATGTTAATGTGAAAGGGACAGTTTCTGGGGGATGTGTGTTTTGTAGGGCTGGGCTAAAAAAATCGATTTTTATATTAATCGCGATTTTTTTTCTGGGGATTTTTAAAAATCAATTCTCGTACAAGAATCGAATCGCACATCCTTCGCCACCACACAGAGAAAAAAAATGATGTCGAGAAAGCTAAATAGCGTCCATTGGCACTGAAGCAGACGTTGGATGCAACTCTCTACAAACTCCCAGCTGGATCAGACAAGGCGTCGAGGGTAACTACAGCAATCACGCATTTTATATGTAAAGACCTCCGCCCCTACAGCGTCGTGGAGAATATTGGTTTTTGTCACATGATCCACACACTGGAACCACGATACGTAATGCCATCAACGAAGTTTTTCACAACGACCGCCATTCCGAGACGATGGCCATTGTCAAACAAAACCTGGGGGAAGCAGACAACGACTGACGCCTGGACCTTCCTAGCTACGGCTGCTTATGTTACCTTTACAGCGCACTTCATTCAAAAAGATTGGACTATGACCACATATGTCCTGCAGACTAAAACTATGCATGAAGCTCATACTGGAGTCAACATGGCAGATCTGCTGCAAAAAGTGGTGACAGAATGGGGCATGACAGGGAAAGTCCATGCAGTCGTGACTGACAATGCCAGCAACATGATTGTTGCTGTGGACCTGGTTTACAACACGTTGTAAACGTGTTGTAAACCAGTTTTACAACACGTAAAAACACATTGGTTTACAACACGTTAAGTGCTATGCACACACGACTAATCTCGCATCTCAACGTGCACTTAAAATACTAGCTGTCGCAAGACTCCTCGGTCGCGTTAGACGGGTCACTGGGTTTTTTCACCGGAGTGCCGCCGCACTTCGTATTTTGAAAGAAAAACAGCAGTTGCTGGGGCTACCTGCACACCGACTGGTCACGGATGTACCGACTAGATGGAATAGTGCCTTCGACATGGTTGAGTGTTTCCTTCAACAGCAGCCAGCCATCACAGCTACTCTAATTTCAACAGAGGTCCGAAAAAAAGAGAAAGATGTGTGTACATTCACCAAGGAAGACATCTCAAATGCAGAAGAGTTTGTCGAGGCACTGAAACTAGTCAAAGTGGCTACCTGTGCCATGTTGGATGAAAATCACCCAACACTCTCAGTCATCGCCCCCCTTCAAGCACAACTCCTGCAACAGACTGTGGCAGGTGAAGGAGATTCAAAGTTTGTCAAAGAACTGAAGAACGCCATTCATGAGGATCTTTCTAAAAGGTAGGCTGCTGTGCTATTTGTTCGGAAATTAATTGACAGTTAACTCTTGAGTAGTATTTGGAAATAATTTATATATGATCAGAATCAGAATCAGAATCAGTTTTATTGGCCAAGTTTGTGCACACAAACAAGGAATTTGACTCCGGTTACTAAGCTCTCTTTGTACAATTACAATAAAATAAATAAAAATATAACAATTACTAGCACAATATATACAACAATATACAACAATATATACAAGCTAACATGTTGTGCAATTTTTTTTGTGGTTCTTCTGACACTCTGTGACTGTTAAGAGTTCATCAGAGCGACAGCCTGGGGAAAGAAACTGTCTCTGTGTCGGCTGGTTTTGGCAAACAGTGCTCTGTAACGCCTACCGGAGGGGAGGAGCTGGAACAGTCAGTGTCCGGGATGTGAGGGGTCTGCAGAGATGTTAGCTGCCCGTTTCCTGACCCTGGACTGGTACAAGTCCTAGATGGAGGGAAGGTCAGCACCGATGGTCCTCTCTGCAGACCTGATAGTCCGTTGCAGTCTGGCCCTGTCCCTTTTAGTGGCTGATCCAAACCAGACAGTGATAGAGGAGCAGAGGACAGACTGGATGATGGCAGTGTAGAAGATGGTCAGCAGCTCCTGTGGCAGGTTAAACTTCCTGAGCTGTCGCAGGAAGTACAACCTCTGCTGGGCCTTCTTCTGGACAGTGTCTATGTGGGAAGTCCACTTCAGGTCCCGAGAGAGAGTGGATCCCAGAAACCTGAAGGTATCCACAGTAGACACTGTGTTGTTGAGGATGGTGAGGGGGGGGGAGTGTCGGGGGGCTTCTCCTAAAGTCCACTGTCATCTCCACAGTCTTGAGCGGGTTCAGCTCTAGGTGGTTCTGACTACACCAGTGGACAAGCTGTTCCACCTCCCGTCTGTAAGCAGACTCGTCACCGTCCCGGATCAGACCAATGACAGTGGTGTCATCCGCAAACTTCAGGAGTTTCACAGAAGGGTCCCCTGAGGTGCAGTCATTTGTACAGAGGGAGAAGAGCAGCGGGGAGAGGACGCACCCCTGGGGGGGCCCAGTGCTGATGGTCCGGATGCTCGACGTGATGCCCCCCAGCCTCACCTGCTGCTGCCTGTCCAGTCAGTCAGGAAGCTGGTAATCCACTGACAGGTGGAGGCAGGGCACGGTGAGCTGGGCGAGCTTCCGGTGGAGGATTTCAGGGATGATGGTGTTGAAGGCCGAGCTGAAATCCACAAACAAGACCCTCGCGTACATCCCTGGGGAGTCGAGGTGATGCAGGATGTAGTGCAGTCCCATGTTGACTGCATCGTCCGCCGACCTGTTTGCCCTGTAGGCGAACTGCAGGGGGTCCAGCAGGGGTCCTGTAATGTACTTCAGGTGGCTCAACACCAGTCTCTTAAAGGATTTCATGACCACAGATGTCAGAGCGACAGGCCTGTAGTCATTTAATCCTGTGAGGAGGGCTTCTTGGGCACGGGGATGATGATGGAGCACTTGAAGCAGGAGGGCACTTCACACAGCTCCAGAGATCGGTTAAAGATCTGGGTGAAGATGGGTGCCAGCTGGTCAGCACAGACTCTCAGGCAGGAGGGGGACACACCATCAGGTCCTGGAGCCTTCCTGATCTTCTGTTTCTGAAAGAGCCGACACACATCCACCTCACAGATCCTTAGTGCAGATGGTGGGTCTGGGTGGAGGGGGTGAGGAGAGGGTGTTGCAGGTAGTCCTTTTGTTTGGTTGAGAGGTGTGAATGGGGGATTCTCAAACCTGCAGTAGAAGCCGTTCAGGTCGTCTGCCAGTCTGAGGTTTTCCACCGGGTTAGGGGATGGTCTCCTGTAATTGGTGATGTGTTGCAGGCCTCTCCAAACTGACGCAGGGTCGTTGGCTGAGAGGCTGTTTTTAAGCTTGAGTAGTGAAAGTAGTATGCAATTATTATAAGATTGCTAAAAGTAGTGTAACATGTTATTTATTTAAAGGTACACATCCCAGATGGACAAGTCCATACTAAACCTAACTTCAGCCCTGGACCCAAGATTTAAAGCACTGCCTTTCCTCTCTGACGCTGACAAGCAAGAGACACTTGTAATTCTGAATTAAGGTTTACATGGAAAACACGTTAGTTCAGCTTTATCCAACTCCGCTTTAGGTCTGGGGGTTGGGAAGGGTTCTGATTGGATAGGGGGGGCGGACGTCTTTACATCTACCGGAAGAAAACAAACTTACCTAACTGGTTAGCAACAACATTCCACTTATTTTTGACCTGGGTGGCGTCTCTATCTGTGAAACCTCCTTCATTTAACCTGGCCGCTTTGAAAAGCTCACAATTTTTATGTTTCCTGCCATCTGTTCTTTTAATTATTTCCAGTTCCTCCAAGCTATTTATTAAATAAATCGTCTCTGCTCTTGAACACCGTTTACTGCATGCTGCCGGAATATAAGCGACAGACGGCCAAGAGAACGAGCATGCGCAGAAAGACGGGAATTAATTTAAAGAGGAATGAGTGTATACATGACCGCGGAATTACTTAATGCGGAATTAAAATGGGAATAAACCAGCCACTTACTTCGGAATTAAGTTAATTCGGAATTGACATTTTCATATGGAATTAAGTGTTTACGTGGTAACTTTTATTCGGCTTTAACTTTAATTCTGAATTAAAGAGGAATTAAACTTCCCATGTAAACGCACCCATTGAAGATGCAGACACAATGAGGCATCAGGATGGACAGGTGTGTCGTTGTGTGTGAGAGAGAGAGAGGAGTGTGTGAGTGAGAGAAATATATATATATATATATATATATATATATATATATATATATATAAGCTATGTGTATATAAGCATATGCTATGTCAGCATTGTAAAATATTTAAGGGAATTGTTTTTATTTGGCTGAATACAAATAGTCAGTGAGAAAGGGCATGTGTGAGGGATATGGATGTGTTGCAACAGAAACCAAAATCATGTTAAAAAAAAAAGGTGCACTAACATATCTCTTTGTTTCACTGCTTTTTTTGATAGGAAAAGGAAAAAGACGAGATGCTACACCAGGAGGGTGATGGTGAGCCTGTACCAGATAGGCAAACTGAGGAGACAGAGACACAGAGAAGTACAAGACCCCCAGTGTCCCCTACCTGCTAAACAGAGGAGAGAGTCCTGTGCCCTGGCTGAGTTGCTTGGCAGCAATTTTAGGGAGGTTAGGCAGACACAGGCATCGCCAGTGGTGTCACCTCTTGATGCTGCACAGAAGGAGGTGGATGAGTACACCAAAGCTGCTCATTTGCCACTATTGGAAACCCTCTAGACTGGTGGAAAGTACATCATTGTGAGTACCCTCTCCTGGCGAAGCTACCAGGAACAAGCGTCTGTGCTGAGTGCATCTTTTCATCAGCTGGGGACATTGTCACTACTCAGCGAAGCAGCCTAACGCCTGAGCACGTTGACCAGCTCCTGTTTCTCCACAAAAACCTTATCACTCCAAAGTGGTAAGAAGTTAGAACAGACAGATGACTGATCAGCACTGTGATGTATATATATATATATATATATATATATATATATATATATATATATATATATATATATATATATATATATATCACAGTGGTATGAAAAAGTATCTGAACCTTTTGGAAATCCTAACATCTCTACATAAAATCACCATCAAATGTCAAATGTGATCTGATCTTTGTCAAAATCACACAGATGAAAAAACAGTGTCTGCTTTCACTAAAACCACCCAATCATTTATAGGTTTTCATATTTTAAGGAAAATAGCATGCAAACAATAACAGAAGGGGGAGGAATAAGTAAATGAACCCTCTGCCTAAGGAGACTTAAAGGGCAATTGAAACCAATTTTTACCAAACTATTGAAGTCAGGTGTGTGCCCAATCACTGATGAGTTGCTTAAAGCTGCCCTGCCCACTATAAAAAACACACCTGGTAAGAATTGTCTTGATGAGAAGCATTGTCTGATGTGCACCATGGTTCGCTCAAAAGAGCTGTCTGAAGACCTGCGATCAAGAATTGTTGATCTGTATAAAGCAGGGAAAGGATACAAAACCATCTCTAAAAGTCTGGATGTTCATCCATCGACAGACAGAGAAGTTGTCTACAAATGGAGAGAGTTTGGAACTGTTGCTGCTTCTCTCCCAAGGAGTGGCCGTCCACCAAAGATGACGCCAAGAGAGTTCAGCGCAGACTACTCAGAGAGGTAAAAAAGAACCCGAGAGTGTCTGCTAAAGACTTGAAGGAATCACTGGCACAGTCCAATATCTCTGTGCACACATCAACTATATGTAAAACACTGGCCAAGAATGGTATTCATGGGAGGACTCCACGGAGGAAGCCACTGCTTTCTAAGAAAAACATTGATGCTCGTTTAATGTTCGCAAAAAGGCACTTGGACACTCCACTGAAGTTTTGGCAAAATATTTTGTGGACTGATGAAGCCAAAGTTGAATTGTTTGGGAGGAATACACAACGTCATGTGTGGAGGAAAAATGGAACGGCTCACCAACATCAACACCTCATCCCCACTGTGAAGCGTGGTGGAGGGTGCATCATGGTTTGGGGCTGTTTTGCTGCCTCAGGGCCTGGACAACTTGCAATCATCAATGGAAAAATGAATTCAAAAGTTTATCAGGATGTTTTGCAGGAAAACCTGAGGCTGTCTGTCAGACAGTTAAAAAGAGTTAAAAAGAGGATGGATGCTGCAACAAGACAATGATCCTAAACACAAAAGTAAATCAACTTCAGAATGGTTTCAGAAGAACAAAATACACATTCTAGAGTGGCCAAGTCAAAGTCCAGACTTGAACCCCATTGAGATGCTGTGGCATGACCTCAAGACAGCGATTAATGCCAGACATCCCAGGAATCTGACTGAACTACAGCAGTTTTGTAAAGAAGAATGGGCCAAGATTAGCCCTGATCGATGTGCCAGACTGATCTGCAGCTACAGGAAGCGTCTGGTTGAAGTTATTGCTGCCAAAGGGGGGGACACAAAATATTAAATGTGATGGTTCAGTTACTTATTCCTCCCCCTTCTGTTATTGTTTGCATGCTATTCTCATTAAAATATGAAAACCTATTAACGTCTGGGTGGTTTTATTTAAAGCAGACACTGTGATTTTGACAAAGATCAGATCACATTTGATGGTGATTTTATGTAGAAATGTTAGGATTTCCAAAAGGTTCAGATACTTTTTCATACCACTGTACACTTTTCCTTATTCCAAAGCTTTTTGTGTTGATGTTCATGTTAAATATTTTGACACAAGTACATTTTCTATTCTTGTTAAATGTTGAAGATTCTACCTCAAGTTCGTGGATTTAAAGATGACTTGTGCACTGTCTGTAATTGTTCATTTTGGGAAAGCGCCATTTTGTTGACTCAGTTGGATCTTGTATTTATTTAAAGGCCCATAATTGTGCTATTAAGATTTCAGTACCAATACTTTTAAATTATATATATATATATATATATATATATATATATATATATATATATATATATATATATATATATATATAATTTATTACATAAATTATTTTGTGAAGACCAGCTACATGTTGCAAGTTAGTTTATTTTAAGAATGTTTTGTGAGGGCAGGTGCATGAAAATAAATCTCACACATTGATATGTGTATTGTTTTTTTTGTTATTATTACTTATGACGTATTATCGAGTGTTTGGTTCAACCTGTTCTGTGTAAAATCACAATACTTGGTCAAATCAAAATGCAATACTTGTTTGATCAGAATCGCAATATAAATCGAATCGGGACCCAAAAATCGTAGGAGAATCGAATCGGCACAAAAGCGTATCGGCCCAGCCCTAGTGTTTTGCACATTTTATATTTTGCAGTAAAGAAGTGGTTGCTTATATGCATGCAGTGTGTTTTACGCCCCTAGGGACAGTATCTAGTTCGAATCCCCAGGTTTGACTGTTGAGCAGCAGGTGCATTGCGTCGAGAGGCAATTAAGGGACCGGCTACGTGAAAGAGGGCGCCTCGCCCAGGAAACACGGAGGACCCAGCATCGAGGAGTCCCTGCGAACACAGTGGTCGAGCAGGAATTACGAGGACCCGGAACCAGGTGGATCCAGCCGACTACAGGGCACTTGCCCCGGGATTCTTTTTATTATTTTTTAATGGACATCATCATTGTTTTAGTCTTTTTAATAAAACCTTTTTTTAATGACGTTTAGATTCTTTAACTCTGCTCACCTCTGTTTCCCTTGATAACATGCAAGCCTTGGTCCTGGGCTCATTCCCAGGTGGCGTTGTCGGTTTTTTTTAATCTTAATGGTCGTATTTATCGTAGTTTTTAGCCTACATTACGTTACTACAATTTTTACAGGTTTTAGCCATCGATATATACACGAGACCTCGCCACATTAACCTGCAGGTGTAAGTTGGGATACTTACAATGCTCAATACCCAATTCATATATAATAATGTAGACATCAGACATCTAGCCATTATCTTAAATCTCTGCATCAATAGTTGCTCAAACTTGTTGTTTTCTGGTTCCCGGGGGAAATGTAAAGAAAATATTACTGAAAGTCAAGTTTTGATGAAGCTGCGGGCACAGAGATCCAATCAAAGTTCATCAGTAAGAGTGATTCCTGTAATTGCCAGCTATCATCTATTCAGTGTCTAGGATAATTGAAGTAGATTTAATTACAGTGAAGTTGAACTTTTCCTCATTTAGCATGTGAACTTAGAGAAGCCATCCGAAGGCCCTAGAAGACCCCTGAACCTGCATCAGGATCTTCTGATCCAATTAGCTTTCAAGATGATGAATCGTTTTGTTAATCAAAGATGGAATCAGTGAAACAAGAGGCCAGCAAGCCAGCATCTCATTCACTGATGACCCATGTTTGATTTCATGATGTTACATAAAGCAGACTCTGCCCTGAGATGTGTCATGCTAGTTTTATGTAATCCCATTCATGTTGACCCATGAGCCCTGACTATGTGCACGCTACTCTTTGCTGGAGCACACTGCTGTCTTGGTTTCAGGAAGAAACGGCAGCCCTGACTGAGAATACAAAGCTGTACAGCAAATAGCAGCGTTGATATCAATGAGTGATTTATGGCATGCAGGTGTAAGGCCTGTCCTTGTAAGCTCAAACACACATTCATCTCTTTTCATATCGACATTTGGTAAAGACCCTTTCACCTCAGTTTTAAGCCCTGAGGGGTGTACTACGAAGCAAGTTGGACACAGCCAGGCTTTCTTTGGGTGAGCTGGCTTAACAAACCTGAAACTCGCCATTAGAGATAACTGGTACCACGACGGTGGTTATCAACTATTTTTGTTAATCGCGGCTTTCTGCTTTCTGCTCTGTGCGCGTTCACATAAAAGGGGGCGTTTGACGCGTCATTTGATGCCTATTCCGGATAAAATGGATAGATGGTGGTCCGTATATTTCAGTCAGGAGGAGCAGGTTTTAATAATGCAGGGCTATGAGGATTTCAAAGAAATCTTTACGGCCAAAAGCAAACTGTAGTTGTGAATATAGCCAGAGAATAGTGCTGGCAAAAAATTGCAGATCATGTAAATTCGTAAGTTATATTTATTTCAGCACTTAATGCACCTTAATTAATCTCCCTCCCTCTTTTAGAGCGCTTAAACTTTAAACTTAATGCAGCAGATTCAAACATTATGTAGGTCTGACTGTCCCATTATGAATGATTGATGAAAATCACTTTAGTTTTTTGCTAAATCTATGTGAAATTAATTTAAGATTTAATATTATCTGTGATACCAATATACACTCACCGGCCACTTTAAATAGGTACCCTATCACCCTGGGGAATCTTATGAATGAATTATATTAAAACATTTCACATGAAATTCCACATCACACTGATTATCAATATATTGGACTATTAATTTATGTTGCCTGCGATTTTGTAAAACCCTTCTTTTATTTGAAGCGTGGGCAGATGGCCAGGGAATACTACAAACATATTCAGCAGTTTAGTAAGAGCAAGTACAACCTTTATTCCAGTATTCTGGCTCAGATTTTCTGCATCACCAACTGAATGCATGTAGGTTCCCGCGGCAAAGAAACGCAAAAAAACGCACACCGTTTGCACTACTGTGAGCGCACGGCTGCGTTTGGTGGCGCTGCCAATATCTGGCTCTAACAGATTACAAATATAACGTATTCCCTCAGCTGGAAATCTATAGCGTTCATAGCGAATATGGTCATGGGAAGCTAGCGGATCAGTCCGGTCTCTGAATACTCTCCCTCCATTGCACAATCCTGGCGCTCAGGTCAACAGGATTGGGTGAAAGTGAAAGGGCGGTGCTTTTTAGAGCCGATTTGAGCCTAAACTCTGCACATAACCTGCTCCGGACCAGGTTAAGCTTGCAGAGTAAATTACCATGGTGATCTAGCCAGGTTAAAAGAGAGCCACCTTCGCTGGTACTGGAAATCCTGGCTTTAGACTCAACATACCTTGCTAACCCTCGAATCTCGCTTCG
Organism: Hirundichthys speculiger; assembly: GCA_018398805.1. NCBI lineage: Eukaryota > Metazoa > Chordata > Actinopteri > Beloniformes > Exocoetidae > Hirundichthys > Hirundichthys speculiger. The sequence goes on from JAGFBZ010002829.1 coordinate 514,246, forward strand.
TAGTACACCCCTCTGGTGTACCTCCTTTATTGTCATTTTGAAGAGGAAGCTGTTTGTCAGCTGTTGCCATCCTTCTTTCTCGACGTTAGTGGAATCTGTTTGATGATGAATACAAACGAGGGAAACCAGGTGAGCAGAATGTTCCCCCTTTGGTGCAAAATGTAAATCAGTTCCTCCAGCAAACTATCAACATTCTTGTTTTTTGTTTTGTTTTTTTGTTTTTTTTAACATAACCCCAATAAACCTCCACAGTGCCAAGGAACGTTTTTAAGTGTGGGTAGAGACATGATTTTACATAGCAGGAGTGTGAAGGCAAAACAAAAAGTAAACCCTATGAAGTACAAGAGCAATAAATTAGAATAAGTTAGGTCACTATTAATGAATTAAAAAACGGCACAAATGAACTTTTGTAGATTTTTTTTTATTTCAGAGTGTCTGAGTGTTAGAAAACCACAAATGCTCAAATGTTAATGAACTAAAGCAACGCTGTAAAGAAGCACTAGCTTACAATATCTCCACAATCATATGAGACTGATGACATCAAACTTGAAATGAATATTTTTCAAGATTTTGCTGCTAGAGGTGCTTCTACAAACTTATCAATCATGGAATGTACGGAAATTTTCCATGCACTCCTGTGCTTTGGTCTAGTTTTAATTAAGAGTTTAATGCATTGTTCATCTGAAGGTTTTGTATTTACCTAATTTTACGATGCAGTAAGCTCCAAATACAAAATTTGTAAATCATTGTCCTGATGTGCTAAATGTTGAATACACTTCAAATGTGCCTATGAAAAACAAACTACAAAACCTACCTTTTAAAGCCAAAGACAATCACAAATTGTCCTGGTGAAATGGTCGATAAATATAATACATCTGCATGCTGAAAGCTGCTGTGATTCAGTGAGTAGTGACCCTCCTCCTGCCCTGCGAGACACAATCGAGGAGCTCAACATGTAATCAGCCTGTTACAGAGCGACATGTCCCCAATATTCTACAGTTTACCTCAGATACAAACTTAATTTATGATGATCAGCACAGTAACATCCAAAAAGCTAATTACATTAAACAAATACCTTTGCAATGTATCACGAGCACTTAAGAATGTCTTAACAAATGCAACCTGTATTCGTAATTATTTAGGATCCTCTCTGGCTTGCAGCATGCAAAAGTTCTTGCTGAATGTGAGGTTCTGATTTTAGATTTCTACCTGGTTTTTTTTTTTTTTTTTTTTTTTTTCTTACTGTGCCTGGATTTGTCAGTCTGGATATTTTTTCTTGCTGCAAGATGAGCCACAGCTTCTGAACAGTTTTTCTCTAAATCAAACAAAAAGGAAGACATTATTAACCAGGTGCATTTAATGTATAATATCTTATAATAATCCTTGAAAGAAACATAAATTTTTACCCTGTCAAAATGCATCTCTTCTGTTTTGCTGTGTGCATCTGCTGACTGCTAGAATTGCTTTGTAGCTTTTACACAAAATCTCAATAAAAAGCTTTCAATTCCTATCTAACAAATGTCAGCATTTCAACAAATGTGAAAATCTGCAGTTTTGAAACACTTTGAAAATTTCCAGTTGGAATTTAAACTCCTAGTTTGTGGCTTGTGGCATGTTTCACAGACCTGCGTAATCTTCCAAACTGGAGGTATGAACTATTACCAGTTCTTTGAAGTCAAACTGACAGATGATGAAGGCAGATAAATATATTCTGGCTTGACACCAAGAGGTGACTGTTTTTCACATGCAAGTTTGTGCTAACAGTGACAGAATGTTTGTTTCTATGGAAGCTGGTGACTAAGTGCAGTCGTTGCTAGGACATGAAGTGAAACTTGTCTGAAGTATTTCAAATTGGATATTGGCTGCCAGAAGCCAGGAGGCGACGAGGCAGACGGCTGTGGTGGCGGCCAGAAGCAGGAGGCGACGAGGCGGACTGCCGCAAACCAGGAGGTGACGAGGCGGACGGCCCGGTGACTGTGGAGTTTCAGCCAACTGCAGCCCCTGCTGCAGTGGCCCTGGTGACAGTGGAGCCCTTGCTGCAGCGGCTCGGGAGACGGCAGTGACTCGGCCATCTGTTGCAGCGCCTGCTGCTGCAGTGGCGATGGATGAGACTGAGGTGGGGACCAAGGTGACTCAAGCCCTGCCTCGCCCGAGACCGCCTTGGAGACGAGATGGGGAAGAGCATGAGTCGCCCGCCTCGGAGACATGACTGGGGGAAGGCGTGCCGACCGCCTTGGAGACATGGCTGGGAGAGCGTGCGTCAACCAGATCTTTGGTTCAGAGCCATTCACAACTCCTCTTCCTGGGTCACCAACGAAGCCTGCAGCCTCAGAGACAGAGCAGCTTTGGAAAACTACAGGACTCGAAGTCCACAGACCGCATCTCAAAGATTTGAGAAAATCCTTTAACATTTTTTTTTAAAGGAAACCAGGGCTGCTTATTTTGCTAATTTAATTGCTTTACCAAGCCTAAAGTTTTATCCAGTTCTGTCTATCAATCTATCTATCTAGACCTGTAAAACCTACATCTGCTCCTCCTTTCGTGTTACGTTGGAGCCCCTGCAGTTTACTTTCAAACAGGCCCGTTGTCATGATGTGAGGCAGGCAGGGTAAAGGACCCAAATGCAGGAGTACAAAACAAAACCTATTTATTTACAAAAACCAAAAGTCCAAACATAACCAAAAATCCAGACAGGGTATCCAACAAAAAGGGAAAAACAGAAATCCAGACGGGGGAACAGGCAGACAAACCGGCAGGGAAACTCATGGAACACAAGACACAAGATAACGAACCAGCACAGACGGGGGAGATGACAAGACTTAAATACACAGGTCAACAAACGAGAGGCAGGTGCAGGGGATCAAAGTAACGAGGGGAAGGAAGCAAAGCAGAAAACAACGGAGACAAGACAGACCTTCAAAGTAAAACAGGAAACAGAGCAGACGAGAGACAGGGAGTGACGCCAACTTGACAGATACACACACACAGGGCTGCCATGGCCGACCCAGGCCATGACACCCGTAGGCAATGTCACACTTCTGTTCATCTTCTATTACAACCCTGTATTCAATGCATTTACTTGGTCAAAAACAGTTTTGGTCTTCCAAACTTCACATCCATGATATTTGTATGAATGAATATAATTTTACCCAAAATCCAACCCATTTTGAACATTTTTTGTCTTGTGTAATGAGTTCTATGTAGAGTTTTGTATTGGATGGTTTGTAAGCTAGCGTTTTCCGTCATTTTTTCCATCATTTTTGCATATCTGAGTCCAGAATTCAGTGTCTGGAGAAAAAGACAAATCTTTTTTCCCATTTTATCAATGGGAGGGACATAGTCTTGTCTGAATATGCTATTATTTTGTATATTTTTGACAGGATCTTTATTGTGGTAGAGGTATTGATTAAATCTGTAGCTGCTGGAGCAAGACAAAGATTGACTGATCTGCTGGAAACTTTAGCTTGAACTGCTGATTTCAATTTTAGAGATTCCAGAAACTGATTGTTCCCAATGCCATACAGCTGGATCAGGTAAGAAAATGATACCAGACTGCTGGATTGAAAGATATGTTTAAGATGGGTAATGCCTTTTTCAACCCATGTATGAAATTTAATTGTTTTGTTGCTTACAAAGTCAGGGTTGTTCCAGATGGGTGTGAAAGTTGACATTGCAAAGGTTGAGTTTGTGACTTTGAAGAATTTCCACCAGGCGGTCAGAGTAGAAGCTATTGTTGTTGCTTTGAAGCATGGATGATGTTTGATGGATTGAGTGTGAAAAAGGATGTCTGAGATTGTAAGTTCTTTACACACCATTTCTTCGATGTCCAGCCAGCAGTTGTCTGACAGACTGGGATGAATCCATTTGTAGATATATTGGAGTTGGTTTGCAAGAGAGTAATGGTAGAAATGTGGAGCCTCTAAGCCTCCCTGAGATTTAGGCTTATGTAAAGTAGCCAGTTTAATCCTTGGTGTTTTATTTTTCCAGTAGAATTTAGTAATAATTGAATCTAAAGATTTAACCCAGGTACAAGTAGGTTGGGTTGGAATCATTGATAATAAATAATTTATTTTAGGGAGATTTGTCATTTTACTACTATTCTGCCCATAATGGATAGAGGTAAATTCATCCAGCGTTGAAGATCGTCATTTACTGTTTTTAATAATGGGGTGAAATTGAGTCCATTCAGCTCTAACAGCCTGGAAGAAACTTTGATACCTAAATAAGTGATGTGACCTGTGCTTAGAGGAATAGCTGATGTCTGGGCTGACTCACTCCATTCAGTTTTATTCAATAGGAGTATAGATGACTTACTCCAGTTTATTGAGTAGTCAGCGATTTGGGAATATAAATGAATGAGATTTACTACTTCTTGTAGAGATGACTGAGGGTTTTGTAAGAAAAGTAAAATATCATCAGCATAAAGGCTGACCTTATGGTGTGTTTGAGCTGTACGGATTCCTGTGATGTGAAGGTTCTGATGAATGGTGGCTGCTAAGGGTTCAATGAATATAATAAATAAAGAAGGGGAGAGTGGACATCCTTGCCTAGTTCCTATATACAACGTAAAGCTCTGTGATGTAATTCCATTGGTGGTAACAGTGGCTGTCGGTGAGTTGTGCAGGACCTTGATCCAATTAATAAATGATTCTCCAAAGCCAAATTTTTTCAACGTAGAGAAGAATTTCTAATTGACTTGTTCAAAGGCTTTTTCTGCATCTCAAGTAGCTACAATAGTGTCTTCCTTTTGTAAAGATGAATAATTAATTAAGCATTTTTAAGTCCGCATTTATCAGAGAGATGGGACGGTAATTTGATGGAAGTGTTGGGTCTTTGTTGGGTTTGGGAAGAAGTGATATAACAGCTGAATTCATATGTGCTGGAAATCTTGAATTTTTTTTTTTTTTTTTTTCAGCTATTGCTCTGATGAATAGAGGTGCTAAGATCTTCCAAAAATGTTTATAGAATTCGGCAGGAAAGCCATTAGGTCCTGGTGATTTATTATTTTTCGTGAGATTAAGGGCAGTTAAAAGTTCCTTTTTCTGTTATTTCTTTCTGTTGTTTCTTGTTATTTAAGGTTGATTGTTGATCTTACTCAGAATCCTTAGTCTTTTAGAGGCTAAAACAGAGACAGTAATTTTTTCCACCATAACATAACATGCAACATAACACCATAACACAACAGCTTCATAACTACATCAGAGATCAAGGAGGATCCTATGATAGAATTAATAGATTTTGGAATGTAGCACACAAAACCGACCACCAGCAACCCCCACCCAGCCACCCTACCCACCCAGTTCTAAGCGGAGCTTAAATATCATTTTTAAATATGCTAACCATCTTGGACCTCATCATGGACAATGATGAGGCATTTTACAGAAAAGAGGTTAAAGGAACTGGCCAGATGGTGCCTGGACAACAACCTCTCTTTGAATGTCAGCAAAATCGATGAAGTGATTGTGAACTACATGAGACAGCGGAGAGGCAGACACCCTCCCATCTACATCAGTGAAAAGGTCAGCAGCTTCACAAACTTCATGTGCAGCATTGAGAGCCTGCTGACAGGCTGCATCAATGCATAGTATGAGAACTAAGACAGAAAATACTGCAGAGAATTGTAGACATGGCACAGCACATCACTGGAAACTCTTTTATCGTTTAAGGACAAGCGGTGCCTACAGACAACGCACAGCATTGATCAGAGCCACCCAGACTGTTCTCATTGCTACCTTGTAGCAGATGATTCAGGAGTCTGGACAGTTTCCACCAACAGGTCATATTAGGCTCCTCAGCTCAGGACAGCACAGACAACATGTTTTGCTGCTACACAACAGTTGATGGAACTTCTAATATGTACAGTGCCTTGTGAAAGTATTCGGCCCCCTTGAACTTTTCAACCTTTTGCCACATTTCAGGCTTCAAACAAAGATATAAAATGCATTTTTTGTAATCAAGAATCAACAACAACTGGGACACAATTGTGAAGTGGAATGAAATTTATTGTATATTTTAAACTTTTTTAACAAATAAAAAACTGAAAAGTGGGGCATGCAATATTATTCGGCCCCCATTGGGTTAATACTTTGTAGCGCACCCTTTCGCTGCAATTACAGCTGTAAGTCTCTTGGCGTTTGTCTCTATCAGTTTAACACATCCAGAAACTGAAATTCTTGTCCATTTTTCCTGTAAAACAGCTGGAGCTCAGTGAGGTTGGATGAAGAGTGTTTGTGAACAGCAGTCTTCAGCTCTTGACTTGGTCATTCTATCATCTGGATATGTTTATTTCTGAACCATTCCATTGTAGATTTGGCTTTATGTTTTGGATCTTTGTCCTGTTGGAAAATAAATCTCTGTCCCAGTCTCAGGTCTTCTGCAGACTCCAACAGGTTTTCTTCCAGAATGGTCCTGTATTTGCCTCCATTCATCTTCCCATCAATTTTTGTCCCTGTCCCTGCTGAAGAAAAGCAGGCCCAAACCATGATACTGCCATCACCATGTTTGACAGTGGGGATGGTGTGTTCAGGATGATGCGCTGTGTTGCTTTTACTCCAAACATATCTTTCTCTGAACTTTAAACAGAACCCCGAGACTATCACAGAGCAGATGCATTTATATGGAGACTTGATTACACACAGGTGGATTCTATTGATCATCATCAGTCATTCAGGACAACACTGGATCATTCAGAGATCCTCACTTGAACTTCTGGAGTCAGTTTGCTGCACTGAGAGTAAGGGGCCCAATAACATTGTATGTCCCACTTTTCAGTTTTTTATTTGTTAAAAAAGTTTCAAATATCCAATAAATTTTGTTCCACTTCACGATTGTGTCCCACTTGTTATTGATTCTTGACAAATAATTGAAATTTTATATCTTTGGGTGAATTCCAATTCCTCTCTTAACCGTCAATCTCAAAATGCGCGCTCCCGCTAAGTGCAAGTGCTGTCCCAATTCTAAGAACGTCAAATTGAGAGACAAGTTTGAGGGCTTTATCGCCCTCAAAATTGAGAATCTCCGGCACCACCCTTGGAAGTAAGGGCTATCCAGAAGGCATTGGGTAATTTAGTCAAGACATCTTTGAAACAAAAAAAGTTAACTACAAATGTAAGTATCTACGTAGTTCTTAAATATATAAATGTTACGAAACCATCTTATTGTCTTTGTTTGAGACTTTTTCCATGGATTAACATCGTTGTTGCGTAACATTTATTTTTTTACTTTACAATGTTTGCTGCCGGACTGGCGGTCCCCGGGCGGCAGTCCCCAGCTGGCTTCACGTTACTTGTATACCTTTTTGTGTAGCGACGAGGGCTGAATAATGTATCCTCTATTATGTTATTATGTTATGTTATTGTGTTATATGTGCTAATATTATTTAGAGAATATACGGCACTCATTTCAATGTTATACCTGTGTCATTCCAGGGGAATACAGAGCCAACACGGGCTCTGATACATTTCAGTCTGAAGACGTAACTGCACTCGAGGGGTGTCCCATTTCTAAGCCACAAGATAGCCCTTACACTTACTTTGGAGGTTTAAAATTGAGGGCCAAAAATTGAGGGTTAAGGGCGAGGGTTGAGATTGAGGGTTAAGGGAGGAATTGGAATTGGCCCTTTATGTTTGAAGCCTGAAATGTGGAGAAAGGTTGAAAAGTTCAAGAAGGCCAAATACTTCCGCAAGGCACTGTATATATGCAGACTATACAGATGCATAGGGACCCTGCACTCACTTAAAGGGACCACCAGGTAAAAGGTCAGACTCAATACAGACAGTATTTCATTGTGAAGAACTTAGATTATGCGTCAAATACGTGCTTTCTCTGTTGCAATCTGAAAAGGTATTTCTGCAAATTTACAGTTTATAAAGACAGAATTCTTGAGACAGATTTTTTTTTTTTTGTGTGAAATTGCCCTAATACACCATGGTGTACCAGTTTGGTCAGCCTTTGCAAAATCTGTGTTAGCTAAACCTTTAGCTAGCTAGGTTTCAATTTGAACTTCAATTTGAACTTTAGATTCACAATTGAGTTGTCATGACACCACCGGCTGAGCAGCAGAACCGAACTCATCGAGGGGACATGCCCAGCACGTCTCAGCGCGCGGCCAGAGAGCTGCGCGTTGGCGACGTGAGCGGGCGCGGCGCACCCTTTCCCACACCTGAGGCTCATCACCTCATCACGCACCTGCAGTTCATCGCCTCGTTCCAGACAGAGATAAATACCCGATCTCTCCTGAGCTCAGGTGCGAGTTCTTGCCGTACCTCCGCGTATGAAATCCTTGTGTTTCCCTGTGAGTACTCGCCCTCACCCTCCTCGTGCTCGTTTCATTGTGGATTACTTACCCTTGTGGAATTACGTCTTTTGGATTTCCGTCCTCGTGGAAGACGCCACAGTGGATTACTATCGTTTGGATTACTATTGTGTGGATTACTTCCATGTGGATTACTGTCTGGCTGAATTGTCTCACTGAACTTTTTGTGAGTTTTCTTCCAGTGACTTTTCCTCCTGGGGCTGAAGATAGGACTTCTGTGTTTGTTCCCCAGTTCTGGGCAGACCCAGACTTTGCACGTCTGTGCAAGTGACTGCATTCTCCAGCAGCGAACTCTTCTGTTGGAATTGTCTACGATAAACATGGCCTCGTGCCTGAAATTCTCTGAACTGTCTGTGTCGTGCATTTAGGGTCGCATACAAAACCACAACATGAGTATTTTGTTTATACATTGACATGAATTGTTTTTAATGGTTTGAAATCCCCCATTGCACTGTTTTTTTGTTTTGTTTTTACAATATAGGACCCTCAAAACAGAATCTTGCATAAGACCTTCAAAAATCTCAAGACAGCCCAGCAAATAATTTGTTGGTTCTGTTACATACACACACTGTATACACATTGATTTGATTAGCTTCTACAACTAGAACTAGTTCATCAGAGGAAAAGGCAAAGACAATAACATTAACATTATCTGTTTTAGAGGTGGGGGTCAAGTAGAGAGAACTAAATTTTAACCTATTGTGCACCTTGACATTGAAACATTATCTCTGACAAAGCTTTTTTCTCCAAAATTATTTACTGAGACGATACAGTTGTTGTTGGATATTGGTAGGCACACATCCCAACTAGCACCCTGACTGATCTTTACACCCTGGTTTTCTTGTCCACCAAACTTAATTGTACTGCTAACCCAGTGCATATAAAAAACAACACAGATCTTATCACAGCAAAACAGAGTAATGTGTTAACCCATCAGTATTTATCCAGACAGAATCTCAGTCTATTCCAGCAACCTCAGGTGAAAACCCAGATCTCTAGGAGACATGGAATTGAAAGAGGCAGGACGCCACACTCCAGGCTTTCTTCGATGAAACAGTCCTTAAACAGGTCTAAAACATCAATTCTTGATCTATTCCCTGCCCTTTGTCTTGAGGAACAAGCTTCATTCATCAGGCAGATGTTTCACAGTCCTCAGGGTGAAAGCTCAGCAGCTTTAAGAGCTTCTTTCTCCCCTTGTACTTTTAATGCCCTAAACCAGAGGCTAACATCTGTAATGTATTATGCCGTTTTATCTTTTATTATGTATGCACATTATATGATGACCTAGTGTTGATGAGGCTGCCTACCCCTAATGCAAATCTCATGTGACACATTCTGTATTGTACTATTTACTGTATTTCTCAAGGCCCTGGATGTTGAGGGGCTGTCTTGGTTGACACATCTCTGCAACATTGCATGCACATAGGGAGCAGTTCCTCTAGACTGGCAGGTTGGTGTGGTTGTTTGACTATAAGAAATGGATTTGAAGGCTATGTTCCAATTACAGAGGAAACACACTCCTGAGCCCCAGCAGTAAAGTCTATGCAAGGGACTCTAGTTTGATAGCTAAACCACCCTGGTCATGGAACACTGGACCAGCTCTCTACCCACATTAGAGCCCTTGAGGTGGACCTAGGTTGGGAAGGCTGCCCAACCTAGGTCCACATGTGTTGTTATGGTGTGGGTTGTGCAAGGTGTGTTTTTGTTTTTGGTAAGAGCTTCGTCTCGTTTCCCTTGTCCTGCGTCTCTTGTTTCATGTGTTACTTTAAAGTCCTGTCTTTATTGGTTTCTGCTTATCCTTCTCTGTGTTGTCTTGATTGCTTGCACCTGCCCCACGTTTGTCCCTCTGTGTATTTAAATCTGGTCTGTCCTTGTTTTGAGGGGTGTACTACGAAGCGAGATTAGAGGGTTAGCGAGGTATGTTGAGTCTAAAGCCAGGATTTCCAGTACCAGGAAGGTGGCTCTCTTTTAACCTGGCTAGATCACCATGGTAATTTACTCTGCAAGCTTAACCTGGTCCGCAGCAGGTTATGTGCAGAGTTTAGGCTCAAATCGGCTATAAAAAGCGCCACCCTTTCACTTACCACCTCTTTCAGAGATGGCATCACCTTTTTTGAGAAATCCCGTTGACCTGAGCGCCAGGATTGTGCGAGGATCTCTATGGAGGGAGAGTATTCAGAGACCGGACTGATCTGCTGGCTTCCCATGACGATATTCTCTGTGAACGCTAGAGATTTTCAGCTGAGGGAATACGTTAAATTTGTAATCTGCTAGAGCCATATATTGGCAGTGCCACCAAACGCAGCCGTGCGCTCACAGTAGCGCAAACGGTGCCACGAGAACCTACATGCATTCAGTTGGTGATGCAGAAAATCTGGGGACAACCAGGACTTAATGTCATTAAGACACCCTTGAAGTTTAGCCAACGGTTTTGCTTCCTCTGGTTTCATGGATAAGTACAGCTGCGTATCATCAGCGTAGCAATAAAAGTTTATGCCATGGCTCTATTTTTTTCCAAGGGCAGCATGTATAAAGTGAAAAGGATTGGTCCAAGAACTGAACCCTGTGGGATGCCATAGCAGACCCTAGTCCGTGTAGAAGAAACGTCAATAACATGGATGAACCCGAACCTGTCAGATAAGTATGACTTAAACCAGCTCTTTAATTCCAACAGTGTGCTCTAATCTATGCACCAAAACGCTGTGATCAACGGTATCAAAAGCAGCACTGAGGTCCAGCAGAACAAGGACAGAGACTAATCCATTGTCTGAGGCCATGAGGAGGTCATTGGTGACTCTAATCAGCGCCGTTTTTGTGCAATGATGAGTTCTAAACCCTGACTGAAAAACCTCAAATAGATCATTTCTATGCAGGTGTTCTCCAAGCTGGCTAGCAACTATTTTTTCCAGAATTTTAGAGATAAATGGAAGGTTGGATATTGGTCTAAAGGTTTTATAACTGCAACTTTAAAAACCTGTGGTACATACCCTGATTGTAGAGATAGGTTAATCTGATCCAGAATTGACGTACCAATAAAGGACATGACATCTTTGAGCAGTCGAGTTGGGATGGGGTCCAACAGACATGTAGATGGTTTAGCTTTGCTAACAGTTGAGGACAACTCAGAGAGGCCTACAGGAGAAAAGCAGTCCAGAGTCAAATCAGAACCAAAAGAAATTACCGAAGCTGCAGGGACGTCCACAGCCGCCAAAAATTGGGCATGTATTTTGTGGACAAGGATAAGGCCTTTGGCCCTTGGGGTTTCCTGTGTGGGTGTTCTCGGAACATGAACTCCCCAGGGCTGCCTTTTGTTACTGATTCTGTTCAAAACTTCTGAGCACATAATTTTTTTGGCATGGCAAACAAGTGGAGGGTGTCTGGAATTGACAGTGTCAGGATTTCATGTGGTCTACTTGTGGTCCAGCCTTGGGTGGGAACCTTCAGTTCTCACTGGAGCAGTTCACACTCAAGTATTGTTGGGCCACACCATGTGATCACAGAGACAAAGAAAGACAAAGGAAATCTTTTAAAACTCAAATCCCCAGCATTCCTTGCAAGTTCACACCTAGGTGGCTGACCAGTGGCGCGCTAGTCAGCCACCGGTGAGGAAGACCGGTTTACGCGCTCCGTCCAGCCAGCACCATGAGCGACCCGCGCGCAGCGACGGGGCAGAGGCTCGGTGCCCCACGGAAGACGCCATCGGCTCCACGCGCGCCCTACAGGACCCGGTCCCGCTGGAGCGCTAACCTGTACCCCCCCCCTGAAGCCGAAGGAGAGAGGGAACGCAGCAGAGCCGCTCTGTGACCACCCGCGGAGCGTAAACCAGTAGCGGCGAAGCCGCACTCCAAAGCACAACTACCTTACCGGGACACTACCACGCCATCAATCGCTTTCCAGAGCGAAACAAGTAAGGCTTTTGGTGTCTGGGCAGAGCTTAGTTTAGTTGTTGCCAATCCAATTTTCATTGTGCTTGTATATGTTAGAACCGGACCATCAGTCCGCCGTAGTCCATACGTTTTATCATTGCGAACAGCAACCCCACTCGCCGTTCCTCGGTTCAGAACCAGAGCAGCTCTGTGGAGTGATCCATACTGCTGCATCTGTGAGAACACAGGGTCGCGGTTGCTAGTCGCAGGATTATTCAGTTTTCTCGTGTTTACTGTGTTTATAATTGAGCCCGCCGGCAATCCGCCGGTGCATATTTACCACGTGAGTGCAGTGTCTCCTCACCACCGATGATCGCGCGGTGATTTCAGACAGACCATCAGTTGGAGGGTGCAGGAGTCAGCTCCACACTCTCTCTCCTGTGGAAATCATCGGAGCGATCACGACATCGGTGGTTAGGAATCACCCTTGCGTTGCTGATTTGCCCTGCCTTTCCTGTACTCTGATTCTCTCTCCTACTAACACCTTCCGACGAGTTACACGTGGTCTCGTCCGCCATTTTGTGACGTCCTCTCGCGTGAGTCGGCGGGCATCTTGGATGAGGGACGAGAACACCACGTGATCTCGCCCGCCATCTTGTGACGTCCTGCCTCGCGAGTCGGCGGCCATTTTGTCGGGGGACGAGAGCGCGTGATCTCGTCGGCCATCCTAGACATCTTTCTCTCTCACACGCACACACACTCACACACACTCACACACACACGCCTATAGTTCCCAGCACACATGTACATGCGTTTACACTGGTTCCATTGAATGTTTAATTTGCTTATGTTTAGTTTAGTCGTCTCTTAGTTAGTAGATATCAGAATCTTAATTCAAGTGTTTGTTCCTTTGAATATTTGTGTTAATAAATTCTGATATTCTAATGAGAGAAGTTGTTTGTGGTTATTTTACACGGTTTTGTAACATTGGCTGGTTGAAGAGGTCTGTGCTCGGACTTACACCTTCTCTGTTGCTCTATAGCGCCACACCTGGTCACAGGCTGGCACGCATAGAACAACAGCCATTTTGAGACTGATTGTGCCATTTAGTCCTTTTTCCTGATTTATCAGGTGGTGCCCCGTTTCATTTTATTAACTTTCTGGTTATTAGCAGCCGCCCCTCGAGACGGTTGATAATAACCCCTTTTTGAACTAAACAAGCACTTTATACGCCTTATTGCACAACAGTATGAAACGGCAGGAATGAGAATCAGAACCCCCAAATCTAAGACCGTGGTTCTCAGTTAGAAGAGGGTGGAATGCCCTCTCTGGGTCACAGTGAGGTGTTGCCTCACGTGGAGAGGTTAATGTTTACAGGCAGATTGATGTGGTATCCGCAGTGATGTGGGCTGAAAGCTAATATAAACATCTAATGAAAACAGAAATCACTTTTTATAGGAAGGTAAGTCCAGAAAATCCTGGGTCATAAATTAATTGATTTCAGATCTTTGGCTTGGCAGTCACGTGCCTAACTGGACCACCCAAGTCCTCCAACCTCCACAGAGAGTTTTCTTATTTAAGATATGACCTAAAGCACTCTTTGTGACAATTAACCAAAATCTCTTGAGACTGTATTTCTCTCACTTGAATTATTTTTATATTCACTTGCATGTAAAAACAGACAAGTTACTCCTTCTGGATACAAATGTATGCAACTGTATCGGGACTTGCGTGGTTTTAGAATAAAAAACATAACTTTGAAAGGCAGCTTGCTTAATATACATTTCATCGAATCAGAGTCTACATGTGAAATATGACAACAGAAAAGTTTGATAGAGCTGCAGAAGAAAAGTCTCATTTTGATGCTGGTGGTTAATATAAGTTGGACTGCTGGCATGATGTCTGTGACTACACACACAATCAAACCAAAAAAAAAAAAAAAAAAACTGTCATCAGATAGCAGATGATCCATCAATGTGAGGCTGAATGTAAGACGCAATTTTATCTCCACAATATAAATACTACTTCACATACAAACAAAGTAGTCCCTGCTGAATTCAACAATCCTCAGATAAAAATTTTGTTCACACAAACAAGATGTGACAGGGTTTTTTTTGTGCACATCTGCTTTCATTGTTTATCTGATTGCTGTTTTTTTTTCCATATCAGTGCTTCAGTCTAACTTTTTGCTGCTCATCTGATAGAATCAATAATACAAAGCAAAACAAAGCAAAACACAACAAAAAGAAGCTTCCAGTATCATAATTAGTGTCCCGTGGAAACAGTTTAAACAAAGGGCATTACCTATATAAACCCAAGCACTTCTAACTGCATTTACTCTGGGGCACACTGCATAGACAGGGATATAATTTCAAATTAGACATAAACTCATAAAAAAGAGAAGTTCATGGTTGTAAAACTGAGAGAAAGTACAAACAGTTCTAAAAAAACTGTGTGTGTGTATATATTAGGGATGCAATGGTACTCTGTAAAATACCGAACCGTTCGGTACGACCTGCACGGGACAATATGCTTTTATGTCCCGCGGGATTTATGTTCCAATTATTTTGCATTGGACTTGCACGTGAGTGTGTGTGCCTTTTAGGCAACAGGCCCGCCTCTACATGTCCATTGGCCTCCGCTCACTCACAGTGACCAACCTATCACACTTTGGCCAGTTGGCTGCAGCTCATAGACGCAGGAAATTAAAAAAAAAAAAAAAAAGCAGGCATGGCCACCGGTAGCAGAGAAATAGGAAGAAAACTTATTCAAATCACCAGTGTGGGAGCATTTTGGTTTTGCTGTTGAATACTGTTGGGCGAGGGAGTGCAAAACAGTTAACAGAAACTTCACAGTCTGTAAACGCTGTTTGAGACATGTCCCATACTCAAACGGAAACACAAGCCATATGGACAAGCATGTCCAGCGTAATCATCCTAATATTACGCTTTCCGTACACCCCGGAAAGGTAACGGTAGCAAAACAACAACTGTCCATAGAGAAGGCTTTCCAACAAACCTACCGTGCCACCTCGGATAAATACAAGAACATAACCCGAGCAGTGGGAGCGTTTAGAAGCCATGTCAGAGCTCTTTTATGGATTGATTATGTATGTATGTGTATTAATAATATGTTTATTTGAAATAGGCAAAGCAGGAGGTATTTCTGAATCTCTGAATTAATGTTTCCCCAATTTGTCATAGATAAATTCCACTTTTTCTTTTGCAACTGCTTACCTCTCTTTTTATACTACTATTTAGTGTGCACTTAAAGAATAAAATGGACTTTAACAGTGTTTCTTGTTCACATTTTTGTGTGTTTTAATTTCTTTATATATATTTTATGCTATGATGTAATAGTAATAGGCAAGGAAACAATGGTGAGTCTATAGTACTTTGAGTTCATTGAAGTGTTGTGCTTGGTAACTAATTCAACACTGAAATTGTTTGAAACTTGTTCTGAAAAACAAAATAAATAAATAATTTTTGATCATAAATCAATGAATTGTCACTTTATGCACAAAACACCTGTATTGTTGCACCCATAGTATGTATGTATATATATATATATATATATATATATATATATATATATATATATATATATATATATATATATATATATATATATATACACTACCGTTCAAAAGTTTGGGGTCACATTGAAATGTCCTTATTTTTGAAGGAAAAGCACTGTACTTTTCAATGAAGATAACTTTAAACTAGTCTTAACTTTAAAGAAATACACTCTATACATTGCTAATGTGGTAAATGACTATTCTAGCTGCAAATGTCTGGTTTTTGGTGCAATATCTACATAGGTATATAGAGGCCCATTTCCAGAAACTATCACTCCAGTATTCTAATGGTAAAATGTGTTTGCTCATTGGCTCAGAAGGCTAATTGATGATTAGAAAACCCTTGTGCAATCATGTTCACACATCTGAAAACAGTTTAGCTCGTTACAGAAGCTACAAAACTGACCTTCCTTTGAGCAGATGGAGTTTCTGGAGCATCACATTTGTGAGGTCAATTAAACACTCAAAATGGCCAGAAAAAAGAGAACTTTCATCTGAAACTCGACAGTCTATTCTTGTTCTTAGAAATGAAGGCTATTCCATGCGAGAAATTGCTTAGAAATTGAAGATTTCCTACAACGGTGTGTACTACTCCCTTCAGAGGACAGCACAAACAGGCTCTAACCAGAGTAGAAAAAGAAGTGGGAGGCCGCATTGCACAACTGAGCAAGAAGATACGTACATTAGAGTCTAGTTTGAGAAACAGACGCCTCACAGGTCCCCAACTGGCATCTTCATTAAATAGTACCCGCAAAACACCAGTGTCAACATCTACAGTGAAGAGGTGGCTGCGGGATTCTGGGCTTCAGGGCAGAGTGGCAAAGAAAAAGCCATATCTGAGACTGGCCAATAAAAGAAAAAGATTAAGATGGGCAAAAGAACACAGACATTGGACAGAGGAAGACTGGAAAAAAGTGTTGTGGACGGATGAATCCAAGTTTGAGATGTTTGGATCACAAAGAAGAACGTTTGTGAGATGCAGAACAAATGAAAAGATGCTGGAAGAATGCCTGACGCCATCTGTTAAGCATGGTGGAGTTAATGTGATGGTCTGGGGTTGCTTTGGTGCTGGTAAGGTGGGAGATTTGTACTGGGTAAAAGGGATTCTGAATAAGGAAGGCTATCACTCCATTTTGCAACGCCATGCCATACCCAGTGGACAGCGCTTGATTGGAGCCAATTTCATCCTACAACAGGACAATGACCCTAAACACACCTCCAAATTGTGCAAGAACTATTTAGAGCAGAAGCAGGCAGCTGGTATTCTATCGGTAATGGAGTGGCCAGTGCAGTCACCAGATCTGAACCCCA
The DNA here is from genome assembly GCA_018398805.1 of Hirundichthys speculiger. Taxonomy (NCBI): domain Eukaryota; kingdom Metazoa; phylum Chordata; class Actinopteri; order Beloniformes; family Exocoetidae; genus Hirundichthys; species Hirundichthys speculiger. Next base: position 531,314 of record JAGFBZ010002829.1, read on the forward strand.
CTGAGCTGTTGTGGGAGCAGCTTGACCGTATGGTACGCAAGAAGTGCCCATCCAACCAATCCAACTTGCGGGAGCTGCTTCTGGAAGCGTGGGGTGCAATTTCTCCAGATTACCTCAAAATTAACGGCTAGAATCCAAAGGTCTGCAATGCTGTAATTGCTGCAAATGGAGGATTCTTTGACGAAAGCAAAGTTTGATGTAAAAAAAATCTTATTTCAAATACAAATCATTATTTCTAACCTTGTCATTGTCTTGACTCTACTTTCTATTCATTTCACAACGTATGGTGGTGAATAAGTGTGACTTTTCATGGAAAACACAAAATTCTTTGGGTGACCCCAAACTTTTGAACGTAGTGTATATATATATATATATATATATATATATATATATATATATATATACTAGGTTACTGGGCAAGTTAACACGTTATTATCACGTTAACGCATTAATTTATTAACGCCGACATGCAACAAAAGCACATGAGCAACATACGCATGTTGCTCATGTGCTTTTGTCTTGAAAAGTCTGTTACTGGCTGCTGCAGAACCAGAAGAGAACTAGCAGGTAAACATGCGGAAAAGCTAAAACAGCCATGGAGAGTGGTAAAATTCAGTGTACTTTACAGTTTGGGTAGCAACTCAGGTAGCAATATTAACAATTCTGTCTGGAAAAAAAAAAAACTTTCGAACCCCTTTGTTCAAGACAATCGCGTCATTCCTCCATTTATCATCAGATCTGCACCATGTTTTCACTGTCATGCTATTCTCTAGATCAGGGGTGCCCAATCCTGGTCCTCGAGAGCCCCTATCCAGCAGGTTTGAGAGATTTCCCAGCTTCAACTAATGATTCTAATCCTAACTAATGGTCATTAATGGTCATTCTAACTAACTAATGGTCATTATCAGGTTGTCATCAAAGTCTGCACAAAGTCTGTTGATGACTTAGCCACTTGTATCATGATGTCCCAAAGCAGGGAAACATCTAAAACCTGCTGGATAGGGGCTCTTGAGGACCAGGATTGGGCACCCCTGTTCTAGTTGGTTACTAGAGTGCGGCTCCATCTAGTGACACAGATGTGTAATGACGACAGAAAGTCTAGTCCTTGATTATAAAACGACTTCTAGATTAAAATACCATCCTATATTTGGGCCAATACAGTAGTTTGATCAATGACTTATTCAACAGCAGATGGGTGTTCTGCAATGCTGGAAATGAAGATTCTGTGATCATCATGATCTGAGGAGAAAAAGACTTATGTCAGACGCAGAGCTAGTGAGCACTTTGGGTCATCTATATATGAGCTGAGTTTTTATTCAGATTTCCACAATATTGCAAATATTATAGTTTGTGATTCCAGCGCCACCATGCTACCTGAACTGTCGTGCACAAAGCCATTTCTGGCTCATGTAATCCAGACAATTAAATATTAAAAACAAATTCAGTCCTGTGGCCTGTTTGCTAAAATTGAAATACAGCAGTACCTCTACTTACGAAGGTCTCTAAATACGAAATTTTCCCTCAACGGGAAAATATCGCCTCTTGTTATGAAAGAAATTTCAGGATACAAAAGGCAAAAATACAGTACACGCTGCTACTCTGTCAAGTGACCAGAAAGTTGGAATCACCTCAGCTCTATTGGATACATTTTCTTTGAGGCTGAGCCATGAAGGAGAAAATATCGCATCTGAGTGATTGCAGAATGCAAATTAGGATCTGATTACGCTCACAGTGTAGTAGAGTAACAGAAATGTAATGATTATTGTGACTTGTGGTTTCTAATCAATAAGGGTAAGAACTGTGGTAAAATTCTTTGGTAATGAAATCATGTAATGATTATTGGGGTTGTTATGATAAATGTGACTGTTGGGACTTGTGATTTTTTTTAAGATTTTTTCTGGCACTAGTGACCTTTATTGACAGTGAAGAGACAGGAAGGGGGGCAGAGAGAATGGGGAAGACACGTGGCAAAGGGTCAACGAGCCGGGAGTCGAACTCGCGACCAGCCGCACGAGGACTGTAGCCTCTGTACATGGGCCGCCTGCCCTAACCACTGTGCCACAGGGACGGCCTGGGACTTGTGATTTCTAATCAATAATGGTAAGAACTACGGTAACATTTAGTAATGCAGGAAATCAGTAAGAAATGGTAATACTGATCATTCCAATACAGGGGGAGCGAGTCAAAAATTATCCCAAGGAAGGGGTGTCGAGTGATCCATGGGATTTTGGGATCATCTTGGCTGCTATCTTGAAGAAATATTAAGAACTATTTTCTAACTGTGACATAAGTGATCATTTTCAGCGTGTCTGAATGCTGAGAGTGTTATCTGTTCCATTGGGGAATGTAAACAATGGCCCAGCCAGCTCTGTGTACAGCGTTAAAATGTAAACAAGGGCTGTGTCAGGCTCCTTTAATGAAGAGGACGAGAGGAGAGCTGGATGACAGGTACTGGTTTAGTAAGGTACTAAAGCCAATGGATTAAAGTGTAAACTTGGGTTGTTAATTGAGTAACAATTCTTTTGAGGGGAAAGTTAAACTAGATTGTTCAGAACAACTCTGTGCTTCAAGTTAGAGACCTTGGCATGATAAGGAGGAAATCTCTCTGCCACACACACAGCTGAGTAACCACTGTTAGCACGTGACAGCGAGAGAGAGCCAGGAGCAAGTAGCCTTGAGGCTTCATGCAGGGGGTTGATTATGTAAGACTTTGCGAACGTGGACCAATCAGAACAATACTATGTAAATGTGATTACGCATGCCACTGGAAAACCAATCGTGAATGTTATGTAAATATGATTATGCTTCCCTACTGTACCAAACAGTAGGGCGTTGAATCCTGAACAAACAAGGACTTTGGGGGCTGGAGCAAGTCAGGCGTGGCCAGCCGGGAGGCATAAACGCGGAGGAGCCTTGGATAAGAGCAATCTGGCCACTTGCTCATAACAAACCAGCCTGAATCCATACAAATGAATAAATGAAAGTGGAATTATAAGCCACAGCTCACACCAAACCAACCTGAATCAATTGAAATGAATGAGATGGGAATTACAAGCGCCAGTACTTCCAACCAGCCTGGATTCCATGGAAATAACTGAAATGACAAGCCACGGCCTGGATTAACACAGAAGAACAGAGTTGCCAGCTGTAGCATTATTGTGGAGTATAATTAGAGTTTGTTTTCCAATGTTCAATCAATGTTTAATCAATGAAATGCTGTCGCTTAACCCTGCTTAACCTGTTTAATGAATATAAAATTAACACAAGATTGATATTGGTTGATATTGAAACTGTCCCCACAAATGTACACAGGTGGGCCTCTGCATAACAACACAGGTTCTGATTGGTTACTCTAACCCACTATTGTCACAGACTCTTGGGGCTTGCTGTCCAAGCCACTAAACTTAACCTTGCCGGTAACAAGAGCCCAGATCATAAGGGGGGAGCTGCAGTTAACGAATGTGGCTGATAACAGTACCTAAACACAGGCTATTCCTTTAGGGTAGTTATCAGAGTAGGCTGGGTAGACATTTGGATGGATTGATGCAGTGAGAGCTAGGTAAATCTTCCCCGACACCAGCTTAAACAAAGTTAAGGAATTCTGGCAAGGTAAACCCCCCTAGACCGCAACTTCAGACCCGAAGGACGGAGAGCTGGTCCCGGTGACAGACTGCTGGTCAGAGACTGAATCCGCACATGGGGGACCTAACAACTCGCAGCTCCCAGAGTTTACTGTACGTAAACATACTTGTTGGCTCTGTATCTCGGTTTGAAAGCAGTGCGTCCGAGCTGCTTTGCCATTGGCTATCTCTTAGCATCTTCCTGGCATCCTATAGGCTAGGAGGGCCTCTTGTCTGTATGGGTGTAACCCAGCAACCAAGGTAAATGAACTATTTTTACCTCCGCCAAGGTGGTTATGTTTTTGCCAGTGTTTATTGTCTGTTTGTCTGTCTGTCTGTGTTCAAGATAACTCAAAAAGTTATGAAAGGATTTTGATGAAATTTTCAAAAGTTGTCGTAAATGTGAAAAGGAAGAACTGATTTAATTTTGTGATCCGGAAGAAATCCTGGATTCTGGATCACTTTCAATTTCTAAATAATTGTTACGCTTGGTGGAGGTCTGCATCCTCCGAGTGCTTTTCTAGTTCTAACATGTATTTCTTACAGGTTTTAATATCATTTCATGTATTATTTATAATTTATAATAAAATTCATGTTTGAATTTTGTGGGGCTTGGAACGGATTAGGGCATTTACATAGAAAACATGTCTCTACTTACGAAATTTTCAGGTTACGAAACTTCTTTCAGAACCAATTAATTTCGTAAGTAGAGGTACCACTGTATAAAAAAACAGGCATTTTTTTGTTAGATTAAAAAATGAAAAACAAAATAAAAAGTAACTTTTTAATTTTTAAATTTTTGATTGACAATTGAAAATGGAAAAAAATAAATGATACACAGACAATTACGGATTGATAAAGTCACAGAACTTTCACATGGACATTTTCATTTTAAAGTTCTCCCAGACAGTAGATTCGACAGAAACAAGGGACTCGTCCCTGAAGGCCAGTTCATCCTTTAGCTCACTGGAAAGGTTTCTTAGAAAGACCCCTTTTAATTCCAATTCCCCCCACCCACTCTCCGAAGCTGCAATCCAAAAAGCGATGGAAAAATCTGCCACCGACCTAGAACCCTGCACAAGGGACCCAGGAGCGGAAGCGGCAAAGGTTTGAACCAAGATTTATTTACAATGAGGAAGGAAAGGAACACAAAAAGTGCACGAGGTCCAGGAAAACACAAAAACGTCCAGAGAGTGCAGGGCTGTGGGAGCATGGGAGGCACTGGAAGAGAACGGAGGAGAAAAAACAATTACTTTACAAGAAGCTCACTAGAAATCCGCAAGGGTAAAAAAGGAGCCAACTGGTACCACGGTAGGTCTCTGTATAATCTGGCATCAAGGAGTGCCTCAGCAGGCTTCAAGTAGGCATATTGATTAAAGGAGTGGATGCAGATGAGTCCAATCACTCCTCGGCGCAGCTGGGAAGATTGCCTCAAGGAAAATGAGAGAGGTTAAGCCGCCACACAACCACCACAGCTTGGGGGGACAGTTCTATTTAGTTCAGTTTGGTTCTTCTCTGTCAAGTTCAGTGGCAAGATGTAATTAATGGTTTAGCTCCGCAATAAGGTAATGACTACATTTCCTCTACAAGCTTTATGCATTATAACACTAACAATGTAACTTTTGTGTAAGGACTTGGATATACAGTGGTACCTCTACTTACAACGTCTCTATATATGAAATTTTCAGGTTATGAAACACCTCAACTGGAAAATATTTCCTCTTGTTACGAAAGAAATTTCAGGACACGAAAGGCAAAAATACAGTATGCGCTGCTACTTGCAGCTCCCAGAGTTTAGCGAACGTAAACATACTTGCAGCTGCTCTGCCATTGGCTATCGGCTAGCATCTTCCTGGCATCTCTCTCTGAATTCTCTGAATCTCAGAATTTGTTGAAAAGAGTCACCCAGAAAAAGTGTTCAGTAGTCGGGCTATCGCTCACTATGTTGATGTTTGCCTTGCACATTTTCGAAGGATTGTTAAAAGCCGACAAAAGCAAACATCCTTGGATTGGTTCTTCACAAAACGTCAGGCAAAAACCACTGCTGAGAAAGAACATGAACCAAAGAAGGCAAAAAGTGATGACGATAGCAGTTAAAAGATAAATGAACATAATTTTCATTCTTCACTTTATTCTTTGTTTTTTATTATGTACAACTCTCATTTCATGTTTATTGTGCAGTAATCTAATGGTAACATGTATTTGTTATATGCTTTGATGCATTTTTATGATATAAAATGATTAAAAAAAAAATTTATGTCCGAATTTTAGGGGGCTTGGAATGGATTAGGGCATTTACATGGAAAACGCGTCTCTACTTATGAAATTTTGAGGTTACGAAACTACTTCCAGAACCAATTAATTTCGAGGTACCACTGTATAATAGGGAATAAAGAATATCATGGTATGCTATGTAGGGATCGACCGTTTATCGGCCGGACCGATTATCGGCGCAGATATTTGGCATTTTTACGTATATCGGCATCGGCCTTTTTATAATCCAACGGGCCGATTTGAAAACTAAATTATTTTCGCTCGAATGCAGCTGTGCTTCTCTGTCTCCAGCACTGCCCCGCTCACAGCGCCATCTTTATTACGCAATCCAAGCACATAGACACAAAGCCAATCAGAAGCTGAAACTGTTTGCAAGGTCCTCAAACACGGCGGAGAGATACATTTTCTCGTTTGGAGAAGCTCCAGTGTGGACGAATGTGTCAAAGGTACGTTGGAAACTCCTGAAATTGTAATAAACATCCCAGTCCTCTGCATGTCACAACTACTAGTAACGTTACTATGAGCAGAATACCGTAAAAATGTAATAAACATCAGCGGCAGCTCTGCTGGCTTGTAGTAGCTCCCGACGCGTCTGAATGATTTGAGACAAAGCTGCTGAAAAAAATCGATATGAGAACAGTCCGTTATAGTCGAAGCGTATGTGTGTGAGAAAAAAACTCAAACTAAATTCAGTCTAGTTTTATTGCATGAAAGCGTGACGAGGATAGAGAATAGTGTGTTACCACGGTAGTAACTGCAGAGCAGCAAAGCACCGTCCGTCTGACAGAAAACAGTCGGACAATAATAACTGCTGAACTACCGAGTTATTTAACTTTATCTCTTTGTGTTGATTGAGAGATCCCAAAAATGTTAGGTGAAGTTGTCTTTGATAGTTTATTTTAGAGGCGGACCGCGAACTTTATAGCACCCCGTCGAAGCGCTGCAGCCGTCTCTCAGACCGCCAGATATGATGTAATTGTTTTCGCACAACAATCAGTTCTTGAAGTGGAATTTTTTCAGTTACACTTATTCATATTTTGTTTGCATGTCTCTGCCTATGTGTGCGTGTGTGAGGCGGGGGGTGGGGGGACTGAAGTAATCGTGAATAACTGTGTAGTATTGTACATGATGGTAGTCTGCAGGACGGCTGTGGCAGTCTGAGGAACAAGTGACTAGAACTCCTATGTATTTTATTTTAATATGTTAAAGACTTCAGAAAATATAAAACATACATATTTAGGAAAAGTAATGTAATGGCAGACCTGTAAATTTTGTTTGGAGAAAGTTATTCACATAATAACATCCTTAACCATCTGTGAGACTGCTTCAGTGGTTCTAGTGTTAAAATATAACATTTAATTAAAAAAATTGATGAATATCAGCTCAAAATATCGGCTATCGGCCTTCCTGACTACTAATGATCGGTATCGGTATCGGCCCTGAAAAAACCATATCGGTCGATCACTAATGCTATGTATCATGATAATGTGTCATTGCCAAGGACTCTGGAAGAGTATAGTTTCTCTTTTATTTAGAAGGAACTTGTAAAAAAAACAAAGGAATATCATTTTCTGTTGGCCATATTGTAATCTTTCACAATTGCTTCTGATAAATTTAACTGACACAAATTATACCCAGACTGAGATCTCAAATCTCCCATGTGTTGAAGAGGGGATGTCATGAATGTAGATCAAGCAAAGCAGAGAGAGAGAAAGAGGAAAGTTCAAATCAGCTCTTCCCTCCATCATAATGGTAAATGTAAGGTCTCTTGCACATAAGATCTTGAAGCACTTGAAGCACTGACAAGGACATATCTGGAGTTTTGGTAATGCGATGTTATGCATTTCATCGAGATATGGCTGTAGGAGCATGTTCTTGATTTCAGTGTCTCTCTGCCCTTCTTTCAAATGATAAAGGCAGACAGAGACTCGAAGGGGAGCATAAAAAGCAAGGGCAATGGAATTGCAGTGCTTGTTAACAGCAGATGGTGTAGTCCAGGACATGAGGCTACAGACTGGGATGCACTCTGTGAGCCAGATGGAGATGACATCAATGCCATGACTGAATGTGTGACTGACGATATTAACTTCTGTGTGAACATCTCCACCCCCGCCGGAACAGTGAGCTGGTTCCCCAATTACAAACCCTGGATCACCAGTGACCTGAAGGAGCTGCTCAACAAGTAAAGCCTTCAGTGAGGAATACAGGGCATTATTGAGATCAGTACAAAAAGAACTGGAAGTTAAGATGAGAGACAACAACGAGGTGTACAGGAGAAAGCAAAGTAAAGAAAGCAGACATGATCACCACTTGTGTAGCTGTCAGTGCTGATGTTTTCCTCATCAAAATGACAGGGACAAAGCCTGGAATTTTTTTTGAGGTTCAGCACATCAACATTTTTCCCCATTTTGTCCTCTCTCTCATGCCAAATCAGTGCCTTCCATCTTCTCTGGGCACCGAGATCTTTTGTCCACTGTCACATCAGCCATGAAGGGAGAGATGTGTAGCTTCTTTGCTTTGGATCTATATGACCTTACACTCCACAGCATGGCAGTAGTACAACAAGGTTGTTTAATGGCAGAGAATGATGTAAAATTAATGATCTGATTCATTTGTTTTGCCTTGTTGCCTTCTTTACCAGAAGAGGTTGTGTCTGCAAAAAGCCCTAAATGCAACTCATCACTTCCACCTAGTGGACACTGTACTCAAGCATGGTCTATTAAGTCCCCTGTTTACCACTGTGTCATCACTGCTACAACTTATTAGTCTGACCACTGTAGATAGAAATGTCAACGTTAATCACCAAAGTTGTCCTAAAAGGTTGATGGAAACTGCAAAATTCAAATATAAATTTCCTATCATTCCACATCAGTTTACACTCTCTTGTTGAGGCTTTATTTTCAGCTAGCAATTATTGCCCTGTTTATTACAGTCGAGCACAGCAAAGTATTTGCAACTATATTCTGGCAACATTATCTTAGTTTATTTTCTTTAGAGTAGTTAATTTAAATTACATTTACATGTGAAGTACATTTCAAAAGTTCCAATGATCTAAAGGCAATAAGATGATTCGATTCATCACTTACCTCTCCAGAGCTCTTGGTGGCATTGTAATAAAATGTCCTCACCACAAGGTTATAGCTGGCAGCAATAAATCATGAAACATTTTTATTTTTTATAGCAAATCCCTTTTGGCTGCATGTGCATGCTGATATGCCACCAAGCATATATCTATATTTCTTTCTGGTCTCATCTTTTTCATAGTCAGATACATGAGGAATTCATTTTCATTTGTTTGTCATTTGAAACAGTGGTCAGCACTGCAAAAAGCTGATCCTGCAAAGGACAAAGTGACCCCTGAGCCAACATTGTTCATGCAGCCCAGAGGTTTTTCACACCACCACCTGCTGTCTCTAGGAATACACCCACTGTGCATGCACTAGAAAGGTAAAATAGATTTGCTTTTTAAAACATCGTGCTGGTACTGTACACATACCCTTGGGAGAAACCTGATATGTGTAGATGTTCTTCCAACTCTCTTCTTTAGCCTACTGATCCTCTGACTAAACAATGACTGAGGGGTTGTGCAGTTGAGGGAGGGGAAAAGAGACAACACAGTTGTTGTATATGTGGAGTCTCACAGGCTTTGTCACTAATGACTACTGACTAATGAAGGACGATGTGAGGCAAGAAATCTTTATTTATTTACTTTTTTTTAAATCTTCAGTGTCGTGTAAAGCTCCCCAAGTCCACACAAAAGGAACTTTTTCTCTTCCATGGAAGACATGGCCACTAATCGGCCTGATTCCCTCATTTATGACCCTTTCTTCCTTCACAAAGTATACAGTTATGGAAAAAATTATTAGACCACCATTTTTCTTCACTTTCTTGTTCATTTTAATACCTGGTACCACTAAACGTCATCATGTGACTAAAACAGACAGAAAAGAAAACACTGAATGCATAAAAGCAGTGTTTTTGGCAGTACTAGTAGCTAGTAGCTATTGATGTAAAAACTTAAGTTATTTAGGTTATAATCAAGAAAACCATGGAAAATGGTAAGATATCAGCTCTTAAATAAAACTCGTATGAGCAATCTTTGTGGATATCGTTATGTTTGTCCAAACAAATGTACCTTTAGTTGTACCAGGCATTAAAATGAACAAGAAACTGAAGAAAACAAGGGTGGTCTAATAATTTTTTCCATGACTGTATTTACATAATGCTTCCATAAGGGCTTGTTTGGTACACCTCAAACCAGAATTTCTGACCAAACAAACAATGACTCCTTCTCTTAGAAAAGACATATTTAGTTAATGGGTGATACAGTTTCATATTGAGGGTAACAAACTGTTGTCGGCTGGCGGCTGTGGCTCAGGTGGGGGAGTGGGTTCTCTGGGAGCTGGAAAGTTCCTGGTTTGATTCCAATGCTCCCCTGGCTACGTGTCGAAGTATCCTTGGGCAAGATACTGAACCCCAAATTGCTCCTAGTGAGCATGTGGCACCTTGCATAGGCCTCAGCCTCAGGCCATCAGTGTGTGAATGGGTGAATGTGACACATGCTGTAAAGCGCTTTGAGAGGTCAGTAGACTAGAAAAGCACGATAGAAATGTAAGTCCATCTGTCTTAATGTATATTTTTAAAAATGTATTTATTTAGCTGCATGTAAACATACTTTTGTAGATCACCAATATATAACTATGAGCTTGTACACTGAAAGCAACATGGGCAAGATGTTTTTGAGCTTTATTCTATGGCTCTGAAAAGACAAACAAATATGCAAATCTCCAGTTTCTTTAATTTATTTATAGAACTGTAACATTTATAGATAACTAAATCATTGTTCTTCAGGGTTGATGCACTTAACAAATTTGTTATTTTCTGGAGTTTAGCAGATTTAGCCCCTTTTTTTCCCTTTCACAATTTATTTAACTATGACACAGTAATTAACTGTTATGTTAATTTATGGGGATTTTCAGGGGCTCATTGTGTTTGCCTTAAATTAACCCATTGCCTTTTGTGTTGCAGCCTGTGGTCATCTGTGGCATGCTGCCTGAATTTGTGCAAGTGACATTTGATAACGGTTGGCGCATGTGATTGCACACCCATTTCATTGAGATTTGTGTATAAACATTTAGCATAGAACTCAGCTTTGTCTTAAAGCCCATGCTGATTAATCACTCATCTGCATTCTTTTAGTCTTCATCAGTTTGTCACTGTGACAGACATGCAAAACGAACAACTGAACAATTTTTTGACATTCCACAAAACAGACTGCATCCCTAGTCAACTTGTTTCACCAAGACATTTTACATGAGACACAATAGGTCATCTTGGCAATGTGGTAACAAAACCCAACCTCTCCTGCTTCATTAATTAAAGGAGAAACTTTCTGATGCATATGGTGCTTGTGTGGTGCACCATGGTGTATATAAATGAATGTATGTAAGTTTGTGTTATGTTTTATGGAACCCTCATATCCACACCAGAGCTAAAGCTGCCCAGAGGGGTGTACTACGAAGCAAGTTCGACACAGCCAGGCTTTCTTTGGGTGAGCTGGCTTAACAAACCTGAAACTCGCCATCAGAGATAACTGGTACCACGACGGTGGTTATCAACTATCTTTGTTAACCGCGGCTTTCTGCTTTCTGCTCTGTGCGCGTTCACATAAAAGGGGGCGTTTGACGTGTCATTTGACGCCTATTCCGGATAAAATGGATAGATGGCGGTCCGTATATTTCAGTCAAGAGGAGCAGGTTTTAATAATGCAGGGCTATGAGGATTTCAAAGAAATCTTTACGGCCAAAAGCAATACTGTAGGTGCGAATAAAGCCAGAGAGGAGTGCTGGCAAAAAATTGCAGATCATGTAAATTCGTAAGTTATATTTATTTCACCACTTATTGCACCTTAATTAATCTCCCTCCCTTTTTTAGAGCGCTTAAACTTTAAACTTAATGCAGCAGATTTAAACATTATGTAGGTCTGACTGTCCCATTATGAATGATAAATGAAAATCACTTTAGTTTTTTGCTAAATCTATGTGAAATTAATATTATCTGTGATACCAATATACACTCACCGGCCACTTTAATAGGTACTCTATCACCTTGGGGAATCCTATGAATGAAATATATTACAACATTTCACATGAAATTCCACGTCACACTGATTATCAATATAATGGACTATTAATTTATGTTACCTGCGATTTTGTAAAATGCTTCTTTTATTTAAAGCGTGGGCAGATGGCCAGGGAATACTACAAACATATTCAGCAGTTCAGTAAGAGCAAGTACAACCTTGTAAATAGTGGCATACAGTATTCTGGCTCAGATTTTCTGCATCACCAACTGAATGCATGTAGGCTCCTGTGGCAAAGAAACGCAAAGAAACGCACACCGTTTGCGCTACTGTGAGCGCACGGCTGCGTTTGGTGTATCTATAGCGTTCATAGAGAATATGGTCATGGGAAGCCAGCGGATCAGTCCGGTCTCTGAATACTCTCCCTCCATTGCACAATCCTGGCACTCAGGTCACCGGGATTGGGTGAAAGTGAAAGGGCGGTGCTTTTTATAGCCGATTTGAGCCTAAACTCTGCACATAACCTGCTCCGGACCAGGTTAAGCTTGCAGAGTAAATTACCGTGGTGATCTAGCCAGGTTAAAAGAGAGCCACCTTCGTGGTACTGGAAATCCTGGCTTTAGACTCAACATACCTTGCTAACTCTCTAATCTCGCTTCGTAGTACACCCCTCAGGAGCCAGACATAAAGCAGTGATGTTTACCTACAACACTTGCTCAGCATCAACCAGTGACCACAGCCAGGATTATAGGCTGGATCACAGCGCTGGTGTGTTGGGCCAGTGTCACGCAGCAGACCTCCACCAAGGCACTGGATTTTCCTCGAGGCCCAACAGGAACCATCCAGCCTAGCCAGCTCCCACAACAGCAACAAGCCTTGTGGACCGGCCCAGGACTCAGGGAGGGTACCAGTTAGCACAACTAGCGCACACCAGTAGCACCGGGGGATGAGGGAAGGGTGCCCTTATACCCTCACCACAACTACCCAGAGGTCCAGGGACATGCCCCATCCAGAGGAAAGAAGAAAACATTCAAGAGCATTGTGTGTATTTGGTGTTGTTATTTTTTGTTTAGTTATGTTTGTGTCAGATACTTGCTACTTTTCATGAAACAAAAAGTCATGCAACAATGCTCTGCAGAGCGGAACTGCCAGTATGTCCCAGCATTATTGCTGGGACAAAAAAAAAAGAAGCAAAACTTCAAAGGAAGGCATGAGTCATCCATATCCCACATCCATGTTAAGAAAGTCGGTGCCTGATGGAATGGCTCCCATGAGTGTTGGGAGCCTGAAGGCAACGCAGATGGAGAAGACAGCCACACCTTTTTAGAAATGATCATGCAATTGTGCAAAAAGGATAGTCATTTTGTTAAGGATGGCAATGCAAATCTTTTTTTTTTTTTTCTTTTGTCATTGTTTTGGAAAAAATGCATGTTTCTTTATTACATTGTGTTTTGCATGCATGCAAAAGTCTTCTGTCCAGTGAAGAATTCAAGAGGTGATGTTAAAATAGCTTTATGATTTTTGGATACAAAAAAATGTAAGGGAAAATTTTTTTTACATATTTCTCTGTATCAGCAAACCTCTGTGCTGCAGACAACTACATTGTGTTTATTATCTGAGAAACCTCTATCAGGAATCTGCCTGGGCTTCATGACACCTTTTGTGTGGTCCTGATCAGCCTGAGTCACTGCATGAGTGTCTGTCAGCAAATCTATCCATTTAATCAACCTACTGACATGTCAAGAAGCACAATGTGAAGCTTAAATATTTCATGAATGAGACCCAATTGCAGCAAAGGTCACCCATTGGTAACAGTTGGGGGGGGGGGGGGTCTATAATGTATATACTGGGGCAGGTGAGGGAAAACCACATGTGGTGATGACTGACAAGAAGAGAGAATCAATTCAATTCAGCTCAATCTACCTTTATTTATATAACGTCTACTACAACACAAATTGTCTAGTCGCTTTTCAGAGACCCAGTGTGTGACCCCCACGCAAATATTATTAACTATAGCCAATATTATTAAATCATAATTAAAGAAACAATGGCAAGTAAAAAAAAAAAAAAAACTCCTCAAGCGAGGAGAAAAACCTTTTAAGCCAAACAGTGGCAAGTAAAAAATCTCCCCTTTATGAGGGAAGAAATCTGGATCATAAGGGGGGGACCTTCCTGCTGAAGGCCAGCTGGGTAAAGGAAGAAAAGAGGAGGGAGATAGGACAGAGAAAGGATGGGAAGGAATGAGAGACGAGAGGCACAGATATCTTGGCTATATTATATCAGACAAAATATATTAATAGTAATTATCCATTAGCTGGAGAACTAAGAATCCTGCATTTTATATTCCTGCATTTTATATTATTGTTATTTATAAACACTAAAACAGCATGCCATTTAATGCCTAGAACCTTAGTACAAACCTAGAAGTGTTCAGTTTCCCAAAATATCATGCAGGATTGATACACATTAAAAAATAGTAGGAAACTAAGTTGTAATTTCAATTACTCTTCAATTTCAGTGCAAGTATAATGTTGTACTATATGGTGTCTATGTTTTTGTAACATTAGTGTTCAAGTTTGCAGTTATCTATCTAATTATATACAGTATACCTCTTTTCTTTACATTTTTTCTTATTAGATTATAAAGGCCTGTTAGTTAACTGCAGTTGATTTGTGTCTAGTATAATGAGATGAAAATATTCGTTTGTTACGTTTGCTTGGGAAACCACCCTCATCCTAGATTAGAATAATCAATCACATTTTACCCACATGCTACTTTTTATTATCTAACAATAAGAAGTGCTACTTTCAGATGCAGGGCTGTGCTCTGCATCCATGGGAATTCATCCATACGAAAGCCAGAAAATGTGCATATTTGTCTGCCCTTTTGCTGATTTTTCTTTTTTTTTTCAGTCACTGCTTAGTAAGATTTAGGCAGACAAAAAGCATTTGAATGAAAATATTGTGGTTTACAAAAAGATTTACAGGCTTCTTTGTTTTCTTGGCTTACTGTGTCAACTTCCGCCACAGCAGCCACCACATAAGTAGATTACATTTAGAGCAGTGGTTTTCAAAGTGTGGGGCGCGATTTGTGGTGTGTTCGTGTTGGACAGAGCCCGGTGAAAATGTTCGCATCTCTGAAAGATGTTGTGGGGAGAGCAGGCCTGCAGCTGAATTCTGTGCAGCTGATCGTCTTTGCACATTTGCAGCAGTTGGGTGAGCATTTGGAGAGTATTTTGGAGAGAAGACGTCGGAAAACCAGTGGGTGAGAAATCCATTCTCTTTCTCTGTAACAACCACTGATGGACTGACCCTGGAAGAAGAGGAAACCTTCTTCGATCTGACCTCCAATGTGGACTTGAAAAAAAAAAGATGAGTGAAAAGTCACTTGCACGCTTTTGACTGTCTGTGGAGATAGAGTACCTGTCCCTCTCCAGAAAGGCTGTAAAAGTGCTCATTTCCTTCACCTCCACTTACCTCTGCGAGTGCGGATTTTCCACATCGACCATGATTAAAACCAAGGCTACAGGTAGATGATGATTTACATTTGTTCCTCTCTGCAGAGCATCCCTGCATTAGTCGCCTTTGCGCATCAAAGGCACAAAATCATTGTTCCCACTGAAGCAGGGACTCTTCAAGCTCTAAAATACAGTTGTGTTCAAAAATGTTTCAAAGCTATTAAAAATATAAAACGTTCAAAACTGATGGACATGTTCATAACATCACACCAATTTTTGATATTTGTTACATTGCACAGCATTCATGCTTACACAACAAAATAAACTAAAATCAATACTGGCTGTCTAGATTGTGTTTTTTTTTTTTTTTTTTGCGGGGGTGGGGGGGGGGGGCGGTTGTCAGTCGCTTTTATGGTGTCTGGGGGAGGGGCCCACCATCCTAGACTTTGAAAACCCCTGATTTAGAAATATCAGATACTGGCCAGCATTTGCATAAGTGCGTGTGATTAGTATGCCCAATGACCATTCAGGGTTGAGAACTAAATGGAACTTTTAGATGAGTGACATACTGAACTTTCATTCACTTTAGGTTTTTTGAATACAGAGATGTTTAGCTAAAGTGATAGAGCTCAGAACATAGACATTTGTTTTGAGAATAATTTATTTTCCTAACATACACTGTTGAGTAGGTATCTCATTTTTTTGTCTTTGTGATAACAGAAATTAATGTGTATTTTTATCTTGCATCCTACTGCTTTTTTGCTGTATTTATGTGTTTCTGTTCCCATAAATCTTCATTCCTCACTGCCCTTCATCTTATTTGTCCTCCCATCTTTCCCCTTTTACCCTTTCACCACTTTCCATTCATCCCTCTCCCTCCCTCTTCCATCCTGTCTGTCCATTATTCTTGTTGATTCTTACCTCCTTGCACCCTCTGCTTCTCTCTCACCTTTCATTTATTCTCTACCTCTTCTTCTGTTTCCCTCCATATTCCTCACAAACAACATCCCTCTCTTCTCTCTGATCTCCCACTCCTTTCTCTGTTATTCGCCTTGTTGGGTCTTACTCTCTCTATTTCCCCCTCCTCTGTTACTTCCCTGCTCACTCTGCTTGCAGGCTGGCACACTCACTCATTGATAGTGTAGCCGATGTGACCGGCATGCCGAGTGGCTGATCATTATTCTGCCAACAAGCAGCAGGAGCTAGGGTGGAGTGTCAGTTCACCTCCATCTATCCCTTCCCGCTCCCCACTGTGTGAACAGTGGAAGCATGTGGCAACAGGACGACAGCGAGGGATGATGAAAACTATGCCAGACCACCAATGAGATAACAAAAACGGCGGAGATGAGGCATGATCTGTGCATGCGTGCTGTCTAATGTTTTGGAGTGGGGTTTTGAGGTCTTCATGGGTAAATTTGTTTCTAGGTAACCAAGAGAATATCCTGAATTGAACTGAATTTGAATTGGCCATCCCTAGTTGGATCCTAAAGTACTGCCTAATGTCCCCATAGATCTGAAAGAACAATTGCATGCATGTATTATCATGTTGCATTTTTACTACTTTCAAATTTAATTCAATTCAATTCAAAATACTTTATTAATCCCCCAAGGGGGAAATTCAAGTTTCAGTACACCAGGAAAAATCTGGTGTACTAGGGGAGCTGCTAGTGTCCAGCGCTCCTTTTCATGCTAGGTCCTGTGGTCCAAGTGCTAACTCCAGATAACAGCCGTTAACGTCCGTTAAAACAGTTAACAGCCCTTAGAACCAGTATATCTCCAAATAGATGACAAGTGAGATATCTCCAGGTCAGAGGAAGAAACACTGATGAACCAGACCGTCTCCTCTGGAAAGACCGAGCTCCATTCAGTCCGGCGAGTGACGGAGCCGACCGTCCCAGAGCCCGGTTCATCATGCGGACCGGACCAGGCCGTTGACGTCTCCCCCGGTGGTGCTGGGCCCCACCAGGTCACCAGACGGCCCCTGCCAGGTCAGCTGACCCATTTGGCGTGTAGACAGCTGGACGGGGGCAGCATGCCGCCGCCGCTACGTAGGGGGCTCCCGTCCCAGCTCCGTGACGCTGCAGCCCGGATCCAGTGGCGGTGGTTGCCGCGGGTAGCAGTTCAGGGCTACTTAGCTTAGCTTTCCCGAACTGGCCTCCAGCGACACCGTCCATGTCCGCAGCGGCAGGTCTCCACCAGCCACAAGAGAACTGATCCGCCCCCTGCAGACAGTATGTCGACATCCGACCGCAGATCACCACAAACCGGGCACAAACTGGAGTGTTCAGCGTAGCAGAGACAAGTCCCGGAGCAGCAGCGAGAAGCAAAAGCAGGCTTCTCGCTGCATTCCCTCCCCTGAATGCACATCACACCGAGGCACACAGTGTGTAGACTGTAGGATAGACTGATTATTACCAAAATGGAAGTATTAATTAAAAAAAAAAAAAAACCTCCTTGAGCAGTCAGGTTGGAATGGGGTTGAAGACCCATGTTGATGGTTGAGAAGAAGCTAGCATTACTGCTAGCTGCTTGGAGAGCTCAACAGCGCAGATACAGTTCAGACACAAATTAGGCTCAGGAGCATGCCTCAAAACTCTCAACATGATGACACCTCAGAGGCAGAAGTTTGAGGTGTGTTACAAATAGAAACAATCTTATTTGAGAAAATCACATGAAGTCATCACTACTGAGAGTTGATGGAATACATTCCAGACTCTTTGTCAGCCCAGCAACAGTGTTGAAAAAAAAAAACCCTCTGGTCATCATTACTTTCTTTGATTCATGTTGAAAAATAACCAGTTCTAACTTCGTAAAGAGCTCTTTTGTAAATTAAAAGTCTATATTTCCAGAGTAAATTAGATTCCTTCAGCCTAATGGAACCCCACAACCTTTCTAGGTTTCTCGAAGTGTGCTTTAAGGTTCGCAGCTTTGAATTAAACCATGGAGCTGACTTCCCCTGGCTGATTATCTTCTTTTTTTTTCCGTTGGGGCAACATCGTTAAGTGCTGAGCACATTGAGGCCATAGCGCAGTCAACCAGAGTTTCAACCTGTACAGGTGCAGAGTAGAGATAACTAATGTAGAGAGGGTAGAGATCAGCCAATGAAAAGGAAGAAATCAACAACAGAACTGTTTACTTAAATCTAGTTTACAGCATCCTCTGACAGACATCTGCTATAGTGGAATTTCTGCTCAGATGCTGTGTAGTTAACCAATATAAATATAGATAAAGGTTATTTAAAAAAATGGATTAGACTTGATTGTGACTCCACCATAAGAACTGTCTTCACTCTGCACTAAGTAATACATGCTCAATAAGATGTTTCGAGGAGTATGTAAATTTGAGTAACCAGGAGGTGTCGACTCATTAACACTAACATGATCCTCCTGTTCCAGCCAAGTTTCTGTGTGGCAGCATAAATTTATTTTGTGATCACATAGAGTAATTCACTAAGATTTATAAGGGAGAGACCAAATATTTAGCAAGCCACATTTTACAGTCTTTGTTTGAGTTACACTGGCGACCTGTCCAGGGTGGACCCCTGCCTTTTGCCAAAAGAGAGCTGGGATAGACTCCAGATCCCCGTGACCCTGCATGGATGGATGTTTGAATTACTCTAGTTTTCTTTTACTTTTATGAGTTTATTGTCATTTTCTTTCCAAAAAAACATTATTTTATTTATTTTTATGTTATATTATTTGCTCTTTCAGAAGTAACTCAAAAAAGCTCCAAAAACACTAAAACAAGATCAATCTAAAGTTTGGGGATAATCCAGAAACGGAACATAGGGAACATGACCGTACGATGATGCAACAAAAGAGGGGAAGACAAGACTTAAATACACAAAGGAATAAACAAGAGGCAGGTGCAAACACTCAGGGTCAATCACAGAGGGAAGTAAAGTGGAAAACCACGAGGACAAGACAGACCTTCAAAGTAAAACAGGAACAAGGTAGATGAGAGGCAAGGGAGCGAGACCAGACACTGACAAAACTCAGAAACCGGGGAAAAACACAGAAAAAAAAAACCTTACCCAACCCACACTATAACAACTTCCCAGAACATAATAAACAGTCATTAGAAAATGGATGAATTCCAGCTCCTGTGAGAAGTAAGGACTTTTACCATTGTGTGTTTTGTGCTTTATGGTGACATGGCAGAGTGGTGGAATACCCAACGCTGGGCTGGAGTAGGACAGATTCCAGCTGTTCCATGCAGACTGTGTCGCACATCTTTCTGACAACAAAGGGTTAAGGTATTTGCTTTTCTGCCTACCGAGTTTTGTGCAAACATGACCACCATGATATGATGGTTGTACTCTTCTTTCCATGGAAACTTTTTTCATTAACTGTAAACCATTCTACTCACTCTCTGAGTTTGCTTCATTCATTCTGGTTGGTGTTTATGATCGACCGGAGGCCAACATATAGGAAGTGCAATGTGCACTCACCGAGCAGATGCTGGAAATGGAGTGGACCTACCCAGTTTATCTAGTTATCGTCCTTTGAGATTTTTATAATGGTAATCTTAACCACAATCTCCCTAAATATAGACAGTTTATAAAACAACCTATCAGGGAGGGGAGCACTCTGGATCATTGCCATACAACTGTCCCTAACACTTTTCCATACCTTGAGCTGTACTTGGTCGCTCTGACCACATTATGTTCCACCTAATTCTACATATAGGCAGAAATTAAAACTTTTCCTTTTGTGAGGACATCAAAGAGGTGGACCAGTGAAGCTGTAGAGGACCCGACGGTTTGTTTAGATTGCACAGATGGATATTTTTAGGAGTCTGGATGAGTATACAGAAAATGTGATGTCATTCTTTAGCTTCTGCGAACACTTCCGTGTTCCATCATGCACCAGGGTGAACCTACAACAATGACAAACCCCGTTTCAGAGCAAGACCAAGACAGCTGAGGCTAGAGAAGGAAAATGGCGACAGAGAAGAATTTAAAAGTGGCCAAGTACAGATTTAGCAAGGCAGTGAGGGAAGCTAAATGCCTGTACTCTGAGAAGCTTCAAAATCAGTTCTCATCCAACAACTGCTGCTGTCTGGAGGAAGCTCAGACAAATCAGCTACAAGCCAAGAGCCCCCAACTCTAATGATCAACAACTTGACAATGGCCTGAACAACTTATTTTGTAAAAGACAACGAACAGCCCTGACACCACCCACTTCACCCCTCTCACACACACCAAGGACACGCACACCTCCAGCCACAAGTCTGTTAAGGTTGTTAAGGTTGTGAAGTTGTGAACGACACCTCCCTCATTGGACTCAAATCTTGTGGAGATGAGTCTGCCCGCAGGTCAAAGACTCATCATCTGGTGATGTGATGCAGTAAGAACAACCAGGAGAAAGTGGAGATGATTGTGGACTTCAGGAAGAGCATAGCTCCACTCACTCCTGTCCCCCTGTCTGGCTCTTCAGTGGCCTCTGTTGAGTCTTTCTGCTTCCTGGGTTCCATAATTGCTCAGGACCTCAGGTAGGAGTTGTACATCAGCTCCCTCATCAAGAAGGCACCACAGAGGATGTACTTCTTGAGGTAGCAGAGGAAGTTTAACCTGCCAAAGACAATACCAATGAACTTCTACACTGCAATCATCAAGTACTTCCTGACTTCCTCCATCGCTGTTTGGTAAGCTGCTGCTGACAAGGATAAGCGTTCTGCAGAGAGGGTGATTGGCTGCAACCTCCCATTTCCCAATTTATTGCTGCTGGATTGCTGCTGAGGAGACTGCATTCCATGAGCACCAAAACCTCCCACCATAAAAACAGCTTTTTTCCTCTCTTCTGCAATAAGCCTCATGAACATAGACAAAGGCCTACACTGAAATGCAACCCCCATCTCTAGAACACACTCAAATACTCAAACATTTAAATATATTTTATGTTATATTAACATTCTTTTAGTACATATAACTGACCAAGGAACTTATACACCTATTTTTGGTAATTTTATCAAAATAATTCTCCATTGCACTGCCTATTTTTCATCTTTATTTTCAAACCATCTTGTTAATAGATGTAAATTATTAAGACTGTTACTTTATATTTTGTTTCTATATGTATTATTCGAATGTACCTTAGACCAAAGCAAATTCCTTGTAGCTACTTGGCAATAAACTGATTCCTATTCTGCTGGGGAGTGCTTGATTGCCAAAAGCAATCAAATTAATGAAATTATGAATTGAATGACGTGTTCCTTTCCTGCTGAGCCCATCTTAACGTGCCCCACTCAGTACAAAAAGAGTCAAAAGGGCCCATAAAGTCAATCTCAGTGGCAAAGTGAAATTCTGCATCCCTTGACGGAGACTGAAAAGATGGCTAAAAATACTCAGAGCTTCTGGAGGTAGTGGGAAGTGCACCAGACAAGACACACCTCTTCCCCGGTCTTTCAGTGGTGCTGGGCAGACATTCTAGTTCACACTGAAGCTGAACCAATTGGCTGGACATTACATAATTCGTGCCAGAGTGCATAATCACTGTGTGGACTGAGGAATGAATGTCTAGAAGAGCTGGAACTTGCTCAATAAAATCAGCTGTCTTTCTCTCAAGGAGGCAACATGTAATTGCATCTGGTAATGTTTTTAAAAAACTAATCCAATGATTGAGTCCAAGCTTTGCAGAGTTTATGGACAATCGATAATGAGCAGAAGGCATTCAGGTGAGCTGAATGACAAACCCACTGGCCCACTGCCTGCACGTAGGGATGCACAGTATTCACAGCATTAGGAGAAGAGGATGCTATTGAATGAGATAATGTACCTGGTCTAGCAGGCTCTGCTATGCATCAAAAGGTTGGGCTGGTGGTACAGTTGGGGAAGGGACTAGATAAGTAGGGAGCTCTGAAAATTGCTGAGCAGGGTGCCATTGCTGCTACCAAATGTGTCAAAGAGTGTTTTGCAATCCTTGAATGTCGTGACCGCAATGGTGACCTTGGGCCAGCAGCAGCAGGGAGATGAGCAGCCTCAGGATCCATATCTGGGGGCCATATTCTTCTCGGTGGCTCCAGACACGCCAATTGGGACTGTCCACCTTTGGAGACGTTTCTCTATGAGTCACAGTTCACTTTGCAACCATTGCTACAATTTCCACCCTTCAGTGGAGCTTTGTTACTACTAAGATAAGAAACCAGTAACCAAGAAATCTGGGGATGGGAAACTGTGGTGGTCGTCCCATTCAGGTGGTCAGATTTCACATAAAAGCCCACAATTTAAAACAGGTTTTTATTGCTAGTCAAGTTAACCATAAAAGATAAAAAGCCAGCAATGTCAGCTTCAAAAAAGGTGGCTTAAAACAGACTTAATCACTAAAACACTGGGTGATTTTTATTTTTTTTATTTACTTTCTTTTTAAAAAAAAAAAAAAAACCCCACAGTGTTCCTGTTTATCTTACAGCAGGTTCAACTTGCAGCATCACATGCACAAAAATATGGCAACATGAAACATGTTGGCCCAATGCCCTTTGTCAGTTTGCCCTCCTAGTGAACTAGCAATCAAGATATTTACGATGGACATTATGTGTAGAAACTTTGATTGAATTTGGGCGTCTTCTGTATACTCCTTAAACTTCTACTCTTGGATTTTACTAAAATTTTTGCTGTGTGATTTATGACAGACAACCCTCATCCATCCATCCTTTCAAGAAAACAAAAAAAATCACCCCTCCATTTACTTCTCAACATACCCTCTAAAGCGGGGGTCACGCAACAGCGGACTCCTGTCTGAATCTGGACCGGGAGATTGTTCTGTCCAGACCCATGACCAATGCAAAAAATAAGTAGTGTCATTTTCACAGAGCGGTTTTGAGCGACCGTGGATATTTACAGCGGGCAGCTGCTACTTCAGTTAATACAGTAATCTAGCTGGTAGTCAGAGACATGTCTTGGAAATGCGTGTTTGTTGTTGGCAACAGAGCCACACATGGCCAAAGTCCATCTCTGACATCGCATCAACTAGAATACAGTGGCCACATGCAAATTCTCCGTGCAAATCAAGATTAGATCCCCAGAATTCATTGCACCCCCAAACCAAACCACACCTACATTATTCCCAGCAAACCCAAAATCAGTCACATGAGCACAAATTTAAGCACTGACGTTAGCAACAGCGCAGGAAGAAAGCAGAGTAGATACCACGGAGACATCATGGCTTGCTCAAAAAAGAGAAAGGTAGACACTGAAAACCGTTGTTTTAAAGACAAATGGACAGCAAATTATGTGTTAATATTATGAGGCCTGTCTGCCTCATAAACTCTGAGACCGTGGCATTGATTAGAAGTGGAAATGTGAAACGCCACTCAGACGAAACACAGCACTTTTTTTTAGTTTCCTGAATGTACATGAGTTTACTTTCTTTTTTATCTAAAGAGGCCTTCAATTCAAGAAGAAAGAAGGACAGTTCAAAGAAAAATGTTTTATGAAAAAGTCAACACCCTTTTTTTTTTTTTTACACTTTTTAGTTTTTTCAGGGTTTAATTTTTTACTTGAAGAGGCCTTCAATTCTTCAGGCATGGACTTGCACTATTATTGATTTTATTATGAGGTTTCACTTTTGGTTGATTTGAAGTAAAAGCCTTAAGCTTATTTGACTGCATGGGACTGCTTTTATTTATGATAAAAGATATGGAATATGTTGGAATATTTCCTGCCTGCATTTGAAGTTGAAATAAAAATTAGTTACTTTTTCAAAATGCGGGACTTTGGTTCGGACCTTCTACTTAGGCAAAATTTAGTAACTGGACCTCTGTGACTTTTAAATGAATACCCCTGCTGTAGAGTGTAACTGGTTTACTTGGCTGGGCAGGTGATGTATAATTGTTTATCTAATTTGATTTATTTCAGTTTATTAATATTGTAGAGGGTTACTTCACATCAAAAGTCACCTTAGTACACTTAAAGAAATGTTTAAATGATGTAAATTTCAATCTAGTTCATTATATTCCATTTTAGTCAACTTTAATGATGCTATACTTTTACTATCTGTATTTCAATGATTATGCACTTAAATAATGATAGCTAATCTTTTTTAAAACACAACTGGTGAAATTAAATGTACAGTACATCCAAATATACATTCTGTGTCACAAACGTTCAAAATTATAATACAGACAAAAATCTGGAAATTATCATACAGATTAAGAGACTCATAATTTATCTGGGTTTGTTAAGGCTAAAGTGGAAAAACATCATGAACATTGAGCGGTGTTATTTGTAATATAGAATATTCATCTTGTCCTATTTTTTTCCTGGCATTTCTTTCTCTTCTTTAATTACAAAAGAAGAAATCAACCAATGTTTACTGCCTATGATTACTCCACCATGGCACTGTGATTTGTTAATGATAATTTAATAATAAAATGAGGGGCTATAGGTTGACAGTAATATTGACTTCCCAGGAGATTCTTAGGTCAAGTGGTCTAACAATGTTTGATGTATTGTTATTTAGTGGTCATTGTCACAAAATGTAGCATTTTTATGATGTCTTAATGACATGCTTGGGTTAAAATGTGACAGAGGTACCGCACAGTCCAACACCACCTTTTTATTATTGCATTTACACATGTATTTGGAATAGAAGCAGGTATTCTGGGATTAACTCCAACCCTCTTTTTTGCAGATTGCTTAATTGCATTCATACTTGACAATCTTTTCAAGGAGAACTTATAACCTCAAGAAAAATGTGCAAAACCCAATCAAGTCCATCTCAGTACCCCCCTTCCAATGATTGACTCCCAGACTTTCAAAACCAAAAAGTCCACAAGGGAGCTGGGTGGGTGGAGGGGGCCTGGACGGAGGACCAGAGAACAAAAACTGGTAAGCAACATGAATAGCTCATGAGTGAAACCTTCAAGAGTTCATGGGGGAGCCGGAACAGGAACATGGGCAGGAAGGGACCCAGGACTCAGCAAAAGAACAAGGTGGAGGCCTAACCAGAGAAAACAGTTCAAAACCAACCATGTCAATGTTTTACTTGTTTGTTCTCTAGCTCGGTCACATGATCATTTTCTCTTTGGTCAATACTTTCTTAAATCAGTCTTGAGTTCTTTTTGATGTGTGACATAGTCACATGAAGTAAAGCAATATGCAGTTATTCCATGAAAAAACCAGGACAGGAGTCCAAAGTTACTTCGGTTGGTTTTTGTCAGTAGCGGTGGTGAAGACCATGAAAGTTGAATGACAATTCTTAAAAAAATGAATATTCTTTAAAATAAAAAAGTAAACCAATATTTTACCATAAGAAAGTCCCTCCTTTGAATAAGAACATTTTTTATACTGCCTGGATGTAAGTATTGGGTGAGGCAAAAGAAAATGAAACACAATTTCTCTTAGACACATGTCAAGTTGTCAAATACAGTTTTGAGATGAAGCTGGAGAATAAATATATCATGGTTTTCTTTCAAACCATTGCCAATCCTTCCTGCCTTCTTTGTCCCCTTGTCAAACCTCATCTTGCTCACAGATTGACTCATATTGATCTCATTCAAAAACAGCTCTGCTCACTTTGCTCCTATTCTTTTTGTGGTTCCTTTATCTGAATCTTGGTGGCACTTCCCATCAATCCATCCATCAGCTCACGCTTGGTCCGGAGTCAGGTCGCGGGGGCAGCAGAGAGCTGCGAGAGCTTGGGGAGCATTTTAAAATGGCTAATCTCGTTTTTGTTTTTCTTTATGTTCTTGAATGTTGCAAGTGACTTTCACATTGTTATAAAACTGTTGTCTACACTTATGAAGGTATCTCTCGAATGCAGATTTTGGCAATGACATGCCTTTCTTCTCTAGACTATTCTTGGCCTCTGTCAAGGGTTTTTTTTACATCAAGGAAATTATTCAATGAACATGCACTGTCTTCTGTCATCTATCAGGCCTCTTGATTAGGTTCTCGTTGGATCTCATCGTTGTAACTTTAGTCAAAGAGCTGCAGAATCCCAACTCAATATCCAATATCAACTCCAGACCTTTCATCTGCTTCATTTGTCTTTAAGTAACAGGACATTAGACCATGTCTGGTCAATTACTTCTTTTCAATCACTTGTTCGAATACTTTTGTGCCCTTGAAAATGGAGGTACTTTGCTTAAAATAGCTGCAATTTCAAGACAGTAAATGTCATATTTTTGTGAAACCTCTAAAACTGAAGCTGGAGCTGGAAGTCTACACTTTAATCAGATTGCAAAGGGAAAATCATAGAAACTTTCTGTGTCTAAATGCTTCTGGAACCAATTCATTTATTCATGTCAATTATACATCAGAGATAGATGAGGGACGGAGCAAGATATTGCAGGGAGACAGATGGAGTGTAAGCAGACAGCAAGGTTTCAGGCAAGAATAGAGGGGAGAAGGGCAGTGATGGAGGTGGTGGTGGTTAGGCAGGTGAGGTCAACAAGCAGTGAGGGCGACTTTGAAGTCACATATGTCTAGACATCTATTTCACCCAAAAGATTACAATTTCCTTCATGGTGGCAAATGTCTAATTAATTTGTCCATTGTGTTTCTAAAACTTTGCCCTCTCTGCCTTTGTCACTGATATGTTGCAGTAAATAGCTCCTTGCAGCTTAAAAAAAAAAAAATCTGATTTCACATTAGCCCCTTTAAAGGCTCATGCTTGTCTCCAACTAGGGATCATTGGCTGGACTGACATTCCTATTCCAAAGTGTCTCTTTTCAGCACCTTTGTCTTATATTCATGAGTCGAGCAGGTCCATTAGGTTATTGTTAGACTAAGCATTTGCTTTTAGTGTTTAATTAAAAAATTAGCCAGCCCCATTCTTCACACTATGGCTTTTACCAGCTACAAAACAGTAGATTAAAAACTTAATTTACAAGTAATTTTCAATTGTTTATGAATGACAGCTCAGCCTCTAAATGAAGCCTGGGGGGAAGGTGCTCAATTTCCAGCTTTAAAGGAGCCTTTTTTGCTTCATGTGCCCTTAAGAAAAATCTTTTTGTTTGTTTTTTAAGACAATGTTTTTTGAAACACACCAACACTCCACCCTGCCCCCCACCCTTTCAATTTTTACAGCTGATAATTCCCTGAACCACAGCTGAATCAACTCCCTGTGATGCCAGCCACAGATTTTTGTTTGCAGCCTATTTTACTGCACAGTGCCATTATACAAATGCACTTAACATGTCCGCTTCAGGTCATTGACCACAAATTAGCCATTTTAGGTTGGGGCGGTCCAAGTGACTGCGGGTCCCAGTTAACTTCTATTTCTACTTTCAGTTCTGGCAGCAATTGTGTTGCTGGCTTGTGGTCTGGCTAGTCATCTTGAAGGGAGTTTGGCCCCGATTTTACCCTTCCCCTTACCCCTTACCACTAGGTGCTTCCCTCAAATTCCATGTATAGGAACCTTAGCTAACCCCTCATGCAATCCTATAGCCACTACACATTTTGCCAACTCTTTTACTCACTTTATAGGTGGGGCAATGGGTGTGTTTTTTGCCCTTTCCTCAAACTTGGTACCATACCATCGCAGGTTTAGGAGAAAGCATAGTGGGTGGTCCAACTACCCGCAACCCATGTTGACGTGTACAAGAATGCTTCCAAATGGCTTCAATGCATATCCACTTGGTCAAATGTTGACGTGCACAAACAGCTCCATACCCCAAACCATAGATGACCAGAGGGTGTTTACAGGGAGCACACCAACTATCTGTATGAGACTTTCAGGTAGACGATAGGAATTATTTATGTAAATATTAGGGATGCAACGGTACTCGGTAAAATACGGTACGGTTTGGTAAGACCTGAACGGGACACGGGATGCTTTTATGTCCCGCGGTATTTATGTTCCAATAACTTTGCATTGGACTTGCACGTGAGCGTGCGTGCCTTTTAGGCAATAGGCCCGCTACTGCATGTCAATGTCCACTCGCCTCCGCTCACTCACAGTGACCAGCCTATCACACTTTGGCCGGTTGGCTGCAGGTCATAGATGCAGAAAAAGAAACAAAAGACAAGCAGTTGGGTTGGCCAGCAGTAGCGGAGAAATTAGGAAAAACCTTTTTTAAATCACCGTTGTGGGAACATTTTGGTTTTTCTGTTGAATACACCGGCGAGGGAGTGAAAACAGTTAACAGAACACAATCTTCCACCTCGTTACCAGTTGTGCGTCTTGGCACAGCTGATGTGATTTTTAAAATACTGCAGAGCGAATCGTTGGATGTGCATTTAAAGATTACAAACAATTAATGTTGCTGTCTCAACTCGACCACCAACAGCTTCAGACAAATCGGAAATAAATTCCCGCATCCAACCTTTTACAGCTTGACACCAGAGACAAAGATCTCCTTGGTTTCCTCCACAGCAGACATCTGAATGAGAGCTGCCACAGCTGCACATTTATGCCATTTGGACGCACTTTTTTACGCGCCGAAGTGCAAGTTGCACTTTCCGTAAACTCGGTATCTTGCGATCACAGGTTTAGGGTATCGAGTGGTCTGAAACTGTACCGAATCCGTACCAAAACTGTGACACAAAAACCGCGGTATGGACCGTACCATGAGCCACCTGTACCGTTGCATTCCTAGTAAATATATATATATATATATATATATATATATATATATATATATATATATATATATATATATCCATCCATTATCTATACCCGTTTTATCCTTGAAGGGTCACGGGGATCTGCTGGAGCCTATCCCAGCCGTCTACAGGCGAAAGGCAGGGATCCACCCTGGACAGGTCGCCAGTCCGTCGCAGGGCCACATACAGACAAACAACCACTCACACTCATATTCACTCCTATGGGCAATTTAGAATTACTCAATTAACCTGACATGCATGTCTTTGGACTGTGGGAGGAAGCCGGAGTACCCGGAGGAAACCCACACAATCACGGGGAGAACATGCAAACTCCACACAGAAAGACCCCTGCTGAGGTTCAAACCAGGAACCGTCTAGCTGTGAGGCAACAGTGCTAACCACTAAGCCACCGTGCTGCCTATATATATATATATATATATATATATATATATATATATATATATATATATATATATATATATATATATATATATATATATATATATATATATATATATATATATATATATATATATATATATATATATATATATATATATGACGCACTGATTGGTTTAACAAGTGAAATGCCCTAACCACTCCTATGCATAATGTAGCGGGTAGCGCAGGTGAGAAAGAGGATAAAGCAAGGGTGGAAGATCGCAATTTTTTAGGGGGGGGAAACGCCTCTCCCGTCACACATTATCCCTAAATAGTGGCTATAGCAGATCTGGCCGAAGATCGGGCTCTTTCTCTGGGTAGAAATATTCAGTACAAATCATACAAAGATTATTAAAGGTTTACAAGCAATCCACTGACAAGAATATTAATGAACATTTATCAACTAATGGGATATTTTAAACAATAAGAAGTTTTTTTTTTTCTGATGTAGAAATCAAAGAGATCTGTGCAAGAAACAAATTATCAGAAGTGCTCCACAAGCCTGTCAGATTCACAGAAGCTCAGCTGTGGTCAACTGTGAAGCAGTGACGCTTGTAGAGTGTTGGTAGATGGGCTGAAATGTGTCCGTCTGTGGCAACTCGAACTGTGAAATTTCAGGAATTAATCAATCTGCTTTTACACAGAGATTCTTGTTTTTTTTTTTTAACTTAAAAGTATGCACTGGCAAGAAAAGTACATGAACTCCTTGAAATTATTTGATTTTAGGCATTAATTTGTCATTAAATGTGATCTGGTCATCTAAGTCTTATTTAACATTCACTGCACTGTTGTAAAAAGTAAGTGAACATATTGACTAATCACTTCAACAACACCAAAGTGGAGTCAGAAATTTGTACTAGAGTCAGTATAATGAATGAGTTTGGAAGTGGTTTAAAGCTACTTCGATAAAAAGACTTGAATTGATCTTTGCCATGCCGACTCTCAGAGATCTCATTGAGTAGATGGTTTTTTTTTTTCCTGATAATCTGCTTTATACTTCAGCTATGACAGTAAATTAGGTTTGCAAATAGGCTTTAGCAAAAGACAGTTTTTCTAAGCAGCTTTGTGTTTGCATATATTTGGTCCAAGTGTATAGGTTGGGAAACCAAGAATGACAGTTCACTCATATGCAAATGATATCTTTTGGAATTAGTAGTAAATTAAACAGCACCATGCTACCTGAAATAGAGTGCCACATCAGTGTGTGATCAATAACACTTTGCCTCACAGTATTTGCAGCCTTTAGCTGTTAACTTTTAACTTTGCTGCTCCCCCCATTGGTAGCCCCCATGGACTAATTTCAGAGTTCAACTCTCTTGAGGGGTGCAGACACACTACATTATAAATCTTCAAACATGCATCTAGACACACAATCATAATGCATACATCTCTGAGGAAGGGAAAATATTCTCAGAGTCCCTTAAAAATATTGTGGATT
Source organism: Hirundichthys speculiger (assembly GCA_018398805.1). Taxonomy (NCBI): domain Eukaryota; kingdom Metazoa; phylum Chordata; class Actinopteri; order Beloniformes; family Exocoetidae; genus Hirundichthys; species Hirundichthys speculiger. Next base: position 562,172 of record JAGFBZ010002829.1, read on the forward strand.
TTTGTGATTTTATGAGATATGGAAATATTTTACTTTTTCTAATAAATAATCCTCATGCTAATTCTTTTTTGTCCCTTCAATAAAAGCTAAATCTAAGTCATCCTTTTCGATGTGTACCAGCATATTGTGCCAGTTTGTTCCTGTTCCACTCTCAACTTTAAATAACTCTTAAGTAAATATCGATTTAAATAAAGCTTATACATTGTCATAATTTTATGAACAGCTCCACTAAAAAAGCATAAAATGACAAAATTGTCTGGTTTTAGTTTCCATATACTCTTCACATAAAAAAAGGCATCGCAAATGGTTTCTATAAGTAGTGCTAACAGTCCTATTGCAAATCTGTATCTAGTAAGAACCAGTCAGTCATTCTGAGAGTGGTGTATCTGCAGATTAGTTTGAGTGTTTCCTCTTTTGATTCCAAATGCTCTGCAACAGCATTTGCAGTCTGTCTATTATTAACCCATAATTTGCTGGGGATCATCTAACCTAAACGCATCAACATGCAGTTAACATTCAGTGTTTAAGTTTTTCTATTTTTTTGCCAGTGACGGGAAATGGTTTAAACTTTTTCCTCTTTCCCCTGTGAATTGATCAGAGGAAGGAGGAGGAATTAATCTAGATGTCTCCTCCTCAGCTAGTCTGGATTTAAGATGTAATTCCAACTCCACTTGCTGTTATTAGTGTTTTCCAAATAGGTGGGAGAATTATTACTCCCTATATACCACACTCACTTATCCCACTCAGCCTGGCCAGCAATTCTAATTACTTTCCTTTTAAATGCAAAGAATTAGACTGGTTCCCTTTGGATTTGATATTGATTTCCAGTTGGCAGTACCAGTGGAAGCAGAAGAAGCTGCCTGTGGATGCCACTGGATAGGCATAAAACCAATCAGAGAAATGTGATGCCAGCAATTTTGGATCTTTTGAATTGTGTCTCTAGAACGCTCCTGTACGAGTTGTCGCATTGAGCCCTCCCCTGCCCCATTGTGACTGATTTGGTTCATTTTGTACTGATAGAAATTACTAGAAATGGGAGGGGTTACAGACCCATTTCAGGAGAGAGAATTTTCACAGGTTTGGCTGGCCTGTATATACCCCTGGCCTCTAAACACCACAGGATTTTTGGCTGTCACATGCAAAAGATCACCGTCATGAAAGAATTGTGGGGATATCTTTCATCTATCATGAAAAACCATCATCGAAGATGACGCCCGTAACCCTGGTCTTGCAACCAAAGGCTACCCGATGTAATTTCCTGGCAGTGTCAGAAATCCATCTACTTACTTGCCAATTAAAATGCAACTTGGAATGGCGTCTTAATTCGTGTGACACCATTCCGAAGAAAAATACGAATCCCAAGTTGGCCTCTTCTCCCCAACCAGAAGAACAGTTTCTCCAAAATGTAAAAAACCTTCAAGGTGTTATGCTTACGTATCGAACAAGATTCGAGTGCCAGAAATACTAAATGAAATAAATTAAATTGCATAGCAGCCAAACGAGCACAGAAAAAAAAAAAAAAACAGTCAGTCACTCTTTCATTTCTGTAGTCTCAGTTTACCTGCAGATCTTCAGAACCTACCGTATTTGCTGTGGTTCTTTTATTACAATAAGTCCCATAGGGGGAAGAAAACAACAAAAACCAAAAAAATAGAACTGATATAGCCAGATTGCTACAGATGGCAATCTTTCGGTGCATTTACACTACGAGTCGTGATGGCTAATTCCAATTTATTGCCCATATCCAATTTTCTTAATGAGTTGCTTACATCATCCTTTAAAAGTGAGCCATAACAAATATCTCCAATTACACAGGTTAAGTGCTATGAAAGCAACATTGCAAGTTAGATGAACTTGGCTACTGATCTGAAAAAAGTTAGGACACAAGAAAGGCACTGTTTTCAGTGAATACAGGTGAATAAGAAGATGTAGTGCACTGACCTATTTCTATTATATTCATTGTGAAAGATACAACAGAACGTATCATCCAGGCCATTGCTTTCCAAAGCATTTTTGGAGGTCATCAAAGGATTAGGCATATTTTAAAGTGAAGAAGAAACAGGAGAGCCTGTTCACTTGTGTTTATGTCACTCAACCACTGTTGCATTTTCAAGAATGTTTAACTCGCTTTAACCTCAGGGCTGCAGAGCCTCATAGAATGTTGATGCTTTTAAAAAGAGGCTCAAGACCCACCTATTAAGTCTAGCTTTTAATTGATTAATCTCTCAGTATTTTAGCTTCTTCTACTTTTTTCTGTCTTTATCCTATTTATTGAGTCACCTTTTTAATTTGGCTTTTTGCCTGATTTCTTTTACTTAAAGGTAGGGTGGGAGATCTTTGAAAAAACAGTTCCAGCAATCCAACTCAAGTGAGAATTTGAAAATATACACTCCCTCCTTCCTCCCAAAGGCTCTGCCTCCTCCTCTTCAGCCCACCCCTCGAAACCACGTCTTCACACGATTCACGACTATATGAAAGCGAACGCTGTCTCGAGCAGTCACGGAAGTTCACGAGCATTCGCAAGCACTCACGTCGATTTGCCAACAACAAGTAGCATCAGAGTGGCTGGCTAACTTCAAGCCATGGCGTCTTCTCCGTCAAGGATAACAACAGCCTACCTAACGGTGTCACACATAGTACTGTAGCCTAGTTGACAGAGTTGGTAGCTTAGCGAAACATGCTGGAATATGTTCGTCATGTCACTCGATGGACAATAATTTTGTCATCATCTTTCATTTTCTCACTGACTGGGTGAAAAGGCCTACAATACACGTAACTGATCAGTATTTATTTATTCGAAATACGTTGCATAAGAACTCAGGCCCTGTCTCATTTAGTTGATTACATTAGACTTTGGTTACACATAGTTTTTACATCGCCAATTTTTCACATTTTATATATTTTATACATTTTATCGTTATTGTATCTATTGTCTGTTTTTACCCTGTTTTACTGTCTTAATCTTTTAGTTTTTAGCTCCAGTGTTTCCTCATGGGGGCCCTCCACACTGGGAGTTATGTCTGGTCTGCCCTCGGGGGCGTGGTCTTGCAGATCCCTTGGGCCTGGAGGACTGGGGGGGATCTGCACAACGTGTAGATCCTACCCTGGTCTATCTGTGTTGAGGTGGTCTCTGGGACGGCGCCCCCTGTGGATGCAGGCTGTGGCACCTCTCAGTGTGGATGGCCTCCTATAGGTGGTTTTTCCTCACCTGGATCCTCAGTGCCCTGCCATGTTACTGAACTTTTTACTTTGTGCTGTGAGGGTGTGTGTGTGAGAGGGATGAGTCTTTATTTGTTGTGTTCCTGTTTTATGTTTTATTTTATTCTGTAAAGCACTTTGTGTTGCATTTTATATGTATGAAAAGTGCTATATAAATAAAGTTTGATTTGATTAACGGGGATAATTATAATCTCTGTCATTTTAGACGGCAGATGCAAATGCATCAAACTCAAATCGGATTTATTTCCAAATGTAAAAGAGGCCTGAAAGCAATCTGAAAATATCCAAAAATATTCTATTCTATGTGGGGTTTTTTTATGTTATTGTTTTTTTTTTTTTTTTTTTTTGCCTACATGTCCACTGGAAATATTTGTTCTGTGCCACATAAGAGGAAAAAAAAGCAATTCAGAATTGGATAACTTGTAGCCTTTAACAAGGACAGAAGGCCTTTTAAAAGGCTGCTTATGTCTTCCCCTATGTCTTTCTGAAAGCTTTGGTGATTGAGCATGATGACAACTAAAACCTTCAGAAAAACCAACTGCGACTGATTTGGTTCAGTTTTGTTTTAGCCAGGAAATTCCACTTTTCACAGATTCCACCTCCTCATAGGAAATAATTAGTTGGGTTTTGTTAACTGAATATTTTTATTTATTTATTCATTTGTTTTGGAGTTTAGCTATTAGGGATATAAAATTTGAAAAATGTTGCAATATATTATTGACTTAAACAGGCTGTTTATTTTGAGCATTCAAGGCAAAGAGATGTGCATGCTGAAGACGGTTCCCTCATTCTCTTTTGTGCTTGTCTGCATATTGCTTTCCACTATTTCACTGATATTGCAAATATGTCCAAGCATATAAAGACGAGTTACTGGTGCTAAAACAATCATTGTGACAGAAAAACACAGAAGCACACTTTTATGCATTTTACCCAGCCTTGTGACTGATCTAACAAAGTGGCACAGTACCTATTCCCACAGTGTGAATACAGCAGACATGCTGTCATGTAGTGTGCTTGAAAGGGCATCTGTAGTTTATGTATAAATATGCAGGTATCTGGAATGCAAGAAATGATATGGCCTGATCATTAACTGTACAAGTGTTGTCTGTTGTCTATTTCATATCAGTGGAATCTGATACTCATCCAAAAATCAAAACAAACTCTGAGCCTAAATCCCCATCTGATCCCTTGCAACTCCAGCTTTTCCTGGGAGTGAGAAAGTCAACGAGTGGGAAACTGGACTGAAAGGGTTGAGTTGAGGAGGCACGAAGATACATTGAGCAGCAGAGAGGGAGATGGGAAGGAGGTGGAGGATGGAGGGGGTTGCTGGAGTTGAGCAGAGAGAGAGAGAGAGGGAGAGAGAGAGGGAGAGAGCTGAATGCAGTCCAGCTTCTCTGCGCTGTGGAGAATCAGCCACTCAGTCCGACGCTGAAGGACACAGAGGGAGGAGATACTTCGCAGCAGCGCAGAGCAGGGACATCACGCTGGGATTTTAAAAAAAAAATAATAATTGGAGAAAAAGAGGCACTTTCCTCTTTGCGTGAATGAGTTGCTGGATACAGCGGACAGACAACAGAAGGAGGTACAACAGGAAGAACGGGGAGTGGAGGGGGGGGGGGGGGGGTGGGGTGCTGGAGGTCCGTGTGTTTATTTCTCCTCTCGCACCATCCGCCCGAGGAGCTTTGCAACTGATGGTGTCATTGCGACAGTGCTGAGTGAGGGCGCGTTCTGGTGTGTGTGTGTTGTGTGTGTGTGTTTCTGTTTACACATAGTCAGCTGAGGATAGATTTGGATTAAATCTGGGATTTCTGATGCTGAAGAGTTTCTTGCTGGTGTCTGTTGCACCTTCTTCCCGCCCCCCTTCCTCTCCTCTTCCTCCTCTGGTGCAGACGTCTGTGCCGGGGCTCTGCTGGCTTGATAAGGGGGACCGCTGCTGCTGCACTGTGCTCGGCTCTCCCTTTGCACTTATCTCACTCCTCTCCTGCCTTCAGCCGGTTTTTCCATAAATGTGCTGCAACTAGGATTGGTCTTGTTTTGTCCCCCACAGAAAGGAGAAGCAGATGGGTGAGTGTGTGTCATGTATTTTCTGGGAGTAGGGGGGCTGCAGAGGGGGTTACTCTCTCCATGCTCTTTTTTTTTCAACCCCTCTTACCCCATCTGTCATTTAATCTTTTTCCACGTCATTTTCACTTTTTCCTTCCTGTAGCCATGCTCATTATCTTCTCATTTTCAATCATCAGTCAACTTCGGAGCTTCTCCCACCAACCATCTCCAACCTTCGTTTTTGGACCAATCATCCATCACACACACACACAGACACACCATCTTTTTCTTCAACCATCACTCACCTATAAGATCAGGGCGATATGTACAGTCTAAAAAGTTAACCAGGAAGTCAGTGCTCCAGTACCTAAAGCTGAGAGGCACTAGACTTGACATAAAATCGAAAGTCAGGTGTTGATCCCTGATAATCCCTCCATCCATCTCAATCCATCATACTGTTTGCCTACACACAAAACAACACACCTCCACAAGTACTGATAGTGTTTTCTTACCCACTGTTGTCCCCTTAACCCCTAAGCCTTATAATAACAAAAAAAAAAAAATATTATCATAAATGTATCTGTAAGGACAGGGCACATTGACAGGTAAAGTAAAAAGCACGGATCATCTCATTAAAATGCAATGTCCTGCTGGGAAATCTTGGAAATCATCAAGGTGGATATTATTTCGACATGTACCACCCACCTAGACATTGTTGCAGAATAAACATCTCCTCATTACAAGAGCACTTCCTGACAGGGAACCTCCCACAGCTGTGATGAAAACACTGTTGGGGAGCAAAATGATGACTTCCAGACTCTCCAAATCTCAGTCTCATCTACATTTGCAGGATTTGTTGGAACACATAAAAGCCCTGCTTTGTAACACAGTGATCTGCTGCCAAAGACATGGTGTCAGACAACACTATACACCCTAGGGTGAGTTTTTTTTTTTTTTTAGATGGACACATAAGCACTGTAAGGCAGGCGGTTTTAATGTAGTCTAATCAGATATTCGTGTATCCCAAATAACGCCTCAGCTCGCATTGCTACAGGTGAGCTTGTTCTTGTTAACAACTGAACATAAAACTGAGTACCAATGCTCCTGTTCATGTGTGCGCGCACACACACACATACACACACAGAAGCAAGGGTGGAAGTTGACTCACTCAGGTGATAAATTATTCATCAGAAAAAAACAGCTCACATCCTAAAACATCCCATGTGGTCCAATTTGCCACCAAACTGTTGATTAATTGTTTCGTTGTGTGAGGCAAAAGGAGCAGGACTGTTAATTATTCTTCACTAGTTTGAATGTGCTGGTAAGCCGGTGAGCCCGGATGAAGAACCTGTGTGCTTCTGCAGCTGAGTCAAACCACTGACGACCATCAGACTCTAACCTGTAGCTTGTCAGAGCTCAACTCTCAAAACTGTAAAAAAAAAAAAAATTGACCATTGCTCATGAGCCACAAACACACTGGAACACCACATTTTACTTTTACTGGTAAACTTTTGAGTTCTGTGCGATGAGCATCCCAAATTAAACTAGATGAGTCCTCAAATTAAGACCATTAGTGTCTTAAAATTGGATTGACAAAACAATCTGTAGTCAAAAAGTCTTTAAAAGAAAAAGCTTTACATCTCAGTTATGAGGAAAACATCATCAGGAAACTGTTGTATGGAGTCTAAATCCTGTATGTCTGCAGGGAAAACAAAACAACACTCAGATGTGCCTCACAGTAATGCAACAAAAAGTAGATATTGCTAAAAGAAAGATTGCTTTTTTCCAGCCATATTTGACAAAGCTTAAACATATGTCTTTAAGAAAGTACATCATCCAATACGTATTGATATGTATTATTATTTTACCACAGAGCATCGCCATTCTCCCCCTGCCTACCATTTATTTCCTGTTCATAAAAGCCCGTGGCTTTTCCAAGGTCGTACATTACACTTTCATTTATTCATATCTGACATGTCAACAAAATCATATATTTAAGTGAAATGTTGAGAGCCTTTTGGAACAGAAACCTTCTCCACTGTACATGTCAGTGGCTTGAGTACAACCATACTGCATGAGGGCAAACATTTCTCTTTTAATCACTGCATCCTTTCTTTAGCGAGTCAACCTGTTGCTGCAGACTTTACTTTTATACTTTTATGCTTGCTGTTGAGTTGTAGGAGCGCCATTGTGCTCTACTGTAATTGCTGTAAAATAAAACTGTACAGCTGCCATCATCTGCAGAAGTGCACGAATGGGAGTTTTTACAATATCTGATTATAGATACCACCGATTACAGAGAATAATAAAGAAGTGATGAGGCTCTTTTAAAGGATTCAAATTCTTTCTACTTATATCTGGTTTCTCCGTCAGTTATTAAAACAAAACTTGCAGATTATTTGCTACAGATATACGTTGGCTATTATTTACAGAAGTATATATTTATAGTTACTTGTAGGATTCCTATTTCATTGGCTTTTCTACATTTGATTCTACAGAGTCAAAACATCTAAGGTCTTCATCAGATTTAACTATAAATATATACTTCTGAAGTTGATAGCCATCGTATATTTGTAGCAAATAAATAGCAAGTATTGTTTTAAGAAGCTTGATGTAACAAAGGGAGTCATATACCAACATCAAGACAGACTTCTGCGTTGTCAAAAATGTCAGGAGTTAGACAACATTCGTTCTATCGAAACGTTGCATATTCTGATGTGTGGAATCAAGTTTTCTTTTTCTGATACTTGAGTCCATTCAAATATATCACAGAGCAGAGGGTCTCACAAAAGTTAAGTAACCAGAAAGAAGAGGAAGGCTGTAGAACAGCATTTCTGACTCTGCACTTTGTCAGTCAACCTCTCCTCTCACTGATCCGTGCATTGGTGGACCCAGGTGAGTGCGTGGTTTCTGGGGGGTCACCTAATTTAAGGACACAGCTAACGTGTTTACAGCTTCGGAACAAAGCTGATAGGTTGCTAGTTGGCTGTGTCTGTTATAATGTACAGGGCAGATGTAAACACTGTGAAAAAAAATCTGTAACTTAAGTAAATGATTTGAAATCTCACATCCCCCTGATATGAGGAGCAGACCTACTGATAGGATTCGACTCATTAGAATTTGAGATTCAGGACCCCCGTGACTTGCTCACAAATCTGCAGGGCTTTGCACATCACTCGTAAAAAGAATTGCTAATGGCTTCAGATGAAGTGGATGAGACGGACATGTGGCAGCAATCCCATAATCTGTGCTTTGAACATTGTTAGCAACACCGACGACTGCCTAAGTTACAGATGGACAAACACAAATGTTCTTGTAGAAACTCACATCATGCTTGTCTTCTTCGTCTTACGTGATCTGGGACTGTGTCCACAACTGCACTTGTGTCTGTGAGAGATATGTAAAAGTTGAAGTAGGCCACCGTCAGAGAACATTCTCTGCAATGATTATGAGTATTTTGTGTTCTTTACTGCTGCTGAGAGCACTTTCTACGAATATCCTCTTTGGTGACATGTCACAACTTAAGTGCATTGTGGCACATGGTAATTCACTTTTTAGAAAGTTGACATTTACAGGCACTTTCTTTACTAAGACTGCAAGCTTTGAGTCCACTTCAATGATCTTGAAACACCACAGCAAGTGCTCTTGAATATAAACACATTATCTAAACATTTTGCATTTAAATACAGGTGAATGATAGATGCACATACTAAACTGCTTTGTAGTACTTGGTTGTTTTCCAGCCAGGACTTAAACTAATTTTTGTTCTGATATTTGACTGCTTTTAAAGGACAATAGTGCCATACTCTCTGATTTGTGTTTTTGCATTTAAGTGATGAGAACGGCTGTGTTATTAGGAGAATCTGAGCAGTCAGATGTTATGTAGTAGTTGGGAAGAGAATAAGACTTTGGTCAGGGTGAGTGTTTCTGGGTATAATGCATGTATGAATGCTTTATTTCAGAGTGTGTCACCCTGCTGTTGTCACTGCGGGTGACAGTTGATGGAGTTGACTGTGTGTCGATGGTGTCGAGTGTTGGCAGCAACAAGAGACAGCAGCTATGTGTTTGTGTGTTCAGTTCTAGCCTTTGTGTGCCTTTTTCTGTCTACATACACAGAAAAGGTCCAAGTTTGTATTATTTTATGTATTTATGCCTATGTATTCAGTGCCAGACTGCAGGCAATGCAATGATGAAAATATTCAGTTTGTTTCATACTGCCCCAGTGGGAATTTGCCCCGTGACTCAACCAAAATGAATCTGTAACACAGACATGGCAGCTATATGTTTTCTTTCCCATAGGGAGTGATGAGGTATAGCTGAACAAACACCCTTAAGATTTAATCAATCATTTAACTTTCCATTCACCTCCATCAAGATGAATAATTAAAATGATCAACTCTATTCTAAGTCATTTAAACCTCGAACTGAAAATGTAACGATTGAAACACTCCAGTCCCGACATCCCAATAAGGGCAATTTGTCTGTAGCTGACCACTGAGAAATATCCACCATCACCCAAACAGCTCAAGTTTATTCGGGCTGTAACGGATCATGCAGGATCTGTGCCGGTTCTTGGCACGTCTCACGGACTGATTTTTCTGACTCAGAAGGAAGAAATAAAAGGCTTGGTGCAACCTGTGGATTTTTCTGTTGTGAAAGTGCTCTAATTGAAGCAGGTATCAACTCTGATGTGTCTTTTGCACTTTAAAAATGGCATTGTTCTGTTTAATATTTGACCTGTTGAATGTAGTTCATTGCTCTCTGTGAAGGCAGCTTTATGTAGCGCACAAACTGCCGTTTACAAATGTTGACCGTTATTTATGAATGTTTTATTTGCACTGAACAAATAAAATATACGCAGACAAATTAGTTTCATTCAGTTCAATTCAACTTTATTTGTAGTGCATCTATTACAATACAGATTGCCTCTAGATGGTTTTCAGAGACCCAGCAAGGCAAGACAGTTGTGAAGAAAAAGAAAAAAAAAAAGATTTGAACAAAAAGAATGGACTATGAAGAGACACACTTCCTACATGGCCACCCCTACTCACTTTCTGTTCATCTAATGACTGGAGAAGCCAAGGCAGAGAAGAAAAGACTAACAACTACCTAAAAATAGATGCTGATAGTCGTAGAAAAGGATGACAGGTGTGCCTTCGAGTTAAACGAGACCTTCAATTAAAGTAAAATAATGGGCAGAGAGGTGATAAAACCAATTTAAAAAAAGTTTGATAAAGAAATGTAACTGCAGGTGACTGAGTGATGAAATGTTCTCCAGACCAGAATGTAACTGTGGCTGAGCTCAGTGTCAGCAGCATTTCCTGCATCTCTTTGGTCTTTGTTTATTAACCGACACTATGCCAACATCCATACATCTCCCCTCACCCCTCAGTCCGTCCTGCCGTCGTCCTGCACGGAGGGGAGCATAAATCACGTCTTACAGGCCCGATGACATCAGTTAGAAACTCAGTCACAACCATTTGAAAAGCCATTCGCACGATGGATCGGGCAGCTATCTGCAAGCGTGAACAAGCTGTCACAGTTTATGTCCGATGAGGAGAGATGTCAGGCATTGAACTTTTATGTTGTAATTAAAGCATATGTGGGCAGGCTTTTTTCAGTGTGACAGGAGAGATGATTAGTAGCGCACCAGGAGATAAAATGTTGGGTTTTAATTGTAGACTTCCTCTGGGTGTCAACGGAGTTACAAAGAGACAGTATGTGTAAAAGAACAGCTGGAAGAATAAGTCTGATTTAAAACTGATGATTATACACATGAAATAAAAAAAAAAGAAAAGTTATCGAGCACATGCCAATAAGAAATATTCGGGGTATGCTTAGGGTATGTCCGAGGAGAGTTGTTACTTTCACAGTGATGTACAGCCTCTACCTGTTGTTCCTGTTGATTGTTGTGTGTTGGGACAGATCCACATGGGATCATATAAAACAATAACAAAATAATACATTTCAGCATTATCATTATCATCACTGGCTGCTTGTCCCTTCCCCCCCTCAAAATAGTGGCAAGGACCTTTAGATTTATCCTTGATGTACAGCTGTCATTCTCCGAACATGGTGGCTGGTCATTGAACTTCAGATGATTCAGTTTAAGAAATATCAGATCACATTTCACCCAGCAGGCCTCCTAGCTCTCTGTGCGGGCCATAGCTACCTTTTATCTCAGCTGCTGTAACACCGTTTTCAGGAAGCACGTGAAAAAGCTTTGGGTAAATGATTGAATGTAATATTTTTTTTAAGGTCTTCTTTTCTCTGGTAGCCTTAAATAAGGCCTTTTTTTTTATTGTCTTTATTGTAAATCACAGTTTTCTTTTCACTCTAAGGGCCTGATTTACTAAAGGTTTGCGTGCGTAAAAACGTGTGCAAACTTGACATCACCCGCAAACCAATGTGCAAGCTGATCTACTAACAGCGTGCAAAGAGGACTGCGCCTCTCAAATGAGCAAAATAGCACACGCTGTTCATTTAGTACTTTTGCCCTGATGAATAATCAATATGGGGCGTACCCGCCAGAAAGCGCTAAATACTGGGAGGGGAAAATGCAAATAGGTTCATTTACCACACGCAATGAGATTTACCAACCCTGAAAGTAATTGCGGGGATTGTGATTGCGTCTGTATTTAATACGTTCGAAAGGAAGGTGCTAATCTGCCCAGCATTACGCACCGATGGCTGCTGTTATTGTGGCAAGGAGGCGACATCGCCAAAATCAAAGAATACGCAGAGAGAGAGAGTCTTTCGGACTCGTGTAAATTTGTTTGGAATGAATGAAAACCAGATAGTTGAAACTTAAGGGCTGATTTGGAGCCGGTCACAAGCACATGCAAAAGGAGAAATATTTTATTTGAATGTTAAATCGAGTATTATTCAGCAAAAGGTTGCCACAGGAGGCACATTCATTTTTTTATTTGTGATAATAAATAAATCACGTGTTTTCATGGAGAAAAAAGTGTTTCTTATTGTGCGCCTACCTTGTTCTGCAGTTGGCTCTAGCGTGTCATACCCCAGTATCATCTGCTCCTGGCAGAAGGTGAGCTGCACCTGCTGCTCAATGCTGGTTAGAGGCATCTCCTCCGCAGGCCCTCCACCTGTCTTGTTTGCCGAAGTTTTATTAAAGGCCACTTTTTCTTTAGTTCTTTGCCTTATATCTTGCCACCTTCTTTTAACCTCATCTGCCGTTCTTTTTGTCTTACCAACTGCATTTTCTATCGCAGATTTTCTCCCATATTGCGTTTCTTTTGGTGATGTTTAAATTTCTTTGCTTTAGTTCATGAATGTGTTTATTTGCCTCTTCCACTAATATCTCTAACTCCAACTCGTCAAATTTCATTTTGCGCTTGCGTCTATCCTGCTTTCCATCCAGACTCTCCATGGCGCAAACCGTAAGACACGCAACACCTCATTTAAATACTGCAGTTTGCACCCGTTATCAATTGCGCGAGCATTCTTAGTTGATCACCCGCAAAACACACAACAACAGCACGCGCAAACTTTTTCAGTGCACACGCAATTTAGTACTCTTTATTTAGGATCTTAGTAAATCAGGCCCTAAGTGTTTTAAACATTCTGACTTGTCAGAAAAGAAAACGTATTTTTTGAGTGAAAAGATCAAGCATTCATTAGTTCATTGTCTGGAACGGCAGCAAATATATTAAGGGTCTTTGTTAGTCCAGTGTCTGTCATTCAAAATGTGTTTCATTCATGGTTGAATAGTTTAAGTCCCCAGGGTTATGCTTTTTGCAGTTTCTTTCATGTTTCGCTGCATTTGAGCAATTCAGTCAATGGCAACAAGTTCCAAACAAGGACACACACCAGGGAGCTCATTGATGTTAACAAAAAAAAAAAAAGAAAGAAAAAAACTGCTTGGAAAACCGATCATTGTGCTCACATGTGTGCTTTGGCAAAAAGAGAATTGGAGTAGAACTAAATTTGACTGCGGTTCACAAAGTGTAACAAATCAGTCACTGTGCAGATATCTTTTTGTCCAGAGAGTAAAGGCTTTCTGTCACAGATGGTTCATGTCTCAGATGGTTAGAGGCAAAAAGCAGGACAAAGTAATACAATTTAAACGGGACACAGCAGGAGGATAGACGATGTGAATCTGAATCACCTGCACACAGAACACTTCCCGTGATTAACAGGAATACATGGAGAAAACATTAATGAGGGGTGAAAATAACAAAAATAAATGATAAAAACTGAGGTAATGACAGGAGTTATTCATAGTTTTGTGATTCGATTAACTTTCATGTGATTTAAATTATAAAAAGGAAAATACAAAAATTGTAATGTTACAAAAACCCAAGCCACATTTTATCATTCACAACAGAAAATTGCCTTTTCAAGAAAGAGAGACAAATAAAAAGAAAAAAATGAAAGTGATGATGCTTGAAAATTGAAAAAAAATCAGAAATCAAAATGTATGAGAACTTAAAAATAGAGAAAACATGTGAATAGATTTGAAATTGAACTTCACTGACATCTGAAACTGTTGTTCTGATAATGACCACTCATTTCATTTCATTGTCACAACATTCACTGCTTGTTTTTTTTCTTCATTCTTTACTTGATGATCAAGTTTATAATTCATAGTTACCCAGATCTTATCATAGCAGTTTTCTTCTTGTGAGAGGGTCAGCTGAGGTGCTTCTACCATGTTAAACAGCTCCATGCATCTGAAACTTTTCACTACATTTCTCAAAGTAATCCCAGTTAAGCACTTGAAATTAGGGCTGTGCAATGTCAGGAAAACATGCGTTTCCTGCTTCGCTGCTGATAAAGACCCCAGTTAGTGAATATCATATTTATACACTGGAATAAAAACAAAAAGGGGTAGTATTTGTACTGTTTTTGCCAAATGGTACAACAAACATGTTTGACAACAAAACATGCAAAACAGTGTAAATTTGCAGTTACACTGCAAATTTTTATTTCTCTAATTGCTTTAACTCACATTCATATATATTCACTTTTAATGAAATCTCTTATGCAAAATATATTTGACTTATAGTCAGGACTTCTGTGCAGTTTCTCCCTGAGCTGAGAGAACCAGCCTCCATATTATCTCCATACATCATTAAAACTAAACATGAAACAAAACTTAAAAATACAAAACAAAACAAAAATATCCCAGAAGCTTTAAAGCTGATAAGAAACCAGAAAATTTTGATACCAAAGAACACACTTTTTCCTCTGTGTTTCTGTGACAGCCAAAGACTCTTCAAATCTGCATTGTCTCTACCGTTTTGTTCAGGTTGGAAGACTTTATTTCACATTTCTTGAAAGCTGTTTTATCAGCATTAATTAATCATGAATGTGATGTGCCAGCGAGTAGTGGCTTCGTTGAGAAAATTTAAATAGTGTGCAACACCACTGTGAAAAATTTCAACTCACACAATTACATCCCAAAAGACCGCAGCATAGCAACAAAACCAGCTAAATGCACACTTTCCATCACGCACACTTGCTGATAGAAAATCCTTACCAGGCTCTCATCACATTGTAAAGGAATTTTGGCCCACTTCACAGTTTTGTTTCAGGTCCCTTTTAAGGTCACACCACAGCGTTTCAGTAGATTGAGTTCTGTCTTCTCACTCTGTCATTGCACCACCTTGGTGTCTTCTTTTCCGGCCATTCTGTAATAGAATTTCTGATTATGTTTTGGAGTATTTCCATGTTGAAACACATCTGCCTCACATCTGACTCTGCAGTACTTTGGTATACAGGAGGAGTTTATGGTCCACACAATATTGTAAGGTTCCCAGGTGACTGCCATGCTTGACAGTTGTTGGTTTTCATCAAATGGCCAGACATCTCCGCCTTGGTATTTTTCTGTCAGAAGGACATTGTTCCAGAAGTCAGTTGTTTGTCAGAACCAAATTTGCAAAGCTAAGCTGTGTTTCTATGTTCTTTTTTGAGAAAGGAAAATGTTTTCCCGAGGCTACCCCTCCAAAGAAGCCAGCTAGTGCACTCTTTTGTTAAACTGTATTGTCATGAACTTTAACATTTAATGTGGTGTCTGAGGCCTACAGAGTCTGACATGTTGCTCTTCAATATTTCCTATTTAAATTGATTTTGCAGTCTTCTTTTGAGTTAAAAAGGGATGTTCAGTCCTGGAGGCTTTAATCTTTTCCTCTTTTGATTTTCTTGTTTTTAATCATTCCAGGTTTTGTTTGGAAATAGCTTCTATCCTTTCCTTTAATGGGCTGAGCAGTTGCTCCTCTAAGATCATGACTGATGTCTCATTCTCCTTGGTATTGTGTAAACACACATCTGAATAGTACAAACTAGCAGACTGCCAAAACCCCCACTTTTATAGCGGTGGTAACACTTGATGATGATAAATTAATTAAATGCTTTAAATTAGCAGAACCTGGCTGCTACTTATCGATCGTGTTTCATGTGTAAGCTGTAAAAACGTACTTGTGTTTTTACACGCTGCTTCTACATTTTGGCCAAGTTTGTGTGATATAAATAACTCCATCATATTTACACCCCCCTCTGAGATTGTATGTATTAAATCTTAAGACCTTGTAAGGACTTTTTTTTATAATTTCTTAATGATCTGACATGTAAATCATAGAAACTGAAAAAGAGTCCACTCTATCTCACATGACTGTGAGGCCACTATATGAGCTTCACCATCAAACCTGGTGCACCGCTGCTGTTAAAACCAGAATCCATCTAAACCCTTAAAACAGACCTAAGTGCTCAGGGTCACAATGATAATGCATCAGGTTTCTGCAGCTTGCCACATATCCTGCTTTACTATAGGAGACAGGCAGTTTAAATTATAGAAGGCTTTTTTCCTTCCCTTTGATTTTGAGATGATGCAAAGACCTGCACAAAATATTTAGTTCTTTATGGATCTGAAACTGTTCCTGTTTTGTTTTATCAGCTGTAGATCTCTTTTTTTGATTCAGTATTTAAAGCGTGCTGTGCTTTAGTTTCTCTCTGCAGTCTCTACACAGCGTAAACGTCTCCCTCTACGCTTATTTTAATGTGTAATAACTTCCCGAGCGTTGTTCACATCACAAAACCAAGCTTTATGGTTGAGAATAAAGAGGAGATTTAACCAATTATATTGATTAATTATATCAATAATGAATTAAAAACATTATTCATTCATTTAGGATTCTAGAATGGTGCAGCTTAAATTGCTCTGCCAAATTGTGCCTTAGTACTATCTTGCTTTTTTTTTCTCTTTTTACCCTGAGCTTTTTACTGTTAAACTATGATTTAAAAAAAATAAATAAATAAAATTCCATGCTGATTTAAATTTTGTTCTGCCTGGAGGATTTCTACGACTTATCCTGGAACTATTTAACATTTGTCGTGATGATCTGCTACGTCAATGGAAAGTTGTTAACATGTGGGAGTACCAGACTGAGCTTGGGTAATGGTCAGAAATATACCTCATTTTGACATTTCGACTATTTTTTTTTCTTCTCAATCATCGTGTGGAGTGTGAGACTTCTGAGAGGTGTGATGGATGAGCATGTAGCACTGATAGGAAACAGCTGGGGTGTTTTTCAAGGCTGTAGGAGCATGTTCTGGGCACAAGAATCTCTCTACATGGATTTAAAATGATACAGGCAGACTAAAGTCTTCAGACAGACCAATGAAATTGGAGTCTTGCAGTGACGGTTAACGGCTGTAATCCTGGACATATGACAGTGAAGCTGCACCTCTGCTCTCCAGAAGTTGAACTGTTGGCTCCAAGTTTGCATCCATGCCGTCTAATCAGCGACTTCACCAGTGTTATTTGCCGATGCTGCGTGGAACGTCATCACTGCAGTTGTTGCCATGCAACAAACACTTCAATGCCTACGACATTACAACAACAAAATTTCATTTGTGAATTATTAAAGTATTGTTCAGTTACAGGCATAAATGTCTACGTCTGTGAAAGAACAATCTCTGATAAGAATGAGCATAAACTTATAAAATAAGTGTACAAATAAAATTTAACTATATACACTCTTGTTTTCAAAATGTACATCAGCCCCATTGCCTATTATTTCAATTGATAATTTTCTAGAAGAAGATGTTTTTAATGCGAGTTCCAGGGTTTTTCAGTCAAAATTTTTCCCCTCACCCTGGGACAAATTAACAAATTAGATGTACTTTGTGGAATAAAAGTACTTGTAAGTGATTCTGAAACAGCGAAAAGCATGACTCAGCGCTTCACTTTAGCACTTTATTGTACTCTCCCACCCTGACGTTGCAGGCCTCAATACTACATTTGTAACCACTGTTGCCTTTACTTTCAACAGCTCTCTCTTTCAAACCTTTGTGTTTTTCAAGTAAAAGCCGTGTTGTGCCTTCTCGATAGAATCAGAGGTCACTTTATCTAAACACATCTAAAGATTCCAGGAACAACATCAGAGATCTCTGTCTTGAAGAGTGCAGTCAAAACAGCTAAGACACTGCACAGAGCCCTCCAGCTCCCAGGCTTCCAGAAAACCCTTTCGCCTTTGACAGGTTTGACAGATGTGAACATTTCAAGTACAGAATGAGAACTTTCAGTCAAATAGTTAAACATTATTACAGTAATAGGACTCAGTGGTTACTGACTTAACAATCAAAATGCTCCCAGTCACTTTCCCACCAAAACATTGTGAGCTCCTTACAGTGCCCATGTGACTTTATTTCCAGTTTTGGGTTTTTTGTTCTGTGGGTTGGAGTTTCAGACCAAGCTTCCATTATTTCAATGCAGATGTTTTTAATATCACTCATCTCTGCACTTGTCAGCGTCATTTGTAATATTATGTGGGATTTTTTTTGATTGTTTGCTATGGAGAGACAGTTGTTTCTATTTGCTGTTTTATCTCATTCTTAGTTATTTACATCAATCACATTCCTTTTGTAATTATTTTTTCTCCCTATCATTTTTTTTTTTTTTTTTAACTTGCGCAGCAACTTTTTGTTTTTTCCTGTAAGATAAGACAAATTTGGACGGGCAAATAACTTGTTTTTATAAAGTAAAACTCCAATGCAATATTCAGCGGATACATTTAAACAGTTTTCACCCACTGTGAGTGTGTAACAAAATTATATTTGGATTACAGGATGCAAATCCATATGCAGCATTTACAAATAGTCACACATAACATAGCTTTATGATCGTATCTCAGCAGGTGTAAATGCAATCTTCATATTGTGACAATTTTCTCAAGTTAAGAAGAAATTCTCAGTATTAGTGACCCTATCTGTGACAGGTGTAAACAAACAAACAACAAATGTTGCTTCACAAGGTCCCTCTCACAAACACCAGCTAATTGAAAGTGGACATCTCCATGGTTTCTGCTGCATGCTGTGAATGTGGCTGTGTTCACCTCTTCTAAGAACGGATAGGATGCAATCCAGCAGCTGCATTTTTGTAAGGTCTGTTCTATTCTGAGCTCTCTTTCAGCTGTGTGATGATGGATTTTTAGCATTGCAGTTGTCAAGGTACATTTAAGATATTTCCTGCTTTTTTACCTTCTCAGACAGATGATCCATGTGTGTCCATGGAGTTTTGGAGCCATTATCATCTTGACGAAATCCAGCATACTGCTCCCAGATAGCTAAATTGTCCTTTATGGGTCCTGTATTTTGGGTGTGTGTATGCATGTATCAGGTGTTCTATAGTGTATTCACATTGCAACGAAGTGATTTAAGGTCTCAGAAAAGTATCAGATTTCAATTTTAGTGCACTACATTTTTCAAAAAGGAGATGCAGCCACCCCATACTATAAGAGTCCTGGTTTTATAGTGATATGTTCAGGAAAACATTAACTGGAGATCTAACTGATGGAACGTCGCTGAGGGAACATTATTCTCTCTCCCTGTGGAGTTCAGCTGTCAAAAACAAAAACAATGTGCTTGTACAAGTTAGCATTATATTCATCTTAAATTGTTCATAAATAAAGAAAAAGTTCATTTAGAAAATATATTAATTCTTATACAAATAAAATCATATATAAAACTTAATTTGTATTTAGTCTGTGAGAATACAATTCAAATAGTTACAACCTCAAAAGATAATCAGTACAAAATACAATTTTACAATTGCTGTTTCTTCATGATGATCTGTTGATCTTCAGTGAATACGGAGATCAACTGAGAATTCAGCGTCCAAAATATGTCATGGGGTCATATGCATATGTGTTCAAAATCAGTTGGTAGCACTAAGTGGCAAACCGTCACTGGGTACAAATTTGCTCTAATTTCATCAATGTGAAGAATCTACCTCAGTGGCAACTGTCAGAGGATGAATTTGTTTTTGTACCACATCAGATAAATTTATATTAAGCAATAAAGCTGACCAATCAGATGCCTGCGCCTCATCTGAAGTCGTTTGGTCAGTAGCTAGCCATTGGCTCTGCCGTTGGCTAAGACATCTTGCTGTTGGCGTTATGTTTTTCCAAAACTTAGAACTTAGCATTATATTGACTTCTGAGCTGTGAACAGATGATGGTCATATTTTAAAGAGAATCTGTTTTCTTGTGATTCTGTGGATTGTACTAACAGATAAGTGTGACAGGCTGTCGTTGTTTTGGAAGAATTTGAGGAAGGATGCTACTTAGTTTAGCCACAATAACCAAGAGTCATTTCTTGTCACCACCGGAACAATATTAGATTCCGGAGATCCCACTATCTGACTGATTCACTGCGGGTTCTGGTACAGTTCCAACAGCTAACCGGCTGACCCACAGACCTGTTGGTCGACAGCCTTCAGTTGAGTTGGGCAAAAAGCTTGGCACGTTTGACTGTCAGTGGGTTCCCACAGCTCATGGCTCATGGAGCCAAACAGCTCATGAAAAATCATTTCAGGAGTCTATGAAGTGGAATTACAGAGAGTCCTGGTCCCTGATGAAGCCCATGGTGGGCCACGGTTTCTGCTCCCGGAGGCATCATTGCATGCACCGACTGTTGTATGCAGTCTGACTTCCACTGATTTTGAAGGCCAAGTCAGATTGATGAATTGATGAACCTTTCATTCCACAGATGACCGCGACCATGTGACGTATTAAAAAAAAACGTCTTATTTATGATTTTACTCATGAGAATTAATATATATTTTTTCAATGTGTTTTTTTTTTGTTAATTGAATATGCATGAACTAACTTGTACATGCAGACTGTTTCTGACAGCTGTCCTACTCCATCTCTCTCTCTGTCCTTTTGGTAGTATATTGTCCAGTTGTCCTAAAGAACTAGACACCCATGTCAATACAGGCAGATATAAGAGTTCAAGTGTGTGAGTGTGTGTGTGTGTCTATCATACATTTACAATTTACACAACTTCCCTGAGGTTTTAACATAAAGGAAGATGTGGTAGTTACTTTTTTTTTCTTCTTTGTCATTGCAGATCTCATCAGATCCTCCTCAGTGTGTTGTCAACCTACATCATAACCTGGAATCGTTCTGGACCGAGCATCTAAACTGACTCAGTTGACCAGCATTCCAGTCACCAGCATCCATCAGACACCTGCTAACCTTCAGCCAATCAACTCGTTCACAGCCATGTCGACCACATCTGTTTGAAGGCTCATCGGTCCCCAGCTGCAGCTGAGAGGATTCTTGATGTTTAATGAAGTTGGTCTCTGCTGGATTCCCTTTTTACTGGATCCTATTTGAATGCTGCAGTTGGAAAAACTATAGTGCCAAGCTCAAGCCTTGACATAGTGGATGTACGGTGGTAAAACTGGACAAAAAAACTGGGACGGTCCTTGCTGGTTTTTTTTTTTTTTTTTTAGCAAGGTTTTTTTCAATGTCGGCTGATGAGAGGTGAAATGGGGCTCACCCTACCATGCAGCCACAATGACCTGAGAAAACCTCCCAGAAACTTTTCAACCGAATGTTTAGCCGTTTTTTAATAACCGATTTTGGCGGGATGAACAAACACACACAGAAACACAACTCACACTCAATAAGCTGAGCGAGGAGTTATAAAGTGCCACCAGGTTATAATTGGCCCCTGCCTGTCCTATTTTCGTCTTTAATCTTTGTATTCTGAGTGATCATCTTTTTAATTAAAGGCGACAGTGGTGTGAAATCTTCCCCGCCACCCCCTTCCCCAATCTCTTTTTCCGCCACTGCCAGAGACACCTGAAAGCAATTAGCTGCAGCAGATCTAGATGGGGATTAGACACGGGAAGAGCTGGAGTGATTAGATACAAACATAAAGGGAGGAAAAAGGGGACTGAGAACAAAACAAGAGCAAGAAGAAGAGAGGTTAAAACCCAATCCGTCGGTCATTCTCGGTAATCAACAGGAGGGAGGAGCAGCGGGCGGGACCGCGGCGGAGGATATGGCCAGATCAGGGTGGCAACCCGCTAAGATAATAACTAGCTGTGAATCAGCAGATAGATTTGACTGTAGGAGCCCAGAGTCTTGACTGACAAGCCCCGTATCTGCCCAGGAGTCATTGACATTCCTTGCGTTTTGCAAGGCAGGGAAGCACAGGCAGAGCAAGAGGAGAGACTCCTGGCTGATCGCCACAATCAGGGCCAATTAGAAGGATTTGATTATATGCCTTAATCTTGGCAGTTAGTTGGAAAAGCAGACAAACAAAGACGATGCTGAACAGGTGCCACTGATGCTCACCATTATCTCTGTTCATCTCTAATTGAGTTTGCTTCTGCCCCCGCAGTGTGTTCTCGTCCTCTAATCATAGAAAAAGAGCAGTCTTTTTCAAGAGTTTAAATGGTTGGAGGTTATTCGAGAGGAAAAGGGAAAACAAAACAGAAAAGAGAAGGAAAATAAAAAACACTTTCATTTCTGTTTTCCTTAAGAGATTTACTAAGTCTGGAGGATTTTTCCCCTCTCTCTCTCTCCCCTCATCTGTTTAAAACCCTCTTTTCATTTTTCCCTCAAGATTCTTCTTCACAGTATGGACTTGGCCAATCTACAAGTTTCCCTGCAGCCTTCACAATCTCCATGTCAAGCCTGAGATAAAAGCATAAAAAGGAAGTAATAGACTTGGGAGGAGGGAAGCAGCACAGTATTGAATCTGTGGAGGAAAGAGCAGAGACTTTATTTTCTTCTTCAATCTCACACACCCAGAGGCTTCCCACTGACTGTCCCCAAAACTTTATTTCCTCTTTTTAAATTTCCTCTTCTCCCGGGAGCTTTTTCTCCAGCTGTTCTCCTTGTGGATCATATACTCCATCCTGGACCTCACCGAGATTAAAGTAGCCTCCATTGCACAGGGAAATCCTTTGATATCTGCTCCTGGTATCATCATCTTAATTCTGTGAGTACTTCCAACTCCTGTTCTGTGCCTCTCTCTTTTTCCCCCCGTCTCTTCCTCTTCAGCCACTTTCTTCTGTGACACGGTTCTCCTCTTGTTCCTCTCAGAATTTCTCCTGCAGAGTCTGTTAATGAGTGATACACATGCATTGCAACATAGATTGATTCATTTATGACTGATGTCTCAAGTTAGACTGTCCTCATCTGTGATTCCTTTCTCCTTATTACAGTCATTTGGTGAATTTTCTTCTTCTTTATGTTTAATAGAGTCTTATGCATTGATAACAATACAACATTTAACTGAAGAAGACCAATGAACCCTCAAACATCAACATTCTTTATCTTACAGGTTATCATCCTTAAATATAAGCCATTCAAAGTGTTTTCAATATCAGGGTTCAGGAGTGATATTTGTCAAAATAGAATAGAATATATGTAAGGTGCCAAGTGAAAAGAGAGGAAAAATTATGCCAAAGGCCAGGCACTAGACAAAACAGTTTAACAGTTTTCATTGTTACAAAAGAGCAAGTTGGATAAAAGATGCAACATGTAATTTGAACAGAACGTGCAACAAGGCTATGAATTCTTATTGAATTTAGTCAATAAGAGTAGTCACAACAGAGGCGCCCTGCAGTGGTTCAGAAGCATACCAGAAGTGACCATTTGGCTCTTTTGCACAAGATACATGCATCAAGTTTGTTACACTCGGCACATAAAGTTGGCAGGAAGTGAGGCACAAGTATGGCACAGAAAATTCAGTGAATTTTCAAAGTAAAACACCACAAGCAGGCTCCAACCTGTAATACATTAACCTGTAGAGAAAATCCACAGTGCTATAGAACTGCATACAAGGTAAGGATCAGTTTAGAAGTCAAAAAGCACATTTTATCATGTTCTGAACCATCTGTAGGGGTTTAACAATGCATGATGGGAGACCTGCTAGAAGATCATTGCAATAATTAAGGGACAGAGATAACCATGGTCCAGAGTTGTGTGGCATACTGAGTCAAATGCAGTTTAATTTCTCAGATGTTGTAAGATGGAAACATAACCTAAAGAAAGATGCAACATGATCTGAGGTTGTTAACTGGTCATCAGTCATGATTTCTTGGAATCTTTGTTTGGTTGACAGTTCAAGATACAATTTTTATTGTAGATATTGCATTGGATGAGCAGACTGGCTGGGATGATCAATAGATCAATAGAGAGGTTTTTATGAAGGCGGTCCTTCATCTATGTGGAAACTTCAGATTTTTGCAGAAACTGTAGGATCATCTAGTGAGAATGAAAGCTAGAGTTGGGTATTATCTCATAACAGTGATTTCAGAGCACTGTGCAGTTGGATGACTGGAACAAAGGAGATACCAGTACTAAGCCCTGGGGCATCCCAGTAGTGAGGCAACAGAAAGGACAACCATCTGCATCCTATGACACTGATAATAATGTCCACAGATTTGTGATTTAAACCAAAAAAGTGCCATGTTTAAGATCCCTGTCTCAGAGAGTACAGACGATAGAATTTAGATAATTTACTTTTGTTTTTGTTTTTTTTGTTTGTTTTGTTTTTTACAATCAACTGCAGTGAAGTTGAATAAGATGAGAACTGGTGCATGAGTTGCAGCTCTAGCTTCCTTCAGGTAGAGCTGTCTCAGTGGAGCAACCGCTCTCAAAGTCAAAGTCTGGTCACCTACCCTGTTCCTTCAATACCTGCAACAAATGGCCAACAAAAACGACTAATTAGTCACAATGGCTTGTAGGAGAGTCACATTTTAAATGTAAAAATATATTACTTTAATGTAAGGGCTTAATTCACAAATTGCATATACAGTAACCCCCCCCCCCCCCCCCCCCCCCCCTCATGCAATATATTTACGTGAATTAGACTCAAGATCATCACATTGTGATAAATGTTTTTTTCCTTACACATAATTTGCAATGGTAAACTTGTTAATGCACTAACATGATTAGAACTTGGAAAACAGTCTTTTTTTTTATGTAGTTAACTTATGCCATTATAATTAAAGGAGCCGTTTGTAAGATTATGGCCAAAACTGGTACTGCAGTCACTTTCAAATTACTGTTGAGCGGCGTGTACCCTCCCCCTCCTCCCCGACCAGAGGTTGCCAGGTTGGCTGCAGAATGCAGCAGGAACGTAGGCTGCCATGGCAAGCGACGAGTCCTACACAGTAAGTTTATTTTCTGTTAATTATATTTAATGCTTTATGAAAGATCTTTTCTTTCTTTGATCTTTCGTAACTAGCGGAAATATTTTCCCGTTGAGGCGTTTCGTAACCTGAAAGTTTCGTATGTAGAGGCGTTCGTAAGTAGAGGTACCGCTGTTACCTTGTCCAAGTAAATTAGCGTTAGCCAAACATTTAGCTATGAATCTTACCTGTCCAGGAGAAAATCAGCAACGTTGGCGTCTGTCTTCAAATTCTTCTCCGCTTTCAGCCGTCTCCGTCTATCAAAAGCATCTCCTATACAAATCCTTGTTTTATTTCGGACCTTGTCACGACGTAACTCGGATTCATAACGAGGTCTTTTAGGTTTTGGAAAGGTAGACATTTTTTCATCCAACACGTTCGTAGCGGCTGCTGCGATAATTAGAGCCGAGCTGGCAACCCGGATGCAGAAACACTACTGACTTCGTGATTGGGAGATAGGTGGAGGGTGGCGCTTCAGGCCAAAACAAAAAATGACAACATCAACATCAGTTGAGGGCTGCAACTCCTCTTTTTAAACGGGAATATCCTGGCTTGAGTGCTGTTGTCAGTGACATAAGTATTTGAAATGAACATGATTTTTAAAAGGCTGTTGACATATCGGAGTCATTTTATGATTCGTTTTATTAGATCTCTTACATACGGCTCCTTTAATATGATGCTCACACAGCACTGTGTCATCAGTCTGGTTGCTTGGATGCGTGCTTCTTTTTTTTTTTTAATTACCTGGTGTTGCAAGTCCACATCAAGCTTGGAATCCTGCACTTATATCAAGCCTTGCTCAGTTGAAGCTGCCCCACACATTCGTTCTAGTCTTCTTTTGCAGCGAGAAGCTTGTGGGAGTGAATGTAATATGGTGCCAGCAGCAGCATTAACCTTTATCACAGCCTTGCACACAGCAAAGCTCCTTACAAAGTCACTTTTCCTGAAGGCATTTAGATCCTATGGTGTCAGTCACAATGGGTACCTGTTGGATGGAAAACCTCCCTTCCTCAGTGAAGGGATGGAAATTAATACAATTCAGAACACAATTACACCTCTTTGCATCTCGTGTGCAGTCATCAAGAAATAATTCAAAGATATGGAGAAAATGGGTGGAGATAAAAACTAAAGATTTAAAATTTTTAGTAAATGCAGTTTATTTATTTATTTTTTTTAGAACCCGGTAGTAATTTGACTTAGAGGACTTAGAACTTTCATGACCCCACCAAAAAGCAGATATTTTCACATCCACATTAAAGCATGCCATCTTAAAAAAAACTGTGAAATGTTTCACTTGAGATTTTCACAGGGTTTATAATTTACATTTTTGTGCACGGTATTGTTTTATTTTGTTACCTAATTTTTGGGCATACATATTTGTTTATTTTCCTGGTACATCCTGGGCATTTCATGGTTACTGGAACTTCACTTTAAACCAATAGTTATGGGGAATGTGAGTGGAGTTCGTCATTGCCATTTGCTGGTTTGGGATGAGGAGCTTAAATTAAAGTTGCTTTTCCTACAAATTAGGGATTGGCATTTTATCGATGCGCAATCAGTGCATCGATGCGAGGGTCTATGGTAAATTGCATCGGTTGGAGTGGCGTGCATCGGATTAGAAACTGGGCTGAAACTACAATGCATCACCTTGTAAAAGCTTTGCATCGGTTATATCCAATGTATGGTATTATATAAATATATATTTTTTAATTATTATTTATCCAGTTAATTCACTTCCATAATTATCTCTCAGCCATTAAATTCTCACAAGTGAACCGTTTTATTGCAGAATGACAACACACTCTGATTCCCCTACTCACAGTCACCACTAGGCGTAGGCGTCACTAATCACTGAACATCAACATCCGGGCAAAGATGCCAACTGCCTAAAGAAGAAGAAAAAGAACATCCAGACTACTCCAGTCAAAACAAAAACACGTGTTAAAGTAAGCTACCGGTAAACATGGCAGACAATGAACAACAAATTCATAGTTTACCGAGCCATACATACATACAAGTCCAATGTTTGGCATCACTATGTATTTTTAAAAAAGGACAGAAACCTTGACAAGTCCTCGGCAATTTGTAAGATATGCCATCTTGCTATAAAGTACACAGACAGCCCAACCAACCTGATAACTAACCTGAAGCGACGACATGGTGTGGCTAAAGAATCCCCCTGCAACTCGCCCTCGATCGTGCATCAGAATCACCATTGCTGCTAGTAGCTCCAGCGGCGCTAACAACACACAACAGCCATGCATTGGTAATTTTTTCCAAACTCCGCTGGGCAGAAACTCTGCCCACGCTAAGGTAATAACTAGTGCTGGGCGGTATACCAGTGTTTATTTTCTTATATGAATTTTTCATATACCGTAATACCGGTGAGTATGTACTGTAGCGTACACAACGTTGGGAACGCCGCGCGGCGGAATGTAAGTGCCGCAGAACATTGTTTGACATGGGACTGTTTTGCAGTTGCACTGGAGGCACAACACGCTACTAGTTTAGGGTTAAACAATGATAGCTGCAAACAGCAAAAGTCCAGAAGTGGTAGCTCCAGAATGGCAACATGAGACTGAGGAACTTCTTCCTGAACAAGGAGCCGTGTCTGTCGTGTGGAAGTTCTTTGGATTTAAAAAAGACGACGTCCAACAAACTACAATAATCTGCAAATGTTGCCGAGCAGAAGTTGTAGCCGCAGGAGGCAACACCAGGCTGGTGTTGCCTCCCGCGGCTACAACTTTAGAACGTTGTTTACATAGTAGTAATGTAGTTAATGTTGATTTTTACAAAATATGTTTTTTCAAGTTGTTTGCAAAATTTTAAAAAATAAAAGGGTTCTGTATTTTAACTGCAACTATCATGCATTCTGATTCCTTCACTTAATTAGAATCACGAGAGCCACCTCTTTGTAAATAGTATCATTTTGTGAGGCCATGCAAACCTGTATTAATACTAGTGTAGATATGAATGTTTTTCTACAATATTCACTCCTCGTGACAGTAAAATAGGTCATTCTAAGCCAATTTACTGCAGCAATTCCTCTGTAAATTATTAGAAAATGTGGTTAACACCCGGTTGTGCCTTAATAAAAAAATACCACCCAGCACTAGTAATAACTAAAGCCATCGTTTGAGTTTTTTTTTTTTTTTTTTTGTTGAAGTTGCACAGATTTGCATTGTTATTGCATTGCGACTGCATCGTAATTGTATCCTGATTGCGTCCTGATTGCATCGTGGTAGGAAGATAAATCGTATCATCCTGAATTAGTAGATGCTTAGTAGATGTGACTCGTTAGTGTATTGTACCATAGCCTACATATAGAGATGCATATCATATAATATGGTCCTGGGGATGGAGATTTCCATCCCTACTACAAATCAAAAGGAGCCAGTTAAAGTGATTTGGAAATCTGGTCAGGATGTCTTTCAGACACCTTACAGGGAAGTGTGTTGAACATGTCCCACTGGAAGATGGTATTAGTGCAGACCTAGTACTCCCTGAAGAGATCATTTCTCTCAGCTGGCCTGAGAATATATCTTTGGCAGTACCAGTACTCAACTCAAGGTTTGATTATTCCAGTACTCTTTATGTTGTACTCTTCGAGACGGGTTCAGGTTGTTGAAAATACAACTATCCACCTTTTTAACAATTACCCCCAGGCATGTCCACCTTACTCACATTCTTCACACTCATTTGGCTCCTGGTTCATTTTAGAATTGACTTTAAGATTTTGATATTTTGTTTCAATTTCATCAGTGCCATGGCCCCTCAGATTTTATGCTATTGACAAAAGAAATTTAGTTATTTTGTTCTACCATAAGGGAGAGTGGGGTATTGTGAGACGGTCTTTACTCCCTCCTGCCCTCTAAGCAAGCTAAATTGATGTGTCCATAAAATTAACACATTTTTCTTTAATTTAGGATGTTTCCTAAGGACGGAAATGATCAGAATGTTTGCCGGACTAAAGATGGTGAAAATGGGATCGTTTTTATAAAAATAGGTCAAGTGTCTCACTTTTACCCCAGCCATGGGGTAAACCGAGACAAAGCCCAGATTTAAAGCGGGTAAAACGAGCCATCCTGGGGGTAAAGTGATCTCCTTATTTTTTCCACCACTCTGGAGGTGACTGAACAAACACATATAATGCAAATTATCATTCAATAAATGTTTTATTAGACTTAAAGAAAATTACCACTTCCACAGTAGGGGAAACTCAGATTATTTCCATTTACGTCCTCGGGATTAGCTCCGATTTTTAGCCCTTCCTTTGCATTTTCTCATCAGTCTCTTACGTGTCTTTTCAAAAGCCCTTTTGAGTGCCTGCATCTCAGGAGTGTCGGTGAGGATAGCGGTCTTCACGCGCCTCCGTCTGGTTTTTCTGGGGGTGAACTTTCGGAAGCACGATGATTTCCTGTGGAGGGACATAACCAGGCCGATTAGTTAAAGGTCCTGAATCTGTGTCAGCTGGCGCGGGAGCGGGCAAATTTGTATGGGAGGCTGCGTTATCTGCAGCAGGCAGGAGGGTCATCTTCAGGCGGATCATCTGCAGGGTGCAGGCCTTCAGAAACTTCTTCCGGAGATGGATCATCTCCGGTGGCAGGCTGTAGTTCAGCGTTTGGCCAGTCTGACGGAATGGATGGTGCAAACGCTTCATCCGGGAAAATGTCATGATTGTATGGGAAAATCCCAGTGGACCTAAACCCAGAAGTCACGTTTTTTGGTGTCACGGTTGTCATGAAGTCTTGACTCACAAGTCCTGCAACCTGGTAGATGGTGACTGTTTTGCCAGGATTCGATCGCATCCACCCATTGAGAGCTCGGCTGTATTGGGCTTTGAATGGACCGTACACGGCCACATCCAGAGGCTGCTTGCGATGGGATGTGTGAGGTGGGAGAGTGAGCATAACGATACCATTGCTCCTGGTGAGTTCTACTGCCCTGAGTTAGCTGTGAGCTTTAAGATTGTCCATGATGAGAAGCATGGGGTGGTCAGGCTACAACTTTAGAATGTTGTTTACATTGTGTAGTTAATGTTGATTTTTTACAAAATATGTTTTTTCAAGTAGTTTGCAAAATTTGAAAAATAAAAGGGTTCTGTATTTTACTTGCAACTATAATGCATTCTGATTTCTTCACTTGATTAGAATCACGAGTGCCACCTCTTTGTAAATAGTATCATTTTGTGAGGCCATGCAAACCTGTAGCCTGTGGTCAGGCTACAACTTTAGAACGTTGTTTACATTGTGTAGTTAATGTTGAGTTGAGTGTGGTTTATCAGGTGGCTGAGAAACTCGACCCAGCTATCTTCATTCATCCATCCTGTTCTGGTGGATGTACCTTTTGCTCCTGGAGGTGCATTGATCATGAAGCAGTCTCTAAACTTTACTCTGGGAAAGACCAGCATTGGAGGTGCAGCGTCACCAGCAGCATTAACTGCACAGACCAGAGTTACCAGCTCCCTTCTCTCAGCCGATGTGATGGAACCAACTTGCCTTTTCCCTCTTTGTGTCACCACCTGAAACAGACAGAAAGTTCAGAATTAATGGCATGTTTGACCTGTAGGTTACATACAGAGCTCCAGCAGTGTATCCACTGGAGGTGGATGAGAAGCTCCTGGAGGGGGGATCAGAGGCTCCATCGCCTATCCGATTTCGGAGCACCATTCTCGACCTTGCTCGCTCGGAAATCCCGCTGGCCTGTTTATTACATTATTACAAGCTACACATGTCAGCCTTGTGTGTTTGTCGCTTATCTCACCTGGTGAGGCCTTTGTACCGTATGGAGACCTGTTTCGTCCACATTAAAAATCATGTGTGGGGGGAATTTATACCTGTTAAAAGATAAGGAGAAAGGGAATCTAACCTACTTAATTTTAGAGAATAAAACACATGCATTGGAACAATCAATTCACCTACCTGTCCATGATTACTGCCAGATTATCATAGAACTCCTCAACAGTCGTTCTATTGAAGGCAGTGGCCTTCCAAGGGATGTGGCTTCTGGAGTTCGGACAGAAAGCCGGCGACGTGTTAGAAAGCTGCGGAAACATTCTTGACCTGCAGACTGTGTC
Source organism: Hirundichthys speculiger (assembly GCA_018398805.1). Taxonomy (NCBI): domain Eukaryota; kingdom Metazoa; phylum Chordata; class Actinopteri; order Beloniformes; family Exocoetidae; genus Hirundichthys; species Hirundichthys speculiger. Next base: position 592,969 of record JAGFBZ010002829.1, read on the forward strand.
TCCTTCCAATTGGCAGGCATGAGGACATGGTTCTTGTCTGCATGGGGACATGGTTCTTGTCTGCATGGGGACATGGTTCTTGTCTGCATACTCAAAGGCCAGTGTGCAGCACTAAGCTGGAGAGAGACCATAGGACTGTTCAGCAAGTTCTTTCAGGTGTTTGGAGAGTTCCTCCTCCATCTCATCTGTGAAAATGGCTACTGCCATGGCTACTGAGTCCCAGCCCACAGTACCACAGTCCAGGCCCAGCTGCTTCTTTGTTATAAATCTAAGGAGGCTCGATTTGTCAATATTTCGCTCCTTTGAAAGACATCTTAAGGGCCTCTTTTTCTCCATGACCTCAGTGGCTGCACTTTCCTGTTCAATGGAGGTCCGCCCCCAGGTTGTCTTCCTGTTGCATTTCCTTGGCATGATGGATTTTTCATACTGTTTAAGACACAAAAAAACAAAGCCTATTTTTTGTCTCACTTTAACCCTCCACCACTTTTTTATTAAAACAACTTCTCTGCAGAACTCAGGCCAATCTTTGGCTCGCAGCACCACATCATTTTAAAAGGTGATAGTTTGACAATATACATGATACGAGTTTGTCCGCTTGAATCAATTACTTCTAGCACCAGAGTTAATTATTGTGAAAACCAAAAAATTTACTTTTACATACCAAAAATGTATTTTTGTACAAAACACATGCTTACCACAACACAGCAGAGTCAGGCTCTTCCTGGCCACGGTGAAAAGGATGAGCCTTGGTAATCAGCCGCTCAAGTGACCACAGCTGCATCCTGTTTCTTAGATACAGGGGGTGTCTCAGATTACCCAGTGTCTCACAATACCCCATTCTCCCCTGTTGTTTTACAATGTTTACATCAGTTTGATTGAGCTCCTGAATCTGAAATCTGCCTCTCTCTTCCTCTTCCTCTCTCAGCGTATGTGGAAGTGTGTTACCATTGGCATTTGGTCAGGTACAACATCCCCTGCATTGCTATTTCATTTGTTTTATGTGTGAAAATAGACCAAGCCTCTGAAGAAATTTTCCTGCGTGGGAAGATAGAATCAAAAAGGCCTCATTCATCTTGTTGATCACTGAACGTGTGTTTTTGCTCCTGTTTGTTCATATGAGGGAATATTTCTGCACATGTGTTTTGAGGTGCAGTGACTGACAGTGTGTTCGCATGTGACGGGAATTTTGCTTTGACAACTCTAGGAGAGTTGTGTTTACGAAGTTCCTGCAATACTTGATTACTGAAGACTTCCCTTATGTACACACAACACACACAAAATCCCATATTTATCCCATTATATATTTCTCTATTGTGGTTATTGTTTGTTTTATTATTGTTTTTATCTTATTTTATTATTATTTGTCTATTTTGTTCTTTATTGCTATTTTTCACTTGCCTGCTGTAACAACGTGAATGTCCCCATTGCGGGACAAATAAAAGGAATATCTTATCTTATCTTATTACAAACTTGTTGCAAATTATAAAGTCCTTGCCCATTCAGTTGTGACTGAATTAGCACATTTTGTAACGGTGGCAATGGTTGTGAGTGGTAAGAGTATACGACTGATTTCACAAATTTTTGCAAGGTAACTGGGTATGGCTGACTATGCTTGCTGCTGGGACATCAAAGCTCAAAGTGCCATATATCAAAGGTCTATATTACTATTTGTTAGAATTTTCCTCTTTGAATTAAAACAAAAATTTCTGAATCTTTTGGATTTTAGGAATTGCTCAATTTTCATTAAAATAGAGATAAAAAGGTAAGCGGTAATTCAGGTGAAATGTCATCATGTATGAACAGTGGCGGCTGGTGATAAAAAATTTTGGGGGGCGCACCGGCGAGTGGGGATTACAACACAACTATAAACTCTACTTGAACATAAATTTTGCTCTCCTCTCCTTCAGGCCAGCAAATTTTTCAATGACTTTCTGATTGAAATCTGTCATTTCACGAACAAGTCTCTTTTCCATGGAGAGCATGGCCAGTGCATTCAGCCTCTCCTGGGTCATGGTGTTTCTGAGAAAGGTTTTCACTCTTTTCAAGGTTGAGAAGCACCTCTCAGCTTCAGCTGTGGTCATGGGTGTGGTGATGAGGATCTTTAAAAGAGTGACAGTTTCTGAAAAGACCTCCGCTAGATTGTTCTCCATGAACAGCTGGAATAGGTCCACAGCACCACAACATCTTCTGAACTCTTCTTTGCTGTAGATTAGACCCGCCTCTGTCTTCAGCTTGCTTCCATTCAGCATTGGGTCGGCCTTCAAGGGGCTTTGCAGTGCATCTTCCGGAAATGACCCGTTGTGTTCCTCAAACCTGTCCCCCTGCAACAAGGTTGCACACACAAGATGGTCCGTAAAGGAGAAGCGCTCCTTGGTGTGTCCCAGGATGGTGTTGCAGACCTACAGAGAGAAGACTACAAAAATATATATAGAAAAAATAAATATGTAATTAATTTAATTTTGTTGACACTGTTACTCTCTGTAACTGCATGATTTTAGAAATAATATCTTGATATTATTGACTACTGCAATTGTGATGTGGTTTTAAATATTTCTGAATAATTTTCATTGTCATTAAACAATTAGATTAATTGTGATTATGTGGCTGGCTGGAACATCTCTAAAACATGATAATGATACAGTTGTGACAGAAAGTATACATACCCCTTCACTTTTTCCAAACTTTGTTGCATAATAGACTCAATTTAAAATAGATAAAATTGATCTTTTCTCCATCAATATGCACACAATACACCATAATGATGAAGCAAAAACAAGTTTTTAAAAATTTTTGCAAATTCATGAAAAATAAAAAACTGAAATACCACATTTGTATAAGTATGCTTCAACACCGTTTAAAATTGTATTTCAAAACACATTTCTCCTCAAATAAACGTTACAACCTCCAATTAAACATGGAACTATGACAGATTTCTACAACATAAACTCACCTCTTCTGCAACCCTTTGACGATCCTCTGAACTGAGTACCCGACGCCTCTTTGCTGGCAGAGAGCCACTGCTTTGCTCACCCATGGAATGGAGAATATTTCTGTGAAGGATAAGTCATAATAATAATAATCAAAAAGGGCAAAACAGATCATGATGAAAAAAGTGATGATAATATTTCTAACAGGAATACCTATTACCTGATGTTTTTTTATGTCCTGTTCAAACTGCTGGATGCTCCCTTTGATGTGGACTGCATCTATGATTTTCTTCTGGAGCTTGGCATAGAGGAGGTCCACATGTGGCATGATGTGGTGAAAAAGTTCCAGAAGGAACTTAAAGTCCTGATGTTCCAGCAGCATGGCCATAGCTCCTGCCTCTCTGGTGGTACTGGGGTCAAAGTCACCTGAGTCTCGTATGTTCTCGAAACGCTGAATGAGATCCTCTCTGTGCTCAAACACAGTGTTGATGGCTCAGCTGTGAAAGTTCCATCTGACATTGATGGATGTTGGCAGTCTATGGGCCACCATTTTATCAAGAACAGCTGTACGCTTGGGTAATCTGGAAAAAAAACTGGCAAATCCACCCAGGTCAGAAAAAAAAAAAAAAAATTCTCACCTTGGAAATGTGAGAGGTGGCTTATTGCATGATCAGGTTAAGTTGATGTGCATATCAGTGGATATAGTGGGCATTTGGGTACACATCTTTGATTTTTCTCTGAATACCTGCAGTGGCACCCCTCATCACACTTGCTCCATCATACAAGCCTGGCAGATGAGCTTACTTTTCTGATCCTCAGGAATGATGGCAGCAAGACACTCTCTTCTTAATGATGTAGCAATGGACTCAGATGTAGCTGACTGCAGGGGGATGAACTCAAAAAATCTTTCCTGCACACTGTGTTTGTCATCAATGTAGCGTAGTACAAGCACAAGTTGGGACTGTGTTGAAGTATCTGTTGTCTCATCTGCCTGGATAGATACAAAATCACTCTTTTGGACTTCTGGGATTATTTGCTCCCTTGCTACAGACAACATACAGTCCAGGAACTCATTTTGAACAGTTTTTGAAGTACCCTTAAAAACTAAAAACAGTGGCGGTCTCAAGGTGCTCTTTTAAAGCTCCATCCAGAGCGGCAACAAAATTCACAAACCCACGAAATATCCCGGGGTTTACAGAGCTCTCACTCTCATCATGGCCACATAAAGCCAACTCAAAGGCCCCACAAAATTTCACTCAGTCTATTATCCTGGACAGTATGTGACGATTTTTTGTCACCTCTTCGTTGTGCCTTCTGATGCCAGCTCTATAGCCCTCATCTAATTGTTCAGCAAAGCTAATTCTGCCAAAAAACTTTCACTTCATGCAGTTGTCAAAATGGCATTTTTCAGAGAGATGTTTCAGGTCTCTGACCCTCGTTGTTGTCCAGAGACGTCCAGTGCCAACACTTTGAAAAAGCAAGCAGGGAAAGCAATAAAGAGCATTGCTAACTTCACATCCAGCTAGCCAACTGTGTTTGGCATAGCACAGGCGGGAGAAGCCCCGGGTGTAACTCCGTCCATGGTCACTTGCCTGCTGCTGGATTTTTAGGTCTGGTTGGTCCGGTCCAAGCTCCTTTATCAGCTTCTTTTCCTCCGGCGAACGCCTCGTGAAATTATTATTTTGTAACGAAACGACCGAATTTAGTTTTTCTGCTGCCATTGTCTCCTGTCTTGTCATTGTGACTCCGTTTGTCTCCGTATGCGAGTGACAGATGCGGTTGCACGTCTACACTGTCAGGGGTGTGACTTTGATTGACAGCTATCATCATGAATCAATCAGATTGGATGAAGAATGACAGAAAATACGCTGATTCGCCACGGGCACAGAGAGATGCACCCAGAGGAGAATCTTTGAGTAACCAATTAGAGACCACCATGAAGTCACATGGAAGAAAAGTTTAAGAACATACATACACACTCATTTGGCCGGCGTCCCTCGCCATTGAAACCTATGTATTTCAGTCTGCACAAAAAACAACTCTGAATAAACCCAGTATGGGATGGGAAGGCCTAAAAAATTAACAGTCAGACACATTTTATGAGTGCACAGATGTGATCATTACTTTTTATTATGTAATTTATGTGTACTGTGTCTATATTTTTTCCTGTAATTTTAATGGGGGCAGCGCCCCCAATTGAGAAGCCGCCACTGTGTATGAACATATGTGAACAGCAACATGCAAGTTCAAGTCTACAAGTCTAAAGTCTCATTTCCAGTTTTTCTTGGGTGGCATGAGCCCCTAACTTTAATGCTTTTTGAAGACAGATCAACAATTTGTATTTAGAAAGGACTCATACTTAATACTTAAATCGAATCTGGCTGAAATGGAGGCAGTCTGATATAGCCTCTGGATCATTTCTGTTAGCTCCTAAACACACGATCACAAAGAGACTTTGACTTGGAACATCTCCAGCTTCAAACTGGGCCACATCCATCTTCACCCTATTAGATGCTACAATCAGTTGCAGCTATTAAAGAGCCTCCATCTGGGGATGCTATTACCTGCAGTAAGGAATGGTGGAGGAAGATAAAGATTTTACAGCTTCCATCATTTTTCTCCTCTTTTCCTCCTGCCTATACCACAGGTGGATGGAGCTGGATGAAGGCTTTTAGAAAGGGTGAACTTTTGCCCACCAATGTCTGGGCTGCATGCTGCATTAATAATTGAAGGAGTCATACTGATATCCAACACTGTTACGACAAGGGAAAATCCTTTTTTTTTTTTTCTTACATTCAAAAGGTAAGAAAGAAGACACCTCTGACGGTGCATGTTTAAATGAAATGAAATGACACGGATACACATCTAATGACACAAAGCAAAATGAAAGCTGGGTAACAGTCAAACAGAAGGTCCTTGTTACTGAAATACCCTCATTTTTTATTCATCATTTTCATTGCAAAAGCAATGTTGCTCCAACAACAACAACAACAACCAAGATAAACAAGTTGGATCAAAGTGCTACTTAGAGGCTTTTTTGCAGCAGAATGCTCTCATTACAGCACTTTTTTTTTCTTTCTTTTTTTTTTTTTATCATGTTTTACTGTAATTAACAAAAGCAAAGCTACCATGTGATGACAAAGGTATAAAGATGTATAATAGTGTGTCTGTGCATAGGATGTTCCCCGAGACACCTTTATCGTGTATTTTGACAAAATACTTCATGTAACCCCGAATCACTGAGCTATTCGCCATAATGGTTAGGCCACATGCTCTTTTACAGTGCAAAGAAATACTAATTGTGTGATATCATAAAGAAAAGCTCTGTTTCCATCTGAAAAGCTTCTTACTTATGGTTCTGACAGACATTTCTGCCTGAAGTTAAATATAAAAATATAATGCTGTTTGTTACTATGGCAATGATAAAATAATGGTTTGTCATGACTGACTGTTTCTTTTGGATTTCCTTTTTTCTTGATGAAATGCTTTATCTTGTGATTTTAGGGGTTCTTTCCTTCTTTTTTGAATTTTTCTTGAAAGATTGATAGGCCTCCTCTGTCCTTAGTTACTTCCCTCCTGGTCTTCTTGATAATGTTCATAATGCTCAATGGTCTTGTTGTCTCACCAACTGCTCTTGTGTCTGTATATTGTCGTGCTTTTCATTCCTTCCCTGTCCATCCAAATATGTGTCTCAAAAACTGCTTGAAATATACTAGTGTCACAGAAACTACGATTCTTAATAATAAATCTTTAAAGTAACTGCTCACTTGAACATGCCTACCTCTGCACAACCTTCATGGAATGTTGTCTTATAACAATGGTCAGAAATACCAAAATACAACCAACAGGGAGTCTTCTGTGAATTCAGTTAAGCTGAAGTGGTGAAACTTTAGATTTTTCTTCAGTTTCTTGTTCGTTTTAATGCCTGGTACAACGAAAGGTACATTTGTTTGGACAAACATAATGATAACCACAAAGATTGCTCATAAGAGTTTTATTTAAGAACTGATATCTTACCATTTTCCATGGTTTTCTTGATTATAACCTAAATCACTTAAGTTTTTACATCAATAGCTATGGCGTTGTACTGCCAAAAACACTGCTTTTATGCATTCAGTGTTTTCTTTTCTGTCTGTTCTAGTCACATGATGACGTTTAGTGGTACCAGGTATTAAAATGAACAAGAAAGTGAAGAAAAAATGGTGGTCTAATAATTTTTTCCATGACTGTATATATATATATATATATATATATATATATATATATATATATATATATATATATATATATATATATATATATATATATAACATACAATATTGCCAAAAGTATTTCGCTCACCTGCCGTGACTCACATATGAAGCTTTAGGGACATCCCATGCCTAATCAATATGACGTGGGTCCACCCTTTGCCGCCAGAACAGCTTCAACTCTTCTGGGAAGGCTGTCCACAAGGTTTAGGAGCGTGTTTATGGGGATCTTTGACCATTCTTTCTAGAAGCGCATTTGTGAAGTCACACACTAATGTTGGCTGAGAAGGTCTAGCTCTCAGTCTCTCCTCTAATTCATCCCAAAGGTGGTCTATCAGGTTGAGGTTAGGACTCTGTGCAGGCCAGTCAAGTTCATCCACACCAGACTCTGCCATCCATGTCTTTATGGACCTTGCTTTGTGCACTGGTGCACAGTCATGTTGGAAGAGGAAGAGGCCAGATCCAAACTGTTCCCACAAAGTTGGGAGCATGGAATTGTCCAAAATGTCTTGGTATGCTGAAGCATTCAGATTTCCTTTCACTGGAACTAAGGGACAAAGCCCAGCTCCTGAAAAACAACTCCACACCATAATCCCCCCTCCACCAAACTTTACACTTGGATCACTGCAGTCAGTCAAGTACCGTTCTCCTGGCAACCACCAAACCCAGACTCTTCCATCAGACTGCCAGATGGAGAAGCGTGATTCTTCACTCCAGAGAACGTTCCTCCACTGGACTCCCTGATGGAACATACCTGATTCAAACCAGACTGTCATCCAGGTCTGCACAAGTCTGTTAACATTCATTTTAATCAGGTGGGCTGAAGTAGGGAAACATCCATGACTTGCGGGACGGCAGCCCTCCAGGACTGGGTTTGGACACCCCTGCGCTAACTAATGAGACTAACTAATGGCTGCAAAAAGGAAGCTTGAGTAAAGTAAAATAAGTCAAGTCAAAGGGCCTTTACATACACTGTAAAAGAATAACCTTGATCAAATAAAAAAAAAAAATGATGTCCAATTTTCACATCTATATTATTTGGCTTCACAGTATCTAAATTGAGTGACTTGATGTAAGTTGATTCTTTTATGTTAATGCGAACCATATTAGAGCACTTTACTGAACCCCTAATTAATTGCTTTTATCCAAATAAATGTCTTCACATACAACCATATTTCAGTTATTGAACCAAACCAATATATTGAAATTGAATCAACCTAATGTATTTAGATTAAGCCAAATTAACCTGAATTAATTTGTAGGTTTTGAGACCAGTTAATTAATTAACATATAATCAAGCTATATTTTCACAATTCATTTTACTTCGCTTCAAAAACAATTTGAATTTCCTATGAAAGAAAAGACAGTTGTCCAACAATTATTTTGAAATTATTTGTTTTTAAACATTTTACTCATAATCGATCAAGAGGATTATCAATAGATTTATTGCAAAGGCAGAGTCTTTAGAGACAACTGTGTGGTATAAAACCTGTATAAAACCTGCAACCTGTATAAAAATTTGTGTTTAAACCAATTTATAAATCCTAAAAATGTTTTTTTGCCCACACCGTGTCCATACAATGTGAAAGAAATCAACATGAAAGGTACATAAAAGGTGTTCACACACACACTCAAGCATGTCCACCTATTACTGTGCAATGTGGAGTTCACAATTCAGTTTACGAATCTTGGGCATCATCTTGTTGGAATCAAGCTCCATCAGGATCTTCTGAAGAGCCTCAAAGGTGTACCTGAACCCCTGTGGATATTCCATGTTAAGAGCATAGCAGAGTCCAAAGACCATTGCCACTCAAGTTGCCACAAAAGGCGACTCATTCAGGAATTCCACACCATCAACGATGATTCCAATGTTTTGGGGTTGATGTAGAAGGCTCGAGTTCTCTTTGAAAAAGAAGATCACCATGGTGGTACTCTCCAGCTCTTGCTTAGCTTTATCTTTCTGGGACATCTTAAAGTAAAATATGGGACAAAATGTGTAAGTGAACAACTGCAGTCGGGCACATTAACTCATTGACTGCCAGACAGCTGCAGAGCAGAGAGCCTCATACTGCCAGCGTTTTGGAGCATTTTCACTGATTTTCCAAGACCCATAGAATATTGTCCTATGACTCTGTGAACACTGAAACCACCAACATAAAGGGTAAGACTCTTCTTTCATTAGGAAAAAAAATTTGTTTCTACCTTCTTCCATTCTCAAGTAATCAGCAGTAGAACATGGGGAAGTTTCATCAAAATTACCCATTTCTGACCAAACAATAGAGAAAACGTGCTTTTTGTGAAGAGAAGCAAAACAATGAGTTTAACACAAATATTTGTTGTTTTACTGACACTTCAAACATCTGAACAGTGGTTTCCTTCTATAGAACCAAAGGAAAAAAAAGGCAGAAGGTTTTTGATGACAAAAATAATGATTTATTTAGACATATACAACATTATATAACACATTTTGACATCTTCATGGTAGACAGTCTTCCCCACGACACCTGGATGCACAACCTATAAATTACAGAAATATATACCATCAGCATAAATATATTTTTGATATTGCTGCAGTGTGGAGGTACAACTCCCCTCTTAATTTTACACTCACTTTTCTTTGTTGGACTGCCAAACAGGTGTGGAACTGGGACCTCTACTGGGTGCAGGACCTGAAAATTTTTTCAAGAAAATGTACAATTTTGATATCAAGATTTCAAAAGGCTCTAACTTGAAAGCAGTTTGAGATAAAGGTATACCCTCAATGAGAAATATCTTCAGATCATCTCCACGATAACCAATGGGCTCATCAAAATTTGGGCTCCACTTTTGATACTCTTCCTCTTCTCTCAAGAACTCAGCCACCACCATCATCACCGTGATTTCTTGTGCGCCATTAGTGGCGTTTTTTCACCAGCTCCTACCTCGTTCCCAGAACGAGCTACATCCCCGATACATTTTTCCATATTTGTGGTGTTATGAGCCCCCCTGACCATGGCCGCATTAAAAGAATGGGCTGAACGGGCTGCAGCCCCGGGCCTCGCCACTAGGGGGGGCCGCCGTTTACGGCAATGTCAAATGACTAATGTTAAAAGAAATAGAAAAAAATCGAGCGAAAATGTCGAGTCAAAGGAAACACGATAGTGGTGCAAAAAAGAGAAAATTGCAAGCATTAAAAAGGGAGAGAGTGACGGATTTAATTCAGAAAACACAGAAACTAACCAATATATGGAGTAACCAGCCTGCTACAGCTACCACCAGCAAAGAAGCAACTGTCAACGTTAGCAATGAACAGCAAGGGGCCACTGACCAAGCAAGCACAGTTAGCGCCTCTGCTAGCAATCAGTTTTTCCTTTTCACATTCCTGACAACTCCTGAAAATGTCATCAAAATCCATCCATAACTTTTTGAGTTATCTTGAACATATCCTCAGCAGCGGCTGTGCGCACAGCTGCGCCAAGACGCACAGCTGCGCCAAGACGCATAGCCGCTCCCAGCGGCTCTCGTGGCTCTGCCTGAGCGTGTTTACCGGGGGAGCGCACCAACTATCTGGGACTTTCAGGTAGCCAATAGGAATCGTCTGTGTAAGAATTTTTTTTACCTCCGCCAAGGAGGTAATGTTTTGCCGGCGTGTTTTTGCCGGCGTTTATCTGTCTGTCTGTGTACAAGATAACTCAAAAAGTTATGGATGGATTTTGATGAAATAGCCCTTCAAGCAATCTGTAAATCTCTATATGGAATCCACTGGAAACGTGTTTCGCTTTTTTTGCAAATTATTCGGCCACGAATCATCATCTTTCACACGGGAGGTTTTCAGATTGGAAGCATTCCGTTGAACGGGTGGAGATGCATGAAGCGGGTCAGCCTCACCGTAATGCAGTGCTCACCTGGCCTGCTCGCACACAGGTGCGTGGGATAGACGCGGGGCTGCAGGATCAACTCAAAGATGAGGCTAATTACTGGAGAGAGGTACTGCGGAGAATCGTTGCAGTGATTACATTTTTGTCAGAGCGTGGGCTTGCATTCCGCGGAGACAACCAAACACTGGGCAGAAGAAGAAAGAAGAAGAGCAGAAAACGGGCATTTTGAAGTCACTTGGTGAGTCACGTTTTTTTCTGACGGGCTCCCTGCCGTTAATTGTAAAATAGTTTAGTTTGTTTCTGCGGTTTTTACTAATTTTCAAAACAGAAATGTTCTAAACATTAAGCACCTTTCAAAAATCAGTTAATTTCAAAATTGTTTGGGCTCAACATGCTGTTCTTAATAGCAAATGCATTTATTACCTTTTTCTGGAATGATTTGCCCAAGTCACCAATCATTTCTCACTCTATTCTCTATATTTCAAGTAGGCTAGGCCTCTACTGTAGGTCAGCTATATTCAGATAGGCTACATCTTGATTTCCATCATTATTTTGTCAGCTTTGTCAACACTACTGCAATGAACCATGTTAATAAATCTATAATTGAATTGAAATTAATTGAATTGAATTGAAATATTATTGCCAGTTTGCTTGAAAGGGTACTGTGTGTCATTGTAGGGCTATGCTAGGTTACTGTCTGCGCTGGTGTGTCAGTGGGTTTGTGTGATGTCATCATGCGTCAGGGCATGATATGAAGGGCCTCGTCCTGGTAATCAGCCCCGGGCCTCAGAATGTGTTAATGCGGCCCTGCCCCTGACACTTCAACATGCTTGGCAATCACAGAATGCTTCCACCCCGGTCACGCTGAGGCCAAAGCATCCGATATACTGTCTGCTGATTGTGGATTACGGCGCGCCGACTCGCCATCAGTGCTACCGTCAGTTTCTGCTTCACTGGACAACTGCATGTCTTCCTCCTCAGAATCGGAGTTAGCCAGAACCTGACAAAGTACTTCATCGATAGTAAACAAACCTCTCAGCATCGTGAGTAAATGAAAAAAAAAAAAAAAAGACTAATTCGCTCTGCTCTCGCAACGCCCTGCATTCTCCCTCTGTTCCACCGCGCGTCTGTGCCGGAGGGTGTTTTACAAACTCATTTTAGGCTAAAATTTTGAATAACGCCACCACCAAACATGGTTCTCAGATTACAGATTACAGATTATGTCCACTGTATCCTGGTGAAAAGAAATAACTAGATTCGGCACAACTAGATGCTGATACTAGATATTCCAGTAAATGAAATGGTGGGAGAAGATGGCGCTCACGTAACATGGAGGGTAGAAACAGCTGCGGGGAGGGTGAACAGCGGGTACAAAGCAAAAGAAAAAAACTTATTTTTTACCTCTCTCTAGCCTTTCTGGCGATGAGTCTCTGCTGGAGTCTCTGCTGCTCTCAGCCGATCCAACCGGCAGCCATTCATCCAACGTATCTCTGTAGAGTTCACTGAATTCGTTGGAACTTTCTCCGGAGCAGGGCTCGGGCAACACGGGCAAAGTCTGCCGTGAGCGCGGCTGAACTCCGCTTGGACCTGGTTGGTTGTCCGCGGCTTTCACTCCTCTCCTTCGCTCCGATCCTCCTCCATGATCTTCATCACCTCCATCATCTTTTTCCGTTTACTCCTCGAACTACCGACACCTACACAGTGTTCGAGTGTGAGCTGCTTGTACTCCTTCTTGCTACCACGCTGCGCCATCTTCTCCTCAGAAAAATCTGCATCGTGGCAGACTTTATAGGAAGTGTGGATGCTGCCATCTGGAGGATCTAAACACTAACTATGATGCTTAGAACTCTGATATTTATTGAGAAGAAGAGTGTTTCCTAGCAACCCCTGTTCAAAAACATATTTTGCGCAATCGACGTCTATAGATGTCAATGGCAGTGAATGAGTTAAGCATGATGTTGCTTTAAGTATGTGCAAATTAATAATAACCACAAGAAGGATGGATATTTCATTGAAAATTAAGTATTTAAATCAACTTTGCTGCTAATATTTGTCTGCTACTGATACAAAGACTAAATAAAAATGATTAATATCTTTGGCTTTTGGTCTATTCAATGGTGAAAAATTGTGAAAAATGTTGATCACTGTTCCCCAAAGCCCAAGAAGATAAAACCAACAGTACACAACCCAAGGTATTCACTTTACTATCATAGACTAGAGAAACCAGAAAATATTAATATTTAAGAAGCTGGAACTCAGAGAATTTGGACTTTTTATTCTTTAAAAAGAGACTCTAAAATATCAGTCGATTATCAAAATAGTATACAATTAAAACAATAGTTGATTAGTCGATTAATCATTGCAGTCTTTGATTAATCACTGCATTTAACAGCAGAGCTGTCAAGCTTCCCCCAGGTTTAAGTAAGTTGCATCTCATCATGTGGAGACAGAACAGATCTGGATGTACCATGTATTCTTTTATCAGGTCTTCAACATGTTCTCCCAGGTATGGAACAGAACCTATTCTCATCAGATATAAGGGTTTAAATTCTAACTGTTGTTGTTAGTAGTTAATTATATACACCATACCTGATCAAGAAATTCTGGGATTGAGGCAGTTTTGGCTTAGTCCTCCTTTCTTTCTGATGATCTTCAGTAACTGTGGGGAGTACTTGTCCAGCTGGGCCATAAATCTGGGCCATAAGCGAGAGACCACAAGCTTGGGGCACTGTCTCGATCATTTAGGCGATCCTCCGAGTGTGTAGCAGCGCGTGTGCTCCAAGTTTATATACGAATGTAACTAAGCCTATGTTAGCTAGCTGTGTCCATCGCAGATACCTTGTGGTAATGCTAGGTAGCTATTAGCAAGGTACTTGAGTGATATTTGTTTATCCCTAGATGTAGTCAGCAAGCGCTTTTGGCCAACTTGCATTCTCAACTGTCATACTGTTGCTGGTAAATCTGTTAACCAGCTCAAACGTAACCAGCTAGTGTAGGATATAAGCTACAATCATGCAAAGGTGGCCAGCTTTGATGGTGGCTGGCTATCCAACATAAATGAGGCTATACTTTAAAAATGTGGCTACACAAATCACAAAAAATGTTCAGAAATCATTTGGCTCTTCTTACCTTTATTTTCGGATGAAATCCACCAATGATGAGAGACGATGCTTCCAGCCAGCCATGCAGAAATAGGCAAGACTTGGTCTGTTACTGATGCGTGTGTGTTAACATGCAAATCACATTTGACTCAAAATAAAAATATTATCTGCGGATCATGAAAACAAATATATGTTTTGAGAGGAATTGGGTCCTTTGGATGAATATTTAATTCCATACAATTCAAACGTGATTTCTCAAAATGCAAAGAGTTTCACAATCAAATTAATAATTTTATTCTGCTTTCAATTTTAGTTATTATTTTGAATCAGCAACTGCTTGTTAGAGTTTTTGCAGTGTAGTATTAGTCTGCACTTCCACAGCAGTATCTTTCTCTACAAATCAATCAATTTTAGCTACCTAGTTGGCCATCGGTGCAGGCTGTCATGTCTGGGAAAATTATCGCATTTTCCTTTGACTTATTTGTAAAATTGTTTTGCAGCAACATACCATCCCTGACATTTTTATCTTTGATTAAAGATGAATTGCATTCCATTACATGCACTTCTGCAGACATCCCATCACCATCATCAAATGATAGCGGCATCTATCAACCTATCTGTGCCTGCTTTGGATATTAGTGCATGTGCATTATCTGTCTCTAGATGGATACATTTGTCTGTGTGTTGGAGCAGCATGAGTCCTGCTCGCTTAAAATCCTCTGACCTTTTCCATGAAATGCATTCAATTCTCCCCGAGGCTCTGATCTCTTATCGATTTTGCCTCTTGAGTGCACTTCAACTTTGAAAGCTGGTGGAGATGAGGAGTCTTTATAATGTGGAGTGTAAAACAAAAAAAAAGCCACGGCTCAATAAATGGAGAGTTGTCTGGTGTTGATCAGGTATACATTAATAAAAACAAAACAAAACTTACTTGATATAAATGTAAGCACCCCAGCATTTAATGACCCAGATCTGATTTGAAAGAATAGAGAAGATGTTGCTAATTAGGGATAAAGGTCCACTAAAACATGCCTTGAAAGTCAGATCATATGCTTGCAGAGTTACCATGAGTCTCACAATAATATTGTGCAATAATATACTGAGACACAGAAGTATTTAAAGACAAACAGTTTTTATGATTTTTGCCTTTTATACACCATCACATTGAATTTGGAATAAGACATTAAGATGTGATCAAAGACTTTCAGTTTATGTATGTACATTATATATATATTTGCATAGTGAAGCTCTGTCTTACCAGTTTTGTAGTATAAAGCTCTATACAACCCAAGGTAAAAGCCATGTATTTATAGAACGTCAAAGTCTACACTTGGTTGCATCTCAATCAAAGCACAAGTATTTTGCCCAGATACTTCTAGACCTAATTGTAGATTATAAAGGCAATCTAAAAGAAATATGTGATTACGTGCAACACAAATCAAAACAAACTTTGTTCATATGTAATGGGCCTTCCTTGTGGGAAAGGTGATACTGCCCATAGAAAAGAAACTGCAACTAACTGTTTGAGAATAATCAATACAAAGAAGCAATTAGGAGTGAGTTGTGATAACTTTGTTCCAGTAGAGCCTCTGCTATTTTAGACTGGAGTTTAGACCTAAAGTGAATATTATGTTATCCATGGCAACAATAAATCTGCAGCCTGCACTTGTACCAAAGAAAGAAGATAACAAAGAACTTATATAAGCCAGGTCCACTCTCACCTGGTTTTACCTTATAATGTCCTTTGTGAATTCTGGGCAGGCATTTTGTTGAGGGAAGGAAAAAAACAGAAAACAGGTTTGAAAAGGAGCAGTCAAGTATTTTGAACAGCTTGGTACAGTACCGTGGGAAGTGGCTGCAGCACCCCCACTTCCCACATCATTGGTGGGTAGGGTTAGTAAATGCAGGCTCTAAGACACTTTTCCTTTCAAAGGCTGCCACTGTGCATTGCGCCTTTACGCCCGATGTTCAGCACCGCAGTTACATGGACAGCTCAGCTGTGCCAAACTACTGTCAGATTAGTACCATGGACAGTTACACTGACTCTGTGGCACATTGTTTGTCCTTGTTTCATTACATCTGTTTTTAGCTAAGATTTTTGCAGGCTTTGTGGCCAGTTCATTGTTATTAATCATCTGGTTATTCAGTAGTGAATTTAAAGTTCATTTCAGGTTTTCATTAAGAACTGATGTAATGTCTCATGGTGTGTTGCAAAATGTTCTTTTCGTTTCTGATAAGATGTCATGCATATGGCTTCTATTTTTGTGGAAACTGAAATTACTGCAGGCTCTATGGCCTGTTCATTGTTAGTAGCTAAATCAGCGGTGTTGAAAGATTTTGTAGTTGTTTCTAATAGGCTATGTCATACATATGTGGCATCTATTATTGTTGAAGTTGTGTAGTTGAATTTTTGCAGGCCATGTAGCTGGTTCATTGTTATTAAATCAGCGGTGAATTTAAAGTTGACTTCGGTTTTTATTCAGGTTATAGTTGACAAGTATATAGTTGATACGGTACACACACACACAGACACACACATTGTATATATACAAATACATATATTAGGGCTGGGCAAGTTAACGCGTTACTATCGCATTAACTCATTAATCTATAAACGCCCACATTTATTTTAATCGCGTGTTAACGCATGTTGCTCACATGCTTTTGATTTGAAAAGTCTGTTACTGGCTGCTGCGGAACCGGAAGAGAATTGGCAGGTAAACATGTGGAAAAGCTAAAACAGACATGGACAACGGTAAAAATCCATGTACTTTACAGTTCGGGTAGCAACTCAGGTAGCAACATTAACAATTCTGTCTGAAAAAAAAATTCTGGACTGCAACAAAACTTTCAGACCCCTTAGTTCAAGACGATCGCATCATTCTTTCGTCCTTTACATCAGATCCTGTTCCATGTCTTCACTGTCGTGCTGTTCACTTGCTGGTTACTTCAATATTGTGAAAATCTGAATGAAAACTCACCTCATATAAAGATAGAACCAAAGCACTCCCCAGTTCTGCGTCTGACATCAGTCTTTTTCTCCGCTAAATCATGATGAGCACAGAATGTTCTGATGCTTATTTACAGCATTGCAGGACACCCATCTGCTGTTGAATAAGTCATTGATCAAACTTATTGGCCTGAATATAGAAAGATATTTTAATCTAGAAGTCATATTCTCAAAAATGGGGGTTGTTTTATAATTGAGGACGAGACTTTCTGTTGTCATTACACATCTGTGCCACTAGATGGAGCCGCACTGAAGTAACTAGTAAGAGAACAGCACGACAGTGAACACATGGAGCAGATCTGATGTAAAATGGAGGAATGACGTGATTGTCTTTAACCAAGGAGTTTAAAAATTTTATTGCAGTACAGAATTTTTTTTAGAAAGCATTGTTAATGTTGCTACCTGAGTTGCTACCCGAACTGTAAAGTACACAGATTTTTACCGCTCTCCATGTCCGTTTTAGCTTTTCCGCATGTTTACCTGCCAGTTCTCTTCCAGTTCCACAGCAGCCAGTAACAGACTTTTCAAAACAAAATTATGTGAGCAACATGCGTTAACGTGCGATAAAATGAATGTCAGCATTGATAAATTATTGAGTTAATGCGATAATAACACGTTAACTTGCCCATCTCTAATATAATACAATATAATATAATATGTAGAGTGCATAGCTGTCTGACTCCCAGCATCCCCTGCTGATAATATGTTCCCGCACTCTGGGTTGGTAAGAAAGTGAAGATTTAATGAGATTTTATGAAAATAAACCAACATAACTGGCATGGCTTGGTAGATACCAACAAGCAATTGGATGAAAGCACAGTACTCCCAACGTTAAGTGTTTTGCTTCTGTGTCGCAGGTACACACAGGCCCTAGACCATCTTTGGCTCTTATGCTTGTGGGTTGTTGTTAGTATTGCTTTGTGACTGCACCACCAACTGTACTACTTTATGTAGCTCAGACATAACAAATGAGAAAGTAAAATATCTGTCAGCTGTTGCTGTTTAACGTTAGTTTTTTTTACAAACATTGCAGCAAACTATCATTCTACTCTATTTGAAAATGACGTAGATGTAGCAGCAGAAAATACAAAGATGAAGAAGACCAAATCTACCAAGGGGCCCAATCACATTTCTTGCGGTCTGCACTAATGTGACATACAGTTACGTTTTGGAGCAAGGTGCATGTCCAAGTCATGAAACACTTACTCAGGGATTACTAATACTGAGAGAGCTAATACACAGAAGATGGCAAACTGTCATGGTGTGGGTTGGGTGAGGCTTGTTTCCTGTGTTTTTCCCTCTGTTTCTGAGTTTTGTGAGCGTCTGATCTCGCTCCCTTGTCTCTAGTCTACCTTGTTCCTGTTTTACTTTGAAGGTCCGTCTTGTCCTCATGGTTTTCTCCTGTTACTTCCCTCTGTGACTACCCTGAGTGTTTGCACCTCCCTCTTCTTTGTTGTGTATTTAAGGTTTGTCTGCCCCTGTTCTTTTCCCAGATTGTACTGTTTTACCCCATCTGCTGCCACTCCGTGAGTTCTTCGTGTTTTCCCTGTCTGTTCCTGGCTCCGTTTGTTTCCTGTTCCTCCCGTGTCATCTCCTTACTTTCGGATTTACCTTGTTTTTGTGTTTTTTGGAGTTTTTTCAGTTAACTTTTTAAAGATCTTTATTAAATACATTTTTGAGTGGAACTTCGATTCTCTCCTGCCTTTTTTGGGTCCCCCTCACCACCAACTACCACAACACCCACGTTTACAACAGAAAACAATAACACTGCCACTGTTTGAAAAACTTTTAAAAGAATTTTAACACACCCATAATTCATTCTGGTGAGTATAAACATTATCCGTACACTATGCTGTCCCTGCTTTTGCCCTGGTTTACAACTGAGCCCCATATCATTTCACATTAATCATACTATTTAATCAGAGCTGGCTTTTTTTTTTTTTTTTTTTTTTTTTATGAGCTTCTGGCAAAAGTCCACAGTGTAGTGAAGCAAAAGCAGTTTGACAAAGCTGAGCTGTAGCAGTGAATGACCATGACAATCTGAATGTTTTATGTACAACTTTTGGGACACTAATCAAATTTAGAAATTCTTTATGTAAAGCATAGATGGTATGTCCTCCAGATGAAAGAGAAGAGGAACCATCAAGCTTATCAGCACAATGTTAAAACTCTTGAATTTCTGATGGTACGTGAGTGATGCATCAGTGCGTAAAAACTGAGCAGCTTCCACCGCTGGAAAACCAAAATCAGTAATGAAAGATGTACACAGGTATTAGAGGTGATGCTTTCATCTACAATGTGTTGTAAAAGGCTTTACGTCATTCAGCAAGGCAATGCTGGGCTGCATACTGCATCTGTTTCAACAACATGGCATTGTAGCACAAGAGTAGAAAGAGGTAGCCAACTGAAATAATTTTCCACATCATGACAAAAACAAAAAGAGAATGTGGGTTGATGAAATTTGCAAATACTGTTTTCATTTACATTTCGCAATGCCTCCCAACTTTTCTAAGATTAATTCATAGATAATGAATTTTTAGAGGGTCTGTGTCTGGACTACAATAAAAGCCATTTAAGATGCTCAGTTAAGTCTACAAAATCCATCCATCCATCCATCCATTATCTATGCCCGCTTAATCCTCTAAAGCCGCCATTCCCAAACTTCAGAACACCAAGGCCCAATTTGAAATGTAAAAAATCTCCACGGCCCACCCTTTAATGACAACTGTGATCAACATACAGGACTAGGAACCATGTTCTGATATTAATGTAAGGGGTCAATAAAAAAGATATTAAGTTAAGATGTTTTTAAATCATGTCGTTAATATTTTACAGTAATTAAAAACATATTTTTAAAAGATCGAGGATTTAAAACATATTTGTTTAATTTTAATGACCTCTCACGGCCCACCTGCAGTACCGCGACGGCCCACCAGGGGGCCGCGGCCCACACTTTGGGAATCGCTGCTCTAAAGGGTCACAGGGGTCTGCTGGAGCCTGGACAGGTCACCAGTCCAAGTCTGCAAAATTTTCAGTCAAAATCATCATTACAGAGTTAACATTAAATATTTGTGTTTCACCAATTAATAGTAAAGAATAATAAATAGTAACCAGGTTTGGATTGTATTTTTATGGACTTGCTGTTCACTAAAAAGTCATTCTGGTCTACAGGAGAACAAACAAGATTTACTTTTTTTTTTAAGAATATTACACAACCGTACATACAGGGTATTTGACAATTACAGTGTTCAGAGACACATGTACAGAGGTAGAGTACAACTTTTGAAATATTGTTAATTTGAGCATTGAGGCTTCTCTATCACAGTACATGGAAAAAAAAAAAATCTTGACTGACACCATCACCCACACAGGCTCTAGTTGCCCTCCAGCTGTGCTGCAGGCACATGACGTATCTATGTATGGTGGATGTCTGTGGTCTAGCTGTTGAAATTTAAATTGGAATGAAATTTGTCATGTTCCTCTATGCGTATTTTTTGTCAAAATTAATTTGCAAGTCTGTCAGTTTGTCAGATGTGCAGCACACCTGCAGCAGCCACATGTAATTTCATGTGAGCACGCACTCACATGGCTGTTGACCGGAAGGACATCGGGGCTGCGGTGCAGCATGGAAGTGGACTGCAAACTCTCCTGACTGTCCCACCCGATAAACCATGATAATCAAAGTGGGTAAATGGCAATGAGTAAAAAGCAGTACAGTCTCAAAATCAGAATGTGCCAAAGGAAAATGAAGCCCACAGTAGAAAGACAGTTTCCACGTTTAGTATGGTGACACATGGCTACATTTACAGCACAAAAAGTGTCAGTTTCTCAAAGTTTTAAAAACAATTCACCTTAGGGGGCTTTAATCATTTTTAAGTTGAGGTCTGAATTTTGAAACCATATGTGTTACACATAACTGTCAGAGATTAAAAAAAAACTATAAAACTGCAACATTCTCAAGGTTCCAAAAACGTTCCGTGCTTTTGTTTCCTCAACGTAGATATTTACATGCCTGCATTTTTTTCTTACATGAAGCTGAAGCACAAGTGATGCATAGGTATCACATGTTCACAAATGATTTTGACATGGTGAGACGGGATGTACAGTGATGTTTCAATGTGGACTGTCAAACCAGAGAACCAGGTTTTAGCCCATCTGACCCATTACTGTCCAACAATATTCCACTTTTCATCATTGCAGATTCTCATAATTGTTCAAGGTGAGGCATAAACATTTCATGATTGACGTTGACGGTATAAAATAACAACTGGTTTGGCTTAAGTATTCATGAGTTCAAAGATGCATTTTTGTATTATACTATCTCGCAATTTCTGTGTCTTTATTTTACATTGTTAAATCTGGATGCATTTTTTTTTCTTGTGACACTGAGCTCTGAGGAAATCATCTGCAATGTTCTATCAAAAAAAGATGTCTTTCTTTTTGCTTTCTGTGTTTGCGTCATCACTAGGGCTGAGCAACGATTAAAATTTTTAATCGTGATTAATCACATGATTTTCCCTGATTAATCATGATTAATGGCATTGTATACGCAAAATCAAATAATGAATTCAAAAGTAAAATGCACTTTTATTTAAATGTTCTGCTGCCATATGAACTAAAGTGCCAGAACATTTGTTGTTCAAACACTTTTAACATCAGTGCTTGTCAGTAACACATATTTAGTGTAAATTTCAACTTACAAATGTCAAATAAAATAAAGCTTATTGCCACTGCCAGGGCATTAATGTCATCCTGTGTTTTTTATGAAAAATTTAAAAAAAAGTCTACAAACAAAATCCTGAGCCACAATCAGAACATTAAAACAGGTAATTTCTGAGGTAACAGCAGAAACTTTTAACGGGGAGTTCAACTTGGCAGTTGTTCCAAATAACCTTGTTTCTGTCAAATCCTCCATCTGGGAGAACTTTAAAATGAAAATTTCCATGTTAAGGTTCTGTAACTTTATTAATCTGTGTATCATTTGTTCTTTCCATTTTCAATTGTCAATCAAAAATTTCAATTTTAGACTTGGATCAAAAATACAAACTGAAAAAACAGGCCATGGGACTGAATTTGTTTTTAATATTTAATTGTCTGGTTTACGTGACCCTGAAATGGCTTTGTGCATGGCAGTTCAGGTAGTATGGCGGCGCTGGAATCACATACTATAATTATTTGTAATACTGTGGAAATCAGAATGAAAACTCAGCTCATAAATAGATGAACCAAAGTGCTCTCCAGCTCTGCATCTTCTCCTCAGATCATGACGAGCACAGAATCTTCGGATGCTCATTTCCGCCATTGCAGGACACCCAGGATGATATTTTTATCTAGAAGTAATATTCTTAAAAATGGGGGTCGTTTTATAATCGAGGAATAGACTTTCTGTTGTCATTACACATCTGTGCTACTAGATGGCGCCGCACTGAAGTAACCAGTAAGAGAAACAGATCTGATGTAAAATGGAGGAATGACGCAATCGTCTTGAACAAAGTGATTTAAACGTTTTGTTGTTGCCCAGAATTTTTTTTTTTTTTTCTGACAGAATTGTTAATATTGGTACCTGAGTTGCTACCCAAACTGTAAAATAATAATAAGATTTAGCGGCAAGGAGGGTGATTAGTTCTCCGTTAGCATTAGCTCTGGTCCATAGTGTCAATGACTTCTCCACTATGGACCAGAACTCGCTTAGCCAGCTATGAACCTGCCTTGTTGTCTACAAATATATATGGCCCTGAATATTTATTTTGTTAGGTAAAAGGTGAGGCTTGTGATGTTAACGTCACTTTATTAATTATATTAATACAATGCTGCGACTGTCTCATGTTAACACAGCTCTGGTGTGGGATAGACCTATGGACCAGAGCTAATGCTAACAGAGAACTCATCACCCTCCCTGCCGCTAAATAATATTAATACTTTTACTAAACGGTGGTTAAATCAGTCATCTAATAAACAAAGTAAACTTGGAGTAAATGTAGGTGTGTTTTGTAACTTTCCCCACATTCAGTTGCTTGTGTGGACGGACACAACTTAACCTACGCCTGCATTTTTCCGGCATTGTTTCGGCTTGGGAAAGGGAATAAAAAATGTCCCCTCCAAACGTTCTGGTCACCTCGAGTCACTGTTGCAGGTCCCCAGCAGCAATATTTCACCATGCTGTTATTATAGTATAATATAAATACTGATGATACACATCGGAAAAATAGCGAATTAACAAAGTCCTTAATGCAGGAGCAGCAAGTTTGTCCGGCCTAGCAACAGTAACTAGGAAGAGGGCGGCTCCGCAGCAGCCAGTAGCAGACTTTTCAAAACAAAAGCATTTGAGCAACATGCGTTAACGCGTGATAAAATAAATGTTGGTGTTAATAAATGAATGTGCTAACACGATAATAATGCGTTAACTTGCCCAGCCCTAGTCATCACACCAAAATCTTTTTACAAATCAACCATCCAGGTTCCTATATTTAAGTGAATCAGTATTTATTATTTTAGTATTGCTTCAGCCTTCCTCTGAGCCTTGTTCTTTAGCGCTTGATTTTTGTGTAAAAAAAAACCTTTTGTGTTCACGAATGTTTTTTGCCCATTTTAGACCTATCTGTATCTGGGGAAACAGATTGGATGAAGTTCATCCAATAAGTCAAAGAGATGGAGAGAAGAAAACTGGGATGGTGTTCAGAGATGAGATTTTTCAGAGCTGCAGAGATCCTCTGCAAAGCCTAACAAAGAACAGATTTTAGCTTCCTACAAGGCTTAGTTTGTTTTGATTTGAATTTTATTTCAAGCCTTCAATATTTTGGTTTAACCTCAAGGAAATAAATGTTCAAATGTTTGTAAAAATATAAAGGATCTAATTTAGTTAATGAATCCCTGCTTAGTGTAATAACATAATTAGAAAAGGAAAATTATGGGCTCATTTGTTCTAGCACATAAATGACTTACTACATTTTCTCATTTTTTCAGATATTTAATGCTATATTGACTCCCTATGACATAACACATCTTTTAGTACATTATCAGCAGAAAGGAGAAGATACTGAACACAGCTCTTCCCATGTCTTTTGTGCTCACCCACACATAACTTCTAAAATCTCTTTGTAATTTCTCATTTGCATGGCTTGGTAGAAGCAAACAGGTGGGCAGCCTCAAACAAACTTGCTCATCAACCTTGTTTCCACTTGGTTTGAAAGGAATGCTGAGGAACACGTGGTTTTGTACAGAGGGATACATATCTTGATCTTAATATCATCTAATACTGATTTTTTAAAGAAAAAAAAACCTTGTTAGAGAATGTTGAATAAATAAAGTCTTCAAAATGGCAAATTAACAATACCAAAATGTGACTTTTGAGCTAAAGACTATTATGCTCCATATTATACTGCAACGGTATCCACTTTTAACATGCTAACAAGTTCACACTAAGCCGTACCTAGTATAATGTCATTTTGTACCTCAAGATGGTTCAAATATGTCAGGGTCTTGTTCATGAATTGGGGCAGAACAGAGCAGTAGATTGACAGACGGACTGGGACAGCATCTGCAGTGATGTGCACACTTTACTTGACCATTGTAGTGAAGATAGAGCCAAGCTGAAAAGCACAATTTTAGAGTCGCTCCATTTGCCAACCTTTACCTACAGTCATGGTTGTGGTCGTGAACTGGTGGGTAGTGACCGAAATAAAAAGATCATGAAAAACCAGCTGTCAAAATGAGTTTTTTTCAAAGTGTGGCTGGGCTGAGTTATACAGGATGAGTATTTGAGATGGTTTTGACATCTGCTCTGACATGTCATCTTGAGAGGAGGCCTTGGGACAGACCCAGGACTCGTTTGACAAATTATATCTCCTGCTTAGCCTTTGAACACCCCAGTATCCCCACAGTAAAGCTCTAGGAGGTGGTTGGGGAGAGGGACTGGGCATCATCTGGATGGATCGACCTCATCCTGAACTAAACATCTGTATCTGAACTGAAACGACAGCTTTTAAAAACACCAGGTTCCACATAGTGAAGCTGTAAATGTAAAGGTTCAGTATTACAAAAAGTTTTCGCAACATGAAGTACATTTTTTTTCTTGCCAAAAATGCAGGCTTAACTTCAGAGGATTTTAGGTCAAATGTTTCTGTCATTGCCTGGTCGGCCATGGCAGCCCTGTGTGTGTATGTCTGCGTCAGGTTGGCGTCTCTCCCTGTCTTTAGTGGTTCATGTTTTACTTTGGAAGGTGTGTCTTGTCCTCATTGTTTTCTGCTTTGCTTCCTCCCTCTTGTTACCTTGATTCCCTGCACCTGTCTCTCGTTTGTTCCTCTGAGTATTTAAGTCCTGTCTTTTTCCCTGTCCTCTGTGGGTCCATTTGTCTTTGTGGAATGCTACATGTTTTGCGGTCTTGCCTGTTCCCCTCTCATCGTCCTTCTCCTCACCCGGTCTCCAGAAGTTAAGTTCATACTTTGGTATTTTTGTGTTTTGGACTTCTGGTGCTTTTGGATTTTTGTGTTTCTGGATTTTGTTTTTGTGAATAAACCGTTTTTGCTTTTGTACTCCTGCTCCTGGGTCCTTCCTTTCACTTCCTGCAAAACATGACAGTTTCATGCCTAATAAATTTTGTCAGTTAAAATTATTTAAGTTTAGAATTGTTAGGATACTGGTAATCAAGCCCTGGTGCATACCAGAAAAACTGGCAAGACTGAAAGAAGGCTGACAGGGTACCTTTATGACATGAGAGGTGACGATTTCATCACTACAGGGGGTCACCTGGAAATCAGTAGTGGCACCTTGTGATGTGAAACCTAGTTTGTGATGTGCAAGGGTATGTGTTACCATTTACATTCTAAAACATTCACCATATGACACATCACTACAGCTGCTCCCATATGTTTCAACTCAAATGTCAACGGCTGTGATGAACTTCTATCAATCATTCAATTCTCCCAAGACACTTTTTTGTTTTCTTTTGATCAGCACTTACGGGTTGCTAAACCTTGAACATCTGTAGCGTGAGCACAGCCACAGTGTTTTTTTTCCTCCCTCTTAACAGATTTCCCAGAGTGCATCAGTGAGTTGGTGGCCAGTAAATCAACTAAAAGTGGAAGAGAGGCTTTTTGGATGACAGGCTGCAGGTGTTCTGATTACACTTAATTTAATGCAACATTTTTGAAATAAACTCTCGCCGGCTCTCATTGTGCATCGGTTGGAATTTTCACTCATACATGACTTGAATTCAGGTTCATTAGCTGTGTATTTAATAGAGATGACTCAGATGACCTGAAATTAGCTGTCTCCCAATTCACCCAATGCATCATAAGTAATACAACCAGTAATTTAAGAAGTCAATTTTTTTTTTATTCAGTCAGTGATATATAAAAAGATTCCTGAATAAATCATGAGGATGACATTTATATCAAACTGATGAAGTAAACAAAAGGTCAACAAAAGGACCTTCTCTGCACAGATTAAGAACATATATGTAGCAAGGGTTCATTACAAAGACAATATACCCTGTACACAAGCTCCCTCCATCTGACTGTCCCAAAGTTTGTACTGTAGTTATGTCAGTGGACAGAGTGTACAAAGGTCTGCCTTCTATCTACACTTAGCGTAAAGGCAATATCATGTTGGAGCCCTGCGTGTGTCAGAAAAGGTTCGTCAGTGACGAGGCTAATGTCTGCTAATCAGTAGGGCTAAAAGTTCAACACAAACTACAGTTATGGCCTTGACACCGGGCTGCTGTAATGGCCAATTAGAGCTGAGACAGTGTGGAGTAGATTAGAGTCATATCAGCTGGCGGGTCAACCATCCACTGGGAGTAGTGGAAGTAGGCGTATCACACAGCATAGGAAGACGAGCTTTGATCTGTCCTGTGTTTCCTACCAACATTTATTCTTACTCACTCTCTTAGTGGAGAGATGTTTGAGCTCCACTTTGAGATGAACTCTCAAGTAATATGTCAGGAGTTTGGGAAATGAGAACATTACTGTAAAATAATTTATGTAAAAGGTAACTTGGCTAGAGAAGGCCTTCATGTCATGACCTGATATAATTCCTCCCTACTCCTTCAATCAGATCTCCTTCTATCTTATACAAATGATTGCAAACTAATCAAGGTGAAAATGTCTTTATGGCATTGCTTTATGTAATGCTGGCAAGCAGCTGCAACAATAAAGGTGAAGCCTTCTGCACCCAGTCACTTTATTCTTAACAGCAGTGTTCCTTATTGTATGCAGTTTTTTCTTAATCCCATTAATGCAATAGAAGAGAAACTATAATAGAAAAGTAATGTTTATCAAAGTCAATAAAAAGTAAATATCTCATAACAGTAGAAGACTATGCTTCTGGAAGCAGCAGGTTTTCTTTTCAGTGGATAAGTCAGTGGATAAATCATGATGTCTAAAGCATTTAACATTGTAAGAGAAGAGAATGAAAAATGTTATTTTTCCCTCAAATTAAAAAAAACATTGCTTTCTGCGTTCAAAAGTCCATCATTATAGTAGTAAGTGCAATGCACCAAGAAAATGAAAGTTGTATCAAATTTTATCCGAAACTTGGTGTATAATTGCTTAAAAAGTGGAGAAATGTAAGGCTCATTCATTGTTATTACTGTTAATTCATAACATATGCATTTGTATTAATAATTTGATGCTATGTGTATTTATTATTCAATTATTACAATATAATTACCTTTTGTGAATATAGCAATATTGAATTGAATTGGACTGAATTATGGAAAATGCACAATTCCAACAAAAATATCCATCAATTTTGTTAACATTAGCACTCACGGCCTGATTTCTTAGATTGTCAATTTAATTACCTGTCTCGGAAGATTCCACCCATATGGGAGTCTTTGCCGAGATTCCAGGAAGACGTTCAATTTGATTCAATTTTATTTGTATAGCGTCTGTTACAATGTCAATTGTCTCTAGGCGCTTTACGGAGAACCAGAGCATGACCTCCGAGCAAATATCATTAACTTAAATCATAATATTAAATCCTAAACAAGGATGATGGCAAGTAAAAAGATCTCACAGCGGGAGAAAAAAACATTTAAGCCAAACAGTGGCAAAGAAAAACTCTACTTGAAGAGGAAGAAACCTTGAACAGGACCTGGCTCATATGGGGGGACCTCTCTGCCGAACACCAGCCGGGTAAAGAAAGAAAAAAAATAGCGCAGAGACAGGACAGAGGGAGGATGTAGGACAGAGAGAGGAGAGCACACAAATGACTGAATGAAATGACTACATAAACAGATGTAGGTAGCAGCACTGAGGTGAGTTGGTCAGAGGACTAGATTGCCAGAGGATGGAACTGCAAGTCAGCTTGCAACTCAGGAAAATCTGGCCTGCAAACATACATACAGAAAAAAAAAAGATCCTAATGACAGTCACTGTAGTTTCTCTTTTGCTTCATTTGGCTAAAAGGCATTAATAATCACTTTAGTCCTTGATTCATCACTGTTAGACACAGGGCCCTTTTTAAAATTTCATTGATGTTGTTTTGTTGCAGCTTTTAGCTCGAGAAAGCATGTAACTCCATGTCATCCTGCACAGTTTCTAATACTGGATAATAAAAAGTCAATATAGTACCTTCAATGTAAACAGTATTTTAGAGTTCTGGTGGTGATGACGGACTACACAGACATGGTGAAGCGACTCTGTTCAGATCACTCATTACTGGAGGCTAGATCTAAGTCCTTACGGATCCCCTGCCTCTGTATACATATAAAAAATAAAATGTAGAAATCCTGCCAGTGAAGTGCTTTTCTATAGCAAAGAATGCATAACCGTTATAAGAGGCTTGTTTAAACAAAAGCATTTAAGTGGTTTCATTTCATTTTCAAATACAGACAGACAGACAGACTCCTCTATTGTCAGATATGTTAACAGCTGTAAAATTACATATAGAAACACAGAAGAAGCGCATAAACTTCCAGATTCAAGGAAAGAGGGGAATCCTGTTGTGCAGATTCTGACTTTTTACTCCACATATTGTGGAGCCACATGTCCCTGAAGCCTGGTGAATCTGTGGATTCATGTTAGTCTGCTGAGCTTGCAAAAGTGGACTTGCCATGCAAAAAAGGTGAGGAAGCCCAGAGAACAGTCTCTGAATGGACTTTCGGGTCAGCTGCGTGAACGCTTTGGCTCTGACAGCATAGCTTTTTGCAATAAAGTTGAAAAAAATAACTTATGCAAACAATTTGTAATTCCTACATGCCCCTGATGTGAGTAGTACCGGGATTCGATTGCTTAGAGTCTGGGATTCATCATTCCTGAGTCCTCCCTCAAATCCAGACTGACATGTCACATGCTTCTCTCTACCTGGTAACTCCCTTTTATTCCATTCCCTCTTCTACTGTTCTCTTTTTCATTTTCCTTGCATATCTCATATCTTGTCTGGCCTTTTTTCCTCTCATGTCTCTGTGGGATTTTGCCGAGTGGTGGAAGGAAGGCTTGACTCAAAAAATCAGTTTAGAAAAAAATGACGCACTAAATTGCAAAAATGTTGAAGTAACCTCAGGAAACATATATCATACAACTGCACCAGATAAGCTCCCAGAAACTCTCATCTTGTTTCATAGATAGTTTTATTTCATGCAAATTTTACTGCTTGTAAATTGTACTTTGTTTCTTTGTATGTCTTTGTCTGCAACTTTGTGTTTTGCTGCTGCTGCCTGTTTTGGCCAGGTCTCCCTTGAAAAAGAGATTCTTAGTCTCAGTGGCACTAACCTGGTTAAATAAAGGTTAAATAAAAAAAAAAAAAAGCTCTAGTACGACTACTGCACCCTTACCCCAGGCTTTGTACTGAAAACCCCTCCTCCGAGACAAACCAAAGTTAATTCACCCTGTAAACTCAATGGTTTTGGATTGTGTGTGTACCAATCAAGTCCTTTAAAATGCCATAACATTAAAATTTTAAATTTCCTATATGCATAGATCATCTTAAAAAACATTTTCTGCCACCACAGTAGAACACCTCTATGTAGTGCCTTGCTCATGGTACCATCTGAACTCTGCCACCTCCTGGCTTACCTGAAGGATCAAGCCACTGCATTATTAATAGGGGAGAGAACAATCATTTCAATAAATTAATTATACTAAATCCTTGTCATTCAGCCATGGTAAATGGACTGCACTTATATAGCGTTTTCTTCACAACATCAAGGTGCCCTTGATGGTGCTTGTAAAGCCCAAAGTGCCTTACAATAGCCTCTCATTCATTCACTCATTCACACACACACATTCACACACCAGCGTTTTTTTTTTTTTTTTTTTTTTCATTTTAGAAAGAATAAAAATATAGATATGGTGTTCTAATCATCTTAGTAATCACTTTTGATTTTCATATTTTCTCAACAGGAAGAATGCATTAATTATGGCTGCAAACATTGTCTTGCCTGACACATGTAGTCATAGAGGCATCGATAAACATAAAATATAAAGAATAGTTTCCCATCTTTTGTCACAAGTATCTTCGTCTTGCTTTTCGTGTACACATTCTTGCTAGTTTTTCACCTTCTCTCCTCTGTTCTCAAGCATTCTCCTACGAGACCATGTCAGTCAAGCATCTTTATCTCTGAGACATCTAACTATGCCTGTTCCTCTAATCTGCTCACTTGTAATTGTAGCTATCTTTGTCACTCCCAAAGAAAATCCTCATCTTCAAATCAATCACCTGTAGTTCAGCTTTCTGCATCTTGGTTCGTTGTCTCCTAGACATAGACAAGGGCTGGTCTCACTACTGTCTTGTAAATCTTTCCCTTTCGTATTGTAGACCCCCTACCCCCCCCCCCCCCCCCCAACCCAATACACACACACATGCAGCTACACACTCATTGATTTTCCCTCTCCTCCCTCTTGTACATTTCATATTTTAGTCCCAGTCTTTGTTTTTGCATCTATATTTTCCCACCAACACTAAGCCTGTTTTATATTGTTTCTTTTTCCTGCCCCTCCTTTCACCTTTCTCCACTCCTGGTTACCATCTGTTCTGGGCTTCTCTGGCCTTTTAATTATGGCCCGACTTCCCCAAGCTCTGGCCATACTGTTCCCTCTTCTCCTCTCTTCCTCATTGTCACCAATGGCCTTGGCTGAGGTGTTCATCACACTAAGCAAGAGGCTGTGTAGGCACTCACAAATCAACGGCTGTGTCCCCCACTGAGCTGAATGACTCCCCTGACTCCTCTTCCACGCCTCA
Source organism: Hirundichthys speculiger (assembly GCA_018398805.1). NCBI lineage: Eukaryota > Metazoa > Chordata > Actinopteri > Beloniformes > Exocoetidae > Hirundichthys > Hirundichthys speculiger. The sequence goes on from JAGFBZ010002829.1 coordinate 624,295, forward strand.
GGCCATGGCTGTTAGGTTGAGGAGGGACAGGAGCTTTATTTATTTCTACATGGCCCACAGACATCCAGGCAGCCAGTCAGTGAAAATAGGTGCGAGAACAAAAATGCTGGTTGCTGGTTTTCTCACAGAGACCTCTGAGACTAGAGCATTCTCCGTTTTGGTGCTCGTGGAGCACAGTGTGGTGTCACATGATTCCTTCCAGGTTAATGTGCTGCATTCCGAAAGAAAAATCTCCTCACACTGCAGGATATCTTTCAGTTTACTATGAGTTTGTTCCTCAAGAATTTTTAGCAAATGAATAAGAAAAAAAAAAACAAAACAACTTTTTACTGGTTGTTACTGCTTTTTCTTACAGAGAGCTGACAGTGCCTGATATATCCTATCAAGCGATACTCTGGAGATGAGAAATCATCTCCAAACTCATAAGATTTAATTCCACTAGAAGAATTTCTTTCATATACGCGGGAAGATTTTCCAAGTCTGACATTTATAGTTCTCATTTTTTGCAGCAAAGGTTTTCTGCAAATTCAGCAACGAGTAGAACTGGAATTTACGGCCAAAAACATTTACAGTGCACCCATTATCCACATTCAAGAAGTGCTTTTTGTTAACTTCTCTCTTTAAGACCCCCAATCCCGCACTGGAAAAGACCTATACAACTCTGATTGATCAGAATTTGTAGCAGACGCTCATTTTCTATTAGAGGCTGGAGCAAACTACCCACTAGGCAGTCATTATGCAAATGTATTTCATAATCACGTTCTGCAAAGTCCAAGAGGAGAAGCATGGACTATAAATGATGGTTTTATGCTCTTTTAGGAGCAGTGTCAGAGGGAATTACACCCCTTTGGTGTGGAGTTTCTAGCTTTGTAACCCTAGAAAGTTATAGATGGAGGTTACTGTACAGCAGGGGTCTCAGACTGATCCGTGAAAGGGCCGTGTGGCTGCAGGTTTTTGTTCCAACTATGCAGAAACACAGCTGATTTGTTTCATTCAATCAAGTGAGCTGGTTCAGACCTTCAGTGAAGACAACTAGTTGATTGACTTAAACAAGTAAGGCTGTGCTGCTGCATGGTTGGAAGAAAAACCTGCAGCCACACGGCCCTTTCACTGATCAGTTTGAGAGCCCTGCTGTACATCATAGGAAACTATATAGCAAACTAGAGGAAGGGCAAAAGTCTTCAATAATCAAGTGAACTTTTATGGAAAATCAGAAATTAAAATTGCATTTTCACAAAGATTCTACTGTTTTAAGCCAATTTTTTCCTGGATATGTACAGTCGGGTTAAGCTAGGCACTGTTAAAAACAGCATGAAGGGTAGAGTTTAAAAAATATCTGCTTTAAAAAGTCAAATAGTATGTGGCAGACATTTTCAACTCTTGAGAGTAGAGCATTTTAAACAGGTTTTTTTTTTTTAAATTAGCTACATATTTGAAATCATTTTGTCAGTGATAATTTGTTTACCCTAACGCTGGACTCAGCGTGGTGTTATTGACGTTTGCTCTTAATATCAGAAACAGCCAATCAAATTCCAAAATTCACTACACAGTTAACCTGCATGGTTTGAATTAGTCCTACCTCCGTGTGTGATGTAATTGGCTAGCTCTGGCTGTGTAGCTGCAACTTGGTGGGCTGACACATGACACATGTGAAAAGTTGAAAAACCTCCAACTTTTGACGGAGCCAACGCAGTTGACGCGGCGCAATTCAGTCTGGCAACGGATGACATCTCCCCAATCAAAGCCTATAGTGACTAGTGCAGACGACGCATGCAATGTGGCTGCGTGAGTCCAGCCTTTTAGTGTTCTGAGGGTTTCTTTGTGTCGGGAAGGGACGTCATTGTATCCTGAAGACTTTGTTTGGACAACGGTTTCTGATAGAAATGCTGCAACAATGGGGTTAGTTTATTATGTTTTATGAGTGAACCGTTTTGCAGACTGGTAAAAATTAATCAATCTTATCTACTTTACTATCAGCCCAAACGTTTTCATGTGAGGCATCATAAATCGGAAACATGTTTTGCTCTAAAGAAAATGTGAATTTAACCAACTCTTGTAGCCTCAAGTGCAGCATCCTGATTGAAAATTATTGCATGCACACAGGAGTTCTGGTCCTATCAGTGCCGATAGGAACTGAAGCCAATAAATACCTGGGTTGGCAGGTTAACAGTGTGGCACTTTGCAGAAGGAGCGCCTTCTGTGTGGTGTGTCTGTGTGTGTGTGTGTGAGAGAGAGAGAGAGAGAGAGAGAGAGAGAGAGAGAGAGAGAGAGAGAGAGAGAGAGAGAGAGAGAGAGAGAGAGAGAGAGAGAGAGAGAGAGAGAGAGAGTGATACTGTTTTTGAAATTCTAAAAAGTATGCAAGTAATACGAGAAGTGTTGAACCCTGAAGAGGTTATCGCAGACTTTCAAAGAAAGGCTTTCACAGCGGTTTATTTAGACTTAACATGGCCTACTGTTTGTGATTTACTTGACAAAATGCTAATTCATTTTGGTGAGATCATCATATAAAATTTTTGTACATAATAACCACATATAACATTTTACTGTGCATGTGTACTGTGGGACTATTAAAGCAGAACAAAATAACTATCATAAAAAAATGAACTATTAATGAGCCCTCAGACCCATCCAGGTCTATAAGACACAAATCCAGGTCTACTGTCCACACAAAGCAACTTCTGAGCACTGGGACAGCACGTTGTTGGGACAGCTACATGTATCTTTACTCCACTTCCTCACAGATCAACAATAAATTGAGGCTAACTCACAGAGCTAGTTCAGTTTTGAACTTTGCATATGGACATCATGGCAGAGGTGACAAAGAAGCCAAAGAAAGTAATGAGAGAGGAACTATAGAAATAGGAAATGTGGGAGTGATTGAGTAAATTGAGTTAATCTTGGACAGGGTTTCTCCCTGATTCCATTTAACAGGTTGTATAAGCACATTTATGTGTAGAACTGTGATTGTCATAAAAACTACTGTGCTTAGTGTTGTGGAAAAAAATAACATATAACCCTATATTTATTTCAACCACCTGATGACTACAATATCTAAGTAAGACTAAGGATAAACTTAAATAATAGACTTGGCAATGACTAGATTTCAGTAAATTTTAATGTTCATGTGCATGCAAAAGGGGTTATTACCACATCTCAGCAGATGGATGAAGAATGACCAAGAGCATCAGTAGTACAACTGTTTTAAAAGGACAACACCAGAATAAACTAGACATAATATATGAGACAAAACCTGGCAGCTGTGTAAGACAGTGGGAAACTAAAGTACGGGAAAAGTTAAACTGCATGAAATAGTGAGACAATAACAAAGCAATAAGGAATAATAATCAATTTCTATCACAACGTGTCCACAAGTAGCAGGTGCGAAAACTTTAAAAATTGAAAAGTTGCTTTGGATAACTTTAACCCAGCTGTTATCTCACTATGAATTTTCGCAGATAAGGAACCAAAGTTTTTTTTTCTTTAATATAGGAGGGTGTAGGGGAGAACTTGTTGAAGAAAGTGGACACAGATTGCAAAGAAAATCTGTTCAGGCGGATAAGTTCTTTTTAAAGAGCGAAAGACGTTTCTGGATATGTTCATTTTACAAAAAAAAAAAATAAATAAACATAATGGCATGACAGCAGTGTTTGTCATGATAACTACACTTATCATCCCTTACTGGCCTTTACTTTACAGTTGAATCTGACACGTTGTAGTTTTTAATCAAGATTTAGTTGTCTAATTTTCTGATATGGCCGTCCTGAATTTGGTTGTAGATCAGCCATGTTTAAGCTGCATGCTCTGTTTTATTTATTTTTTTTTTACTAAACATTCACTTTATTCAAACAGAAACTGTGGATGTACTTGGAGCACCTTCAAGGAGTTGTTTTTTTTTTTTTTTTTTTTTTTGTATGTATGTTGGAGAAAACCAAGGGCACACATATGATTACTACTCTGATTCAATCCAAGAAGTGAAGAAGATTGCAGTTCCATGACTGGTTACATGAGTTTGACCATGAATTAAGCAAGTTAAGTTTAATGGAACTCTGGGTCCTCCAGTCCAGTAGTGGAACGTGGTCAGTGGGCTGCTACCAGCGCTAGGTCCTCCAGGCCGCAAGGCTCAGCTGCTGCGGGTGACCAGGTAGGCCCATGGTCAACCCCAACCAGTTAGCCTAGCTACCAAGCAGACATTGCTTTGGTAGCGACATCTAAAATGAGGCTATAATGTACATGTGAAGATACACAGATAAAGCATAACATTATGACTATCCATTTAATGAGCAAGTCCTCCCTGTCCTACCAAAGTAGCTCTGACCAGTCAGGGTCTGGATAAAGAACATTTGAGGGTGTCCTGGAGTGTCTGGTATTGGGATGTTATCAACAAATCATTTTGGCCCTGTGGGTTGTGAGGTGGAGTCTCTGTGGAGGAGGATATCGTCTTACAGATCCCATCAGGTCCCATCACATTGCTGTTTGTGGAGTTTGAAGACCAAATGGACACCACACATTCTTTGCCGTGTTCTTTGAGTACTTTATAAAAATAAATAAATAAAAAAGGTTGAGGGGCCTTCTGCTGACCTGCTGGGGGAGAAGGCTCTTGTCAGGCAAAAATCTTACCATTTTGATAATTGGTCTGCAAAAATGGTGTTAGTTGGTGCTAAAATAGGAGTATGTGAATGCCAGCATGCAGGTTTTCACACTCACTTCCTCCTTTCATCGTTGTGCCCAGTTTTAGACTGAGAAGGGTCGGGCAGAGTCGGTACCCGACAATGTTGCAACCCCCAGAAAGAGAACAAAAAAGACACTTTATAAGTACCATAAGAAAACCAAATGTCACCAGGGGGTTATTCACTTTTTTTTTTTTACAATGTTTGGAGAAAACCACTGTAAAGGGACTGCAGTTTGCTGGGGTTGTGAAGCCCTGATGAAACAGTGTGTTGTCAGCAGTTTTTTTTCTTGTTGTTGATTTTTTTTTTTTTTTTTTTTTTTTTTTGGTTCTTCTTCAAATCACACTTTACACAGTTCCCTATCTGTGACATGAAAAGGGTTTCGTTTTGGAGAAAACCCACCCTGACCTGTGCAAACACCTTTTCCTTCTCATCTTTATTCAGCCTGAAAGATCAAAAGGAGCAACCCTGCAGGGGCTGAGTCAAACAAAAGCATCTGCCGTCATTACTAGTTCGAACCACCAAAATGGATTCAGTTCCTTCACACCAAAGTATTGAAGGTCTGGGTCTCAGTTAGCGAGACAAGGGGCTTTAGATTTTACAAGCTGTAAGAAAATGATTGTTTCACATAACCTTTTAGGTGTTGTTGAAGCATCGCTTTCATTAGAGCCCTACAAACCCTACAGAGGCAGAGATTAATTACAACTGGCAATGAACTTGAGATAAAAAAAAAAAGCAAACTGTATAGATAGTGTGGGTGTAATTCAGTTAGTATATTAATTGGCCCACTCTATAGTAGATGTTTTTGCACTCTGCCTTTGTAGGAGCATGTATAGCTTTTATATTATATTTTATTATATTATATTAATATAGCTATTACCAGAAAACCATCTTTTTTTTATTATCAGTAGCTGTTCCTCAATGGGCTTAATTCTGTCCTACGATAATCAATGTAAAGATTAGATTAAAATACTGAATTAATTATGCAGTGTATTCTCTCAGCTTCATACATTTAAATATGTGGTTTTAAACATGTTAATCATCAAGTGCAATCCAGTGGAGAGGGGAAAAAGCTAGCTAAATACTTTCATCTGAAGTTGGTGCTTGTTCTCCATCATGCATTGATTTTGCTCGTGCCTGACTCAGCTATATGGAAAATATATCATGAGAGAGTATATTTTTCAGGTAGCCTATTGATACTCTAGCAACCAGTGGGTGATCCAAAAGAAACTTTAATTTTATTTTAAAGCTTAGCACTTTCTTGATGTAAAGCTTTGGTGGCACAGTTAGTCATTTCTCTTTATATCAGACTTGCAATACATCATCCACAGAGGCCTCTCATCACCCCGCATCCTGTGGACTTCATGGATGGATTATTGTGGTGCTTGAAACACTATGAACATTTAAAACAAGCCATTTTAGATTAATAATACAATGCTGAACTGTCACTGCTGTACATATCTTAATGGAGGTGCAATATATGCATTTCATAGTGCTTATTTTGTCTTGCCTTTTCTTGTTATATTTTAAAATGCATTTTGAAATATAGCAAATATCATTAATTCATCTTAAAAAATGTAAAATAAAATAAAGCTTATTGCCACTGCCAGGGCATTGATGTCATCCTGTTTTTAAAAAAAAAAAAGTCTACAAACAAAATCCAACAAAATGATTGTGGCTCACCACAATCAGAACATTAAAACTGGCAATTTCTGATAACAGGTAACAGCAGAAACTTTTAACGGGGAGTTTAACTTGGCAGTTGTTACAAATAACCTTGTTTCTGTCAAATCCTCCATCTGGGAGAACTTTAAAATGAAAATGTCCATGTTAAGTAACTTTACCAATCCGTGTATCATTCATTCTTTACATTTTCAATTGTCAATCAAAAATTAAAAGAAATTAAAAAATGAAATTTTATTACGTTTTTCATTTTTTAATCTAACGAAAAAAATGCCTGTTTTTTTTATATTTCAATTTTAGACTTGGATCAAAAATATGAAATTAGAAAACGGGCCACAGAACTGAATTTGTTTTATAATCGAGGACTGGACTGAACGCGCTCTCTTTGCCCTCACGAGCGTCGGGTGTGAATGAGTTCATTTGGGCAATTGTGAATGACGCTCTTTCAAAGTTCACGCACGGTCAAAACCATGCCAGGTTTCTTGCGAACCCCACTTAAAATACACCACAAACGAGCCTAATATGTAGCTTCGGAAACCAATCAAACATGGCAACACGGGCAATTGCGTCATCAAATGTTTAAAGCAAGCATGGAGGAAGATGAAAGCTGCAGTCAGCCAGAGCTGGATAGCACTCCGACTCCAGGGGGGGGGGTTGAAATATTGAAATGGGGGGAAAAAACATTTGCACCTTACGTACCTGTTTTTGTCTGATAATGAAGACCATTTGGTGGCAACTTTTTCCTCATATTTTTAACATACTGTAGAGAGAAGCTGTCCCTTCAATGCTAATGTGAACCCTGGTTGGTTAAGGATTCTGAATTGGACCAACAGTTTTTCGACAGATAAAACGGATAAAATATTTGCAGTTTGTGGTGGTGTCATCTTGACAAATAATTGCTCGCAGCAACATTAAAAAAGAATTTAAAAAAAGAACTAAAAATGAACTATTTAGTTCATTTTTTGAAATAGTGAACTGAACTAGTTCATTTTAAATTCTATGATTAAACCCCCTAGTGACATTGGGTTTTAATTTCTAGTTCGTGTAGAAAGTGAACTTGCCCAACGCCGTGTATATATATAGTCATGGAAAAATTTATCAGACCACCCTTGTTTTCTTCAGTTTCTTGTTCATTTTAATGCCTGGTACAACTAAAGGTACATTTGTTTGGACAAATATAACGATAACCACAAAGATTGCTCATAAGAGTTTTATTTAAGAGCTGATATCTTACCATTTTCCATGGTTTTCTTGATTATAACCTAAATCACTTAAGTTTTTACATCAATAGCTATGGCGTTGTACTGCCAAAAACACTGCTTTTATGCATTCAGTGTTTTCTTTTCTGTCTGTTTTAGTCACATGATGACGTTTAGTGGTACCAGGTATTAAAATGAACAAGAAAGTGAAGAAAAAATGGTGGTCTAATAATTTTTTCCATGACTGTATATATATATATTAGGGATGCAACAGTACTCAGTAAAATACCAAACCGTTTGGTACGACCTGAACGGGACACGGGACGCTTTTATGTGCCGCGGTATTTATGTTCCAATAACTTTGCATTGGACTTGCACGTGAGCGTGCGTGCCTTTTAGGCATCAGGCCCGCCACTGCATGTCAATGTCTACTCATCTCCGCTCACTCACAGTGACCAAGCCTATCACACTTTGGCCGGTTGGCTGCAGCTCATAGACGCAGAAAAAAAAACAAACAAGCAGGCATGGCCAGCGGTAGCAGAGAAATTAGGAAAAACTTTTTTTAATCACCGGATGCTGTGGGAGCATTTTGGTTTTGCTGTTGAATACACCGGCGAGGGAGTGAAAACAGTTAACAGTTAACAGAACGCAATCTTCCACCTCCCTAAACCCGCGATCTTACCTGCATAAGATCCAGTTGTTACCAGTTGTGTGTCTTGGTGCAGCTGATGTGCTTTTTAAAATACTGCAGAACGAATCATTGGATGCGCATTTAAAAATCAGGAACAATTAATGTTCCTGTCCCTCCTCGACCACCAACAGTTTCAGACATATCAGAAATAAATTCCTGCATCCAACTTTTTCCAGCTTGACACCAGAGACAAAGATCTCCTTGGTTTCCTCCACAGCAGACATCTGAATGAGATCATGCCACAGCTGTACAGACTGACGTGTCTGGCCGTGACTATTCCCACATCCACCACAACTGCTGACCAGACATCCTCTGACCTCAAGTGAATAAAAACGTATGCAAGTAATACGGTGATGCGTAATCGAGAGGTAGAGCCGTTTGTGCACGTCCACATGTGACCAGGTGGACGCACATTTATTCCATTTGGACGCGCTTTTTTTACGCGCTGACATGTGAGTTGTGCTTTCCGCAAACTTGGTATCTTGCGATCGCAGGTTTAGGGTAGAGGGTGGTCTGAAAATGTACCGAATCCGTACCGAAACCGTGACACAAAAACAGCGGTACGGACCGTACCGTGAGCCACCTGTATCGTTGCACCCCTAAAATATATATATATATATATATATATATATATATATATATATATATATATATATATCTATATATATATATATATATATATATATATATATATATATATAATACTCTAATGAAGGAATACCAGCTGTATGTTTGCAACATGTAAATATAATTGCTTTAATAACAGCAATAATTTTGTACTTCAAACTATGTCAGTGATTATTCATATTCAGCTGTGCTATGATGTGTTTTAGACAAAGCCTTTAAAAGCATAATATATGGTAATATGTATTAGAATAAAAACTAAATTTAAAGCTACTAAATAGCTGCTTAAATTTCAGAATAAACAATCCTGTCTCATTTTACATTTTAACAGGAGTACATTCACCCTCAGCCATCTAGCAGGAAATACCATGTGCCATTTGGTATTAATTTACCTGCAGCGGAAACCACTGTCCCTCTGAGGTGCAAGTATACTAATTCACACACTGATTTGCCCAGGAGCAGGTGGCAGGGAGACTGAGAGGAGGAAACGTGTGGATGCACAGATGGAAATCTGGAGAGGGTAGAACGAGGTGGAGGGGCATGGTTATTTTTACCTTTGTGAATCACATCCATCGGATGGTTAATATATGGGTGGCTGAGAGCATGTCAGAGCATGTCTGAGTGGGGGGGGCGGGGGGGCAGTAGATCAAACACACTGTGATGAGTGGCATCCTGGGCCAGCTATCTTCACCCCCTCCCCCTCCATCTTCCTCCACAAGTCTTTTCTGGAGGTAATTTTTGGCCTGAGAAAGAACAACCACAGTGAACAGCACATCCACATCCTAACTGTCCCTCGCTGCACTCCATTGGTCAAGAAAACGCAATCAGCTTGTCCAACTCACAGGTTCCCCAAAGAGATGCATTCGTGAATGGCAGGAGCCAGGAGTGCCAGGAGCTTTTTAAAATCTTTACAGTTTGGAAATACCTGCATGCAACAGAGCTGAATAATTCCAACACTGGATAAAATCTATAGCACCCTAAAAAAAATTATGAAGTGCCGTGGCATGAATCAAAAATGAAATTTTCCCATTGCCTCCTTTACTTAAGACTGTAAATGTGGATGAATTGAGACAGTTGCTGAAAAGATTTCTTTTTTTTTTTCCTGAGTTCTTTTGTCTGTGGGTGTTTTGTTGAATTCATAACATCTTTGTTGCTAGATTCTGTTTTTCAAAATGATGGAGTCAATAAACCCCCGGAAAAAAAAAAAGACTTCACAGTGGTTTTTATGCTCAGATTGTGTAAATACAAAATCTGGCGCTTAAAGAAGGACGTGCAAGCAAAGGCACTAATAAAATGCTGTCCATCCTCAAACCAATTTCCAAGTCAAGCAAGCATCCTTAAGTCAGGAAGTTAAAAAACAAGCCCCTGCCACCATCCAGCTGATGGGTCACCATCCAATCGCACAACATTGATTATATGTCAACATTGTGCCTCTCATAATCCCACTCTCTCTCTCACACACACACAACACAAACACACACACACGAGTGAAATAACAGTCTGTGTCGGTGACAGATTTAACAGTGTTAGGACCAGATTCATGTCATTAAAGCTATTTTTCTTCCTTAAGGTGCATGTTTAAAGAAAATCCAATATATAATTTTCATATGGCTGAAACTGTTGATCAATGCAGGGGATTTACTTAGTTGCACTTTGAAGTATCAGCTTTAAACAAAATGTGTGAGTGAATGAGGCCCTGATCCTACACCTCCCGCTAGCCACTAGCCGCTAGACGCTACCTGCTACCCAAAAATTGCAGGTTTAGGAACCTCTGCAAACCGCTAATGCAATTTTCCGCTTCCCTAAAGCCGCTACCCATTATGCCGACTCCCTTACTCACAGTGTAGGTATGGTAATAGGCGTGTCTTTTGCTCTTTCTGCAAACTCGGTATCTTGCGATCGCGGGTTGGGGGTAGTGGGTGGTCAGACCACGTGTCCAAATGGCATAAATGTGCGTCCACTTGGTCACATGTGGACTTGCACAAACTGCTCTACCTCTCAATTACGCATCACCGTATTACTTGCATACGTTTTTATTCTCTTGAGGTCAGAGGATGTCTGGTCAGCAGTTGTGGTGGATGTGGGAATAGTCACGGCCAGACATGTCAGTCTGTACAGCTGTGGCATGATCTCATTCAGATGTCTGCTGTGGAGGAAACCAAGGAGATCTTTGGGACATTTCCCTTCAAAGTCCGTCATGGCCTACATTCCTGCCAGCAGCCATCAACCTCCACAACAAGACATCCTACTATTATTAATTCAATATTATTATTGCTGTCATTTATTTATTGTTGAAAGAAACAACCTTACTACAATGTTAAATTTCCCTTCTGGGATTAATAAAGTATTTTGTTGGTGGTCGAGGAGGGACAGGAACATTAATTGTTCGTGATCTTTATTTCAGAAGAGGAGGAAGCTCTACAGCAGAGTCCCAGTCGATCTGCGCATGAGAGCTGCTCCGATCTGAATGAAAAGATGCTCCATAGCAGTTTGTGGATAGCGGCTTGCGGGTAGCGCAACCTGCTCTTAAAGGCAATGGCTACTGACGCACTGATTAGTTTAACAGGTGGAACGCCCTAACCACTCCTACGCATAATATAGCGGTTAGCGCAGGTAGGATAGGCGGGTTAAGCAAGGTGGAAGATTGCATTCTTTGCGGGGGAACGCCCCTCCCGCTACCTGCTATCTCTTAATAGCGGCTTTAGGAGATCTGGCAGAAGAGTATGAAGATGGTTTTTCTTTAACAGCAATCAATTACAGTCATTTGAAAATAAAAATCATTCGCATCATATTGGCACAAAAACGTGAACATAAGAAAATAGGTCAATTCAATACAATGGAAACATGTAAATGTTTAATTTTATGTTCTTATACTTACTTAAATTTGCTGAAATCATAAGCCAGGTGACATTGACTCATTATTTTAAGTAAGGATTTATTCCTTACTTTTGTGAATTTTATGCGACAGCTGTGTATTTTGCTTCTGTGTTTTGAGCTGGATGAATAAACTTCTTTCGCCCCTTCACATGTTAGTCAGAAGTCATTTGTGTTCAGTTTATTGCATCTACAACAAAAGTCCTCTCGAGGCACGTTTTTGATTTTTTTGCTTCAGGCTGTCGGGGATCCGATGTAGTCGCCATGGGAACTGAAGGTTTGGGAGAGCTGCAGCACACGTAACCTAGCAAAAAGGTGTGTAAAGCCAAAAGTCCGTCAGAGGTGAACCGATGTGTCAGGGCACATTGACAGTGATACTCTTTTGGGGTGCATCGCTTGCCATTACTGTGTTCTGGCCTTTAGACTACTCTTACTCTCTTTCCCAACTCTGGGAGATTTGATTGGTGATCCAAAAGTTTGACAATCCACATTTTTTTTAGAAGTGAGAGATGTACCATCCAGCATGGGATGGATGACATCGTTGGTGCTCGACCAGGTTTTCTCCAAAATATTTTTCATAAAAATGGTAAAATGCCTCAGTGTCAGCCTTTGATATGTTCATGTTCAGTTGCAGTTCCCATGGGTTTTTTTTTGTTTGTTTTTTTTTTTTTTTTTTTTTTTTTTGGAATTGGGGTTGTATATGGGCCTAGTCATTTAAGTAGTTAAAGGATAACATGTAGCCAAACATGTCCTTGCTGGTCTGACTTTTGACAAAGTCAATTTTTTTTTTTTTTTTTTGTCACTGATGGAACGGTAATTATTGCTGACATGAACAACAGACAAGACCTTCTGCAGACCATTGTGACAGCTTCATAGAAGTACCAAAAAGGAAAACTCTTAAAACTGGTGTAACTACACAAGTGTGAGGACTTGGATGTACACGCTTCATCAACACCTACAAGTGTCCATAATTCTTGATAGGGGGCAGTTTTGATGGCGGTTTCAAAAGCAAGTAGCAAACGCAAAGCAACAGCCTCACACTTCGATTAAAAAAAAAAAAGAAGTCACCCATTTAAGGAGAATAACCATGTTGGCACCTTTACAATACAGTCACCGAAACTACATATTTCTATATAAAGAATAGTCACTTAAGCTGCAGTAAAATCAGCTGAATGTAATTTTTTTGAATATGTCAGACTGAATCAGAAATCTGTGCTCCATTGCTCTGGAATGAACTTTATACCTGAGCCTCTTGAGCTTTTTGTCAACAGCTTCTCTCAGTTGGAGGGAGCTGAATTATGCTGATAGCAGCATGTACTGAGGCCATAATGCAAATGCAGTCGGCTGTTGGGCAAAGCAGTCTCTGTTGTTTGTTCAGGGAAAAAAAAAAAGACAGACTACTCCCTGAACATCCATACACCCAGCAAGGTAGACAAATGCACAAACCGTGTTAGTTTGTCGTTTACAGCTTTACAGGGTTTTCAGTGGCTTCAGCAAGGCTGTGATAAGATCATGTGGAAGTTGTAGACGCTGATAGGGAGCTGATGAGGCCTCTGGATCCCCAATGGGCAGCTTGAGCTATAAATGCCTCTGCTGTCAGCTGTTCTGGGTGAAAGCTTCCTGCAAAGAGTACAGAGCTGCTGCTACTTCTGAAGGCTGTCGATCTGTGCAACAAACTGATGCAGACAGTTTTTTCTTTTTTTTAATTCATTTCCTTTTATGTTTGCATGTCAGGAAGGTTGGGTTTAGAGTTTGATTTTACCGATGATCAAGGTCTTACATATTTTTTTTTCTTTTTCTTAGTTGTAACCTTTTGCTCTCATCTCACAAGTGTTAACTTTCCTTTTCTCCTGCTTTCTTAGAACTATTACTAGATTTGGTTTTGCTTCCCTGCAGATGCATGCTGAGTTATTTAGCATATTTATCTGTCTATTTCCACTAATCCAGGGTCTGGTCATGGGTTCAGCAGCCTAACCAGAGTGGCCCAGACATCCTTCTCCCTGCTCACCTCCTGCAGCTCTTACAGGAGGACACAAACTTTGTTTTCAGGCCAACTGAGAAATATAATTTCTCCCACATGTCCTGGATCTACCTAACGGTGGATTCATATGCACACGTTGCATGTGCCATCTGCATCTGTCTCCATGGACAAGCTAAAGTGTGGGTTCAGTGTCGTGTCGATGGCACTGGCTTCATCAAAGGTCAGGGAGATTTTCAACTTTTCCCACATCAATACGTCAGCCAATCGAGTTGCAGCCACACAGCTAGAGCTAGCCAGTTAAATCATACACGGAGGATGGACTAATTCAAAGCACTCAGGTTATTTGTGTGGCAAGCATGAAGGAATTTGATTAGTTGTTTTTGGTATGATGTCACCCCGTGTGTTGCTGCTATGCAGCTGTGTGAAACCAGCATTGGGGCCTTCTCCCTGCTGAACACGATATATACAGCTGTTTATATGATATACAAGGTGCTGTTAAATTGAACTGGATTGACATGCTTGAAACATCTCTTCAGGGAGGCATCCTAACCAGATGCCAAAACCACCTCAACAGGGGGTACCCGACTACCCCCCGTTGAGGGAAGGTAGAACTCACATTACTCTGGGGCTTTGCAGACACGTGCCCCTCTCCTCTATGGCTTCCTCCAGTTATTCCAGGCAAAATACACAGGATCACTACTTGGCTCGCTGACAGTGTTGATCTTTTCCTTGCCAAAATGATGGAAACACAGCCTGGAATTTCTTATGAGTTTCAGCACTTCGATATTCTTCCCTGTTTTGTCCTTACCCCCGTGCTTAATCAGCTCTTTCCGAGTCAGTGAGAGTTTACACAGTTGCTTTCAAAACTGGAAGTTTACGTATTTTGCAACAGTGCAGTGTTTTTGACATTGCTGCCCCTCTAGAGGATACAATTTTTGTGGTATTCAGGTTTCCCCTGTTGTCTCCTTTTAATGCGAAAGATCAGTGGTTCTACTCCAAGTGTCAGGTGTAATTTATTTGTACTGATGCAATTTGGTTTTGAGCACAGGTGACGAACACATCTATAAATAATACTGTGTCATTCATATTACAGTTCAATAATTTCAGAGCCAAGGGAGTAGAAAAGAGCCCTCATAGTGGTTGGTTCTTCACCTTGGAAAACAAAAATTGGCAACCAGATTGAAGGAAATCAGATCATGTCTGGACAGAGCACATCTGGAGTTGAGCACAGTATCTCGTTTCATTGGAGCAGAACATTAGACCATGCTTTAAGGAAATTGTTTCCCTTATACCAGCAGCATGAGGACTTGAATGGATTACAATGAACTGCAGGAAAGACGTTTAACATCCTTTTACAATAGAGTGTGAAAAACATGAGTGATTTTATTTTATTTTTTTACAAATTTGAATTACAATTGAATGAAAAGTCAATAGTTACGTTTCTATTTTTCACTCTTAAGCTGGGAAGCATTGCAGTGTACCCACAAAGCATTTGCAGGTCAGCAATGTTTCTGTAAGATTTAAGAAGTGACTCCTCTTAATCCATCTCCAATCAAGACAAGACTATTAAAAACAGGAACTTGTTGTTGATATTTATCAAAAGATGTTAATTGAACTTCATTATCCACACGACAATCTTAAAGTGAACCAGGAATTTACCTGTGTCACAAGAACCCTTTTTTTTTAACATTGGAATCATGAGAGCAGCCTCAAGAACACCTTTGTGCATCAAACTGTTTCTTTTATGTGGTTATGAGTGTCTGTTCTTTTTCTTTCCCTCTGGGTGCATCCTGAATCAAAGCTCCAGACACAGCTGTCATCACAGTTGCATCATGAGCAGCATTAGCAACTGAAAGATTGCCATGTAGATGAGTGTCTTTTCTCTGTGTGCAGTTTGATGCGAAGGACGTGGAGCCTTGTACTGGTTTCTCCTTCTTTTTGACACAGTTCAATCCTTATGGTGTGTATTTGAATGCCATAATATATAAAACTGCGTGTTCCAAACATTAGGTACAGAAGGGTGAACATATGGAGAAAAGGTTGAGAGGCAGCAAAAAAGTGACGATAATTAAATTATAGCTCTCCATGACTAGCTGTGTGTCTCATCCAGGCTGACATACAGTACACTTTACTCAAGGGTGTGATCTACACAGGTGTCTAAAATGATTTGAATCAATTTATCTTCGCCACCCTCACCTGATCTAAGCTCACCTCATCTGCATCCATGCCATCCTGAGTAAATGAAAAAGTATATCAGTGGTAGAAAGGCCCTGAAGTCCCACTCGTTGGTCAAAGTCTCAGGGCCTAAGGGCTGTACTCATTATAAATGATTATGGTCATTGAAAGGGGAAGCAGATCAGAGGTTAAATTGGAATTTAATATATGGCGTGGTGCTCTGGGATTTCAGATTGCAGAGGGTATACTTGGACTACAGAAACTGATAAACAACATTTGACGAGCTGCAAATAAAACAAGGCGATGCATACCTCTGGTCTACACAGGAAATGGAAAATGGCAATATTGCTTATTAATTATTATAATTATGCCAAAGAGAGAATAACAATATGAAATAATACAAACATAATTATATTTTAAATAGTAACCCCTTTTCAGACATGTTAGGCCAGATATGTTTAGCATATTGGTATGTATGTGTATGTATATAGATGGGTGTGTATACATTGGGTATAAATTCTGTCTATTTTTTATTTATTCTTTTTTGGGAGGAATATGTCCATTTAATATTTAGATGTATTTACAAGAGGTTCTATATGTTTCTAAATCATGGCTATGCACATGTGTCAGTGCATATTGATTTATGCATTATTATTATGTCTGGGCAAGTTAATGCGTTATTATCACGTTAACATATTTATTTATTAACGCCAATATTTATTTTATTGCGCACATGTTGCTCACATGCTTTTGTTTTGAAAAGTCTGTTACTGGCTGCTGCGGAGCGAGAAGAGAATTGGCAGGTAAATATGCGCAAAAGCTAAAACAGACATGGAGAATGGTAAAAATCTGTGTACTTTACAGTTCGGGTAGCAACTCAGGTAGCAATATTAAGAATTGCTTTTCACAATAAAAGCACATGAACGAACTTCAGTTACGGCGGGACGGATGGTCTGGTTCTAAACATGTGTGACACACAAGGAAATTGAATTTGCCAACAACACTAAACTAGGCTCTGCCCAGACACAAAAGCCTCTTACGTGGATCGCTCCGGAAGCAATCGATGGCATTGTGAAGTCCTGGATTGATGAATCTTGGTTCGGCAGAACCGCTGTTGGGTTACGCTCCGTGCATGATCGCAAGAGCGGTTCTTTTTCGTCCTGGCTCTCTCTCGGCTTCCGTGGGGTTGCAGGTTGCAGTGTCTCGGCACTACCGGGTCCTCCTATAATACATAGATTCATGATAGTGTTTAACAATTGTCTATGGTTTAAAAGATTGTTTTGGCATGTTTGGAATTAATCAATAAAATGAAATGAAACATTACTTTGAAATTAATTTAAGCTTCTAACATGTTCAAAAAATGCAGAGGTTGCAAACTTTGAATGTTTTCGTGACTTTGAGTCCCTTTTACTGCAATTCAGGCATTTCTTCTCAAACTTGAAAAGTGAACATATTATAAAAAAAACTTAAGTGGCTTTGTAACAAAAGTGCACAAATGACTTCAACACATTTTAAAAATATCCGTTTCCTTCTCTTTGCCTAATTCACCTTAGTAAAGCAAATTCTGGAGTGACTTCCATGACAGAGGAAAAAGAAATGTTATAAAAATTGCATTTGCACAATAACACAAGTTGAAGCCATCTAGTGTTATTGATAGTTATATAATAATTCAACTCTGTTGTTGCAAGTAGGTACTGAAATAATAATAATAAAAAGTAAATTGAACCTTTCTGACAACATGCTGTGTTAAAAGATCTTAGCAACTTTTTTAAGCACAACACTATAGGTGTAATTAAATGAGCCCTATGTGGGCGACAGCTCTTTTCTTCTGTTACTTTTTCCTGTGTTCTGATGTTAGTGAGTCATTTAGTAAATAAAGGTTGAAGAGTAAGGTTTTGAGTAATCTAGACGTGGGAGGGTCTGGTTTGGGCGTGACGGCTGCATCAACGTTTTCCTGACCCAACATTACTCTCAGTCAGTGATTGGTACCAGGTGCTAAAAATATTCAAGCAGCAAACAGATTGTAATTACTAAATCTTGTACAGAAAAGTAATCTGTGTAATCAGAAACAGCCCAGCTAAGGCACCAAACAGATTTACACTTTGGTGCAGTCCAATTCAAATTTTATACATGAATTTGCCAATAGTCATGTCATGTGACATTAGTGAAAGAATACATTTTGGTCAGGCTGTGATGCTTGTTTAACAACCATTTTATATTTTGTATCCCTTGAACTACAACTAACCCACAGTACATAAATACTCAGAAGGTTTCTTGAGTTTTAGCACCACTAATAGCAGGCTGGTTAAGTG